>CM060437.1:3701824-4901824 GCA_030545235.1 Helianthus tuberosus | reverse complement strand
CGTTTCTGAAGATTTATCCGTTGAGGAAATGAATATCCGTTGTGTAATCCTTCATTTCCAACTCTGAGGAAATAACCGTTGAAAATGACTCCGTTAGTTCATTTTCATTTCTGAAGATTTATCCGTTGAGGAAATGAATATCCGTTGTGTAATCCTTCATTTCCAACTCTGAGGAAATAACCGTTGAAAATGACTCCGTTAGTTCATTTTCGTTTCTGAAGATTTATCCGTTGAGGAAATGAATATCCGTTGTGTAATCCTTCATTTCCAACTCTGAGGAAATAACCGTTGAAAATGACTCCGTTAGTTCATTTTCGTTTCTGAAGATTTATCCGTTGAGGAAATGAATATCCGTTGTGTAATCCTTCATTTCCAACTCTGAGGAAATAACCGTTGAAAATGACTCCGTTAGTTCATTTTCGTTTCTGAAGATTTATCCGTTGAGGAGATGAATATCCGTTGCTTAATCTTTCATTTCCGAACCTGAGGAAACAACCGTTGAAAATGACTCTGTTAGTTCATTTTCGTTTCTGAAGATTTATCCGTTGAGGAGATGAATATCCGTTGCTTAATCTTTCATTTCCGAACCTGAGGAAACAACCGTTGAAAATGACTCTGTTAGTTCATTTTCGTTTCTGAAGATGTATCCGTTGAGGAAATGAATATCCGTTGTGTAATCCTTCATTTCCAACTCTGAGGAAATAACCGTTGAAAATGACCCCGTTAGTTCATTTTCGTTTCTGAAGATTTATCCGTTGAGGAGATGAATATCCGTTGCTTAATCTTTCATTTCCGAACCTGAGGAAACAACCGTTGAAAATGACTCTGTTGGTTCATTTTCGTTTCTGAAGATTTGTCCGTTGAGGAAATGAATATCCGTTTGTCTATCATTTTCATTTCCATTTCTGAGGAAGCAACCGTTGAAAATGACTCCGTTTGTTCATTTTCGTTTCTGAAGATTTGTCCGTCAAGGAAATGAATATCCGTTTGTCTATTCATTTTCATTTCCATTTCTGAGGAAGCAACCGTTGAAAATGACTCCGTTTGTTCATTTTCGTTTCTGAAGATTTGTCCGTCAAGGAAATGAATATCCGTTTGTCTATTCATTTTCATTTCCGTTTCTGAGGAAGCACCCGTTGAAAATGACTCCGTTTGTTCATTTTCATTTCTGAAGATTTGTCCGTCAAGGAAATGAATATCCGTTTGTCTATTCATTTTCATTTCCGTTTCTGAGGAAGCACCCGTTGAAAATGACTCCGTTTGATCATTTTCGTTTCTGAAGTTTCTCCGTTAAGGAAATGAATCCCCGTTTGTTTATTCCTTCATTTCCGCTTCTGAAGAATACTCGTTGAGGAAATTGACTCCGTTTGTTCATTTTCGTTCTGAAGAATGTCCGTTAAGGAAATGACAGGATTATGCTCTACATATCTCTGGTGGTTATCTGACACAAAGTCACAAATAGACTCCTACGAATTAATTTCGGGATGAAATTTCCTAAAGTAGGGGAGACTGTAACACCTGTGTCATTTCAACCATCAAGCAAATGCCAAACCAATGAAATAATGCATTTCATACTTTGAACTTGTATAAATATGTGTATCTTTTGCACATATCAACTCATGTTCGATTTCAAGCTCTAAATCGCTTTCTGGAAGGTTATACACGCATAGATGCGTAAATATAACCAGTTTAATGCAACGAACACTCCGGAATAGTGAAATAGGCTTAACATACCTTAAATAACCTTTACATAACTTAGATATAAGTTTTGGAAGGTTTGGTGTGGTGAAATCAAAGTTTAATCGCTTACAGGGACTACATTTGACAAACTGCGAAAGTATGCCAATTTGAACTGTAACAGACCTTCCGGAACATGACCATAAGTTAAACATACCATAAATATCCTTTACATAGCTTAGAAATAGGCTTTGAGGGGTTCGGTGTGCTAAAATAAACTTTTGGGTCATTCAGGGACTAAAAGTGTCAAAAAGTGCACAAGTTTGCATTTTCGCGCATAACTTACGTTCTGAATACATCCGGACATCCAAAAATTTATGGGAGCATGACTACATTTTATTTTAGTGTTCGCCATGAGAAAAATCCATTCGTCGCGTCATTTGGATCGTTTTTCGCGCTTATGCGCATTCCGTCGTAATTAAGCGAACATCGCGTTCGTACGACCAAACGAACCATCATCCGGCATATTTTTGAGTATGTTTTGAGTTCCCTATACTTTAACTTCATTTTAGAGCCTTGAAATGAGGTCAACGGGGCTCAAACGCATCAAAAAAGGGCTTAAACACGTGCAGGGACTAAACCTGTCATTTATGAAACATTTCTGGAACAGGGAGGGGTGTCGCGTAGCGCGAGCCCTAAAGACTTACCAGTCGCGCTACGCGACTGCCTAAAACTGACCAGATTCAATGTTTTGTTTGCAAGTTGCAGCTGATTGATTCGTGTCCACTCGTTTCCTATCGTCTAGTCAGCGGATAAGAACAAACTTCCTGGACACCACAACTTTACGACAAGTGTACGGTTCTGATTAAGGCACGTTATTCAAGAAACGATCTTAACGGTTACCCGAAATCTATAAATACCCCACCCCCTTTACTTCATTTCTCACAAATCTGATCATTTGGGCTCTAAGTTGGAACCTTCGTTTCATACCTGAGCTATTTTGATCTGGGTTAGCATTCGGGGACCCTTCGTAAGTATTCTTTCGTTCTTTTCCTTATTTTATTGCTTTTCGAGTCAGAAAGTCAAACTTTGTTTGACTTTCAGCGTTGACCAGTAATGGTCAATGCGAAGTTCGTTTGAACTTCGCAACGTGATAGTAATCACGATGGTTATAGTCCTTTGGGACTATGCCTACTGATTACCACGTTGTCTAGGGTCGTAGGGTTAGCGATCTGATAAATCGCTTATACCCCGAACCCGACCCAGTTTGGTCGATCATTAGGATCCGACCAAACACATTAGGTGACCATAGTAGGTAGGGAATAACCTTCCGAGGTTATACCCTATGGTCGCATCGTTTAAGTAGTTGTATGATAGGTAGTTTATATGCCTTAGGTAAATTACCAGAATACCCTTTTCATGTATAATTGGTAATTAAGCATATGTAACCTAAACCTTTGTCACATAACTGATTATGGAATATGTTTAGGCATATAACACTTGTCATAGGGCTAGTTAGGCGGTCCGAACGCATTTCACGCGAACGACGCGTTAAAGTAGCATAAGCTACCTAAACGGGTCGTAATGGGTCGAAATCACTCAGGTTAAGTTTCATTTAGTATGTAGGCTTTGTTAAACCAAATGACACGAGTCTCTACACTCGTTTGGTTTACAAACCCTAATGCTACCCAATCTTCCGATCTAGGTCCGGTTTATTAACATAGTTACCTATACTAGGTGCCGTTTGATATCCGCGATCTCTAGCTTTGTTTGGTTGTTACTCAAGGACTTCTGAGCAATCTCATGTGAGTACATAGACCCCTCTTTTACTGTTTTCCAAACTGTTTTGGGGTGGAACACATGTGCCTACTTGTTACTTTCATGCTTTCCTGTTTTCACATCATATACATGCTATGTTCGTTAGTACATTATAGTACATGATTTCATTACATCTTATGCTAGGTGTGCCCATTGTGTGCATTACTTAGTACATCGTTTTACATTACATTTCATGCTAGGTGTGCCCATTGTGTGCATTACTTAGTACATCGTTTTACATTTCATCTCATGCTAGGTGTGCCCATTGTGTGCATTACTTAGTACATTGTTTTACATTGCCTTGCTGTTGCATATGCTTATCCAGCGTATGAACACATTATACTACATTTTGAACCGTTGTAATCATTTGACTATGTGATCCGTTGATATCTGTGAACCGTTTGTAACCGTTGAACCACGTGAACCGTTTGTAACCGTTGAACCATGTGAACCGTTTGTAACTATTGAACCGTTTGTATCCATTACATGATTTACATTAGACATGAACATTACTTTGGTGGTTTGGTTTGATTAAGTGATTAAGTAACGATGCGTGTGTAATATGATACAAACATGGTGGATACGCCGCTGGTACTTCCTATATATAAGTGTTTGTATGGTATTACATATCGTAGCGTTATTTGAATCATTTCAGTTTGATACATATAACATTTTATACAAATAGCATACTTTTCACAAGACATTGTTTTACAAACAACTTATCTTATACAAATCCATTTTACTATGGTTATTCATTTAACCATACATTATTCACTTATTTATACATATCATCTGAACTCATTGTTTTTCAAATGATTTACAAAACAAAGCAAATAACAAGGTTCATGACTAAACATTTTCTCAAACATAAGTCATGAAACCTATTTTCACAAAACCTATGTATCTCACCGGCATTTTTATGCTGACGTACCTATTTTCACATGTGTTTTTCAGGAGCTGTTGCATAAGATGATCAAGATACACATAGGCAGACTTGGGCTTTAGTGACAATAAAAGATGCAAGACTAGTTAATTATGTTGTATTTCTTTGTTTGTTAAGACATTGTAACACTTTTAATCAATAAAACGAAACTTCAATTGCCATGGATTTGAAACAATTAATTCTGTTACAACACTCCCCGACGTTTCCGCCACGTTTTGTATGTTCTACGTGGTCGGGGTGTGACAGAAAAGATGGTATCAGAGCCAATGGTTATAGGGAATTAGGTTATTAGTAATGCTTTGACCTAGTCTATAACCTTCTTAGGACCCTAATGCGAGTTTACTTGCGTTTAGTCATAAAACAATACCGTCACCTATCCTTAGGCGACGACCACAACAAGAACATAAATTTCAAAACCGCTTTGAAAACTAATCATCTGTTCTAGGATGATTTATTACAAGGTTTTGAACTCTCTATTGTAAGGTTTTGAACCCCTTTGAATTTTCAAAATCTCGTCAAAGTTTGGGTCATATAATGTGAACACGTGCAAACTGGAAGGGTGAATGCCTGTATTCTGGGTTTTCTGGCTAGGCAAGCACTTCGTATACATCTTATCAGACGCGAGACCAGTTGTGCTTACCTGGGAATTCTTGGGATGAGTGTTCACTTATAGGCGAGCATGTCTTCAGTGATACATTAATATGATCCGCTTACTTTGATTAGTCACTGTCTCATTTGTTTGCCTTTGGTAACAAACAAATGGTCACAATCTACATGCCTTGTCATTTTCTTTTGACTATCTTTCGCTTGTTTCCTCCTATGCCTTTCGTTATCTTCAAGATGCTTCTTCATCGCAACAACAATGTCCGAACCAGGTGCTGCAATTGCCCAACAAATAGGCGTCGTACTCCAGAAGACCGTTGATTTAGCTATCACCATGAGTCATCTCAGGGATGAAGCCGTGCAAGGGAACCGCTCCTTGGAGAAATCAATGCAACCGTCATCATCCAAATCAAATACCTTGTTTCAAATGTACCCACGGTGGACGATGGAGACATTTGGTTAACATGTGCCGCTTTGCAATCCAAAGCAAAGCTGTTACAAATCCTGCTGCTACTCAACCTTCAAACTCTGCTTCATATGTCGCTTGACATATCTGGCGCCTCAACCTCACGAACTTTCTATCTTGTGTATCGGCTTAAGCACGCCTAGTGCAAGGTGTCGGAACACCTCCCGTTACACAAACTCCAAAAATCCATGTAGGATCTTTCTATCCTCATAATTAGATCCTTGTGGATGGGTATCATTCATCGGAGTCCTTAATTGAATTCTTTGTATGATTCAATACGTACATCACAATTCAATAAGGATAAAGCCGAATTCCTTTTAAGATTATCCTATCTTCATAGATAGATTCTTGAATGATTAAAGTGCCAAATGAAATCCACGAATTGGATTCCTGGTGTGCTTTAAGTATCCGCGTCCAAAGATAACAAATTAATAAACAAGTTAAACAACTATGTGATTATGTGCTTATGAACATTACAAGACAAACTGTGCGGACTATGCAAGGAATTACGTAATTATGGATGCATACATAATTATGGAATTTAGTGCACAGAAATCACAGCAAGTTCTATCATGTATCTAGAGTTAACCCTGTTCATTTCCAATTCTGATGAAGCATCCGTTGAGGAAAAATGAACTAGCTATTCATTTTTCACTTCTGAAGAATATCCGTTGAGGGAATGAATATCCGTTGTGTAATCCTTCATTTCCAACTCTGAGGAAATAACCGTTGAAAATGACTCCGTTAGTTCATTTTCGTTTCTGAAGATTTATCCGTTGAGGAAATGAATATCCGTTGTGTAATCCTTCATTTCCAACTCTGAGGAAATAACCGTTGAAAATGACTCCGTTAGTTCATTTTCATTTCTGAAGATTTGTCCGTTGAGGAAATGAATATCCGTTGTGTAATCCTTCATTTCCAACTCTGAGGAAATAACCGTTGAAAATGACTCCGTTAGTTCATTTTCGTTTCTGAAGATTTATCCGTTGAGGAAATGAATATCCGTTGTGTAATCTTTCATTTCCAACTCTGAGGAAATAACCGTTGAAAATGACTCCGTTAGTTCATTTTCGTTTCTGAAGATTTATCCGTTGAGGAAATGAATATCCGTTGTGTAATCCTTCATTTCCAACTCTGAGGAAATAACCGTTGAAAATGACTCCGTTAGTTCATTTTCGTTTCTGAAGATTTATCCGTTGAGGAGATGAATATCCGTTGCTTAATCTTTCATTTCCGAACCTGAGGAAACAACCGTTGAAAATGACTCTGTTAGTTCATTTTCGTTTCTGAAGATTTATCCGTTGAGGAGATGAATATCCGTTGCTTAATCTTTCATTTCCGAACCTGAGGAAACAACCGTTGAAAATGACTCTGTTAGTTCATTTTCGTTTCTGAAGATTTATCCGTTGAGGAAATGAATATCCGTTGTGTAATCCTTCATTTCCAACTCTGAGGAAATAACCGTTGAAAATGACCCCGTTAGTTCATTTTCGTTTCTGAAGATTTATCCGTTGAGGAGATGAATATCCGTTGCTTAATCTTTCATTTCCGAACCTGAGGAAACAACCGTTGAAAATGACTCTGTTGGTTCATTTTCGTTTCTGAAGATTTGTCCGTTGAGGAAATGAATATCCGTTTGTCTATCATTTTCATTTCCATTTCTGAGGAAGCAACCGTTGAAAATGACTCCGTTTGTTCATTTTCGTTTCTGAAGATTTGTCCGTCAAGGAAATGAATATCCGTTTGTCTATTCATTTTCATTTCCATTTCTGAGGAAGCAACCGTTGAAAATGACTCCGTTTGTTCATTTTCGTTTCTGAAGATTTGTCCGTCAAGGAAATGAATATCCGTTTGTCTATTCATTTTCATTTCCGTTTCTGAGGAAGCACCCGTTGAAAATGACTCCGTTTGTTCATTTTCATTTCTGAAGATTTGTCCGTCAAGGAAATGAATATCCGTTTGTCTATTCATTTTCATTTCCGTTTCTGAGGAAGCACCCGTTGAAAATGACTCCGTTTGATCATTTTCGTTTCTGAAGATTCTCCGTTAAGGAAATGAATCCCCGTTTGTTTATTCCTTCATTTCCGCTTCTGAAGAATACTCGTTGAGGAAATTGACTCCGTTTGTTCATTTTCGTTCTGAAGAATGTCCGTTAAGGAAATGACAGGATTATGCTCTACATATCTCTGGTGGTTATCTGACACAAAGTCACAAATAGACTCCTACGAATTAATTTCGGGATGAAATTTCCTAAAGTAGGGGAGACTGTAACACCTGTGTCATTTCAACCATCAAGCAAATGCCAAACCAATGAAATAATGCATTTCATACTTTGAACTTGTATAAATATGTGTATCTTTTGCACATATCAACTCATGTTCGATTTCAAGCTCTAAATCGCTTTCTGGAAGGTTATACACGCATAGATGCGTAAATATAACCAGTTTAATGCAACGAACACTCCGGAATAGTGAAATAGGCTTAACATACCTTAAATAACCTTTACATAACTTAGATATAAGTTTTGGAAGGTTTGGTGTGGTGAAATCAAAGTTTAATCGCTTACAGGGACTACATTTGACAAACTGCGAAAGTATGCCAATTTGAACTGTAACAGACCTTCCGGAACATGACCATAAGTTAAACATACCATAAATATCCTTTACATAGCTTAGAAATAGGCTTTGAGGGGTTCGGTGTGCTAAAATAAACTTTTGGGTCATTCAGGGACTAAAAGTGTCAAAAAGTGCACAAGTTTGCATTTTCGCGCATAACTTACGTTCTGAATACATCCGGACATCCAAAAATTTATGGGAGCATGACTACATTTTATTTTAGTGTTCGCCATGAGAAAAATCCATTCGTCGCGTCATTTGGATCGTTTTTCGCGCTTATGCGCATTCCGTCGTAATTAAGCGAACATCGCGTTCGTACGACCAAACGAACCATCATCCGGCATATTTTTGAGTATGTTTTGAGTTCCCTATACTTTAACTTCATTTTAGAGCCTTGAAATGAGGTCAACGGGGCTCAAACGCATCAAAAAAGGGCTTAAACACGTGCAGGGACTAAACCTGTCATTTATGAAACATTTCTGGAACAGGGAGGGGTGTCGCGTAGCGCGAGCCCTAAAGACTTACCAGTCGCGCTACGCGACTGCCTAAAACTGACCAGATTCAATGTTTTGTTTGCAAGTTGCAGCTGATTGATTCGTGTCCACTCGTTTCCCATCGTCTAGTCAGCGGATAAGAACAAACTTCCTGGACACCACAACTTTACGACAAGTGTACGGTTCTGATTAAGGCACGTTATTCAAGAAACGATCTTAACGGTTACCCGAAATCTATAAATACCCCACCCCCTTTACTTCATTTCTCACAAATCTGATCATTTGGGCTCTAAGTTGGAACCTTCGTTTCATACCTGAGCTATTTTGATCTGGGTTAGCATTCGGGGACCCTTCGTAAGTATTCTTTCGTTCTTTTCCTTATTTTATTGCTTTTCGAGTCAGAAAGTCAAACTTTGTTTGACTTTCAGCGTTGACCAGTAATGGTCAATGCGAAGTTCGTTTGAACTTCGCAACGTGATAGTAATCACGATGGTTATAGTCCCTTGGGACTATGCCTACTGATTACCACGTTGTCTAGGGTCGTAGGGTAAGCGATCTGATAAATCGCTTATACCCCGAACCCGACCCAGTTTGGTCGATCATTAGGATCCGACCAAACACATTAGGTGACCATAGTAGGTAGGGAATAACCTTCCGAGGTTATACCCTATGGTCGCATCGTTTAAGTAGTTGTATGATAGGTAGTTTATATGCCTTAGGTAAATTACCAGAATACCCTTTTCATGTATAATTGGTAATTAAGCATATGTAACCTAAACCTTTGTCACATAACTGATTATGGAATATGTTTAGGCATATAACACTTGTCATAGGGCTAGTTAGGCGGTCCGAACGCATTTCACGCGAACGACGCGTTAAAGTAGCATAAGCTACCTAAACGGGTCGTAATGGGTCGAAATCACTCAGGTTAAGTTTCATTTAGTATGTAGGCTTTGTTAAACCAAATGACACGAGTCTCTACACTCGTTTGGTTTACAAACCCTAATGCTACCCAATCTTCCGATCTAGGTCCGGTTTATTAACATAGTTACCTATACTAGGTGCCGTTTGATATCCGCGATCTCTAGCTTTGTTTGGTTGTTACTCAAGGACTTCTGAGCAATCTCATGTGAGTACATAGACCCCTCTTTTACTGTTTTCCAAACTGTTTTGGGGTGGAACACATGTGCCTACTTGTTACTTTCATGCTTTCCTGTTTTCACATCATATACATGCTATGTTCGTTAGTACATTATAGTACATGATTTCATTACATCTTATGCTAGGTGTGCCCATTGTGTGCATTACTTAGTACATCGTTTTACATTACATTTCATGCTAGGTGTGCCCATTGTGTGCATTACTTAGTACATCGTTTTACATTTCATCTCATGCCAGGTGTGCCCATTGTGTGCATTACTTAGTACATTGTTTTACATTGCCTTTCTGTTGCATATGCTTATCCAGCGTATGAACACATTATACTACATTTTGAACCGTTGTAATCATTTGACTATGTGATCCGTTGATATCTGTGAACCGTTTGTAACCGTTGAACCACGTGAACCGTTTGTAACCGTTGAACCATGTGAACCGTTTGTAACTATTGAACCGTTTGTATCCATTACATGATTTACATTAGACATGAACATTACTTTGGTGGTTTGGTTTGATTAAGTGATTAAGTAACGATGCGTGTGTAATATGATACAAACATGGTGGATACGCCGCTGGTACTTCCTATATATAAGTGTTTGTATGGTATTACATATCGTAGCGTTATTTGAATCATTTCAGTTTGATACATATAACATTTTATACAAATAACATACTTTTCACAAGACATTGTTTTACAAACAACTTATCTTATACAAATCCATTTTACTATGGTTATTCATTTAACCATACATTATTCACTTATTTATACATATCATCTGAACTCATTGTTTTTCAAATGATTTACAAAACAAAGCAAATAACAAGGTTCATGACTAAACATTTTCTCAAACATAAGTCATGAAACCTATTTTCACAAAACCTATGTATCTCACCGGCATTTTTATGCTGACGTACCTATTTTCACATGTGTTTTTCAGGAGCTGTTGCATAAGATGATCAAGATACACATAGGCAGACTTGGGCTTTAGTGACAATAAAAGATGCAAGACTAGTTAATTATGTTGTATTTCTTTGTTTGTTAAGACATTGTAACACTTTTAATCAATAAAACGAAACTTCAATTGCCATGGATTTGAAACAATTAATTCTGTTACAACACTCCCCGACGTTTCCGCCACGTTTTGTATGTTCTACGTGGTCGGGGTGTGACACTGATTCAGGATATTGGTAACATCCTGAATGGTATTCTCAGGATAGCTAACGGATTATGTGTAGGTACGTGGGTTGGAAGCTAGCAACGTTCACAAGGAATTATTTCGCGGAAGACTCGGTCCAAGCCGTTCGAATATAGACGTTGGTCCCGTATTACTCGGTCTACAACATTTACAATGGAATATTCGGAGTATCCCATATTTATAGGAATTATCGTTTGTAATTTGTTACTATAAATAGTTGGGTATACCAGATCGAATAGGACATCACATTGGCACTCACTACACTCTTACACTCGCTCTCTAGCAAATTTTCACTCTCGCACAAAGTATTGTAACACATAGTGATCTGGTCCATATCCTGCACTGTATCCTGAAGTTTAAAGCAATAAGAAGAACAAGGCAACTGCGATTGTCAGCTCCCGAGGTTTTATGCCGGCGATCTAGATTGATCAAGGGCTTTCCTCGTATATCTCGTGTCGTCTACTTTATTTTTTGCTCATAGTTTGATCGTAGATACAGCTCAATATCCTGAGCCGTATCCTGAACACTGTTTTTCCAACAACTTAACTAGCATATTTTCAACACACTTTTTAGCACACTACCTCACTTAACTAATTTGATCACTTAATTGCTTCGGTAATTTTTTACCAAAACAATTTGGCTCCCACCGTGGGGCAAGTGGTGCTCTCTTTACTAAAAATTTTTGTGAAATCGCTTATCGGTTTTCTATTTTCAAAACTTTTTGCCACATTGTCTATAATGGACTCAAGATCAAACATGAGCTCCTCTACTGTGTCTGCTATGACTTCCGCTACTACCGGTTCGGTGCTTCCACCACCTCCTCCAAGAATGCCAACCTCTTCACAACCTCAGGATATTATCCCTACTCGGAGTGTTCAGGGATCTGCTCCCATTTTAGCTTCTAATGATGAAATTTTAACCTTATTTGGAAGTGTGCAGGAACAAATGAGGCAGCAACAGGAAACAAACCAAATGCTGTTGAGGGAAATACAACTCTTGAAGTCTGGTTCGAGCAGATCTGCTGAGGATATCGTCACTCCACTACAACCCAGAACTCTAAACTTTAGTTCAGCCGTGTATACCGAGGATAATAGGGGGAATATTGTGCCCAGCCTTCCTCAGAATCATACTCCTGAAATACCTTCCTCTATCAGGATGTCAACCATGAGGAGTTCAGGATATGCTTCAGGATATGTGCAAAATCCTCTGACGGGTAACGTATCGAATAATAATAATATTCATGCTACTAACAATAGTGGATCTTTGCAGGATATAGGTGTAACATCAGCATTTACTAGGGAGCTTCAGAAGTTGAAGGACATGATATCCAGTGTACCTGGAGTGGTCCAGCCGATCCCGAAGGTGTCCCAAGACAGCCACAGGATATCCCGCTTCGCATATCTGTGATGCTGAGATTCCAAATAGATTTCAAACCCCCAACATGAAGCTTTATGACGGAACTACGGATCCTGAGGAGCATATTGCCCAGTATAGGGAAAGGATGGAGGTTAACCCTATCCCTCCGGAGCTCAAGGAAGCATGCTTGTGCAAGGGTTTTGGCTCTACCTTAACAGGATTAGCCTTGAAATGGCTGTTAAACGTTCCTCCTCATTCGATTACATCATTTGCTCACTTAGTGAATTTGTTTAATAGTCAGTTTTCTTGTAGTAGAAGCTTTGAAAAACTAACAAGTGACCTCTACAGGATAACACAGGGGCCTCAAGAATCCCTAAGGGATTATGTGAACAAGTTCAACCGGGAATCCTTAGACATTCCGCATCTTGATGTTGCAACAGCTGTGCAAGCTTTCAAGATGGGGCTACAAAAAGATTCTCAATTCTACCAAGACCTTGTAATGAACCCATGCAGGAACTTGGAAGAAGCTCGGAACAGGGCCCTAAGATATATTCGGTTGGAGGATGACAGAAAGATGCAAGAGAGGATGAACTCATCCAACACCTATGAGACAACTAACAGGAAGTCAGAATCCTCGTTTAAGCCATATCGCCCTAGGCCATATGGTAGAAATGAAAATAAGAAAGTGAATGTTGTCGAAGACGAGGATCCTGAAGAATATCCTGAATTATCTGAATATTGGTTTTCTGTTAACATTCCTGAATTGATGTATGCCATGCAGGGTTTAGGAGACAAGGCTAGGTGGCCTCGAAAGAATCAACAAAAAGCTGATTGGAAAGATAAGTCAAAATGGTGTGCCTTCCACGAAGATTTCGGACATGTGACCGAGGATTGCATTGCCCTAAGAAAAGAAATAAGCTATCTTCTGAGCAAGGGGTATCTGAAAGATCTCTTAGGAAGAAAGAAGAATAAGGGTCAGGATACTGAGAAGGATCCTGAACGAGCGGCCTCACCTCCCGCGGATGCTAAAATAATCAACTTCATTTCGGGAGGATCCGATATTTGTGGGACTTCGTATTCAGCAGCAAAGAGACATGCAAAGGAAGCTAAAGCTGAAAGAGGGGACAAGCCTGTCAGGATAACTAGCCTTACAACTGAAAAAGTGATCACATTTGATGCTGATGACAGGGATACTGTCCAGGATCCTCATCATGATGCTCTGGTAATAACATTATATGTGGCTAACCATTTTGTTCGCAGGATACTGGTTGATAATGGCAGCTCCGTCAACATAATCCAACTAGAAACTCTGAAGAGAATGAATGTATCACCAATGGATATCACTTCAAAGTCTACCGTGCTTGTTGGGTTCAGTGGAGAGGCTAGAAACACAGTGGGAGAGATAAAGCTACCAGTATATGTTGAAGGAGTTAACTCGATACAACGTTTTTGTGTGATGGATTCTCTATCCTGCTATAACATTATACTGGGAAGACCATGGATTCACGATATGAAGGCTGTGCCATCAACATATCACCAATGCATCAAGATCCCTACCCCTTGGGGAGTTGTTAAGGTTGAAAGCAATCAGCAGGAGGCGAAAGAATGCTACTCATCCTCGATGAAATCCTCAACCAAGCCTATTACAACATAGCAATTAAAGACGCGGGCCCAGGATATCGTGGAAGATTCGGAACAGGATGTGAAGAAAGTTATCCTAGACCAGGATAATCCTGATATCTCGGTGCTCGTAGGAACCAATATCCCTCAGGATATTGAAGAGCAGTTAACTAACTTTTTGAAATGCAGGATGTCAACGTTTGCATGGAAGCATGAGGATATGACAGGCATATCCAAAGACATTATCACTCACAAGCTTGGAATCGACAGATCATTCAAGCCTGTGCAGCAAAAAAGAAGAAAATTTGCTCCTGAGCGGAACACGATTATCCAAGAGGAAGTTGAGAGATTGTTGAAGTCTAAGATGATCAGAGAGGTCAAGTTTCCAAGATGGCTAGCAAACATAGTCGTGGTACAGAAGAAAAATGGGAAATGGAGAGTCTGTGTAGACTACATGGACTTGAATAAGGCTTGTCCTAAAGACCCATTTCCTCTTCCTCACATTGATGCAATGGTGGATGCTACTGCCGGGCATGAAATGTTGACCTTCATGGATGCATCCTCAGGATTTCAGCAGATTCAAATGGAACCTTCTGACCAGGAGGATACTGCCTTCATGACACCAACAGGTATTTATTGTTATACAACTATGCCTTTTGGTTTGAAAAATGCAGGTGCAACATATCAGAGATTGGTAAATATGATGTTCAAAGACAAGCTGGGGGACACCATGGAGGTATATATTGACGATATGGTGGTAAAATCAAAGAAAGCCCAGGATCACCTCCAGGATATTAAAGGAGCATTTGATATCCTGGACCAATATAACATGAAGCTTAATCCTCCTAAGTGTCATTTCGGAGTGGGGGCAGGAAAATTTCTAGGATATATGGTGACCAAAAGAGGAATAGAGGCGAGCCTGGAGCAGATTAAAGCCATCTTGGATATTAAGTCACCCTCAAATATGAAAGATGTTCAACGATTAACAGGGAGAGTGGCAGCATTAAACAGATTTATTTCAAGATCTTCAGAGAAATGCAAAGAGTTTTATGATATCCTGAAGAAGAATAAGAAATTTGAATGGGGTGAGAAGCATGAAGCAGCCCTGCAGGATTTGAAGCAATATCTTACAACTGCACCTCTGCTGATGAAGCCTGAGAATGGTGAACCACTATCTCTATACCTCGCAGTTTCAGGAAATGCTGTAAGTGCCGTCCTTGTAAAGGATCATGAAGGTCAGCAATATCCTGTTTATTATGTTAGTAAAAGTTTGCTAAATCCTGAAACTAGGTATTCTCATTTAGAAAAATTGATACTAGCGTTAGTTATGGCATCAACGAAGCTTAGACATTATTTTGAGACCCATAGGATTCATGTTAAAACTAATTATCCTGTCAAAAATGTGCTTAGGAAACCAGAGATGTCAGGCAGGATGGCCAAGTGGTCAGTAAAGTTAAGTGCTTATGATTTAGTATATGAACCTAGAAATGCCATAAAGTCTCAGGCTTTAGCTGACTTTGTGGCTGATTTCAGTAGTGACATCCAGGATGAGGTAGACCTAGAAGTACAACAGTTAGGAGAATCCTCAGGATCCTGGACATTATATACTGATGGTGCATCTAATGTAAGAGGAGTAGGATTGGGAATACTACTAAAATCGCCACAGGGGGACATGTTACCCCAGGCTATTAGATGTGAATTTCCTGCTACTAATAACGAAGCGGAATATGAGGCTTTAATTGCAGGATTAGAATTGGCTAAGAACATGAGTATCAAGAATTTGCAAGTATATGTTGACTCTTTGTTAATTACTAACCATTTCAATGGATCCTATGCAGTTAAGGGCGAGAAATTAATCGAATATCTCGATATTCTCAAAAAATTAGCAGGATATTTCGATGTTTTTACACTTAAACAGGTACCAAGGGAGGATAATGCTGAAGCAGATGCCTTAGCAAATTTGGGATCATCGATCAGGATACCTGAAGGGACCCAAATACCAATATTACATGTCTTATATCCTGCAACGAATCCTCAGGATAAAGAAGTAGCGGGTATTCGAGATCCTGGAGCAGAATATCCTGAACAGGATCCTAAATCCTGGACGGCTCCAATTGTGAGATATCTCAAGGAAGGACACATCCCCGGAGATGAAAATCCTAAGGCATTTAGGATGAAGGTATCACGATTCACTATTATAAATAATGTTTTATACAAGAAATCTCTTGCAGGACCCTATTTGAGGTGCTTGGAGGATCCTGAAGCCAAAGAAGTACTTCAGGATATACATGAAGGGGATTGTGGTAACCACACTGGGGGCAGGTCATTGTTCTCGAAAGTATTAAGGACAAGATATTTTTGGCCAACGATGAGGAAAGATGCTGCAGAATATGCTCGAAGATGTGATGCATGTCAAAGGCATAGCAACATACTACATCAACCAGCTAAACCACTATATCCTGTAGTTTCCCCTTGGCCATTCATGAAATGGGGGATGGATATAGTAGGGAAGTTACCAAAAGCTCCGGGAGGAAAAGTCTTTATGCTAGCAATGACAGATTATTTCTCAAAATGGATTGAAGCTGAAGCATTTGTTCAAGTTAGAGACCAAGAAGTAGTATCCTTCATAAAGAGGAATATCCTGACTAGGTTTGGGGTATCGGCTGAAATCATTTGCGATAACGGGTCCCAGTTTATAAGCAAGCGGACTACTGACTTTTGCAAGAGTTGGGGAATCAAAATGATCACGTCTACGCCGGTACATCCTCAAGGGAATGGACAAGCTGAATCTTCGAACAAGATAATTGTCAATAACTTAAAGAAGAGACTAGGAGCCAAAAAAGGAAGATGGGCAGAAGAATTACCCTTCGTTCTGTGGGCTGATAGGACAACGGTAAAGAATGCAACCGGCCAAACACCATTTTCCTTGGTATTTGGAGCAGAAGCAGTGATTCCAACCGAAATGGTGATACCTACTGCAAGATCTATCCTACAGGATCCTGAACAGAATCCTGAAGCCTTATGTCAAGATTTGGATACTATAGATGAAAAAAGAGATGCAGCAAGGCTAAGGATGGCAGCATATCAACAAAGAATATCCAGAGCATACAACAAGAATATAAGGACTAGGAGATTTCGAGTTGGTGATTGGGTGCTAAGGAAGGCTTTTCAAAATACTACTAATCCTGCCGATGGCAAGCTAGCTCCGAAATGGGAAGGACCATATGAAGTTGAGTCAGAAGCAGGGAAAGGAGCATATAGACTCAAGAATATGGAAGGGGATATGCTACCGAGATCCTGGAATGCAATACACTTAAAGCTCTATTTCAAGTAAGGATAGAATTTAATTTCTATCTCTATATGGTATGTATTCTATCCCTTTTAAGTGTATTTGTGTATTATCTTGAACCCAATACTGACTTAAGCATCGGAGGGGTGTTAGCCAAGCTAACACCCACCTTAGTTTATAGTTGTTTTGCAGCATATGTTTCAGGATATAGCTCCAGGATATGCACTCAGGATAACTCGAAAGATTAGAGGATTGGCCCCCTCTCTCACGTTTAAGGGATCCTGATCCCTTCAAAGGTTTAAAGGTATTCACCTTTCTCTCGAACTGGGTTTAAACACCTCGCCTGGAGCGCAAGTTATCTAGGTATAGTTCAAGGTAGCGGGACCAGTTCATGTAAAAGTGGCTGACAATTTCGTTACTGTTGGCTATATCCTGGATCCTGAAGGTATATGAGGATTGATCACCCTCTCTCACGAAAGGGTATTTTCATACTCTCTAAGGTTTAAAGGTTTTCACCTTTCTAAGTCTTGGAGTTTATACACTCTCGCCTGTAGCGCACGAAAATCAGGGTTTATCCCCAGGATATTAAGGGTTTATCCCCAGGATATCAGGGTTTATCCCCAGGATATCAAGATTCATCTCAGGATATTAAGGGTTTACCCCAGAATATTCAAGGTTTATGCAGTAAAGTGTGACTATGTTTACATTCCTATGTTAAACACAGGGGACACATATCATATAATTTGAAGAATGGATTCAAACTAATAAGGGTGTACTGGGGACATTCCTAAGGTGGAAGATTGGAATTGACTATCTAAAAGTCTTTGGTATGATCTCTCCTTTTTTCAAAAGACTTAAGTTTTCTAAGTTGTATATATGGCGGTATCCTGACCAGGATATCTCTTAGGATATTTGTCAGGATATTCTCAGAATATGTTCCCATAATATTCCTAGGGATGTTCAAATAAAACGGTTTTCACAAATAAAATTTGTATACTAATAACACCAATAGTAAAGTCAAAAGAGAAGTTATATTATTAACATACCAAAAGATGTGCTCTTAGTTTCACCTCAAAACAAGGCCCATCCACTAAGAGCACTAATAGTTCCTTATCATATTTACCCAACAGTTGAAGGTTTCGTCTCAAACCGAGACCCATCCACCTCCAACTGTTGTGTTGTTCAAAAAGCATGCAGGAAATGTAAATTGTTCAGCTGCAGAAAAGTAAAGTACGGAAAAAGTAAATTGTTTAAGGGATTACAGACCAACAATCAAGTTTAAAAAGGTGGGCTCCGGCCTTGGCACGTGTATCCATCATTGCCCACCTGAATGCCCTCACACAGCGGCATCTTCTCCAACCTTCTCTGCCTTCTCACCAGCATCCTGAGCAGCATCCTCACCAGCATCCATTCCAGCATCCGCTCCAGCGTCTTTCTTGTCTCCAGCCTGGTTCACCACCTCCGCTGACTTGGAAGACTCACCGGCTTCAGCAGGGAGTGGCACAGCTTTGCCTCCGAGCTCCTTTAGCTTGGCCACCCAGGATTCAACCGGCCAGGATGGACATACAAGGCCCGTCTCCTTGGCCTCGTAGGCCATCTTGATGCGTGCTTGTAGCAGGGAGACGATAGCAGAAGCCTTGATTCCCTCCCGGAAAGAGACCATGGCTTGTTCATGATCCATTTGAACGGTGGCAAGTTTGAGCTCGGCATCTTGGGTGACCTTCTTCAGCATGCCCTCGTAGTGCCGGGTCTTCGCTTCGGCAATGGCACCTTGGTCAGCAACGGTGCTTTCAAGCTGTTTGATCCTGGCCTCATGGAGTGCAGCGGTACCACAAGCATCATTGTATAGGTGGAGCAAATGCTGGAGACCCTGCATATCAATTTCAGGTATGAGCCAGAATATATTAACCAGGATATCCTGTCAGGATATCTTATCAGGATATATGTGCAGGATATATGTAAGGATATTACCTTGTTGAGGAAGGATGTCATCGGTTCTAAGGAGTCAGAGAAGCTGAGTTCATCATAGGAGAACCCTTCTGAACCTGGAGCACTGACTTCAAGACCTTTCCTTTTTTTTGCTGTGGAAGCACGAGTTCTTGGATTAGCCTTGGGAGCCGGAAGCGGCTTGGAGCTGGTGGCAGCAGGAGTTTCTTTCTTGACCGTGGCTGGAGTTGGGTAGCTGTCAAGTTCATCGAGATCTAGATAGACTGGAACCTTGCTGGAGTCTGCACAAAGGGAGTAAACTTTTCTCCTAAGAATATCAAATAAAAACATGTATGTACAGGATATCTTGCAGGATCCTTACCAGACATGTTTGCACTTGAAAGAGGGCTTGGAGTTGGTGGAGATGGGTTGAAGCTTCTCTCTGCCTCTGGAAGGAGTCTAATGGCGTCTATTCTTTTTTGAGAATCAGCAAGAGGAGGTGCAATCTTCCTGAAATCAGCTGCATGCACAACAGAGAAAATAAAATTGGTCAGTTCAGGGTATGAAGCAGGATAAGAGGCAGGATCATCCTTAAACCCTAAATCCTACCCTTCTTCAACCATTTCATTGGATAATCCGTTCCACCAGGGATTGAGTCCCTTTTTACAAAGAAAAACTTGGATTGCCAACCATCCTTGTTCCTGGTGGCACGAAGTATAAATGGGTCACCGGAAGTAGAATAAAACAGAAATCTACATGATCCATGGCATCTAAGCTTGTAAGCTAGGGGGAGATCGTGGACGGAAAGATCAGGAATGTGGTTTCTCTTGATCTGGTCAAGAACAGACAAAACACGCCAGAGCATTGGCATGGTTTGGCTGAAAGAGATTTTTGTGATATTAAAGAATTCGGTGATGAAGTCCGGAAAGGGGAATTGTAGCCCTAGGGTAAAAGGGAAAGCACTGAAGCATATCCACTCGCTGGAGACCATATCCGACCGGATTTCTCGGTCAAACGGTCTAAATACGGTTCCTTCCGGGAAGATACCGGAGGATTTTAAGGCCGACAGGTAGGCACTATCGAAGGTACATATTTCCTTCTCCGGTTCTTGGAGAAGGTTCTGTTGGGAGCCGAGTCACCTGAACTAGATCTTGTTTGTCTCGGCATTTGGTCACCTGAATTTTTCGCCGGAGAAAGAGGATGAAGATGAGTATGAAAATTAGAGAGAGAATGTTACCTTTTCCTTGTCGATTATGATTAAAAAAGGGATGAGGATGAGAAGATATAGGGTATAATGAGTAAATATAGGCTGAGTAGTTGCAAACGGTCACATCATTGGTCTTATCTCTTAATTGCCTCGATCTTCGTGAAAAATGTAACCGTTAGTGGTGAGGATACTAAACGGTAACATTTTTGGGGAAAATTGTTATGGGCGAAATTCTGAGCCCATATCCTGAGAAATATCTTGGGATATATATTGGTTATATGATATCTGTTCACATCCGGGATGCTGATTCAGGATATTGGTAACATCCTGAATGGTATTCTCAGGATAGCTAACGGATTATGTGTAGGTACGTGGGTTGGAAGCTAGCAACGTTCACAAGGAATTATTTCGCGGAAGACTCGGTCCAAGCCGTTCGAATATAGACGTTGGTCCCGTATTACTCGGTCTACAACATTTACAATGGAATATTCGGAGTATCCCATATTTATAGGAATTATCGTTTGTAATTTGTTACTATAAATAGTTGGGTATACCAGATCGAATAGGACATCACATTGGCACTCACTACACTCTTACACTCGCTCTCTAGCAAATTTTCACTCTCGCACAAAGTATTGTAACACATAGTGATCTGGTCCATATCCTGCACTGTATCCTGAAGTTTAAAGCAATAAGAAGAACAAGGCAACTGCGATTGTCAGCTCCCGAGGTTTTATGCCGGCGATCTAGATTGATCAAGGGCTTTCCTCGTATATCTCGTGTCGTCTACTTTATTTTTTGCTCATAGTTTGATCGTAGATACAGCTCAATATCCTGAGCCGTATCCTGAACACTGTTTTTCCAACAACTTAACTAGCATATTTTCAACACACTACCTCACTTAACTAATTTGATCACTTAATTGTTTCGGTAATTTTTGACCAAAACAATCTATATGATCATATTATACAAAAATATAAGTAAAACTCTCTAATATTATACAAGCAAGACGAGATTACAAAAATATACACTACCAACACTCAAAGCGTTTAATGCCTCTCCTTGAAGAATATCTTCATAAGCTCTGAAGTTGAAACCATACTCAACACCTTGCCAATCTCTCATAGGAGTAACAGTTGTGCATCTATAAAAGTTGATTTTATAAGGTTGCACCACTACTTTATATAAATATTTATTCTCACCAACACCAAATTTCGACAGAATCACAACAGCATCTTCTTGAAGCTGTTCATCAAAAACAGGTATCAAATGACTCTTAATACCTGCTTGAATCTTAGCACCCTGAAGAACATTTAAAGAAAGTATCTTCTTAGCATACACCACTACATTCTCTAATAAAACGGAAAAGCAGAGATACAAATTACCTTTTCATCAATGAAGATGAGATCCATCTTGTAACCCTGATTCCATTTTCGAATAACTCTCCCTTTCATGTTCCACATATCTTTCCCAGGATTCAAATCGTTAACAAAACTAAGATTGTTACTGTCAACTGATATTGACATGCTTCTAATTCGGAATTCGGATTGTGATTAAATTTCAAATTTCAAAATCAGAGAAGATGAAAGCGTGATGAAATATGAAGAGGGAAATGAGAAGAAAAGCCTTATATAAGAAGGATGATTGACAGGAGTTTCTGAGTGACATGCATTAATTGCAAATTACTTATCCCATGCATTTTTTAATTTGAATTTCCCGGTAATTAGCCTTAAACATCTGCTGATCTAAAAGCATTACGAAGCATAACAACAACTGCTGCTAGATATTAAAGTAAAGTCACATATAAATGAGCAGATGTTTACTCTAGCAGAGGTTTGAATAGGATTTTAAATGATTTTATATATTAGGCTTTATGATGTAATAATGACATAAGAAAAGCATTGTTGGACAGCCTCTCTTGCTGACACATCAGCTTTTCTTATGCCATTGGGATTTCTCCTTTTATAGAAAGTATAGATAGATATAGATATAGATTCCAATATAGATTCCAATTAAATAAATCCTTTTCAAACTCAGTTTCCATTACTGATAATTTATACAAACATATAAGCATGCATACGGATTTATATAATTGAAATTTTATATGTTATAAAGTGTTTATTAGTTTTAACTAATAGTTAGAAGTTAAAATTATGTAGAAACATCAAGTGCATATTTTACTTGATACATATAAAGTTTCTTTAAAATATATAATATGCACTCTATTTGTTTTAAGAAAAGGTATTTGTTTGTTATTTATTTTAATAAAATTATTTAAAAGCTAAATTTTACATTATTTCTGGTTAAGTTTAAAAGTAATTCATCAAACTATGTTAACTGGTACATAATTGCCAAAACATATTAAAATCTTAGTTTCATTTAATTACAAGTTATTTAAAATCATGATTGTGCAGAAATTAAAAAATTTCTATAAAAGCCTTGAGTTATAAATAAAGTAGTTAACCTCTTAGTCGTAAAAGAAAAAAGAGTAGAAATTCATAAAACTAAAGAGATTGTTAATTTTATACAATACTGTTAATTCAATCATAATTCTAAGAGTAAACTGTCATTTTGGTCCCTGTGTTTTGGGCACTTTTGCCATTTTAGTCCAAATCTCAAACTTTTTACATCTTGGTCCCTGTGGTTTGCATTTTGTTGCCATTTTAGTCCAAAATTCAAAAACCACATTTTTTTGACTGTTGCAACCTCCTATTTTGTCTTTTAGTTCAGGGGCATTTTGGTCATTTTGCTTTTCATTTTACATTTTCTTAATTAACATCATCCCCAAATAAATCATCATCATCCCCTATCTCAACCTCTTTACCCTAACTGACTCTCTCTTTTCTCTCTCTCTTCTCTCTCTAAATCGAAACTCAGGCGTGAATACACATATGTGAGTAAAACCAAACTCAGATCCACCATCGTCATCGTCCCACCTGAGCACCACCTGAGCACCAGCGACCTCATCCCCACTCACGGCGAAGACCTGTATCTCTCCTCCATCCTTCTTTCTTTTCAGATCTATAAATAGGGGGTGGTTGACGATGACTGATTATGATGATGATGACTGATGATGATGATGATGGACGGTGATTATGATGATGATGTAAGGGGGTGGTTGACGACGGCAGTGGAGGTGGTTATGGTGTGGCTCGGGTTTGAGATGGGGGCGGTGGTGGCAAATGGGGGCAGTGGTGGTGGTGCTATAGAGAGAAGGGGGTAAACGAGAAAGGAGTTGATCTGGGTTATGATGGCGGTGGTGAGCTTTGTTCAGATCGAATCAGATTTTGTTCAGAAATCGGATGTGAGCTTTGGAGAGATTAATGAGAAGGAGAATGGTAATTCATCTTGTATTTTGTCTATTTGTTTTTGTTCAGAAATCGTTTGTTGATTTTGTTCAGAAATTGAATCGGATTCAATTTACATTAGGTGTTGATTTTGAATCGAAAATTGAATCGGTTAGGGTTTGGAGGTGGATGATGCGGCGGTGGGTGAATGGGTGGTGATGGTGGAAACAGGTGGTTGTGGAAGGAGGTTATGGCGATGGTGGTGGTGGTGGTGCTAGAGAGAGAGAAGAGAGAGAGGGAGGATGTGGCGGTGGTGGTGGTGCTATAGAGAGAGAGAGAAGAGAGAGAGAATAGAGAGAGAGCTGATTATTTTTGGGGATGATGATGATCAGTTTATAATAAAACATAAATGACCAAAATACCCCTGCACTAAAGGACAAAATAAGCAGCTTTCAACAGTCAAAATAGGGGGTTTTTGAAATTTGGACTAAAATGGCAACAAAATGCAAACCACAGGGACCCAGATGTAAAAAGTTTGAGATTTGGACTAAAATGGCAAAAGTGCCCAAACCACAGGGACCAAAATGGCAGTTTACTCTAATTCTAAATAGAAAAATATAACTTGTATGTAGATAATTAAAACGCTTATATGAACAAGGTGATTTCGCTTTAGAAAGTTTAAGGTACGGATAGAATCCCTTCTTTCAATACATGTCATTTGGTCTTCTGGCATCTGATTCCTGATTTTTAAATTATGCAACAAGTTTATATTATAAAAATGTTACGAGTTTATAAAGTTTACGTGTTTATGAATTTACAAGTTTAAAGTTGTGTACATGTATTATGTTACCCAAGTCAGTCCCCTTTCTGTGATGATGACCACAGACCCATCATTGTGGCATAAAATGATGTGGCACCATCCGTGACGGTGAGTTGAATTCTCGACGTCTCTTCTGTTTTAGTCTACGGACTTCTGTTCAGAGGCGTATGGATCGATCCTAGAAAAAAATAAATAAAGTCTGATATCTGATAAATGGTCGGTGTGATTTGCCCACACTCCATTCATGTCTGGATGCATGGGCTAGCTACCCTGTATCACCTCTGTAAATAAAATAAACCTTCTGGACTTCGGGTAAATTTGTATATCATATTCTGACAATATTTGTTATACTTATTTAATATATTTTGAATTATGAAATCTTAGCATTTTTGCTAAAACAAAGGATTTTTGAAGAACTTAGTTTTTTGAGTAAATTACAAAAATCAAGCAATAGCGACGAAGCAGTAGCGGCGACATCTTTAGCGACGACAAGTCACCGCTATTGCCTTTTTCTAGCTTTAGCGACGATGTTTGCAAGCTTTAACGACGACTTTTGTCGCCGCTAAAACTGTAATTTCTTGTAGTAAATATCGTCCAAGTGTCACTGATGCATAAGTTGCCACCAACGACTACTTATCACTGCTCGCTAACTACCAGACTGCTGTAGTTGATGAATAGTAAATACCTAGTGACGATCTTTTGTCACTAAGAGCATCCACAATAAGGGACTATTTTGGTGTTTTTAGGGAGAGAGAAAGTGATGTGGAGGAGAGAGGGTGTGAAGATGTTTGTAAGGAAAAATGAGAAAAAATGGATGAGTGTGAGTTATGTGAGTGTAGAGAGGAGAGAGGAGAGAGAGAAAAAATGTGTTTGTGAGAGGTGCAAGTGAGAGAAAGAATATGATTGGTTGGGCAAGTGCCAACTAGGCACCCTCAAAAATTAGAAAAAATGGCTCTTATTGGGGATGCTCTAACTGCCCAAGTTATTATTGAATATTGAACAGTGATGATTATAACTAATTTATCAATTAAGACTGATGATCATTTTTCATGCAACTTTACCATCATTTATAACCTTAGATGCTTACGTGTTAAACCAACACAAGAAATCTGATCTCAACCTCATCTCAAAAATCGACTTGACATACAAGTTTTTTAATAATTTGAAAATCCTAAAAATTAAAATTTAAAATAATGTTTACTATGTTATTCAATATATAATAATATATAATATAGCATAATTTAAGATATCTATTCAGGTAATTTAGTCACGGATCACTTAATACCATAATACTTTTATATAAATTCATAAAAAAAAAATCTAGTATCTATATACCCAAATGTCTTGATGTCTGGTTTCCATCAAATTCAGGTTTTTCTCCCATCCAAAGGAAAGAGATTTTGGTCTTATTTGTGGTTTGGAGTAACTATTTATTTATTTTACTTTTTGTAGGTTAGAAAAAATATTATCAAAATTTCAAAAAGGTTGGTAACCGATTCTCAAAAGGAAAAGAAAAATCAATATAGTCACAGTTTGTTGTTTGCATCTTAATATAGAAAACGTTTGATTTCTTTTTTTATAAAATTTGCCGGAAAAACCATTCAAAATCGCTAACAAGTCACCTATTTTCTTATTAGAGAAAAAAAAAAGAAACCTCTCAAGAAGATACAGAAGCTTAATGTGCAATATGCAACACCAAAATCAGCTTGTATTCAACCTGCAGCACACACACACACACACACACATACATACATACCATCAGCCACCAAATTCATGCAAAAACTGGCCCCCAATAATTTCTCTATTTTGTGCATCCAAACCACCTATAACAAATCTCTGGCTGCTTCCGACCGCGCTCAAGGGAAACGCGGTTGCATTGTTGTTTTGATGGAGACCGAGTGTCAATGAAACCCCGCGATTCGCACTTGAATGGTAACTATCATAAAGGTTTATGTGCTCCTTGTCTCCTTCCATTATATGATGATCGCTATATTTATTGTCGTTTTTAGCGCGCTTTGGAGGGCAGGAAGAAACTGAGTTTCCGAGGGGAGAAGTGTCTTGTTCTTGAAAATCAGTTTTCGGCAGTTGCCTGGTTTCAAGTGTGTGTACTTCCTCTACCATAGGCTTCCAAAGTCTCACGCGTGCATTGATGAACCAGTTAGAAACCTGACTGATAAATGATGTCAGTATAATACGTGTTTGGTCTAGTTATATGTGACATTGAACGATAAAGATTAGGAAGATATTAACACACATGATGTAACTCGACTTTGACCCGTATAAGCACGTGTATATTGTGGCAGTTATGCGGTTACATAACCGCCTTATGTACCACAGTTATTGTAGTACATACAAGTGGTTATGCGGCACTTAAAATTGGTTATGTATTGAGCAACCATGTTTACATTAACATTGTTTGACAGATGACTGATTTTAAGTGGAGAAAACACAATTTTATAGTTAAATAACAAGTAGACAGGAAAGAAGCACACCTGATTTCGGGACAAACCGGTTTGTGTAGCCAACATTTGCTTATCTGTGTCAGTGGGATAACTATGCAAGTACATTCAAAGAAAAAAAAGACTACATTATCAATTATCAATTAATAATGTAAATGTTAGAATTAAGTTGCACAAATGATTGTTTTCCATCGCTATCACCAGTTAAACGAGCGTTTCTCTTAGTAATTTAACAAAGGAAAACACTCGTTAATCTGGGACGGAAAATATAAAAAGAGCTTTTGCAACTGAACCACATGATGTTCTTGGCATGCACAATAGTGGCAAAGTTGTATACACTTGGTTTAAAAAAGCGTGAGGCGGTCCGAGGCATTTATGTCCCGAAAGCCGAAGCGAGAGCTTCACATACAAACAACTAAATAAGCTTTACGTACAACCAAAAGATGCACGTGTCTCATTGGTTTTACAATATTAACCGTTGTGTAAGTAAACCATTCAAAATCTCTTCATCCCTTTGGTTGTTTTTACATATCACCCTCCCACAGACCCTAATTTTGACCAAGTTTGACCGTATTTTTACTCAAGTGAGTATGACGTGACGCCTCAAGGCTCTAAGTTATCAGGCGCGCCTTTTTAAACCAAGCGTATACTGCAACCAATAGAATCTTGGTTAGCAAAAGAATGACTCACGGGTGCAGAAAATGATCAAATAACCATGCTCTCAGAACAGTCACAGCTTGCTTCGGTAGACCCCTTTGGGGACGCCAAACAAGCTGATGGTCCATGTTGTTGACTGCGCTTTGACCATAAGACCCTTTGTATTCTTCTTTGGTCACCTGTATCTGGTCCGTTATAGCATTGTTAAGGTTACAGAAATGCTTGGACATTACTTTTAAGTCCAACATTGCGAATGGAGCTGCACCAGCAACTGTGTCAAATGATGCTATAACCGCTTGTATCTGCCGGTAGTAATGTTTGTACCTCTTGTAGACCTATATATTCAAGATAAAAGTAAATACTCCATCTTAAGACCTATATATTCATAATCTCCTTTTGAAACCATTCATTCTTATATATGGATCTCGTGTGTTACTAGTATCCGTGGAAACATACACATTCTAAATATTATCTTCACGCTTTTTATTGCTCGTTATAATGTTATTTGTGATCTTTGTTATATGGTTCAAGAGAACAAATAAAGAATCACAAACACATGGGGAAACATACACATTCTAAATGGTAGTAACTTCTGATCCATGAAGAGTTACCAACTCGTCGCACCTTTCAACAATATGGATTTTTTGTTTCGCCGGATCATTGGGCCAAAATTCCATCATTTGAAGCTCTGATAACAAATACCCTAACTACTAAGTTTTTTTTGTGTGTGTGTTTTGCGGTTTATATACGGGACCTATTGTATCTCTAAAAGGCAATCTTAAATACATCAATTTATATAAATCATGTGTCTAGCGTGTTACCATTCTACCTCACAAGCATAATAGAAAGTGACCACAAAGCGACTTCTATCTTCTAAGTCGTGTCTCAGTATTGAATGGATTCGACACGCGTTGGCATATGTTTTAATTAAGCATGTGTATAAACATATACTTTTAAGAGCAATGTCCCTTCAACTTGACTAGTAAACAAAAACTCTTGGCATGGAACAAAAGAATTAGAAAGAAAAGAAAAGATCCAAAATTCTTTTATTTTTTCTTAGTTTACTTTATTCCCTTTCAACTAACTGTTTTGGTCTAGAAATGATTATTTGTGGATAATTATTTTCATCACTTGTAAAGTACAAGAAGACATTGGATACTCATTAAAGGCCCTTTAGGTTCTCTCCTGGTTTTACATATACATGCTCTCTTCCATATTCTCTGCCATTACATTCTTTTAGAATAATAAATACATTTTAATGCCAAAAAAGCAACAAAAAAATTCCTTACAATAACAATAAGAAAACTGAAAATAAAAACCTTGTAATGTTATAAGCTTCAAAAGTAGTGAATTTATTTACAAAATTATTCCTTTTAGTGCCTATTATTCTATCATTCATTCACAACTCATATGCTAATTTAAGGTATCATCATATATTCAAGTAACTCAAGTTGGCATCTATCAAAAACTATCCCTTGATAAAGTAAGCTTAAAATCAAAGCAGAAAAAACAATGAAGAGAGAGTAAATAACCAAACAGATAAAATAAGGATATCAACCAACTTCATTTTATTTATCTTCAAAATAGTTAGTTTTATTGTTTTATTCAGTAGCGAAGCTTGAAAATTTCTACCAGGGGGTCGGAAGTCACCGAACCTAAAAATTTATACAAGTAAAAAAAAAAATTTAAAACCGGGGGTCGAAAACGTATATACTAAAAAATTCTATACGAAATGTACATACATAACACTACTGAACGAAAAGTTCGGGGGGTCGGACGGCTCTCCCGGCCCCTTGAAAGCTACGCCCTTGGTTTTATTGATATATTAGATACTAACTTAGAAACTCAACCCGTGTATTACAAGGGCTGAATATATAAAATATTTAATAATTGGTAACAAAATTTAAAAAATTATAAAACGAGATTTTTTTAAATTAAAATTAGCGAAATAAGAGAAGCCGAAAAAATAATTTTGGGCTCACGGAACTGGGACGCAACAAGTTATTTATTTATTAGATACAGATAAGTCGTTGTCGGTTTAGTTTACCTCATTTAACAATGAAATCAACCTTGACCGTTTCGTCTCAACCCGAACAACATCAGTACCAGTATTCGTATAATTAACGAGACTCGGATCCATGAACAAACCACATGAACCACCATCAAACCTCTCTCCAAACCCTACATCGCAAACCTCATCCAACAACTCTTGCGCCGGTTTCAAAAACCTCGATCCTCTCAAAACGGAGTCAACACTCCGGTCAAACTCTTCGCCGCCGTACGCCACCGGAATAGTTTCAGTTCCAGTTCCGGCGAGCGAGGAGAGAGACAACGCCAGCAGCTCAGGCTTCCGTATAACGAAATCTCCGGTGACGTCATGCTGAGCGTAATCAAAGTCACCGGTGTTGGTGCTAGGGTTGGCGCATGATAGCATGTAAGAGGAAGTTACGTGGTTGTTGATGGCGCATGGTAGCAAACACGAGCTTGTGGCGTGGTTGTTTGTGGTGTGACTGGCGCATGATAGTAAATACGACGGAGTGTCGAGGTTGTTTGTGGTGGTGTGACTGGCGCATGGTAGCATATAAGAGGAAGGTACGTGGTTGTTGATGGCGCATGATAGCAAACACGAGCTTGTGACGTGGTTGTTTGTGGTGGTGTGACTGGCGCATGATAGCAAATACGGTTTATCATAAACTAGGGTTTGGAGATCTCCGACTCTGAGTTTGTCTCGTCTGCTTTGCTGAGGGATGTGGAATGGTTCGAAAGCGTCCGCCATAACAAGGTCTAGAGAGAGAAAGCTAGAGAGAGAGAGTGAGGATGATGATGTGATAGTCTGGTGAAACGAATATAACAGAGATATGGGTTGGTGGCGTAGGTTAGCAGGTAAAACTGAAACAGCTGATGTATGATGACACTGGTGGTTGCAGAACCTACTGGCCTAAGAAACACTGTTTATGTTAAGTTTTAATCTTTCTATCACATAAATTTTGTTTTTTTTAAATGGCCAGCAGAAATTTGTTTTTAAATATATATACAAAGCCTAAAAGTGATTGGAGAGTTGGAATTAGGGGTGTGCATGGTTTGTTTCGATTCGGTTCGGTTTTTTGGTAAAACCAAAACCGTAACCGAAAGTTCAGTTTTTGGTTTTTAAAAATCATTCGGTTTTGGTTATTTCGGTTTTAGCAACGGTTCGGTTTTTTCGGTTTTTGAAACAAATTATAATTCAAAGTTTAAGAATCTTGTTAATATATTTAGTATTTTAAATTAATATTATTCACATAAACCTAATTTTCTAATCTATTTTAATGTTTCTCCAAAGTTTTTGTTAAGACGTTTTCTTTTATAATACTTTGAAAATCATTTAATTTTTATATTAAACTTTGTTAGTTCTTGTAAACAATAGATAATTTTAATGATAATGTTCTTATTATAAATATTTAACGAACAAGAATAAAATTAATAATTCTTAGTAGCATGGGTAAACACTTAAACAACATAAATATAAAATATATAGATTTGGTATACTATTAAAACTTATCGGTTCGGTTCGGTTATTTTCGGTTATTGAAAATGATTATCCGAAAACCGAACCGAAATTTTCGGTTATTAAAAATCCGAAAACCGAACCGTCGGTTTTTGTTTCGGTTCGGTTTTTTCGGTTCGGTTTTTTCGGTCCGTATTTTTCGGTTATTTCGGTTACGGTTCGGTTATTTCGGTTTTCTGCTCACCCCTAGTTGGAATCGATGATAAAAAGGTTTTTATGAATGAAGGGGGTCTCGGGTTGAGTAAGTTGAAGCATATTAATATTACTCTTCTGTTCAAATGGGGATGGCGATTTAAGACAGAGAAAAATCAGCTTGGGAGGAAGGTGATGGATGTTATTCACAAGAGTAGAAGCAATAGGAACTTTCTGCCGGCGAAAAGAAGCTTGAATGGAGTGTGTAATAATATTACCAAAACGGTAGCTCAAACTATGGTGGACGTTAACGTAAATTTTTAGAAGTACTGTTGGAAATGGTCATGACACTTCGTTTTGGTTGGATCCTTGGCTATTTAATGAACCATTAAAAGATATATATCCTAACATTCATATATGATAAAAAAACAAACGAAATGAACAGTGAATTGAATTTAGGGTATATTAGAATATGGGGTATGGGGCGGGGTTGTGGCGTGGGTTGGGTACAAACGCCCAAGTCACCATCCTGGGTGGGCTTGGATTTCGGCGTGGCCCCTTGGGCGGGGGTTTCAGCCCGGGCGTTGGACGGGGCTATCAAGATGACATGGCAGGATCTCATTGGCCAAGACAAGTAGCCGTTTGGGCTTAGCCGTTGGCCAACGGCTATGTGTTTAAAAAAAATCTATTCACTATAAATACTCACATTTCTATTCATTTTTTTACCACAACTACTCCACCTCTTCTATAATCATCTCTGTCTTATTTTAAAAAAAAAATTCTCATCCAACCACAATACGAAAAATGAATCCTCATAATCGTGGTTTTGACCCGAACAATCCGTGGGCATTCCAAGAAACACCTAGCCCAGCATCCAATCGTCCAATTGCTCCCTTTTTAAAACACTCCACGATGCCGGATATGGCTGGTTACGCATCGTTTATCTCGAATCGTTTGAAGAATGATGTCGGTCGAAAACACCAATGCCTTTCGCGCAACGCGTGTCATTGAAAAACACTAGTTTTCAATAATGAGGCTAACAAAAATTGTAGGAATTGCATGAACGAAGACGGTAGATAGAGGATGAACTGGAATTGGAGAAACAGTCTTGGATCCTTCTTGGAGATATTAGAATTAAATTGGATTATTAGGGATCTGGATTCGGTTAAGCTGGAGGATCGAAATGACAAGTGGTCATGGATCAGGACGGAAGAATATTCGGTTGGAACAGTAAGAAGAACGCTTACAGGAGGAACAGATCATAGGAATAATTATGTGATGAAGTGGTGTAAATGGATCCCTTTGAAATGTAATGTGCACGCATGGATAGTCGAGATGGATAAAAATCCCACTTGAATGGCGCTATGAAGTAGGAATATCGAGATTGAAGATATTACTTGTCCTTTATCAGATCTAAAGAAGAACCAAGCAATCACCTCTTCACTTCTTGTATGCTGGCGAGTAGAGTTTGGCATTACATCTCGAGATGGCACATAATCGCGCCTTTTATAGTTCACACAGTCAGGGAGCTCCTGGACCTCTATGATTATGTCGGATTGCAAGGCGTTGCTAAAGAGATTTTTCACGTGATTGTTTTGATTAGTTGTTGGAGCATATGTCGGGCGAGAAACGGTGTTAAATTCTCTAATAGTCAAGTTCGGGTGGAAGACATCATTAATGAAATTAAATCGATTGGGTTTTTGGGTTGTAACAGTAGGTTGAAAGCTAGGTCTTTATCTTGAACTGGGTGGTGTAACTTTGTAATTATGTAGCGTTCTCGTTTGGCCGCCCCGATTCGTGGGTTGTGTTTTCTAATGAAAATGAAGTTTACTTTTCAAAAAAAAAGGGTACTCGAGGCATAGCTCGGGTAGTGAAATCGGTTTCATCGGGCTTTTGGTAACTCGGGCGATAACTTTTCGGCTTCACCATTTGGCTTGTAATATCGGTTTCTACTACCCGATAATTCGGCATTTCGGCTTCAAAATTAAGTTTAAAACGGGTAAACATGAGCCGGGTACTTCTCCAACAACATCTAAAATGACGGGTATTTCTTAAGAAAATGGACAAGACTGAAGTGTAATTATCTAATTGGTTCTTTCAAATAAGGTTTATATATATTAAAGTTATTATCTTCGGAAATAATATGGTATTTAAGATCGAGAAAATCACAAAACTAGTTATCCTTTCGTGTGTGTTATTTGAGAAAGATTCAACCAAGACGGAAGGAGCGTGAGGAAGACACCCGTAATCCAAAGAGAAAAAAACTGAATAATTTTGGTATAAACTAAGGCCAAGGCGGCTTACGGTTTGTCGGTTTCCATAGATAACGAAGGAAACTCTTTACGTTATGGTCTTAAGGTACGCGACTTCATAGTTTCTTTCTGTTTTACTTGTGTATTAAACTTTAGTCTTTTAAGTACATGTAAGTAATACAAAACCACAAGTTGTGTATCATCCATTTCCTTCACTTTTCACTACCATAAATTGCCAATGGATACTTCGAGATGTCAAAAATATTAATGTGCTACTCGAACGCAAGTCGCATATCACAAAAGCACTTTTTTGCCATATAAAAGCATGAATCAATATAGAATATGTAAGTTTTCTAAACACTTATCGACCTTGGCCACAGTGTCCGGTGTCACAGTGGTTGGCACGTCGTTCCTTGCCATTAAAAAAAAGATATGTCCGGACTTATCATAGCCCCATGTGTAGTAATAGGGGTTGCATGGGTCGGTTTTGGTTGGTTTTAGGCTCAAAGCGAGCCAAAAACCAAAAATTCAGTTTTTCAGGATTTTGAAAAGTGTTTGGTTTTGGTTTTACAGGATGGTATGGTTCAGTTTTGGTGTTTTAGGTTTTGCATCTGGGCTGAAAAAATAGCCCAAAATAATGAACTTGGGTTTGAAACTTTTAGCTTAAGTTTTTATATTAACTTATAATTAGTTGATTATCACACATTCGGGCCTAAAATTTTTGAGCCACACCACTTACTAAGTTTTAAAAAATTATTTAACATTCAAAAATAAAATATTATAATCCTTAAATTCAGTAACAATATTCAAGTAAAAGGTTGTGTCCAATGTCCATAAATTCATAAACATAGACATACATGCTTATTCATAATTTCAATAAAAATATAAACATGTCATACACACTCATGTATGTATACGTACTTATTGTATACATACATATTTGTTTAAATGATGTACATATTTTTTTGGTTTTTCAGTTTGATTTGGTTCGGTTCAAATATGGGTACAAGCAAAACAAAACAAAACTAAAAGCGAACCAAAAAATCAATTTTAGAGAAAACCGAACCATCTGTTTTTTTTTTGTTCGGTTATTTCGGTTTTATGCTCACCCGTATGTAGTCAGGGGCGGATCTACCATGTAGCGGGGGGCAACGCCCGCTACGGCTTGGCGCGGAAAAATTTGGAAAAATTAGTGTAAATTTTGGAAAAATTTGAGGTTTTTTCAATTTCGTTACGGCTTATTTATAAAACGTTACGGCTTGGCGGATTTTCTAGATCCGCCACTGTATGTAGTAACATGTTGTTCTAGATATTATAAGATACAATTAACCCAATCAGTTGTGAAGCTTTAATGAGACCGATTTTTCGCTCACAGTGTTAATTTGATCGAACTAGTATACATTTCTAAACAGTATATACGTTCTTGAAGATATTGTGAACATAATCTTAATCTTCACATATTTAATCCTTTTGATAAACTAAAAAATCTACATGTTGGTGTTCATAAACTGGTGGAATTATGAACTTTAGTTAGATGTTTTTAACAATAGTGAAAATAATCAAAATATTCTGAGAAATTTTTATGAAGTGCAATACTTAAACAATGTACTTAACATATCAATGTCTTATCATGTAGGGTAAGGTTTCAAGGCCACATTAAAAATAGAACAATGTTTGCCGTTTGATGTATCTCCTACGATGACAATGGTTAGGCTGCTGGGTATGGGGGCTTGGATGGGGCTTAGAAGGGGGTTTAACGCCGGCTACACTACCTAGGCTCGGCATTGGACTTGGCGTGGCTATTTTCCTGGCGTGGGGCGGGGGGTTGGGTGAGGTGGCGGGCTCTGGATGGCTAAAGAAATTGGACCGTTAGGATGGCCAGGCCAAACGGTCATTTTTTATTTTTATTTTTTTGAACGGTTTGAGGCAGCAGCTATGCCAAACCAAGTTTTTTTTTTTAAATTACATTTATACCTATAAATACCCAACCCCAAACCATATTCTCCCAATCTTCTTCACCCACACCCACAACAAAAAAAAAAGAAAAAAAAACGAAGGTAAACATGGTGCATCACTGCATTGGATCGAAGAGGAAGAAATCACACTTGTTACATAGATTGCCGATGCCCAACGTACTCTACAATGCGGTCCAATAGCGTATTGGGGTCGAGCGTTTCAACAATACTAGTAGTACGTCGGCAACACGCGTTGCGTGTCAACACAAATGGCGTGAGCTCAAACCGAAGTTGGATCGCTTTAAAACTTGCTTCGACCGTGTCCCTGTGGACGACTTGACCAACGACGATCGACTCAAAATAGCGAAGATCGAGTACAACCACGATGCAAATACGGATTTTAAGTGGGTTGCCCGCTTTAATATTTATCGTAGTCTATAGTTTTTTTATAATTTGTAGGATTTAATAAGTAGTTTATTTTTATTTTTTAGGATTTAATAAGTAGTTTTTATTTATTTTTTAGGATTTAATAAGTAGGTTTTTTTATTGTCGGTAGTCTTTTATGTAATTTTTTTAAATTAATGTAATATATTTTAAATATAAATTGTTTTTTTCTATAAATTGTCAACTTTAAAAAAATAATAAAAGGAATGCCACATGGCACCCCAACGCCATGCCTCTTCCACACCGCACTTTTTGGATGTGGACTAGTGAAACCCACACCTGCCACGTATCGAACAATGTCCCTAACCCAAGGCCCACCATACCTCATATCTATAATCTATATCTATAAATCTATAAACCTATATAAAGCATTTCAGATATACTCAAATGTAATTTTACATCACGTACAAGCTTTAATGCAACATGTACAAAGGAGTTAAGGTGGAATTTTAAGGTTAAAATAGTCCTTACACAATAAATTAAGACGCCTGTAGGGGCATTATAGTAATTTAAGCATCTCCTTCATCAATGGAGGCCTAGGTAAGAGAGACAGTCGTGACCCCTCTCCTTCTTTTCCGGTACACACGCTTCCATATCTCCACCTCTATTCTCATAAATTCCCCCAATCTCAAAATTTGGGTTTTCTGGTTACAAAATCATCACCAACGATCATCCTAAAAATTCCGATCATCAAAGACAATCGTTTTAAGAAGTTTCGATGGAGAAACAATCTAGGTCGACGGGGCTATTGTGTACTGTAAGAAGCATGTGGAGACTTTGAATGCCAATGAGAAGGTCACTAAGAAGATCTTAAGTCGTTTGATGCTGATTTTGTCAAAGTGATCAGAGTACTCTTTTTTATCTTATTCTGGTACGTTTGTTTTTTAATTTTTTTTATATTTTAAATATGATTATTGTTTGTTGATGATGGCTGTGTGCAATTTGTTGCCCTAATTTTGGTTTAGTTTTTTGGGGGTAATTTTATGTTAGTTCCATCTCCAAAGAAGCCATATATCTTCAATCCTTTTCCTTAAATCAGTAAATTGATATGTGATATCGTTCTTGATTCACAATAGAAATCTTATTTTTGAGATCTTCAATAGTCACTTTTCAGCAAATATGTTTTTTGTTTGATAGCCTCATTTTTGGTTTGTGCTCAGTTTTCTTTGATAAAATTAATTATGTGAAGAGAGAGAGATGATTGATGCGTAAATTAATTTTTGAGATCTTCAATAGTCACTTTTCAGCAAATATGTTTTTTGTTTGATAGCCTCATTTTTGGTTTGTGCTCAGTTTTCTTTGATAAAATTAATTATGCGTAAAGAGAGAGGTGAAAAGCCAAATGGTGTATGAGGGCTATTTCCTTGGAAACCCTAACCTGAAACGAGAAATCTCCTTCTTAGACAGAGCTTTCTTCGCCTTTAAATCAATATGTTCTCCAAGGTAATGCAAATACTCTATTTAGAGATTTCCTTTTCACGCGATAATCTTTTTAAGTTTATAGTGTTTGGTTGAATTGGCAATGACTATGATTTCTGATTATATGGTCTAAGTATTTTGCCCTAAATGGATTATTGGTATTTAATATAAATTTTCTTTTTTATTATTTATTCTGCCATTAATAAAATAAATAAAGATTAGAACCTGGAAATTTAATTAAGTTAGTTGTGTTTTGTAAAAAAATGCGTAGTGATATGATGAGAGCCTGGAATAACGGTGTTGTAAGAAACAATATGCGGTTTGATGCTCATCCCATTGAGAAAGTGATCATAATGTCGATCATGGCAAGAAAGTACTTAGCTAGACGCCTGGGCTTGAGTGCTTAAACACACTCCTTTTCAAGGGACTTACTTTACGACATCAATATTAAATAGTTTAAATACTGTTTTAGGGTTAAAATGTTTCTACAACAAATTGAATCGGAAATCATATGCTGTGTGTGATCTAGACTACATGAGACAAGCTAGATATAGTTGAAACTGTTATTGTTGTTGAATTTATGAATCACTGTCTGTTTGACCTAATTTACTGCTAGATCGCTATACAGAACACACTCTACATTGGTACAAGGTAATATCAAAGTCAAACCGAAAAGTCAAACATCGACATGAATTCTATATGTCTAACATTAAAGTATGTTGAAACAGACGAATTTCGATGCTCCTTCGGGTGATAATCCAATTGCAATAGACTTCACAGGAATGGGGAAAGGCGAGGCGTGGGTCAACGGTTAAAGCATCGGACGTTATTGGCCTACATATATCGCTCCAACTACCGGTTGCTCGGAACATGTGGAAACTACAGTCATGGTGAATGCAAGAGTACTGATGCACTTTCAATTATACAAAAGGTCAACTCTTTCAACTTTGACTTTTTTAACATGATTTTAACATGCATATTTGTTCAATACAGTTTTAGCTTACAAACATGCATTGGGTCAAGAACTTGCAGCGTTGACGTCTCGACAACCACATTTGGTGATCCGTGTATGGGCGTAGTTAGAAGTTTAGCTGTAGAAGCTTCATGTGCATGAACAACACGAAAATAGGACACATGATCATAGATTCATAGTATAAGTTTTATTTTATTTTATGTTTTTTGAACAATGGATAAGTTTTATTATTTGCATGATAATCAAAGTTTGGATGCTTTATTTCCTTGTTAAAACATTTCAGTTGTGAATCAAAAGATGAAATTGTGAAATTACAATAATTGACCAGTATTGCGATATACTGATATCGGTAACGATAGCTGCTGAAGTTGTAGCTGACTGAAACCTGCATAGTTTACAGTTAGTGGATGTTAGAAATGGAGTTTCATACTTGTCTTCCCCACCCATTATCGGCATTGCGATCCCTCTCTTCACTAGGCTAACATACCTGGGCCTATACGTTTTCCCCAAAATACCCTATTTTTTTTTTGCAGCTGGTCATAAATTTTGTTATGCCTGTAAGTGCTGTAGGATATGTTCATCGAATCGAGTGAACTAGGCGAGCATTATGACAACCGGTAATTAACGGCTTCTAATTACGCGATTAACAAACGTTTAAGGCGATGATTAATAGTGTTTAAGGCACGGATTAACTTAATAAGGCTCTTGGTATGCCTAGGAACGCTTATCAGACGTTACAGTACGCGTATGAGGATTTTCGGGGAAAACCGCGTAACGTTAAACGATAACGAACTAATGCCGTACAAAATACTGACCACGCCGAAAAATACGAATTTTATACGTATAATTTAAATCTACGGATTTCGTTTTGCGAAATTATCATGCTTTCGAACGTCACAAACCGCAAACGTGGACAAGAAACGCGGAAATCAGAACGCACCGACAACCAACAACAAAACGGAAGTATCGGACTCGCGTATTGCCTTCAAAATTGAAAGATTATGACATATTTAGCGCCGTAATTGAATTTTAATATCCGCAGACGAAAACGGATCGAGAAACGGATTTAGCAAAGACAAATTACGCAGTTTACGCAATTTAACACGACCGGCGTGCGTACGCGTCTAATAACGACATACTACACAATTTTTAGAGCTTCGGTTCCAAAATCACTATTTTACGACATTCCGATGTGGAAACGGGCTTCGGAATTTTTACTGGGCCGCTCAAAATATGCTAACGGGCCCTGGGCCCAAGCCCACTTAACAACCAACTATAAAAGCCATATTACAACTTGAAAACCCTAACCCCTTTCATTTGATCCCAGCCGACACCCCTTTCTTTCCTTTTCAAATCTCTAAAGTCTGCATCTCATCCAAACACCCTCTCTATTACTACTTGCAAACAAATCAAAAGACACAAAATCATCTGCCCTTTTTCCTCCTAACTTCTTCTCCCTGCAACCCATTATCCATTTCCTTTGATAATATTCAATCACCAAACAAACAACTCACATCAGCTCTCAAAGGAGCCGGCCAACCACGGCGGTGGAGGCGGTTTACGGCGGTCATGGATCTCAACAACGCGGCGGTCAGCGCCCCCCCCCCCCCTCTCCGATCTTCGCTATTCCGGTCACACACACAAACACCTCACTCTCACTCATCTCACTTTTTGTTGATGTTTTGAAAACTTGAAGCACTTGTGTAACAGTTTCAATAGCTTCCCAACCCGATGTGTGGTAAGGCGAACACTTTCCACGACTAGCCAAAAGGTTATGAAATTCTATTAAACTTTCCTTTTGCAAAATAGCCTTTTCAAACATAATTCAAGTTGAGTTCCACCTATGTGCAACGTCCCAATTGGGTCCTAAGCATATTCGATCCGCTTCCTTACAAGTTTTAATATATTTTGAATGTCTTTGCGTGTTACTAAATATACTTCGTAACATTCTTTTGAAAGCTTCTTTTTGTGTTTCAATAACCCTTAAACCGTCTTGAACGGCCAAATTTATGATGTGTGCAACACATCGGCTATGGAAAAACGTACCCTCACAAATCGGATTGTATTTTAATTTTAAACGCATTACCGCGCTCGTGTTGTTTGAGGCGTTATCAAAAGATATTGAAAAAACTTTATTTTCCAATTTGTATGTTGTAATACATTTGTCGATTACTTTATATATAGCTTCACCGGTGTGAGGGTAATCGAATAATTTAAACAAAATCGTGCGTTTCATCATTTGCCACGTCGCCGGTTCAATCCAATGGGCGGTGACACAAATATACGAATCGGGTGAACGGCAAACTTTCTTGGATTACAAACTTCGCCATTTCATCCCTAACCATATTGAAATTGTAGTTGAAAATATTAGCGCTATCACTTGCCATGGAAGCTTGACCACCAACGTGTTGTTGTTTCAACGCCTTGCAAAACGGTTTTTCAATGTGTTGTTTCAACGTGGAGTTTGCGGATTCGGAGTAGAAGCCTTGACAATGATGACAACGCGCTTTCTTTTTACCGTTGGCCATCTCGCACAAATCAAAATGTGACCAAACATCGGGGTTGCGCTTCGTTGGAACAACACGAATCACCGTGTCGGTTGTAGACTCGCCAACATTGACCGAATCATGGGCACTAGAGGTTGCCATAGCGTTTTGAGAGTTATCAAACAAGAATAAGAGACTTTTTTAGAGTTTTTGAAGATTCTCAAGTGTTGTGATTTGAACCTAAACACCCACAAACCTTTTATACTAGTTGGAGATGATTTTTAGGCAAAAAAAAAACGGATAGGAATGGTCCCAAACGGTCATATGACCGTTAACATGTGCTGGCCATTTTTAACCGGTTTTTTATGTACGTTACCGGTTAACCGGTTTTTTTGAATAATCGATTAAATAACCGGTTTTTAAAAAAACCGGTTTTCCACCCGAACCGGTCTTGAAAAACTCTAACCGACTAATAACCGGTCAAACCGGTTGTAACCGAACCGGTTACAAAAAAAAACCGGTTTTAAAAAAAAACTGATTTCGGTTTTTTTTTCCGGTTTCGATTGCGTAATCAGTTTTTTTGTACACCTCTAGTCTCGGCTCAGATTGGGTTCGGTTCGGTCAGATTGTTCTACTTCACACGTGGTTCGGGTCAACTCAGTCAACGCGAGTCAACCCGGTTGACTCGGTCAACTCAGTCCAACGTCTCGACGTAAAAGATTCGGTAAAGAATTTAGCGTCGCGGTTAATATTTACATAGTTTTATTTATTTCGTGAAAACGAGCTCGAACCGAACTACTAGAATATAGTTTACGTTTCGATATATTTGACAAAATTACATATATTATGGTTGAATATTGTTGAATTTTGAAAAATAACGACAACTTGTGTTGTTGGGGGCGTCAAAAAAAAAAAACAGAGGAAACTCTGCTCGTTTTTCGAGAAAAATCCGTAAAACTAACGTGTTCTATTATAAAACGGGAACTAACGGATTCGAATAATTTTAATAAATCGGATTCAAAGCATACTCATTCTCGATGACAGTATATAACTTACAAAGCGTGTTATAACGTTTCAACAAAACCTTTTTACAAGAAAACCAAACTTGTTAGTTTTTATAAAATAACTATATTTAGTTTTACTTATTTCCAAACAATAACAATTCAGATATCTTTTATAAATGAAATATAACTCTTTATGTTTAATTTAAACATCGAGATTTCGGGAATTCTTTTATCAAAATAAACATAGTTTATATATTTATTTCAACGACGAACAAACCGAATTCTTTTACAAAAATAAATATAGTTATATATTTATTTCGAACATCGAACAACTCGGATTATTTTTATTAAATAAATATAACTTTTTATATTTATTTCAAACGCCTAAACGGCATATACCCATATGTGGATACTTATCATACGAGACAGAACAGATAATACGAGTTTGTTATATATTATTATTTTCATACGAATACTCGATACATACACGTACGATGTCTCGAGGCGACTAACGCGCTTTTATCGTTATATTTATATAATTTTATATAAATATTTATATAATTTAAACCTCATGAAAACTAAGTCTTCCCAAGACTTGTTAATCCTCAACGACATTAAGCAAACTAACAAGTATAACTTAATCATTCTCATTAAGTTAACAACTTACAGTCGAATCGTTCGGCTAACGATTCGGTAGAGCTCGGTGACACGTAGTTTAGTTATCACATTTATTTAGAAACTCATAAGATATTCCGTGCTAGGAATATTGTAGAATGCACGCTAGCTACTTCACGTTCTTGGAACGACACTACGGAATCACACTAAGCTAGCTTTGCACAGGAACATCAAGGTGAGTTCATAACCCACTAGTACACAAGTAACCATTAGACGGGGTTCAATTTTGTTTTTAGACGCGGTAATGCACATAACCCCGTCTAAATATACACACACAATCTCATGACATCAGGATCATAACGAAATATCCTTACGAACCCTGACTTAAAATATGCTTACATAGCTTTAGACGGTGTTTTACAAACCCTGACTTAAAATATAATTTAACACTAATAAAATTCACGTATTTTTATATGAACCCCGACTTAAAATATGCTTACATAGCTTTAGACGGTGTTTACAAACCCCTGACTTAAAATATAACTAAAGGGCTCAATCCGTGTGCTTCTTCCAGATTTGTTGCTGATCATTGATTAAAAATAGATCCAATGGCCACCATCAACCTCCTGCTCAAACAAACACACATCCCCTTATACCTTTTCCTTCCTAAAACACAAACCCATTTCAACCTTCACCTTCCTTCATCAAACTCCAACAGGTGTGAGTATGATCGGTAGTTTCTTGTAGTTTTTTTTTTCACTTAAAATAAAACCCTTGAATTACATAAATAAAAGAACTGTTTTTTTTTTTTTTTCTTGTAGTGAGTATAATCTTTGTTTATGATCTTTGTTTATCAGTGCTCCAAGGTTTGAGGCATCTTGGTCACCGTCATCAGCGAGCATCTTCGTCACCGTCATCATCGCTGAAGCTTCAGCCGCCAACCGCCACCATCGACCTCCGGCACTGCACCGTACCACCACCGCCACCGTCAAGCTCCACCGGACCACCACCGCCACCGTCAAGCTCCGGCGAGTTAATCGTGTTTCGTTGAATTTGTAGAAATCATGTAAACAGATTTTAATGAAAATTATTCACGTTTTGTTGGATTATTGACTTCAACTTGGCTAATAACAAAATATCATGCGAATTCAACTTGTAGTGATGTTTTGATATGAGATTTGAATGAAAGTTACGTAATCTTCAAATTATTATAACTTTGCTGCAAATTTTTTTTGAATGTTTTGATATGAGATTTGAATGTTTTTTATATAACTTTGCTGCAAATTTTCCGGCAAGAGGTATCCCTTTCTTAAGTCGCGGTTCATCCAACACTGACTAAAAAGTTTTCCTAAAATTGTAAAATGATTTTAAGTCACGGTTCATATTGCTGACTAAAAATATTTCTGTAAAAGTATGAACATCTTTTTAGTCGCGGTGGTTTATTTTAAGACAGGGTTCAGCAAACCGCGTCTTATAAACAACCCATTTTTAGCCACGGCATTTTAAGTCGGGGTTTGAAACTGCGACTAAAAACTATTTTAACCGCGTCTAATGCTCACTTCTGTACTAGTGACCCCCACTTTTTACTGTTTTACATTTTTATAAATGTTTTCGGGGGGTGGAAAGACATGCAAGTTTTTGCAAAAACACAATGTTTCGATAAACAAAAATCACATGTTTCTAAACCATTTCGCAACAGGATTTCAACGAACTCAAATGGTTTACGAAAAGGTTTAAGCTAAACTTACCGGTTTTTACAACAATACAAGGTTTTCGAAACATGCATGAGTTTCAATGACGTGGGCAAAGGCCCAATGACATGGGCAAGGGCCCAATGACATGGGCAAGGGCCCAATGACTAGGGGTGTCCAAACTGCTCGGCGCTCGAAGATCGTTCGACGATCGTTCGAAAAAGCTCGGAAATTTGCTCGTTCGATTCCTTGCTCGGTTAAAACCGAGCCGAGCAGCTCGGTTCGGTTTAAAAACGAACCGAGCACGAGCAAAGGTACGCTCGCTCGTCGCTTGTTCGGTTTCGATCGAATTTATTTTTATTATTATATAAATTATTAAATATAATAAACATGTAACATATCCAGCCCCTAGAATCCTCATATCTTCAGTTCAAAAAAAAAAAAAACCCTAATCTCTCTCAACTCTTCAGTTAAAAAAAAAAAGAGGGGTGTTTTATGGGTTTGAATTGATGTTACTGTATCAAATTTTATGTTTTGAATTCAATTTTTGATTGAAGATGTCCGGAATGACTTCAACGCGTGTTTTTGAAGTTATTTTGCATTTTAGATGTTCTTAAACATTAAACATTTGGATGACATTTTGTGTTTATTTTTGTGGGACTTTTTATGTTTGTATTTTGTTAAATTGTTAAAGTGTGTGTGAGACATATAAGTTGGTGAATTTTGGTGAATGAATGGCTGTGTAGGAATGCTAAATAAAACTGAGCAAAAGCGAACCGAACCGAGCGGCTCGGTTCTAAACCGAACCGAGCACGAGCATAAGATTTCCGCTCGATTTCCTAAATCCGAACCGAACCGAGCGGCTCGGTTTCAAACCGAACCGAGCATGAGCAGACCTCCGTTCGGTTCGGTTCGGCTCATGAACACCCCTACCAATGACATGGGCAAGGGCCCAATGACATGGGCAAAGGCCCAATAACACTAGGTATGTAGCTATGGAATTGGATGATAACAGATCACTGTGCGTAAGTAGGCGGATGACATTAGTAACCATTAATCACTTAGTGACCAAGGTGCAAAAGGTATAGATCTATCGAGTTTGAGGCACGCTCCACTCCTGGTTTGTTAACCCTTTATGAGTGCTTTTGTGATCCCAATTGATAACAAAGTTGTCTCGGTTTGGTTACTTACTTATGGCATAGGTCAGTGTATTAGCTACACACTGATTGATCTTTAGATTCCATAGGTATCCTACATACTATGATTTCAATACCAGTTTATAAAGATAACAGAAAACATTTCAACACCGGTTTACAAAGATAACATAAAACATTTCAACACCGGTTTACAAAGATAACATAAATCATTTCAATACCAGTTTACAGATACGACAGAAAACATTTCATTACTGGTTTACAAACTCAACAGTTACATATATCGGTTTATAAACATAACAGAAAACATTTCGTTACCGATATACAAAGACGACATTTCAAATGCTTTGAGATATTAAGATCTCACAAACCGGTTTTTCAAATGCAAGATTTCAAGTATTTTAATACGCATTTGATACAAAACAAACAAACTATGAACTCGCTCAACTTTATGTTGATTTTTCGCATGTTTCTTTCTCAGGTTGCATTTTTCGAAACTATGGAACGGTTGGAATAGGATAACCCACGGGATTTTGAGTACTTAGCGGGCGTTCATTGTTTAGAAGTCTTAGCTTATTTGCTTCCGCTGTGCAATGAAGATACCGGTCCAGTCACGCCAAGCTCTGATATTTTCGGGGTGTGACAGATTGGTATCAGAGCTATAGGTTACAGCGAATTAGGTTTCTGTAGAGATACCTAGGCTCTAACTTCACTTTCCTTCTGGGGACTTAGATTATTAAGACTTAAACGCATACAGAACGCTTAAGACTCGCACATGGGTTCCAACCGTTGCCAAGAACATTAAGTCAACAGTTTTGGTTTCAAACATACACAAGTGTTGTGTTGAATACACGGTACACGAAACGATTACATACAGTAAGTAAAACCTTGAGAGTTTTGATAACATGCATCTAGGACCTTTGGAGAATTTATGTCAAAATCCATTAAAGGTCATTACGTAGGAACTGCGTCTATTAACTCGGGAAAATGCCATTATATTATGTCGTCTATGCTATCTTACTTACCCGAGCAGGTAAACTACGCGGAACGAAACACTAGTGCACAAGTATACATGAAACTTAAACTATACGTCAGCGGACGTCGAAGTATATCACGCACGACTTTCAAGGCAAGGCCTTTGGAAAACATGATTGGGAAGACAACAACGATGCTAATCCAGTCAGCGGGAGAACTACTGATTGAAATGCGGCAATGCTAATCCAGTAAGTGCTGTAGGATATGTTCATCGAATCGAGTGAACTAGGCGAGCACATACACGGGTAAAAATAATACATACAATACGAAAACTTTAGTAGCGAACATATGAATTAGGGTTTTGTTTGTAGTTGGATAGATTCATACCGAATAGATCAGCGATGGATTTTGATTACGCGCATTGCATGCTAACACAATCCAAAAAAGGTAAGGAGAATCCGATTGCAAGCTCACCGGCGAAGGAAGCGTACAGGAGGTGGTTGGCGGACAGCCTCAACATGAACACAACCAGGATTCTAGCTTTCAGGAACAAGCCTCCGACACCAACAGATGCGGTTCCAAGCGAGTGGTCTTTGGTGCAGCAGGCGAAGCCAGTAAAGGCCCGTAAATACATCCCTCAGGTGATTATTTACAATATGTGTTTCTGATTAAATTCAAATTTGTATTGTTGTTTAAAGTCCTAAAATGTTTGGTTATAGGCTTCAGAAAGGACATTGGATGCACCCGATATTCAAGATGATTACTACTTGAATCTGTTAGATTGGGGGAGTAGCAACGTCCTCACTATTGCCCTAGGAAATACGGTGTATCTATGGGATGCTGCAGATGGTAACACGTCGGAACTTGTGACTGTAGATGCGATGTGGGTCCGGTTACGAGTGTTAAGTGGGCACCAGATGGCCGCCACATCTCAGTCGGATTAAACAATTCGGAAGTCCAACTCTGGGATTCCACCTCAAATAAATTGGTACTGATCTGGTCCTTAGAACTTTTATGATTATATCTTGTGTTTTTTTAATTGTTTTGTAACAGTTGAGAACGTTGAGAGGGTGCCATCAATCTTGGGTCGGATCAATGGATTGGAACAACCACATCCTCACAACCGGAGGAATGGATGGCCGGATCGTAAATAACGATGTCAGAATTAGAGCACATATAGTGGAAACATACTCCAGCCACCACCAGGAGGTTTGTGGGTTAAAATGGTCAGCTTCTGGTCAACAGTTGGCTAGCGGTGGTAACGACAATCTCTTACACATTTGGGACAGATCAGTGGCTTCTGTTAATTCACCGAGTCAATGGCTTCACCGGCTAGAGGATCACACAGCTGCAGTGAAAGCACTTGCCTGGTGTCCATTTCTGGGTAATCTTCTTGCGTCCGGTGGTGGTGGTGGTGGTGTTGACAAATGTATAAAGTATTGGAATACACACACCGGTGCTTGCTTGAACTCGGTGGACACCAGGTCCCAGGTGTGTGCGCTTTTATGGAACCAAAATGAGCGTGAGCTGCTGAGTTCACACGGTTTTACTCAGAACCAGCTTTCTGTACATTATTCGATAACTATGTTTGAGAAATTTATGTTTAATCTTAAAGGTTAGGTTTAATTTCTGTTCATTAAATTTGTGATTTCAGAATTCATTAGTAGGCCCATTTGCAAATACGATAACCATAATGGTACATTATTAAGCGCAGACATTCACTTACATATATGAAGTTCACATACCTATTGTCGCGATTCGCAACTGACCCGTTTCTGTTTTTGCTGGATCTGCCTACAAACATGTCGGGGTCACAATGAATTCTCACCAATATCCGAGCAACCAATGAATTCGACGGACCATGATTCGTGAGTGCACTCAGAGCCACCTCAGCTGATAAATGTTCCAGCTGCTGGAGCGTCGTGTTTTGACCCACAACACTATATATATAAATTCTGAAATCACAAATTTAATTAACAGAAATTAAACCTAACCTTTTAAGATTAAACATAAATTTCTCAAACATAGTTATCGAATAATGTACAGAAAGCTGGTTCTGAGTAAAACAGTGTGAACTCAGCAGCTCACGCTCATTTTGGTTCCATAAAAGCACACACACCTGGGACCCGGTGTCCACCGAGTTCAAGCAAGCACCGGTGTGTGTATTCCAACACTTTATACATTTGTCAACACCACCACCACCACCGGACGCAAGAAGATTACCCTGAAATGGACACCAGGCAAGTGCTTTCACTGCAGCTGTGTGATCCTCTAGCCGGTGAAGCCATTGACTCGGTGAATTAACAGAAGCCACTGATCTGTCCCAAATGTGTAAGAGATTGTCGTTACCACCGCTAGCCAACTGTTGACCAGAAGCTGACCATTTTAACCCACAAACCTCCTGGTGGTGGCCGGAGTATGTTTCCACTATATGTGCTCTAATTCTGACATCGTTATTTACGATCCGGCCATCCATTCCTCCGGATGTGGTTGTTCCAATCCATTGATCCGACCCGAGATTGATGGCACCCTCTCAACGTTCTCAACTGTTACAAAACAATTAAAAAAACACAAGATATAATCATAAAAGTTCTAAGGACCAGAACAGTACCAGTTTATTTGAGGTGGAATCCCAGAGTTGGACTTCCGAATTGTTTAATCCGACTGAGATGTGGCGGCCATCTGGTGCCCACTTAACACTCGTAACCGGACCCACATCGCATCTACAGTCACAAGTTCCGACGTGTTACCATCTGCAGCATCCCATAGATACACCGTATTTCCTAGGGCAATAGCGAGGACGTTGCTGCTCCCCCAATCTAACAGATTCAAGTAGTAATCATCTTGAATATCGGGTGCATCCAATGTCCTTTCCGAAGCCTATAACCAAACATTTAGGACTTTAAACAATAATACAAATTTGAATTTAATCAGAAACACATATTGTAAATAATCACCTGAGGGATGTATTTACGGGCCTTTACTGGCTTCGCCTGCTGCACCAAAGACCACTCGATTGGAACCGCATCTGTTGGTGTCGGAGGCTTGTTCCTGAAAGCTAGAATCCTGGTTGTGTTCATATTGAGGCTGTCCGCCAACCACCTCCTATACGCTTCCTTCGCCGGTGAGCTTGCAATCGGATTCTCCTTACCTTTTTTGGATTGTGTTAGCATGCAATGCGCGTAATCAAAATCCATCGCTGATCTATTCGGTATGAATCTATCCAACTACAAACAAAACCCTAATTCATATGTTCGCTACTAAAGTTTTCGTATTGTATGTATTATTTTTACCTGTGTATCGCCTAGTTCACTCGATTCGATGAACATATCCTACAGCACTTACAAGCATAACAAAATTTATGACTAGTTGCAAAAAAAAAATAGGGTATTTTGGGGAAAACGTATAGGCCCATGTATGTTAGCCCAGTGAAGAGAGGGATCGCAATGCCGATAATGGGTGGGGAAGACAAGTATGAAACTCCATCTCTAACATCCACTAACTGTAAACTATGCAGGTTTCAGTCAGCTACAACTTCAGAAGCTATCGTTACCGATATCAGTATATCGCAATACTGATCAATTATTGTAATTTCACAATTTCATCTTTTGATTCACAACTGAAATGTTTTAATAAGGAAATAAAGCATCCAAAATTTGATTATCATGCAAATAATAAAACTTATCCATTGTTCAAAAAACATAAAATAAAATAAAACTTATACTATGAATCTATGATCATGTGTCCTATTTTCGTGTTGTTCATGCACATGAAGCTTCTACAGCTAAACTTCTAACTACGCCTATACACGGATCACCAAATGTGGTTGTCGAGACGTCAACGCTGCAAGTTCTTGACCCAATGCATGTTTGTAAGCTAAAACTGTATTGAACAAATATGCATGTTAAAAAAAGTCAAAGTTGAAAGAGTTGACCTTTTGTATAATTGAAACTGCATCAGTACTCTTGCATTCACCATGACTGTAGTTTCCACATGTCCCTTGAGGAGTTCAAAAGCAAGCAAACTTTATGACTTGATTAGGATGAGGGCACTCAAGCGAAACGCTCGGCTTTGACTTTGACTTATCTTGACTCCATGCTTCCATTGGGAGCGGGTGAGATTCGGAGACTTGCGAACACACATTTTCCAATTCTTGTGTTGCGAAAGAGATTTGTGTCGGGTCTCCACCTTTTTCCTCGATCAAGACTAAAACGTTCCCGCTTGATTTCAACCATGATCTCGGTACATGGTACATACAAGATTAATCCGATCTTTAAAAAGTTTTGAACTTTATGAAGTACGTTGTATAAAGACTTCACTTACAGCTTTTGTGATGGTTCTCCGCAATTCTTGAGGCATTTTGTTGGGCTATACGACCCCTTGTAACTACATTCCGAGCAACCGATAGTTGGAGCGATATATGTAGGCCAATAACGTCCGATGCTTTAACCGTTGACCCACGCCTCGCCTTTCCCCATTCCTGTGAAGTCTATTGCAATTGGATTATCACCCGAAGGAGCATCGAAATTAGTCTGTTTCAACATACTTTAATGTTGGACATATAGAATTCATGTCGATGTTTGACTTTTCGGTTTGACTTTGATATTACCTTGTACCAATGTAGAGTGTGTTCTGTATAGCGATCTAGCAGTAAATTAGGTCAAATAGACAGTGATTCATAAATTCAACAACAATAACAGTTTCAACTATATCTAGCTTGTCTCATGTAGTCTAGATCACACATAACATATGATTTCCGATTCAATTTGCTGTAGAAACATTTTAACCCTAAAACGGTATTTAAACTATTAAATATTGATGTCATAAAGTAAGTCCCTTGAAAAGGAGGGTGTTTAAGCACTCAAGCCCAGGCGTCTAGCTAAGTACTTTCTTGCCATGATCGACATTATGATCACTTTTCTCAATGGGATGATGTAACACCTCGAAAATTTCGGGTTTAATAATAAAATGACACGTGTCATGTAAGACAAAACGCGTTGAAAAACCCGGTTTTAATAAAGATAACTCGGTAGGATTTAAAGTGGCGTCATGTTAAATTGTTACCTCTGAACGACCTCAATTATAAATCCCAAGACCCGATATAATATTACTACACATCTTTCATGCCAAGATTCAGAAAATTATTGCCAATAAAGAACTTGCAAAAGCATGATTTGATCCCACAAAGTGAATTGAATGATAAACCGAGAAGTACGGGTCTTGCTATTGCATCTAAATCAAACATATCATTATGGTGGGGTGTGATACTGTGCAAGACCGTTTTAGGAAGTCCATGAGTGTTGACATAGGTCCCAAAGTCGGAATAATTGGTTACCTTTACGAAACTTCAACAATCAACGACAAATCTTGTCTCAGAAAGGGGTAGCGCACCGCTACATGTGTAGCGTAACGGTGCGCTACCGATAAGTCAACAGGCCCATTGTTGTGGGCTAGCGCACCGCTACCAGTGTAGCGTAACGGTGCGCTAGGCAGTGCCAGCGACCAGAAAACCTGCTGTTGGCTGTTGTACGCGATTGTGACCGTTTGCACCGGTTTTTATCAGTTATAAACGACCCCTAAACTATCCTAGAGCACTAGGACAAGTGTTGAATGGTTGTGGATGGTCCTAGAGTTAGTTGTCAAGTAGTTGTGGTGGATCCAAGTCTTATATAAAGCCACATTGTGCAACCATCAATCTTCACACTTGCATTTGATCTTTGGAGCATCCTGGAGCTAAGGAACTCTCCCCTCTGATCATAATTCGTGCATTGGACTATTGTAAGTCTACTAGTTCTTATTTGGTTGTGTTTAGCTTAGTTATTTAGCTAAAAGTCAAACCGTCGTAATTACGGTTTGACTTCGAGATTAGTCACTAATGACTCAGTCTTATCTCGAATTAAAAATAGTTTTAGAATGGTATTTATGTGGGAAATAAAACCCCAAAAGGGTTTCCCCTGATCACCATCCTAAGCAGGTCAAATGTCGGGTCAAACATTTACTTAAAAAGTCAACATATTGCTTAAAATGTCATTTATGCATAATTAGCTATCTAGAACATTTGTAACCTGTTTGAACATTGTTATAACTTAGAAATAAGTGTAAGAACATGTCCCGACATGTTCAACCCGACTATTTCCTGTTTAGACCCGGTTCGGAACCGAAAGTCACATAGTTTGACTTTTCGGATGACTTTCAGTTCTGACCCGTTTGGGCATATTTTAGAAATGCCTCAGAGCTTAAATTGGATTAGGATACATGTTAGAACAACCCTCTGTGATCATACACCTTGGTTCACTAGTTATCCAATTAATATGCAAGTTTCCGTTAAATGCTCATACGTGGACCGTTATGCCCTTATTACCTTAAATCATGATTTATGAAAATGTAAAAGTGTAGAAGCCTTAGTTACTGATATAAAGACTTGTTTGCAAAGTTTGACATCAGTTTGACTTGTAGATTAAGAGTTATGCTCATTGTCGCTAAATTAAGGCTTTATGTTAACAACCTGGCGTAATTAGCGTAAAGCCTAGTTAAACATACTTTTTAATATCAAATCTTTTACCCACTGATGTTATATATTATTTTGGGATTTTTAAATATTTTTAATTAATTTTAGGTCGAGCATAACTAGTAGCCGTAGGCTTAATCCGGTAATTGTCGGTTTTGCCCTTACGGGCCATAAAATGAGTTTTACACATCTAAACGATTCCAAACCTTTTGCTACTGATTAGTTATGATAAATAAATTAATTTAAGCCTTCTGGAAATATAAAAATATCAGATTTAAGTATCGAACCCGGTAATGGCCTTTAATTGCCATAATTAGCGTTTTTAACGCATAGTATGTCTTAGAATCATATGGGACATACCCGGGTTGATACCTACTGATATATGAGGCAAATTATGATATTTTAACAGTAAGCAAAGGTTGATAAACTCAGACTTCGTTTTTGAGCTTTTCGGCTTATGTGAAATTACCAAAATACCCCTACGGGGCATAGTTTGGTTAAATATGATAAATTTCACATATAAGCCTTAGCCTACTGTTATAACCCATCAAAATGAGTATGTTTGCTGTTTACATCAGACCTGTAACTCAGTTAAACAATTAAACTCTTTTACAAACTTTAAAATGACCAAACTACCCCTACGGGGCATAGTTTGTGTTTAAATTAGTTCGGGGCATAAAGAAAGACATCCTACTGATGTTACAACATATTTGAAGCATATTAACTTAGGAAACCTGTATATGGCTCTTACGGATACCCGTTACGCATATTACGCGTTCGGCACGGTTTATGTAACAAGTTTACATAAACTAGCCGAAACGGGTCAAACCTTATCGGTTTTATCTAAAAATCCAGAATGTGATTAATAAACCCATATTAAACAAGTCTTCAAACTTGACGGGTCTGAATCACATTCTATCCGGTCTTCGCTTAATCATGCGTACGAACCGTACCTTCGAAACTAGCCGGTCTAAGCTTAAGCATAATTAAAGACCCGCTAGGATTCTAATGGGTTATATTTAACCTTCGTTCCAGATTAGGAGAAACAGTAAAAGCTACTTGCTATTTGATTATTGTGACTATACTTTGCATCAAGGTAAATACTTTTAACTTATTTTCCCTATACGGGCTTGGGTTACGGTACATAGCGTACCGCTTGATCGAGCATCAAATCTTCCACGCTTAGTGGTTAATTGAATAATTTGATCGGCTCGTTTTAAACAGATGTGTTTACTTTACAGCCTTTGGGGGGTTAATGACCATGTCCCGGATATCCTCGGCATTATCTTACGAGATTGCCACGACCTGAGCACGGGGTGTAGGCGTACTCCCGTGTATAACTCACTTACAGTGGTGTGTCTATTGATCTTTAACCCGGAATACGTTCCGGGCTACTGAACGCATAAGTAACATGTAAATCGTTCACAAGATTATAATATTAAATAATTCTCCCAAGTTAATAAAAATGTTTATGCCATGTGCATCCAAACCAATTTTCAATCATTTATAAAATGAGTCAGTTGAATGTATTTACCAGTGTAAACTGACGTATTTTCCCAAAAAGATTAAATGCAGGTACTAGGCGAAATAGGCTGGGATTCTCCTAAGCATCATTAGAAGTCTCGCAAACTTAAGATGCCGAAGTCTGTTGAACTATAAACAATGTTTTTTTTTAATTCGATCCTACTGTGGATAAACACCGGATAATTTGTGACTTTGTTTACAATAAATAAATTCGGTTGTATCTTATTTTAAATTTGCTTCCGCTGTGCATTATTATATTGTGTTGTTTGACTATTACGTTGCCAACCATGACGTCACGATACTCCCCCACCGGGCCCACCGGTGACACGTGGAAATCGGGGTGTGACAGGTTGGTATCAGAGCCAACACTGAGTGAATTAAACACTAGCCTTTTGTGTTTAATCTCAGTTACACAATTGCACATATCTAAACTTTTGAGTCTAGACTTATAACATAGGACAAATTCTACCTTCTTCGGGTTTTTGTTTTGTCCTTTAAAATTTTATATTTTGTTATTGTTATCTCATGCTTTATTGACAGGAATAACAAGATGCCTCCGAGATTCTTTCGCACGAGAGGACGTGGAAAGGGGCCAGTTACCGCCCCCAACGACCATGAAGCAGGGCCGTCAAATACACGGGCTCCAATTGCGGCAGAAAGCGAGAATCCAAGACGGAACAGGAGAGACCTGTTCGAACCAGCGAGACGATCTGTTTCGCACAGTTCTACCCCTCCGGTCCGCAATTCATATGGACCTCAATCGGAAGGCGAGCCTAATAACCCTCTGCCCTCATACATACCACTTCAGAGGTCCCTGTCCCATCATTCTTATGGGGACCCCACACCGATCTTTAGAGGCCAGTTTAATCCGGCCGATTACCTACAAGAACCCGTGGGTTTCAACCCACTGGGTCCAGACGACCACTTCTCTGGTGATCAAGCTGATGACATGGACGAGGACACGGACCCCGTCATGCCTGCGAGTGGCACTCCGAACCACCCGATAGAGATCTCGGACGGATCTTCGTTTCACGGATCACCCTATGGTGGTCCCGACAGTTTCCAAGCTTTCTTTAATCAGCACCCATGGTACTATACGCCATCGCACCACTCGTCATCACATGGGCAGCATCAGCAGCAGTCTCAACAGCAACAGGATCCACAGCCACAGCCGCATCATCAAGATTCATCAGAGGATCATAGGTTTGTGGCAGTTACGCCACCACCTCCACCGCCACCAGTTCAACCGCCACCTCCACAACCGCCAAGGCGAAGAAGAACCGGTGCACGTATGTCGGTGCGACCAGGAGACTTTCATATTAGCTCCCCAAGGCAGTCAAGTGCAAGTCACTACCCGCCTCGTTGGGAGGACCCACAAATGGGTGGGCCTTCGCAGCCAGCTTATCAACAGCCACCGCCCATGGGTTTTGAGAACCCAATACCAGCATACACGGGTCCAAGTACTTACAACCCGTTCGAGCCACCAGCTTACAACAACTACGGATACGCTGAGGCAGATCCTTATATGGAAGCAGCAAATTATAACTCCTTCAATGCCCAAGGACCCTACGGAGATCCATGGGGGGTAAGCTACCCGAATCAGGGTTACCCAATACCTCCCAGGCCTATCATTCGAGCTCAGTCTCAGCCGCCACGATTTTCTCCCCCAGAACGGGAGGAAATTCTACATAGATTGAATCAGGTTGAGCAGGAGTCTCGCCGCGACCGCCAGAAGACGGAGAGTTTCTTACAAGGATTGGTTGGTTTGATCAAGGGAAAGAATAAGAAGAGTCGTTGAATTCTTCCACAGTTATCTTCTCTTGTATTTGGTTGTTAAGCCCCTACGTGGGTATGTGTGTTTGTAGTGTGTATTGACCCCTATGTGGGTCTATCTTTCCATAAACCCCTACGAGGGTATGTTGTATGTTTAGTCCCTGCGAGGACTTATGTTTGATAGTCCCTGCGAGGACTTGTGTCTTTCTGTAAGACCCCTACGTGGGCATGTCTTCTGTAAGACCCCTGCATGGGCATGTTAGTATGTTGTAGCTCCTACGTGGGCAAATTTCATGTGTGAAGACCCGTTTAGGGCAATAAGTAATATTGTATAACTTAATGGAGTGTTATTTTTATAAATTTCATGTTCGCCATTTGTGCATAAATAAATTATAAATGAAATAAATAAATTAAAATCATTCCTTTTAATCTGCCTAGTAATTATTTAATTAAGAATCTTTAAGTGTGAAACCTAGCCTCGTGTCAAATATAAGACCGGGCCAAAATGGTAAGACCGTTTTAAAAGATTCAAATCCCTGTTAACATCTTAAAACATGTTAACACTCCTGGCAGAAGTGATTCGTTAAAAATCACATGTCATTCTTAAATGAATAAGGATTCTTTAGAAGATTCCTAATCCAGTTTAATGATCTCTGAATCCTGGATTACATCATCAATTAAGATGATCATATTTAACCATACGTGGTAATATAGTGCCTACGGGCCTTGCTCATTTCTACATGAGCCAAAAGACAGTGGTAGCTATAACTCCCTGTCTAATAAAGGTAATGAACTAGGTTCAAACCTCAAAAGTCTTGATTCTCTGAAATCATAGCTTATAAGTTAAATTGTCCATGTGACCAAGCCTTACGTGCTAATATATATTGTTATTGTTTATGTTTAGGATGAATTTTAATCGAAATCCTAAATTAATACGATTAATAAGTTAACCAAATATGGTCTCTGTTTACCATGGTTAACGAATTACCCTAAGAGGTAATTCCATAATAAAATCCCAAAATAAAATATTGTTCTTGTTTTCTGCAACAGTTCAATACAAATGGCTAACTCTAATGAAGTCAATAGTCATCCTGTGGAGCCGAATGAGAACGCCCAGATTACATTGACGGGCGCCGAACTAAAAGCGATCATTGATGGCGCTGTCACTCAAGCCTTGGATAGGCAATATGAAGAATACAGTGGTACCCGGAGTAGGACCCACTCTGTATCACATTCAAAGCCAAGGACACATTCTGAGGCTCATAACAAGCCTCCTCCCAAGAAGAACGGACCTAAGAAAGACGGTGATGACCGTCAGTCCACCAACAATCAAAGTGACCAATCCCAGCATATGGTACTGCATCAAGGACCCCGTAACAAGGGTTGCACTTACAAATACTTCGTGTCTCGCAAGCCCCGGGATTTTACAGGGGAAAAGGGGGCCGTTGATTGCATGACTTGGCTGGATGAAATGGACACAGTGGTGGACATCAGCGGGTGCGCGGAACGGGATATAGTAAAGTTTGTGTCACAGTCCTTCAAAGGTGAAGCATTGGCATGGTGGAGATCCCTGATGGAGGCCTCCGGAAAGATCCCGTTGTATAGCATGACGTGGGATCAATTCATTGCCCTGATCAAAGATAATTACTGCCCTCAACATGAGGTGGAAAAGATAGAATATGATTTTCTGTCATTGGTGATGAAGAACCTCGACTGCCAAGCTTACCTGACAAGCTTCAATACACTGTCCAGGTTGGTTCCCTACCTGGTAACCCCTGAGCCAAAGAGGATCGCCCGTTTTATTGGTGGGTTAGAACCCGAGATCAAGGCCAGTGTAAAGGCTTCTCGGCCAGTTACCTTCAGGTCTGTAACTGACCTTTCTTTATCCCTCACACTGGATGCGGTCCGACAGAGATCGCTGAGGAATAAGGATGCTGAGAAGAGAAAGCGAGAAAATGATGGTTCGCGTAGGTCGAACAAGAAACACCGAGGGAGCGGTGATCACAAGAAGGGATCTGATTCGAAGAAAGATGGACGTCGTTCTGGAGAGAAGCCCACATGCAAAACTTGCAAGAAACAGCACTTTGGAAAGTGCAGACTCGAATCAAACTCGAATAACGAGTCAAGGTCTTTTGCTTGTGGTTTGTGCAAATCCAAGGAACACAAAACCTTGGATTGCAAGAAGATGAAAGATGCAACGTGCTACCGTTGCAATGAAAAGGGCCACATAAAGACTAACTGCCCAAAGTACAACAAGAAGCCTGAGGAGGCTAAGAAGACTAATGCCAGAGTCTTCAGGATGGATGCGAAGGAGGCTGTGCAGGATGATAACGTCATAACAGGTACTTTCCTTGTCAATGATGTTTTTGCAAGAGTACTTTTTGATTCAGGCGCAGATAAGTCCTTCGTAGATCATAAATTTTGTAAATTGTTGAATTTACCTGTCAAAACCCTAAAAGTGAACTATGAGGTAGAGTTAGCAGATGGTACCATAGAAACCGTCTCTACTATGTTAGATGGATGTGTTATATCCATTAAGAACCATTCTTTTCCTCTGTCTCTACTTCCGTTTAAATTAGCTGGTTTTGACATAGTTCTGGGTATGGACTGGTTATCTCATAACCAGGCCCAAATCGTCTGTAAACAGAAACAAGTAGTGATAAAGGCTCCGTCTGGTGAGTCACTTACCATTCGGGGAGATACCCAGTACGGACTGCCTGAGCAGGTGACTATGCTCAAGGCTTCCAAGTGTTTGAAGAGGGGATGTGTCATTTACATGGCGCAAGTGATTATGGAGGAGCCTAAACCGAAGTTAGAAGATATCCCTGTCATTTCTGAATACCCAGAAGTGTTTCCTGAAGATCTACCTGGTTTGCCACCAGATAGACAAGTCGAGTTCAGGATCGACATCATCCCCGGAGCGGCACCAGTTGCTAGAGCTCCATACAGATTGGCACCCACGGAAATGAAGGAGTTGCGGGCGCAGCTAGATGAATTGCTGGCTAAAGGTTTCATTAGACCTAGTTCATCTCCTTGGGGAGCGCCAATCTTGTTTGTCAAGAAGAAGGATGGGTCGATGCGGCTATGCATCGACTATCGCGAGCTTAATAAAGTCACGATCAAGAATAGGTATCCTCTGCCCAGAATCGACGATTTGTTCGATCAGCTTCAAGGGGCAAGTTACTTCTCAAAGATTGATTTGAGGTCAGGATACCATCAGTTGAAGGTCAAAGATGAAGGCGTTCACAAGACTGCATTTAGGACTCGTTACGGTCACTACGAGTTCCTAGTGATGCCTTTTGGGCTCACTAATGCACCAGCCGCATTCATGGATCTCATGAATCGCGTCTGCAAGCCTTACTTAGATAAATTTGTTATCGTCTTCATCGATGACATCCTTATTTATTCTAAGAATCAAGCTGACCATGAGAAACACCTTCGGTGCATTCTCAAACTTTTACATCACGAGAAACTCTATGCCAAATTTTCTAAGTGTGAATTTTGGCTACGAGAAGTCCAATTCCTTGGACATGTGGTCAGTGAGCGTGGTATCCAGGTGGATCCCGCTAAAGTTGAAGCTGTTATGAATTGGCAAGAGCCAAAGACACCTATGGAGATACGTAGCTTCCTGGGATTGGCAGGATATTACAGACGCTTCATTGAAAATTTTTCAAGGATTGCTGCACCCCTAACCTCCCTGACCAAGAAGAAAGTAAAGTTCGTTTGGGGTCCTAAGCAGCAAGAGTCCTTCGATGTTTTAAGACAAAAGTTGAGCAATGCTCCTGTGCTTACATTACCTGAAGGCGCTGAAGAATTTGTAGTTTATTGTGATGCATCACACACTGGCATGGGGTGTGTGCTTATGCAGAAAGGCAAGGTTATTGCCTATGCATCACGACAGTTAAAGGTGCACGAAAAGAATTACACCACCCATGACTTGGAATTGGGTGCCGTTGTGTTCGCACTAAAACTGTGGAGGCATTATCTTTATGGAATCAAGTTTGTGATCTTTTCTGATCACAAGAGCCTCCAGCATCTGTTTAACCAGAAAGAATTAAACATGAGGCAACGCCGTTGGATGGAAACTTTAAATGATTATGATTGTGAAATCAAATACCATCCCGGCAAAGCGAATGTAGTCGCTGACGCCTTGAGCAGAAAGGAAAGGGTTAAACCCATTCGAATTAACGCCAGACGTATGGAGATAAAGAACAGTTTGATAGAAAGGGTGTTAGCTGCACAGAAGGAAGCTGTGTTGGAAGCTAACTATCCTAATGAAAAGTTAGGAGTGACTGAGGAGCAGTTAACTCTTAGCAAGGACGGAATTTTACGGTTAAACAGACGAATTTGGGTTCCAATTTTTGGAGGACTTCGTGATGTCATCCTCCAAGAAGCCCATAATTCCAAATACTCCGTTCATCCTGGAGCTGATAAGATGTACCAGGATTTAAAGGCAAATTATTGGTGGATAGGCTTGAAAAAGTCTGTAGCCGCCCATGTAGCAAAATGCTTGACATGTGCGCAAGTCAAAGCCGAGCATCAGAAACCGTCAAGTTTGCTACAACAGCCTGAACTTCCTACGTGGAAGTGGGAAATGGTAACTATGGATTTTATTACCAAGTTACCCAAGACAAGGAAAGGCAATGATACGATATGGGTTATAGTTGACCGACTGACTAAGTCAGCTCATTTCTTGCCCATCAAGGAGACTTATAGCTCCGATATGTTAGCCCAGTTATACGTTGATAAGATTGTAGCCCTACATGGCATACCTGTAGCTATTATCTCTGACCGGGATACTAGGTACACGTCACACTTTTGGAAGAGTTTCCAACAATCTTTGGGCACACGTTTGAACTTCAGTACGGCTTACCATCCTCAGACTGACGGTCAGAGTGAGCGTACAATTCAAACGTTAGAAGACATGCTACGTGCATGTGCGATCGAATTGGAAGGTAGCTGGGATAAGAACCTACCATTGATCGAATTCTCCTACAACAATAGCTACCATACCAGCATAAAGGCTGCGCCTTTCGAGGCATTATACGGTAGAAAGTGTAGATCGCCAGTTTGTTGGGCGGAAGTTGGAGAAGTCCAGTTATCAGGACCAGAGATCGTATTCGAAACGACGGACAAGATTGTCCAGATTCGTAAAAATCTCCAAGCTGCCCGGGATAGGCAGAAGAGTTACGCGGATCCAAGTCGTAAGGATTTTCACTTCGAAGTGGGTGAAAAAGTCCTACTTAAAGTGTCACCCTGGAAAGGAGTGATGCGGTTTGGAAAGAAAGGCAAACTAAGCCCGAGATACATAGGACCTTTCGAGGTTATCGAACGTGTCGGGTCAGTTGCCTATAAGTTGAACTTACCAGAAAAGCTCAGTGGAATTCACAATGTGTTCCACATCTGCAATCTAAAGAAATGTTCCGCTGACGAATCACATGTCATGCCACATACAGATGTGCATATTGACGAGAGCTTAAAATTCGTGGAAAAACCTGTGTCAATTGAAGATCGACAGGTAAGAAAGCTTCGGAGAAAGCATATACCTTTTGTTAAGGTCAAATGGGATGCCCGTAGAGGTCCCGATTTCACGTGGGAGGTCGAATCCACGATGAAGGAAAAGTACCCTTACTTGTTTCAGTAAATCTCGGGTCGAGATTTATTTTAAGGGGGTGAGGATGTAACACCTCGAAAATTTCGGGTTTAATAATAAAATGACACGTGTCATGTAAGACAAAACGCGTTGAAAAACCCGGTTTTAATAAAGATAACTCGGTAGGATTTAAAGTGGCGTCATGTTAAATTGTTACCTCTGAACGACCTCAATTATAAATCCCAAGACCCGATATAATATTACTACACATCTTTCATGCCAAGATTCATAAAATTATTGCCAATAAAGAACTTGCAAAAGCATGATTTGATCCCACAAAGTGAATTGAATGATAAACCGAGAAGTACGGGTCTTGCTATTGCATCTAAATCAAACATATCATTATGGTGGGGTGTGATACTGTGCAAGACCGTTTTAGGAAGTCCATGAGTGTTGACATAGGTCCCAAAGTCGGAATAATTGGTTACCTTTACGAAACTTCAACAATCAACGACAAATCTTGTCTCAGAAAGGGGTAGCGCACCGCTACATGTGTAGCGTAACGGTGCGCTACCGATAAGTCAACAGGCCCATTGTTGTGGGCTAGCGCACCGCTACCAGTGTAGCGTAACGGTGCGCTAGGCAGTGCCAGCGACCAGAAAACCTGCTGTTGGCTGTTGTACGCGATTGTGACCGTTTGCACCGGTTTTTATCAGTTATAAACGACCCCTAAACTATCCTAGAGCACTAGGACAAGTGTTGAATGGTTGTGGATGGTCCTAGAGTTAGTTGTCAAGTAGTTGTGGTGGATCCAAGTCTTATATAAAGCCACATTGTGCAACCATCAATCTTCACACTTGCATTTGATCTTTGGAGCATCCTGGAGCTAAGGAACTCTCCCCTCTGATCATAATTCGTGCATTGGACTATTGTAAGTCTACTAGTTCTTATTTGGTTGTGTTTAGCTTAGTTATTTAGCTAAAAGTCAAACCGTCGTAATTACGGTTTGACTTCGAGATTAGTCACTAATGACTCAGTCTTATCTCGAATTAAAAATAGTTTTAGAATGGTATTTATGTGGGAAATAAAACCCCAAAAGGGTTTCCCCTGATCACCATCCTAAGCAGGTCAAATGTCGGGTCAAACATTTACTTAAAAAGTCAACATATTGCTTAAAATGTCATTTATGCATAATTAGCTATCTAGAACATTTGTAACCTGTTTGAACATTGTTATAACTTAGAAATAAGTGTAAGAACATGTCCCGACATGTTCAACCCGACTATTTCCTGTTTAGACCCGGTTCGGAACCGAAAGTCACATAGTTTGACTTTTCGGATGACTTTCAGTTCTGGCCCGTTTGGGCATATTTTAGAAATTCCTCAGAGCTTAAATTGGATTAGGATACATGTTAGAACAACCCTCTGTGATCATACACCTTGGTTCACTAGTTATCCAATTAATATGCAAGTTTCCGTTAAATGCTCATACGTGGACCGTTATGCCCTTATTACCTTAAATCATGATTTATGAAAATGTAAAAGTGTAGAAGCCTTAGTTACTGATATAAAGACTTGTTTGCAAAGTTTGACATCAGTTTGACTTGTAGATTAAGAGTTATGCTCATTGTCGCTAAATTAAGGCTTTATGTTAACAACCTGGCGTAATTAGCGTAAAGCCTAGTTAAACATACTTTTTAATATCAAATCTTTTACCCACTGATGTTATATATTATTTTGGGATTTTTAAATATTTTTAATTAATTTTAGGTCGAGCATAACTAGTAGTCGTAGGCTTAATCCGGTAATTGTCGGTTTTGCCCTTACGGGCCATAAAATGAGTTTTACACATCTAAACGATTCCAAACCTTTTGCTACTGATTAGTTATGATAAATAAATTAATTTAAGCCTTCTGGAAATATAAAAATATCAGATTTAAGTATCGAACCCGGTAATGGCCTTTAATCGCCATAATTAGCGTTTTTAACGCATAGTATGTCTTAGAATCATATGGGACATACCCGGGTTGATACCTACTGATATATGAGGAAAATTATGATATTTTAACAGTAAGCAAAGGTTGATAAACTCAGACTTCGTTTTTGAGCTTTTCGGCTTATGTGAAATTACCAAAATACCCCTACGGGGCATAGTTTGGTTAAATATGATAAATTTCACATATAAGCCTTAGCCTACTGTTATAACCCATCAAAATGAGTATGTTTGCTGTTTACATCAGACCTGTAACTCAGTTAAACAATTAAACTCTTTTACAAACTTTAAAATGACCAAACTACCCCTACGGGGCATAGTTTGTGTTTAAATTAGTTCGGGGCATAAAGAAAGACATCCTACTGATGTTACAACATATTTGAAGCATATTAACTTAGGAAACCTGTATATGGCTCTTACGGATACCCGTTACGCATATTACGCGTTCGGCACGGTTTATGTAACAAGTTTACATAAACTAGCCGAAACGGGTCAAACCTTATCGGTTTTATCTCAAAATCCAGAATGTGATTAATAAACCCATATTAAACAAGTCTTCAAACTTGACGGGTCTGAATCACATTCTATCCGGTCTTCGCTTAATCATGCGTACGAACCGTACCTTCGAAACTAGCCGGTCTAAGCTTAAGCATAATTAAAGACCCGCTAGGATTCTAATGGGTTATATTTAACCTTCGTTCCAGATTAGGAGAAACAGTAAAAGCTACTTGCTATTTGATTATTGTGACTATACTTTGCATCAAGGTAAATACTTTTAACTTATTTTCCCTATACGGGCTTGGGTTACGGTACATAGCGTACCGCTTGATCGAGCATCAAATCTTCCACGCTTAGTGGTTAATTGAATAATTTGATCGGCTCGTTTTAAACAGATGTGTTTACTTTACAGCCTTTGGGGGGTTAATGACCATGTCCCGGATATCCTCGGCATTATCTTACGAGATTGCCACGACCTGAGCACGGGGTGTAGGCGTACTCCCGTGTATAACTCACTTACAGTGGTGTGTCTATTGATCTTTAACCCGGAATACGTTCCGGGCTACTGAACGCATAAGTAACATGTAAATCGTTCACAAGATTATAATATTAAATAATTCTCCCAAGTTAATAAAAATGTTTATGCCATGTGCATCCAAACCAATTTTCAATCATTTATAAAATGAGTCAGTTGAATGTATTTACCAGTGTAAACTGACGTATTTTCCCAAAATGATTAAATGCAGGTACTAGGCGAAATAGGCTGGGATTCTCCTAAGCATCATTAGAAGTCTCGCAAACTTAAGATGCCGAAGTCTGTTGAACTATAAACAATGTTTTTTTTTAATTCGATCCTACTGTGGATAAACACCGGATAATTTGTGACTTTGTTTACAATAAATAAATTCGGTTGTATCTTATTTTAAATTTGCTTCCGCTGTGCATTATTATATTGTGTTGTTTGACTATTACATTGCCAACCATGACGTCACGATACTCCCCCACCGGGCCCACCGGTGACACGTGGAAATCGGGGTGTGACAGATGAGCATCAAACTGCATATTGTTTCTTACAACACCGTTATTCCAGGCTCTCATCATATCACTACGCATTTTTTTACAAAACACAACTAACTTAATTAAATTTCCAGGTTCTAATCTTTATTTATTTTATTAATGGCAGAATAAATAATAAAAAAGAAAATTTTATATTAAATACCAATAATCAATTTAGGGCAAAACACTTGGACCATATAATCAGAAATCAGAGTCATTGCCAATTCAACCAAACACTATAAACTTAAAAAGATTATCGCGTGAAAAGGAAATCTCTAAATAGAGTATTTGCATTACCTTGGAGAACATATTGATTTAAAGGCGAAGAAAGCTCTGTCTAAGAAGGAGATTTCTCGTTTCAGGTTAGGGTTTTGTCACGGCCCCAGCCCCAGTTTTACCCGGTCCAGGAGCCGCGGGGCAGGAACCCGTGGTATCTGTAATGCGACAGCGGAAGATTTTTAACAGGATCTTTTAAACTCAAAATGCCCAATTCTTTTATTCCATAATTTTGGGATAAACCCCGTAAATTACAACAGAGGAATTTAACTAGGAAATTCCCTGATTTATTAAAACATGTTTATTTATTTTTAACTGAGCCACCCCTTCAAGCTGGTTAGTGCTCCGTAGCACGTTTCCTTGATCTACAGCAGGTTGCCTGAAATATGTTTTAAAAATATTTTATCAGCGGGGAAAATGCTGGCGAGTCACTCAAATTTAATAAAACGACACATAGTTATCAATTACAGCATAAGAGCGATTACAATGGTTTCTATCTTATTGTTATATGGCGTCGTGTCACCTCCTGGTGACGATGGTCATACCACTCTTGGGTCCTGTCACCCAAGTAGTGATGATTATCACTGTTAGGGCTTATTAGCCTAACCTGTGTTAGGGCTTATTAGCCTAACCCGTGAGAAATTAGTAATGTGCACAATACCCCACTAGCCATTGATTAAGATTACCACGACTTACTCCCTGTAATTATAACATTTGAAAATAATTTGAGGTATTGTAAAACAGTTGATAAAAAGAGAATGACTCACATTGTAGATTTAACGGGCAGAGTTTAAGCCTACTGATTAGCCGTGTGACCTAATTTAAATAACATGCACACGAACGAGGTCAGTAACTAATAAAGCATTTACGATAACTCACGAGATTAAACCCTCACAACGAATGACAAAGTGCGATACTTAAACATCCATCGAATTCACGACGAATGACAAAGCATAAACCCAATGTGGGCAGCACTTAAACATCCATTGGATAGTTTCAATCGATCGGACATTGAATCGTAGTAGCGATCGAGTTAATACCCGGTATCGGAGCAGTGCCTCGCTAATTATAATTATAATTGTAATTTCTACTTTAGAGCAGCCAAACTTCGTTTTTGAAAGTTTGTTTCGACAACAGATGAAAGCTCCTGAGACAAGCTATTTATAGGTGAATTTTAGGGTTCACGCGACCCGCGTAAACCTTGGCTCGATCTTTACGCGACCCGCCTAACCACCTATTCTACGCGTAGGTTTGATTGGTCACGAGTAGGTATGCCAGCTGGTCAACACGTGGATCCGGAACACTTATCCAGTCAACCCATGTTTGACGCGGCCCGCGTAAACTTTCCTTAAGGCTTACGCGGCCCGCCTGAAACTTACTAATTCTGATTTCTTGGTTTTTCATGTACAGTAAGGTTTCAGGGGTCAAGATTTTCACTTACGTGTAGTATTGGGACATTTTTTAGAGTCCTTACAGGTTTCCAAGGAAATAGCCCTCATACACCATTTGGCTTTTCACCTCTCTCTTTGTCACCATCATTTACGCATCAATCATCTCTCTCTCTTCACATAATTAATTTTATCAAAGAAAACTGAGCACAAACCAAAAATGAGGCTATCAAACAAAATACATATTTGCTGAAAAGTGACTATTGAAGATCTCAAAAATAAGATTTCTATTGTGAATCAAGAACGGTATCACATATCAATTTACTGATTTATGGAAAAGGATTGAAGATATATGGCTTCTTTGGAGATGGAACTAACATAAAATTACCCCCAAAAAACTAAACCAAAATTAGGGCAACAAATTGCACACAGCCATCATCAACAAACAATAATCATATTTAAAATATAAAAAAAATTAAAAAACAAACGTACCAGAATAAGATAAAAAAGAGTACTCTGGTCACTTTGACAAAATCAGCATCAAACGACTTAAGATCTTCTTAGTGACCTTCTCATTGGCATTCAAAGTCTCCACATGCTTCTTACAGTACACAATAGCCCCGTCGACCTAGATTGTTTCTCCATCGGAACTTCTTAAAACGATTGTCTTTGATGATCAGAATTTTTAGGATGATCGTTGGTGATGATTTTGTAACCAGAAAACCCAAATTTTGAGATTGGGGGAATTTATGAGAATAGAGGTGGAGATATGGAAGCGTGTGTACCGGAAAAGAAGGAGAGGCGTCACGACTGTCTCTCTTACCTGGGGCTCCATTGATGAAGGAGATGCTTAAATTACTATAATGCCCCTACAGGCGTCTTAATTTATTGTGTACGGACTATTTTAACCTTAAAATTCCACCTTAACTCCTTTGTACATGTTGCATTAAAGCTTGTACGTGATGTAAAATTACATTTGAGTACATCTGAAATGTTTTATATAGGTTTATAGATATAGATTATAGATATGAGGTATGGTGGGCCTTGGGTTAGGGACATTGTTCAGTACGTGGCAGGTATGGGTTTCACTAGTCCACATCCAAAAAGTGCGGTGTGGAAGGGGCATGGCGTTGGGGTGCCATGTGGCATTCCTTTTATTATTTTTTTAAAGTTGACAATTTATAGAAAAAAACATTTTATATTTAAAATATATTACATTAATTTAAAAAAATTACATAAAAGACAACCCACAATAAAAAAAACCTACTTATTAAATCCTAAAAAATAAATAAAAACTACTTATTAAATCCTAAAAAATAAAAATAAAAATAAAACTACTTATTAAATCCTACAAATTAAAAAAAAAACTATAGACTACGATAAATATTAAAGCGGGCAACCCACTTAAAATCCGTATTTGCATCGTGGTTGTACTCGATCTTCGCTATTTTGAGTCGATCGTCGTTGGTCATGTCGTCCACAGGGACACGCTCGAAGCAAGTTTTAAAGCGATCCAACTTCGGTTTGAGCTCACGCCATTTGTGTTGACACGCGTTTAAGTTGTGACGCGTGTTGCCGACGTACTGTTGGTATTGTTGAAACGCTCGACCCTAATACGCGATTGGACCGCATTGTAGAGTACGTTGGGCATCGACAATCTATGTAACAAGTGTGATTTCTTCCTCTTCGATCCAATGCTGTGATGCACCATGTTTACCTTCGTTTTTTTTTTCTTTTTTTTTTTTTTGTTGTGGGTGTGGGTGAAGAAGATTGGGAGAATATGGTTTGGGGTTGGGTATTTATAGGTATAAATGTAATTTAAAAAAAAAACTTGGTTTGGCATAGCTGCTGCCCTAAACCGTTCAAAAATTAAAAAAAAAATGACCGTTTGGCCTGGCCATCCTAACGGTCCAATTTCTTTAGCCATCCAGAGCCCGCCACGTCACCCAACCCCCCGCCCCACGCCAGGAAAATAGCCACGCCAAGTAGGCAACGCCAAGTCCAATGCCGAGCCTGGGTGGTGTAGCCGGCGTTAAACCCCCTTCTAAGCCCCATCCAAGCCCCCATACCCACCAGCCTAACCAATTGTCATCGTAGGAGATACATCAAACGACAAACATTGTTCTATTTTTAATGTCGCCTTGAAACATTACCCTACATGATAAGACATTGATATGTTAAGTACATTGTTTAAGTATTGCACTTCATAAAAATTTCTCAGAATATTTTGATTATTTTCACTATTGTTAAAAACATCTAACTAAAGTTCATAATTCCACCAGTTTATGAAAACCAACATGTAGATTTTCTAGTTTATCAAAAGGATTAAATATGTGAAGATTAAGATTATGTTCACAATAACTTCAAGAACGTATATATTGTTTAGAAATGTATACTAGTTCGATCAAATTAACACTGTGAGCGAAAAATCGGTCTCATTAAAGCTTCACAACTGATTGAGTTAATTGTATCTTATAATATCTAGAACAACATGTTACTACATACGGGTGAGCATAAAACCGAAATAACCGAACAAAAAAAACAGATGGTTGGGTTTCGTTTTTCTCTAAAAATTGATTTTTTGGTTGGCTTTTAGTTTTGTTTTGCTTGTACCCATATTTGAACCGAACCAAATCAAACTGAAAAACCAAAAAAATATGTACATCATTTAAACAAATATGTATGTATACAATAAGTATGTATACATACATGAGTGTGTATGACATGTTTATATTTTTATTGAAATTATGAATAAGCATGTATGTCTATGTTTATGAATTTATGGACATTGGACACAACCTTTTACTTGAATATTCTTACTGAATTTAAGGATTATAATATTTTATTTTTGAATGTTAAATAATTTTTTAAAACTTAGTAAGTGGTGTGGCTCAAAAATTTTAGGCCCAAATGTGTGATAATCAACTAATTATAAGTTAATATAAAAACTTAAGCTAAAAGTTTCAAACCCAAGTTCATTATTTTGGGCTATTTTTTCAGCCCAGATGCAAAACCTAAAACACCAAAACTGAACCATACCATCCTGTAAAACCAAAACCAAACACTTTTCAAAATCCCGAAAAACTGAATTTTTGGTTTTTGGCTCGCTTTGAGCCTAAAACCAACCAAAACCGACCCATGCAACCCCTATTACTACACATGGGGCTATGATAAGTCCGGACATATCTTTTTTTTAATGGCAAGGAACGACAACAGAAAATCTACATGTTGGTTTAGAGCAGTGCCTCGCTAATTATAATTGTAATTTCTACTTTAGAGCAGCCAAACTTCGTTTTTGAAAGTTTGTTTCGACAACAGATGAAAGCTCCTGAGATAAGCTATTTATAGGTGAATTTTAGGGTTCACGCGGCCCGCGTAAACCTTGGCTCGATCTTTACGCGGCCCGCCTAACCACCTATTCTACGCGTAGGTTTGATTGGTCACGAGTAGGTATGCCAGCTGGTCAACACGTGGATCCGGAACACTTATCCAGTCAACCCATGTTTGACGCGGCCCGCGTAAACTTTCCTTAAGGCTTACGCGGCCCGCCTGAAACTTACTAATTCTCATTTCTTGGTTTTTCTTGTACAGTAAGGTTTCAGGGGTCAAGGTTTTCACTTACGTGTAGTATTGGGACATTTTTGAGAGTCCTTACATCCTTCCCACCTTATTTAAAATCTCGTCCTCGAGATTTATTGAAATAAGTGAGGATATTTTCGCTTCATCTCTGATTCCAACTCCCAAGTGTATTCGGGTCCTCATTTTGAATCCCACTTGACTTTGACAAGCACTAAACGCTTGTGCTTGAGAAATTTGATCTTTCGATCTTCGATTTGAAGTGGTTTTTCAACGAACTTCAATTTCTCATTTACCTTTATATCTTGGAGAGGTACTACCAAAGATTCGTCAGATAAACATTTCTTGAGGTTAGATACATGAAATACATCATGTACTCCTGCTAGCTCCTCTGGTAATTGTAAACGATAAGCAACGGGTCCTATACGTTGGATCACTGGGAATGGTCCTACGTATCTTGGACTTAGCTTTCCTTTCTTACCGAACCGAACTACTCCTTTCCAAGGAGAAACTTTCAATAGTACTTTGTCTCCAACTTGAAACTCGAGTGGCTTGCGACGATTATCTGCATAACTCTTCTGGCGATCTCGAGCCGTCTTTAGTCTTTCCTTGACTTGAGTGATCTTGTCGGTAGTTTCTTGCACAATCTCTGGTCCTGATAATTGATTTTCTCCTATTTTTGCCCAACAAACTGGAGTTCTGCACTTTCGTCCGTACAGTGCTTCGAATGGGGCAGCTTCGATACTTGAATGATAACTATTGTTATAGGAGAATTCAATTAAAGGTAAATGGTTGTCCCAGTTCCCACCAAAATCTATCACACATGCCCTAAGCATGTCTTCTAGAGTTTGGATCGTCCTTTCACTTTGTCCGCCTGTTTGAGGATGATATGCAGTACTTAGATTTAGTCGAGTTCCCATAGCTTCTTGGAAACTTTTCCAGAAATGGGAAGTGAAACGACTATCTCTATCCGATACAATGGAGAGTGGAACTCCATGTAAAGATACTACTTCATCTACATACAATTTTGCCAACCTTTCCATGCTAAAGGTTTCTTTCATGGGTAGAAAATGAGCTGATTTGGTTAATCGATCCACAATTACCCAAATCGCATCATTACCTTTTCTGGTTTTGGGTAACTTAGTAACAAAATCCATTGTTATGAGTTCCCATTTCCATACAGGCATTTCTAATTGTTGTAGTAGGCCTGCAGGTTTCTGGTGTTTCGCCTTAACTTGCGAACAAGTAAGACACTTAGAAACATATCTAGCTATGTCCTTTTTCATACCTATCCACCAAAAGTTATTTCTTAAATCTTGGTACATTTTGTTGTTACCAGGATGCATGGTATACTTAGATTTATGAGCTTCTTCTAAAATCTTATTTCTTAATTCACCTTGCTTAGGTACCCAAATTCGTTTCTTATGGAATTTCCAAATTCCATCACTTCCTTGCTCTAATTCCTTTATTCTTCCTTTCATTCCTTCAGCATCGTCCTTGATTGCTGTTTCTTGAACATTCTTTAATTGTTCCATTAAATCTAACTGTAGATTTAATCTAAGAGCACGAACTCGTCTTTGCTTTTCATGATACTTACGACTTAAGGCATCTGCAACTATATTTGCTTTTCCTTCGTGATATTGAATATCACAATCATAATCACTTAGGATTTCCATCCATCTCCTTTGCCTCATGTTTAATTCTTTTTGCCCAAAGATGTATCTTAAGCTTTTATGATCTGTATAGACAGTAAACTTACTTCCGTACAGATAATGTCTCCAAATTTTAAGGGCAAAAATTATGGCTCCTAATTCTAAATCGTGAGTCGTATAGTTTTCCTCGTGCTTTTTCAATTGCCTTGAGGCATACGCAATTACCTTCTTGCGTTGCATTAGCACACATCCTAATCCTAGCTTTGAAGCATCACAATATACTTCAAAATCTTCTGTCCCTTCTGGTAAAGCTAGAATTTGAGCATTTGTTAGCTTTTGTTTCAAAATCCTAAAGGCTTCTTCTTGTTTAGGTCCCCATTCAAACTTAACTGCTTTACAGGTTAGCTTAGTTAATGGTACAACTATTTTGGAAAAATCCTTAATAAATCGTCTATAATATCCGGCTAATCCTATAAAACTTCTAATTTCCATTGCTGATTGCGGAACCTTCCATTTGGTGATTGCTTCTATCTTAGCAGGATTTACGTGAATACCTTCGTGATTCACCATATGTCCTAAAAATTGCACTTCTTGTAGCCAAAATTCACACTTCGAGAATTTGGCGTAAAACTTCTCCTTTCTTAACAAAGTTAAGAGTATATGCAGGTGCTTACAATGTTCCTCCTGACTTTTGGAATAAATAAGTATATCGTCGATGAAGACAATTACAAATTTATCCAAGTACGGTTTACAGATTCTATTCATCATGTCCATAAATGCTGCAGGAGCATTTGTTAACCCAAAGGGCATGACTGTAAACTCGTAATGACCATACCTAGTTCTGAAAGCAGTTTTAGGTATGTCTTCTTCTTGTACCTTCAATTGATGATATCCGGAGCGTAAATCGATCTTAGAAAAGTATCTAGCCCCCTGAAGTTGATCAAAAAGATCATCAATCCTAGGTAATGGGTATCGATTCTTAATTGTAACTTTATTCAATTCTCTATAATCGATACACATTCGCATCGAACCATCCTTCTTCTTTACAAACAACACTGGCGCTCCCCAAGGAGATGAACTAGGTTGTATAAATCCTTTGCTCAGTAATTCATCTAATTGCTTTTTCAATTCTAACATTTCGGTGGGTGCTAACCGATAAGGTGCCTTGGCTATCGGTGTAGTTCCAGGAATTAAATGAATTCTAAATTCTACCTCCCTATCAGGTGGTAATCCAGGTAGTTCCTCTGGGAATACATCCGAGTATTCTGATACTACTGGAATTTCCTTAAGTTCCTTACCTTTAGTGCTAATGATTACCGAAATCATATACACTATTCCTTGCTTTCGTTCATAACTAGCAATTTTCATTACTGAAATGAACTTCATGGGTTTACGCGGCTTATCTCCTGTAACCATAATTACTTCTTTGTTGGGTGCACGAATTTCTATGGAATTCTTATCACATAAGATTCGAGCATGGTTGGCTACTAACCAATCCATTCCTAACACAACATCGAACCCAGCTAAATTCATTGGTAATAGATTTGCATGAAATTTATGACCTAAGAGTTCTATCTTTCCTTCTCGCACAACCTTATTTATTTTAACAGAATTCCCCTCTGCTGTTTCAACTGTAAAAATCTGCCTAAGGTTGGTTAATGGTAGGTTAAGAGCTTGGCAGAATGAAGTATTTATAAAACTTTGGTTTGCACCAGAGTCAAATAATACTTTTGCGTAAACGTTGTGAACTAGGAACGTACCAGCTATCACATCTGGAATCAGTTCGGCTTCCTGAGTTGTCAGTTGGAAGGCTCTTACGTTTTTCTTGGTAGTTCCTTCTGCAGGTTTGGCTTTGTTGTCAGCTGGTTTGGCTAATTTAGGGCAGTTGGGCCTAATATGTCCAGCTTCTCCACAGTTGTAGCATACTGTGAATTTCTTCTTCCTGCAGTCTTCCTCTTGATGCCCCGGAATTTTGCAAAAATTGCAATATCCTTTGCATCTTCCAAAATGCTTCCTTTTGCAAGAATTGCAAAATGGACCAGTGGAAGATTGCCCAGTCCCCCTTCTTTTGAAATTGTTACGATTACCCATACGGAATCCCTGGGTAATCTTTTGGGCTACTTCCTCCTTTCTATTTTCTTCTTGCGTCCGCACAAGTTCGTCAGTTAATGTATTGGCTAAATCCACCGCATCAACAATGTTGTGGGTTTTAGCGGCCTTGACGATATTACGGATCTCGCCAATCAATCCCCAAATGTAACGAGAAATAAGCCCCTTCTTTAAAAAGATTTGACGCATACATGACCTGGTCTTCTTTAGCACATTTACTGATCATTATTACTGCTTCGGTCTTCTCCAACCAACGCAGTGCTGCAGTTGCCCCCTCGTTACCTGCAAACTCAGCTGGTTTACAGGCAAGAAATTCTTTGTAAGTGCAACCAGGCGTTGCAGCTTTCATTTTCTTGAGAATCGGGGCTTGCAGTACATTATCGTTATTGTTGTTGTTGTTGTTGTTGTTGTTGTTGTTGCCTCCGTTTACACTATTACTAAAGTTGTCTTCATGAGTACGTTTGCTAGGAATAATTTGAGGTTCAACTGGATGTCTAGCAGCAGCAAGTATTGCTGGAATAGCATTGGCTATTCCTTGAGCAACGATATCCTCGATATCTTGCCTATTCAGCAATTGCTCTTCCTAATTTTGCTCAGACTAATTTACTTCATTAAGTGGTTCATTACCAACGTTTGCCATCTGGTAATTAATTTATATATAAATAATTAGTATAAGAAACAACCAAATATAACAAATAATCTCACATAATCACATAAACAAATATATATCCAAAATTGTCAATTTCTCGACTTTCATTTTTATATATTATATTATGCATCAGTACACACTGTTATTTTACAACCGTTTTATTAAATTATTACACATACTGATTTTTATTACTATTATTATTATTATACAAACACAGATTCACCACCACACTTCGTCGTATTTTAAAAGCGATGTTCCCTCTCATCGTATTTCCAGGAGATTTGTCCTCCTATCTCCCGGATCCTATTCCCTGCATCCATTAATTCCTCGCTGAAATGGCGGAGTTCAGCTAAGTTTTCATTACTCATTGGTGGATTTGGTATAGGTTCTGGGTCGAACTGAGGGAAAAAGGTATAAGGGTTATTGAGAAGGTTCTGAAACTGCCAGTCGTTGGTCCACCATTCGTCCATTCCTAGAGGTTGGGTGTGAATAAGGGGATCTGGAATAGCTGGTTCCAGGTTTATTGGAAGTTGGGTTTCAACAGGATAGGTAAAAATATTTTCATTGACAGGCTTAATGGTATCACAGCTTGCCAGTATGAAATCTAGCTCTTCCTGCAATGTCATTTCTTTGATTTGCTTGGAGCTTTCTCCAATATCTTGTTTAGAACTTTCCCCAATTTCCATCCCTGATTGCCTTGATTCTTCCTCTATCTCGATTCCTTTTCCATTATCCATGGGATTTTCTATCTTAGGAATTCTCCTAGTTGCTAGTTTCCTTCTACGTACACGCCTCCAACCCACAAATCTTTTTCTTTTCTTAGGTTTTACTTTCTCCAAAGATGGAGCTTGGAATTCCATAGGTTCCTCAACATCGGCAAAGTAACCAGTAAACTCTTTGAAAACTTCTATTTTTACAGGATAGAGGTTGAGATTCTCTAGGGCTCCAGATAATTCATTCATGCTGTTTAGCATAAAAAATTTACTAAGTTAAAATTTTATAACAAAACTTCACATATAACCTTCAAGTCTTATTGCATACCATGTGATACAAAGGACAACTGACAATTAAAACATACTAAGGTTTATGGTAATTTATTTATTTACTGGGTAAAGTTTCTGGCTTGTAGGTGATAGGGGTGCTAGAACTGAGTCAGGGTATTTTAAAGATTTGCATTCACTGCTACAGTAGCTAGCATATAGAGATCTGCCCATTTTTCATCTAACTGGTCTTCCCATGGTGAGTTACTGTCTAATTCCTGGGTTTCCTGATTAACTCTCCTTTCTTTTGGTTGTGATTTCTTTATTTTCTCCTGACTTTTCCTAATAATCAAACTTCTTTTATTAGGAGAAAGTGGTTCCTCGTATTGTGCTTTTCGAGCAAATATTCCTTCCTCAGGATCTAAGGAGTATCTTGAGGAATTTGATCGAGATGAACTTCCCTTTTCTTTTGGTGAAGTATCTAATTTATGGTAGATATCCAAAAGTCTTTTCTTACCCATACTGTAAACAAATATCCAAATAATAAAACATATAATCACAAAATGATAATTTAGGAGAATTAAGTATTTTCTAAATACTTAATTGGCTTAAATCAGTGGCTTGATCAGTGGCTCTGTGTAACAACCCTCGGTAAAACCAACACCCTCAGTATATTTTCTATACCCTATTATATATGTTAAATATCCTTATATGTCTCATATTTCACCCCGTATGTGAAAAACCGAGCCCGAAATATGTTATAGTTTATGAAATTAAGTAAAAACATGAAATATAGAGTCGAGGCGGGCCGCGTAGACCCACCCAACATCTCACGCGGGCGGTATCAAGACTGAAAACGGACTCCGCTGATTTCTTTAGTTAATACGGGCCACGTAAGAGTTCACATTATTTTACGCGGGCCGCTTGAGATCATGAAACGCGGAGACATCTGGTGCTGACACGTGTCAACATCGTGGCGGACCTACTAGCTGACCCAGCTAAGCTATATGGTTGACCAGTGTTGACGCGGGCCACGTAAGGCTTCGCCTTACCCGCCTGGAAGTCAGATATCAGCACTATATAAGAAGGCCATCAGTTTTCGTTTTCCGTCGCTCATTCTAAAATCTCAATCTCGAATTCTGAAAGTATTAAGCATAATATTTGGGTATTATACCCCTAATTAGCGAGGTTCTGCTCCGTTGTAAGTATTATAACCCCAGTTTCATAATAGTTACGCTGCCCGATTGATTTAGGGTTCCGTAACAACTGTCGTGGTTCTGCCCGACGTAGTTGTTGGAATGCCGTCTCGGGGAGGGTATCATTAATAATTTCAAAGGGTTATGATACTAATCAATGTACATTTGTATAAATTATAGATTATACCCAGAAAACCCCTACAAGAAGCCTAAGATAGCAAAGTGAGTTTATCCTCTTTTTGTTAATGTTTTTGGAATGTTTTACAAAACCTTAAATGTTTTACAATGCGATTAAGAGGTGATTGAGTCTTTGTAGTCTTCAATTACTGCCGGTATGTTGGGGTTTTGTATACAAAATTTGTACTACCTGCGAGTAGTAAGTCGAGTATGACAGTATGTTACCATTGGACAATGTGTTAGCCAATGTGTAATATGACCCACAAGTCAGGGGATTGATAGTACCAAATGGAGTAATTGTGTAGACATAAACATTGTAATCGTCCTTGATACTGTTTTAATCGATAAAATGTTTCTTGATTAAACTGGGATTCACTCACCAGTATTTCCGACTGACAAATGTTTTTAAAACGCGTTTCAGGTAACCCAATGTGACAGCCAATTAATAGAAAGCCAGCTGGAGAGCACTAAAGGCTTGGGGATAATGTGGCTATAAAAGTTACCTAATAAACGATGTTTTAAATTCAATAAGATAGGGTTTATCCCTATAAATGTGTTGTAATAGTAAACTTGGATTTTATCCATGTGATTATTAATATAAAATATGGTGGTTTTTACTCTGATAAACATTTCCTAACTACGGTCCTGATGAAAAATTCCGCTGCAAGATTAAATAATCTGATACCACCACAACTGAGATCGCGTCCGCCCGTTCCCGGGAATAAGGGATCAGGGGTTGCGACAGGAGGTGGTATCAGAGCCTAGCCACTGGTCTGAGCCAAAGAAGTGTTCTGCTGACACTTAAATTCTAAAATTTGTGTTAGAAAATAAATTACGGAAATACGTGCATAACTGTAATTATGTGTTATGTGACTATTTGTTAGTTTTCAGTATGAGTGATCAAGGACCATCAGACGTGAATCGTCAGTTAGCTGATTCACCTAGGAGTGAAGGTACATCGTCACAACCTGCCCTCTCAGGGTATGTTGCTGATCAGGAAGACGGAATATTTGCTTTTAGAGCTCAATCTGAAGAACCATTTCCTAATAAGAAACGAGGATGGTTCAGTAAAGAAGCTTTTGCTCGTAGGAAGAAATGCGAAAATTGCAACATCAAAGAGCTTTAGCGGCTATTAAGCGAGAGACAGATGCCCATACTCAAGATATTCTTAATAGAAGCCTAGCTAATTTTCATATCTTAGCTACAACTGCTGCTGACCCAAGTCTGGAACAACTAGTAGCCCCACAACCACAAAATCCAGAACAACCCATGGAAATAGAAAATCAGGAAAACCAAGTGGAGATGCACGACTTTAATCCAGAAGAAATTCCTAGGATACCTGCACCAAACCCTCTAGATCCAAATTACGACCCCTGGTGGGACGACAATAGGAATTTTGTGCAACGTTACCATATCCAGGATTATACACCCATGCAAAACATAGAAGCTTACCCAGGTATGGACCCTTTAGATCCCTATTACCAAGATGATTATATTAGGGAAATTTTAGAAGATCCTTACCAATTTCAGGCACCTACACCCCCATATCAGGAACATGTACCCCAGATTCCAAACCCAGTCCGAGAACCTGCACCCCCAATGAGTGCAGAAAACGTTCAAGAACTTAGGACTTTTGGGGAGGAAATTTTAGAAAATAGTGAGAGAATGCGTCAGGTGGGAGAGCGTCTCGTATGGAAATACGATGAGCGCAATATGGATTTTTGGATAAATCCATATTCGTGAATGAAATAGTGAAACGATGGTAGTAATAATAATAAAATAAAATAAAATATGTGTGTACGGATGCATATTACTATTAGTGTGATTCTATTTCTGTTGGTATTGTAATTTTATTTCAGTACTAGTGTGTAATAGACGCATAATAGTATATGAAAAGAGTATAGTCGCAATGATCGACGCTTTTGGCAAAAATGCGTGTCATGTGAGTAACTATCTTAAGATATTATCTGTGATATTAATATGGGGTAATTGTTTAAAATTCAGATGGCCGACGAAGGAAACCAAGGAAATCTGAATAATGATAACCAGAGTAACATTAACGTGGTTAATGAGAATCCAAGCATCAATAACAATAACAATCAAGTGGACAATAGTGCTATCCAACATATAGTAGCACAGGGAATTATAGATGCAATGCCATTTATTCTTCAAACTGTTAAAGATGCTGATAATAAAAGTAAGCATGGCAGTAAGCGACCAAGTGAACCAGAAAACAGCATGAACAATGGACCTGTATTTCAATTGCCTATTCCCAAAAGAAGAAGAACCATGCCTTATGGTTGTTCTTATAAAGAATTCTGGTCTTGTAAACCAATGGAATTCTCAGGCAATGAAGGGGCCATTGCAACTTTACGCTGGATAGAGAAAACTGAGGCAGTCTTAAGGATAAGCAAGTGTGCTGAAGAAGATAAAATACTGTTTGCTTCTAATCTATTTAAGAATGCAGCACTGGAATGGTGGAACACTATCCTCCAGACAAGAGGAAGTGATCAAACCTACAATATGGAATGGGAAGAATTTAAGAATAAGGTAGAAAGGAAATTCTGCCCACCCAATGAGAAAGAACAGATAGCAAACAAATTTCTAAACCTTAGTATGACTGGTGTGGATAGTAAGGGATACACTAAAATATTCTTTGAATATGCCAGAATAGTGCCAACTCTTGCTTCACCAGAACCAGTGTTAATTTCCTGTTATATTTGGGGATTAATTGGAGAAATAAGACACGTAGTCAAGGCAGCTAGACCTCAAACCATAGAAGAAGCTGTAGAACTAGCAAATACTTTGACAGATGAATTAGTCCGTACCCGAGAAGAGGATCAAAGAAGGAACCTAACCCAAAAACTTACACAAGAATTTCGTTCTGGAAATTTCAATCGTAGGAATATGGGTTCTACCTCTACACCTTACTGTAGGAATTGCAAAAGAAAGCATTCAGGAAAATGCTCTATATATTGTAACTTTAGCAAAGTATCGGGACACAAGGAAGAAGACTGCAGGAAGAAAAATAGCAGGATATGCTACAACTGCGGAGAAAAAGGTCACATCAAGCCAAATTGCCCGAAATTAGCTCCAGCTCCAGATAACAAGAATACTAAAAATGCTAGAGCATTTGTTCTAACTGCAGATGAAGCCAAAATGATTCCAGATGTCATAGCTGGTACGTTTTTAGTTAATGATATTTTTGCTAAAGTATTATTTGACTCTGGTGCAAACCAAAGTTTTATTAATACGTCATTTTGCAAAATTTTAAATCAGTCATTAACTAAACTACCACATGAATGCTTAGTAGAGACAGCAAATGGAGAAACTGTTAGGATTTCTGAAATCTTGCAGGGAGCAAGCATAGAAATTTTAAATCAGAAATTTATTGTAAATCTATATCCCATGAATCTGGTAGGATTTGATGTTGTTTTAGGAATGGATTGGTTAATAGCCAATAAAGCCAATATTTTATGTGATCAAAAGTTAATTCAAGTAAATTCGCCAAAAGGTAAAGCGATCACAATTAAAGGAGATAAACATTCTAGGTCAACTAAGTTCATCTCTGTGATGAAAACTGCAAGTTGTATGAGAAAAGGTTCTATAGTGTATTTGATTTCTATAATCACTAACACTAAAGGAAAAGAGTTAAAAGATATTCCAGTAGTATCTCAGTTTTCAGATATATTTCCAGAAGAATTGCCAGGACTACCTCCAGACAGAGAAGTTGAATTCAAAATTCATTTAATACCAGGAACATCACCAATTGCCAAAGCACCCTACCGTTTGGCACCCGCTGAAATGCAAGAATTGAAGAAACAATTAGACGAATTGTTGGAAAAAGAATTCATACAGCCAAGTTCGTCGCCATGGGGAGCACCGATACTGTTTGTTAAAAAGAAGGACGGATCAATGCGCATGTGCATTAACTACCGTGAATTAAACAAGGTTACGATTAAAAATCGGTACCCATTACCGAGAATCGATGATCTGTTTGATCAGCTACAAGGAGCTCGATTTTTCTCTAAAATCGATTTAAGATAAGGATATCATCAATTAAAGGTACAGGAAGAGGATATTCCTAAAACCGCTTTTAGAACAAGGTATGGTCATTATGAATTCACAGTCATGCCATTTGGTTTAACCAATGCCCCAGCTGCATTTATGGACATGATGAACCGAATATGTAAGCCATATTTGGATAAATTCATAATTGTCTTCATAGATGATATTCTAATTTACTCGAAGAATAAAGAGGATCATGCAAAACATTTGCACGCACTTTTAAGTTTGTTAAGAAAGGAAAAGCTTTATGCTAAGTTTTCAAAGTGCGAATTTTGGTTAGAACAGGTACAATTTCTTGGACATTTAGTTAATCATGAATGAATTCATGTAGATCCAACAAAGATTGAGGCAATTACTAAATGGAAAACCCCTGAGTCACCAACTGAGGTTAGAAGTTTCTTAGGATTGGCCAGTTATTATAGAAGATTTATTCAAGATTTTTCTAGAATAGCCATTCCTTTAACTAAGTTAACCTGTAAATCTGTTAAGTTTGAATGGGGATTAAAACAAGAAGAAGCCTTTAGAATTCTTAAGCAAAGATTAACCCATACACCTATACTAGCATTACCAGAAGGAGCTGAAGATTTTATAGTTTATTGTGATGCTTCTAAATTAGGTTATGGATGTGTGTTGATGCAACGACAAAAGGTTATAGCTTACGCATCTAGACAACTTAAGAATCATGAAGAGAATTATTCAACCCATGATTTAGAATTAGGAGCTATAATTTTTGCTCTTAAAATTTGGAGACATTACCTTTATGGTAATAAGTTTATTGTATTTACCGATCATAAGAGTCTAAGGTATGTTTTCAAGCAAAAAGAGTTGAATATGAGGCAAAGACGTTGGATGGAATTTCTTAGTGATTATGATTGTGATATCCAGTATCATGAAGGAAAAGCAAATGTAGTGGCAGATGCTTTAAGCCGAAAGTATCATGAAAAGCCAAGAAGGGTACGTTCTCTTAAATTAAATCTGCAAATAGATTTAAATGATAAGATAAGAGAAGCACAAGAATCAGTAATCAAGGAAGATACTGAAAAATTAAAAGGTATGTTGAAAGAATTAAAACAAGGAACAGATGGAATTTGGAGATTTCATGAAAAGAGAATGTGGATACCTAAATTAGGAAATCTACGTCATCGTGTATTAGAAGAAGCCCATAAGTCTAAGTATACGATGCATCCAGGAAGTGATAAAATGTACCAGGATTTAAGGAAAAATTTCTGGTGGATAGGAATGAAAAAGGACATAGCAGTCTATGTTTCTAAATGTTTAACTTGTTCACAAGTTAAAGCTGAACATCAGAAACCCTCAGGTTTGTTACAACAATTAGAAATGCCAGTTTGGAAATGGGAATTAATAACAATGGATTTTGTTACTAAATTACCCAAAACTAGGAAAGGAAATGATACAATCTGGGTGATTGTAGATAGACTAACTAAGTCAGCTCATTTTCTACCAATGAAAGAAACAATTAGTATGGAACAATTATCTAAATTGTATGTAAATGAAATTGTTTCTTTACATGGCATTCCTTTATCAATTGTTTCTGATAGAGATAGTCGATTTACATCTCATTTTTGGTCAAGTTTCCAAAAGGCAATGGGAACTAAGTTAAAGTTAAGCACAGCTTATCATCCACAAACGGATGGACAAAGTGAAAGAACAATTCAAACAATGGAGGACATGCTTAGAGCTTGTGTAATTGATTTCGGAGGTAATTGGGACGATCATTTACCTTTAATATAATTTTCTTACAATAATAGTTATCACACAAGTATCAATGCTGCACCATTTGAAGCACTTTATGGAAGAAAGTGTCGAACCCCAGTCTGTTGGGCAGAAATTGGGAAAAAACAATTATCTGGACCAGAGATAGTACAAGAAACAACTGATAAAATTTTTCAAGTCTAGGAACGACTGAAAGCCGCACGTGATAGACAGAAAAGTTATGCTAATAACAGGCGAAAACCATTGGAGTTTCGAGTAGGAGATAAAGTATTATTGAAAGTCTCTCCTTGGAAAGGAGTAGTAAGATTCATCAAACGGGGAAAGCTAAGTCCCAGGTATGTTGGACCTTTTGAGATTATTAGAAGAATAGGACCTGTAGCCTATCAGCTACAACTGCCAGAGGAAATGGCAGGAATACATGATGTGTTTCATGTATCTAATCTTAAAAAGTGTTTAGCTGATGAATCATTGATAGTGCCTCTTAAGGATATAGAGGTAAATGAACAACTCAAGTTTGTAGAAAGACCTCTACAGATTGAAGACAGAAAAATCAAGAATCTCAAGCACAAGAGACTAGTTCTAGTCAAAGTGAAGTGGGACTCCAAAAGAGGACCAGAGTACACATGGGAGCTTGAATCTGAAATGCAAAAGAAATACCCGCATTTGTTCCAATAGATCTCGAGGACGAGCTCTAAAACAAGGTGGGGAGAATGTAACAACCCTCGGTAAAACCAACACCCTCAGTATATTTTCTATACCCTATTATATATGTTAAATATCCTTATATGTCTCATATTTCACCCCGTATGTGAAAAACCGAGCCCGAAATATGTTATAGTTTATGAAATTAAGTAAAAACATGAAATATAGAGTCGAGGCGGGCCGCGTAGACCCACCCAACATCTCACGCGGGCGGTATCAAGACTGAAAACGGACTCCGCTGATTTCTTTAGTTAATACGGGCCGCGTAAGAGTTCACATTATTTTACGCGGGCCGCTTGAGATCATGAAACGCGGAGACATCTGGTGCTGACACGTGTCGACATCGTGGCGGACCTACTAGCTGACCCAGCTAAGCTATATGGTTGACCAGTGTTGACGCGGGCCGCGTAAGGCTTCGCCTTACCTTACGCGGGCCGCCTGGAAGTCAGATATCAGCACTATATAAGAAGGCCATCAGTTTTCGTTTTCCGTCGCTCATTCTAAAATCTCAATCTCGAATTCTGAAAGTATTAAGCATAATAGTTGGGTATTATACCCCTAATTAGCGAGGTTCTGCTCCGTTGTAAGTATTATAACCCCAGTTTCATAATAGTTACGCTGCCCGATTGATTTAGGGTTCCGTAACAACTGTCGTGGTTCTGCCCGACGTAGTTGTTGGAATGCCGTCTCGGGGAGGGTATCATTAATAATTTCAAAGGGTTATGATACTAATCAATGTACATTTGTATAAATTATAGATTATACCCAGGAAACCCCTACAAGAAGCCTAAGATAGCAAAGTGAGTTTATCCTCTTTTTGTTAATGTTTTTGGAATGTTTTACAAAACCTTAAATGTTTTACAATGCGATTAAGCGGTGATTGAGTCTTTGTAGTCTTCAATTACTGCCGGTATGTTGGGGTTTTGTATACAAAATTTGTACTACCTGCGAGTAGTAAGTCGAGTATGACAGTACGTTACCATTGGACAATGTGTTAGCCAATGTGTAATATGACCCACAAGTCAGGGGATTGATAGTACCAAATGGAGTAATTGTGTAGACATAAACATTGTAATCGTCCTTAATACTGTTTTAATCGATAAAATGTTTCTTGGTTAAACTGGGATTCACTCACCAGTATTTCCGACTGACAAATGTTTTTAAAACGCGTTTCAGGTAACCCAATGTGACAGCCAATTAATAGAAAGCCAGCTGGAGAGCACTAAAGGCTTGGGGATAATGTGGCTATAAAAGTTACCTAATAAACGATGTTTTAAATTCAATAAGATAGGGTTTATCCCTATAAATGTGTTGTAATAGTAAACTTGGATTTTATCCATGTGATTATTAATATAAAATATGGTGGTTTTTACTCTGATAAACATTTCCTAACTACGGTCCTGATGAAAAATTCCGCTGCAAGATTAAATAATCTGATACCACCACAACTGAGATCGCGTCCGCCCGTTCCCGGGAATAAGGGATCGGGGGTTGCGACACTCTGATACCACCTTTTCCTGTCACGGACCCAGCCCCGGTTTTACCCGGTCCAGGAGCCGCGGGGCAGGAACCCGTGGTATCTGTAATGCGACAGCGGAAGATTTTTAACAGGATCTTTTAAACTCAAAATGCCCAATTCTTTTATTCCATAATTTTGGGATAAACCCCGTAAATTACAACAGAGGAATTTAACTAGGAAATTCCCTGATTTATTAAAACATGTTTATTTATTTTTAACTGATCCACCCCTTCAAGCTGGTTAGTGCTCCGTAGCACGTTTCCTTGATTTACAGCAGGTTGCCTGAAACATGTTTTAAAAATATTTTATCAGCGGGGAAAATGCTGGCGAGTCACTCAAATTTAATAAAACGACACATAGTTATCAATTACAGCATAAGAGCGATTACAATGGTTTCTATCTTATTGTTATATGGCGTCGTGTCACCTCCTGGTGACGATGGTCATACCACTCTTGGGTCCTGTCACCCAAGTAGTGATGATTATCACTGTTAGGACTTATTAGCCTAACCTGTGTTAGGGCTTATTAGCCTAACCCGTGAGAAATTAGTAATGTGCACAATACCCCACTAGCCATTGATTAAGATTACCACGACTTACTCCCTGTAATTATAACATTTGAAAATAATTTGAGGTATTGTAAAACAGTTGATAAAAAGAGAATGACCCACATTGTAGATTTAACGGGCAGAGTTTAAGCCTACTGATTAGCCGTATGACCTAATTTAAATAACATGCACACGAACGAGGTCAGTAACTAATACAACATTTACGATAACTCACGAGATTAAACCCTCACAACGAATGACAAAGTGCGATACTTAAACATCCATCGAATTCACGACGAATGACAAAGCATAAACCCAATGTGGATAGCACTTAAACATCCATTGGATAGTTTCAATCGATCGGACATTGAATCGTAGTAGCGATCGAGTTAATACCCGGTATCGGAGCAGTGCCTCGCTAATTATAATTGTAATTTCTACTTTAGAGCAGCCAAACTTCGTTTTTGAAAGTTTGTTTCGACAACAGATGAAAGCTCCTGAGACAAGCTATTTATAGGTGAATTTTAGGGTTCACGCGGCCCGCGTAAACCTTGGCTCGATCTTTACGCGGCCCGCCTAACCACCTATTCTACGCGTAGGTTTGATTGGTCACGAGTAGGTATGCCAGCTGGTCAACACGTGGATCCGGAACACTTATCCAGTCAACCCATGTTTGACGCGGCCCGCCTGAAACTTACTAATTCTGATTTCTTGGTTTTTCTTGTACAGTAAGGTTTCAGGGGTCAAGATTTTCACTTACGTGTAGTATTGGGACATTTTTGAGAGTCCTTACAGGTTTCCAAGGAAATAGCCCTCATACACCATTTGGCTTTTCACCTCTCTCTTTGTCACCATCATTTACGCATCAATCATCTCTCTCTCTTCACATAATTAATTTTATCAAAGAAAACTGAGCACAAACCAAAAATGAGGCTATCAAACAAAATACATATTTGCTGAAAAGTGACTATTGAAGATCTCAAAAATAAGATTTCTATTGTGAATCAAGAACGGTATCACATATCAATTTACTGATTTATGGAAAAGGATTGAAGATATATGGCATCTTTGGAGATGGAACTAACATAAAATTACCCCCAAAAAACTAAACCAAAATTAGGGCAACAAATTGCACACAGCCATCATCAACAAACAATAATCATATTTAAAATATAAAAAAAAAATTAAAAAACAAACGTACCAGAATAAGATAAAAAAGAGTACTCTGATCACTTTGACAAAATCAGCATCAAACGACTTAAGATCTTCTTAGTGACCTTCTCATTGGCATTCAAAGTCTCCACATGCTTCTAACAGTACACAATAGCCCCGTCGACCTAGATTGTTTCTCCATCAGAACTTCTTAAAACGATTGTCTTTGATGATCAGAATTTTTAGGATGATCGTTGGTGATGATTTTGTAACCAGAAAACCCAAATTTTGAGATTGGGGGAATTTATGAGAATAGAGGTGGAGATATGGAAGTGTGTGTACCGGAAAAGAAGGAGAGGGGTCACGACTGTCTCTCTTACCTGGGGCTCCATTGATGAAGGAGATGCTTAAATTACTATAATGCCCCTACATGCGTCTTAATTTATTGTGTACGGACTATTTTAACCTTAAAATTCCACCTTAACTCCTTTGTACATGTTGCATTAAAGCTTGTACGTGATGTAAAATTACATTTGAGTACATCTGAAATGCTTTATATAGGTATATAGATATAGATTATAGATATGAGGTATGGTGGGCCTTGGGTTAGGGACATTGTTCGGTACGTGGCAGGTGTGGGTTTCACTAGTCCACATCCAAAAAGTGCGGTGTGGAAGGGGCATGGCGTTGGGGTGCCATGTGGCATTCCTTTTATTATTTTTTTAAAGTTGACAATTTATAGAAAAAAACAATTTATATTTAAAATATATTACATTAATTTAAAAAAATTACATAAAAGACAACCCACAATAAAAAAAAAAACCTACTTATTAAATCCTAAAAAATAAATAAAAACTACTTATTAAATCCTAAAAAATAAAAATAAAAATAAAACTACTTATTAAATCCTACAAATTAAAAAAAAACTATAGACTACGATAAATATTAAAGCGGGCAACCCACTTAAAATCCGTATTTGCATCGTGGTTGTACTCGATCTTCGCTATTTTGAGTCGATCGTCGTTGGTCAAGTCGTCCACAGGGACACGGTCGAAGCAAGTTTTAAAGCGATCCAACTTCGGTTTGAGCTCACGCCATTTGTGTTGACACGCGTTTAAGTTGTGACGCGTGTTGCCGACGTACTGTTGGTATTGTTGAAACGCTCGACCCCAATACGCGATTGGACCGCATTGTAGAGTACGTTGGGCATCGACAATCTATGTAACAAGTGTGATTTCTTCCTCTTCGATCCAATGCAGTGATGCACCATGTTTACCTTCGTTTTTTTTTTCTTTTTTTTTTTGTTGTGGGTGTGGGTGAAGAAGATTGGGAGAATATGGTTTGGGGTTGGGTATTTATAGGTATAAATGTAATTTAAAAAAAAAAACTTGGTTTGGCATAGCTGCTGCCCTAAACCGTTCAAAAATTAAAAAAAAATGACCGTTTGGCCTGGCCATCCTAACGGTCCAATTTCTTTAGCCATCCAGAGCCCGCCACGTCACCCAACCCCCCGCCCCACGCCAGGAAAATAGCCACGCCAAGTCCAATGCCGAGCCTGGGTGGTGTAGCCGGCGTTAAAACCCCTTCTAAGCCCCATCCAAGCCCCCATACCCACCAGCCTAACCAATTGTCATCGTAGGAGATACATCAAACGACAAACATTGTTCTATTTTTAATGTCGCCTTGAAACATTACCCTACATGATAAGACATTGATATGTTAAGTACATTGTTTAAGTATTGCACTTCATAAAAATTTCTCAGAATATTTTGATTATTTTCACTATTGTTAAAAACATCTAACTAAAGTTCATAATTCCACCAGTTTATGAAAACCAACATGTAGATTTTCTAGTTTATAAAAAGGATTAAATATGTGAAGATTAAGATTATGTTCACAATAACTTCAAGAACGTATATATTGTTTAGAAATGTATACTAGTTCGATCAAATTAACACTGTGAGCGAAAAATCGGTCTCATTAAAGCTTCACAACTGATTGGGTTAATTGTATCTTATAATATCTAGAACAACATGTTACTACATACGGGTGAGCATAAAACCGAAATAACCGAACAAAAAAAACAGATGATTGGGTTTCGTTTTTCTCTAAAAATTGATTTTTTGGTTGGCTTTTAGTTTTGTTTTGCTTGTACCCATATTTGAACCGAACCAAATCAAACTGAAAAACCAAAAAAATATGTACATCATTTAAACAAATATGTATGTATACAATAAGTATGTATACATACATGAGTGTGTATGACATGTTTATATTTTTATTGAAATTATGAATAAGCATGTATGTCTATGTTTATGAATTTATGGACATTGGACACAACCTTTTACTTGAATATTCTTACTGAATTTAAGGATTATAATATTTTATTTTTGAATGTTAAATAATTTTTTAAAACTTAGTAAGTGGTGTGGCTCAAAAATTTTAGGCCCAAATGTGTGATAATCAACTAATTATAAGTTAATATAAAAACTTAAGCTAAAAGTTTCAAACCCAAGTTCATTATTTTGGGCTATTTTTTCAGCCCAGATGCAAAACCTAAAACACCAAAACTGAACCATACCATCCTGTAAAACCAAAACCAAACACTTTTCAAAATCCCGAAAAACTGAATTTTTGGTTTTTGGCTCGCTTTGAGCCTAAAACCAACCAAAACCGACCCATGCAACCCCTATTACTACACATGGGGCTATGATAAGTCCGGACATATCTTTTTTTTAATGGCAAGGAACGACGTGCCAACCACTGTGACACCGAACACTGTGGCCAAGGTCGATAAGTGTTTAGAAAACTTACATATTCTATATTGATTCATGCTTTTATATGGCAAAGAAGTGCTTTTGTGATATGTGACTTGCGTTCGAGTATCACATTAATATTTTTGACATCTCGAAGTATCCATTGACAATTTATGGTAGTGAAAAGTGAAGGAAATGGATGATACACAACTTGTGGTTTTGTATTACATGTACTTAAAAGACTAAAGTTTAATACACAAGTAAAACAGAAAGAAACTATGAAGTCGCGTACCTTAAGACCATAACGTAAAGAGTTTCCTTCGTTATCTATGGAAACCGACAAACCGTAAGCCGCCTTGGCCTTAGTTTATACCAAAATTATTCAGTTTTTTTCTCTTTGGATTACGGGTGTCTTCCTCACGCTCCTTCCGTCTTGGTTGAATCTTTCTCAAATAACACACACGAAAGGATAACTAGTTTTGTGATTTTCTCGATCTTAAATACCATATTATTTCCGAAGATAATAACTTTAATATATATAAACCTTATTTGAAAGAACCAATTAGATAATTACACTTCAGTCTTGTCCATTTTCTTAAGAAATACCCGTCATTTTAGATGTTATTGGAGAAGTACCCAGCTCATGTTTACCCGATTTAAACTTAATTTTGAAGCCGAAATGCCGAATTATCGGGTAGTAGAAACCGATATTACAAGCCAAATGGTGAAGCCGAAAAGTTATCGCCCGGGTTACCAAAAACCCGATGAAACCGATTTTACTACCCGAGCTATGCCTCGAGTACCTTTTTTTTTTTAAATGTAAACTTCATTTTCATTAGAAAACACAACCCACGAATCGGGGCGGCCAAACGAGAACGCTACATAATTATAAAGTTACACCACCCAGTTCAAGATAAAGACCTAGCTTTCAACCCACTGTTACAACCCAAAAACCCAATCGATTTAATTTCATTAATGATGTCTTCCACCCGAACTTGACTATTAGAGAATTTAACACCGTTTCTCGCCCGCCATATGCTCCAACAACTAATCAAAACAATCACGTGAAAAATCTCTTTAGCAACGCCTTGCAATCCGACATGATCATAGAGGTCCAGGAGCTCCCTGACCGTGTGAACTATAAAAGGCGCGATTATGTGCCATCTCGAGATGTAATGCCAAACTCTACTCGCCACCATACAAGAAGTGAAGAGGTGATTGCTTGGTTCTTCTTTAGATCTGATAAAGGACAAGCAATATCTTCAATCTCGATATTCCTACTTCATAGCTCCATTCAAGTGGGAATTTTATCCATCTCGACTCTCTATGCGTGCACATTACATTTCAAAGGGATCCGTTTACACCACTTCATCACATAATTATTGCTATGATCTGTTCCTCCTGTAAGCGTTCTTCTTACTGTTCCAACCGAATATTCTTCCGTCCTGATCCATGACCACTTGTCACTTTGATCCTCCAGCTTAACCGAATCCAGATCCCTAATAATCCAATTTAATTCCGATATCTCCAAGAAGGATCCATGACCGTTCCTCCAATTCCAGTTCATCCTCTATCTACCGTCTTCGTTCATGCAATTCCTACAATTTTTGTTAGCCTCATTATTGAAAATGTTAGGATATATATCTTTTAATGGTTCATTAAATAGCCAAGGATCCAACCAAAACGAAGTGTCATGACCATTTCCAACAGTACTTCTAAAAATTTACGTTAACGTCCACCATAGTTTGAGCTACCGTTTTGGTAATATTATTACACACTCCATTCAAGCTTCTTTTCGCCGGCAGAAAGTTCCTATTGCTTCTACTCTTGTGAATAACATCCATCACCTTCCTTCCAAGCTGATTTTTCTCTGTCTTAAATCGCCATCCCCATTTGAACAGAAGAGTAATATTAATATGCTTCAACTTACTCAACCCGAGACCCCCTTCATTCATAAAAACCTTTTTATCATCGATTCCAACTAGGGGTGAGCAGAAAACCGAAATACTAAATATATTAACAAGATTCTTAAACTTTGAATTATACTTATAAGTTTTGAATTTTACATAATTTGTTTCAAAAACCGAAAAAACCGAAAAACCGAACCGAACCATGCACACCCCTAATTCCAACTCTCCAATCACTTTTAGGCTTTGTATATATATTTAAAAACAAATTTCTGTTGGCCATTTAAAAAAAAACAAAATTTATGTGATAGAAAGATTAAAACTTAACATAAACAGTGTTTCTTAGGCCAGTAGGTTCTGCAACCACCAGTGTCATCATACATCAGCTGTTTCAGTTTTACCTGCTAACCTACGCCACCAACCCAAATATCTGTTATAGGGTTTTTCTAATGGCACACCCCCTGTCTATCTACACACTTTTTCAATTCAATACGCATCGTATAGGCCTATACTATACGATGCGTATTGAATTAAAGTAAAAAACATGGCAGACTGACAGGTGCAGGTTATGTCTGGCGGCGGGCCTGATACGCATCGTATAGGCCTATACGATGCGTATCAGGCCGCTGTTTTTTTTAATTTATTTTTTGTTGTGTTGTGTCGAATGCGAACCCGAGAAACGAAAGGGATTTCGAGCAGTTGGTCGATGATATGATTGATAAAGATCTTGACACAATTATTTCCATTTTCAAGTATTATTAAAACCATTCAAGCCAACCAATCTACAATTTGTTTCCTAATTTGCGGAATATAATCCCAGATTATCTAAAGAAACGCTTTTATCATGTGTCATGTGGTAAACAAATACCAAGGGTGTATACAGATCTCTATTCGGTCATCTTTCCAAGCTTTTACACACGAATATGTGGTTCCCAATTTGCGGAACATAATCCCAGAATGTCTAAAGAAGCGCTTTTATCATGTGTCATATTAGATGTGTTATGGTGAGATTTTTCAAGTTTGCACAGTGGGAGAAAAGACCAGCACCTCTGTTAGTATTGTCCTTTAAATTCGCATAAACATATATTCGTTTCATAACCTCCTCCTATAAATCAAGCACAACTCACCCGATACGTCTTCTCTGGATCACACATGATAAAAGCGCTTCTTTAGACAATCTGGGATTATGTTCTGTTTCTTCAAGATTTACGTCTGATGCCCAAGTTTGATCACATTTGACTTCATCGGCGGCAGTCCAATGACTTTCTTGAGTCACATATCCGGCAATAGGGCCCACAGATCTTATGCGCACCCGAGACCGACCTCTGGATCACACATGATAAAAGCGTGTCACACCCCGATATTTCCACGTATTACCGGTGGGGAGTATCGTGACGTAGTTGATATCATCATAGTCAAACAACACAAAATTTAAATGCACAGCGGAAGCAAAAGATAGATTTATTTCAACCGAATAAAATTGTAATATTAAGTATCACAAACAGTTGAAACAGATCCACAGGCGGATCAAATAAAAAGGAAAACTGTTCAGCAGACTTTGACATCTAGAGCTTGCGAGACTTGATTATTGATGCCTGGAGTAGCCAGCCTATTACGTATAGTACCTGCACTTAGCCTTTTTGGAAAATACGTCAGTTTACACTGGTAAATACAACTTAACTGACTCATTTTGAAAATGTTTAAAAATTGGTTTGAATGCACTTAGGCAAAAATATCTTTTATAACTTGGGACAATTATTTAAAATAATCTTGTATACAGTTTTACTTATTTGTCGTCCGTCAGGGCCGGTTGGTAGGGCCGGTCAAGATTAACTGACACGCCACAGGTATAATACCCACAAGGTTGATTCCTTTAAGTGGGCTACCAGTTTTTACATATGCAACTGTCAGGTGTACGCCTACACCCCGTGCTTAGGTCGTGGCCATTTCTTTGAATGATGCCAAGGATATCCGGGACATTGTCATTTAACCCCCAAAGGCCATACACCAAATAATACAGAATAAAACAGGTTATGTAAATACATCAATCACAATCCGATTTAAATGACTACATACCCGACCAAGCGGTATTATTATAATACCGTATCCCAAGCCCGTATAGGGAAAATAAGTTAAGAGTATTTACCTGAGCAAAGTATAAATCAAATACAGCAAGTGCACGTAGCTTTTACTGGGCTCCTAATCTGGAATGAAGGTTTTTAACAACCTATTAGAATCCTAACGGGTCTTTAATTAAGCTTAGACTTAGACCGGTTAGTTTTCAAAAGGAATACACAGTTCAAACGCATGATAAGGCGAAGACCGGTTTAGAATGTGGTTTCGACCCGAAAAGCTTGTATGCTTGTTTAATATGGGTAACTTAAACACATTCTGGATTTTGAGATGAAAACAATATGGTTTGACCCGTTTCGGCTAATATATGCAAACTAGTTACATACGCCGATCCGAAAGCGAAAAGTGCGTAACGGTTAACCATATGAGTCATATACAAGTTTCCTAAGTTAATATGTCTTAAATATGTTGTGACATCAGTAAGATATCTTCCATTATGCCCAAAACAGATTTAAACTCAATTTATGCCCCGTAGGGGCATTTTGGTCATTTAAAGGTTATAAAAGAGCTCAAATATAAATCTGAGTTTCGGGTCTGATGTAATCAGTAAAAATACTTAATTTACTAAGTTATATCAGTAGGGTATAACCTATGTGTGAAATTTATCATTTCTAACCATACTATGCACCGAAAGGGCATTTTGGTAATTTCACTTAAGCCAAAAAGGTCAAAACTGGAAACCTGAGTTTAAAATTTTTGCTCACTGTTACAATATAATAATTTACTTAAAATATCGGTAGGCATCCATCCTTATATGTTCAAAATAGTTTTGATGCATACTATGCGTTAAAATACTTAAAAAGGCGATTTGGAGCCATTTCCGGGTTCTATATAGAAAGCTGATATTTTTATTATTCCAGAAGGTTTAAAATAATTTATTTATCATATAAAATTAGTAGCAAAAGGTTTGGGGTCAAAAGGATTTGTAAAACTCATTTTATAGCTTAAAAGGGCAAAACCGACAATTACCGGATCAAGCTTAGAACTCTATGTTATGCTTAGCCTAAAAATAAATAAAAATCTCCAAAAATCCCAAAATATTATTATATATCAGTGGTTAAAAAGTTTGGTATCAAAAATTGGGTTTAGATAGGCTATACGCTAATTACACCGTTTAATTACTAAAAAGCTTTCTAATTACGCTAATGAGCATAACTCTTAATCTAGACCTCAAACTGATGTCAAATTTTAGGTACAAGTTTATAAATCAGTAACTAAGGTTTCTACTCTTTTACATTTTCAAAAATCATGTTTTAAGGTCATATGGGCATAATAGTCAACATATAAGCAATTAACGGAAACATGCATGTGAATCAGATAACTATTGAACCAAGGTGTATAATCACAGAGGGTTATACTAACATGAAACCTGGTCCAAATAAGGCTCTAAGGCATTTCTAAAACATGCTTAAACGGGTCAGAACTGAAAGTCAAAGCAAAAGTCAAATTATGCGACTTTCGGTTCCGAACCGAGCCTAAACTGAAAATTGTCGGGTTGAACATGTTTAGACATGTTCTTACATTAATTACCAAGTTATATTAATGATAAAACAGGTTGCATGGGTTCTACATTGTTAATTATGCGTTTATTTGAAAATTAACTTTCTGTTGACTTTTTAATATCAAGTTTGACCCGACAATTGACCTAGTTAGAGTGGGAATCAGAGGGTACCCTTTTAAGGGTTTGTTACCCACATAATTACCTACTTATAGGTATTTTTAATTCGAGATTTGACTGGACAATTATTGATTAATCTCGAAGTCAAACCTTAATTACGATAGGTTTGACTTATAGTCATTACGCTAATTAAAACTGAAATCAGGGAGTTAAGGACACTTACAAAGGTCCTAAGTATGATTTGGAACTTAAAGGAACTTGCTTGCTGACCAGGGGAGCTCCAGAGACCAGTTTGAAGTGAGTTGCAAATGAACAAAGAATGTTGCAACAAGAGGTCTCTTTATATAGTGAACTAAATGCCACAAGATTACCCCAACTAAGTCTATAAATGTTGCAAGATGATCCCAGGTGTCCCTATGATGCCAAAAACCAGTTTCCAAATCCCTGATTTTGAAAACCACTTATGTAAGGCAGTGCAACAGGCTGAACAGGCAGCTGTCCATTTTCTGCTGCCAGCGACGGTCTTACGGACCGTAAGCCTTAAGCCTTGCGGACCGTAAGAGTCACTTACGGACCGTAAGATCTTGGCTTTGCGGTCCGTAACCGACTCTCCTCTGATATGCCCAGATACACCTCTTGCGGACCATAAGCCTAAGCGGATACGGTCCGTATCCGATTGTCAGACTTCGAAAATTTGTCCATTTCTCATGTTTTGACCATGCAAACTTCTCAAGCTCGAATCTTGTGTCATTTTCCTTGTAGAGGGGACCATGTATCAGACTTGCATGCCTTTGCATGTGATTCCATGCATGATAAAGTTCTTGGATGTATCGAGAATTCTTTTAAATGGACTTTGTGGCATTTTTATTTACAAGATCAAATCCTTAGCAATATAATTCATCTTTTAATTATATATCCAGATTTGAAGTAGTTCTTAGATGTTTACAAATTATTCCAAAACTTGGATCTTTTATCAAAAAGGTCACTCGGAAGTATTTTAATAACATGTTTACGCTTTTAAATCCTAACGCACATCTTTCAACTTGATCTGGATTTGTGTAACACGGTTGCCTTATATGACACGTGTCTTTATTTTATTGGGCATGAATTTTTACGAGGTGTTACAAAGCGCTTCTTTAGACAATATGGGATTATGTTCTGTTTCTTCAAGATTTACGTCTGATGTCCAAGTTTGATCACATTTGACTTCATCGGCGGCAGTCCAATGACTTTCTTGAGTCACATATCCGATAATAGGGCCCACGGATCTTATGCCCACTGATACGTGGTCGAAAACCGGTGATCGTAATTGCTTAATTTGATGTTTTTACACAAGTTTTAGTTTCGAATGGTCTACTTTTGATTAGATATGTGTTTTGCAGGTCTAGAAGAGTTCAAGGAGCTTTTCGGAAGCTTTACGGGTCACCGGAGCGAAAACGGAACCACCGGGATGCGAAACGGGTCAACCGGACTCAAGAAACAAGAAAAACAGAAAGTTGAACTTCTGGGCACCGTCGCCGACGCCCAATGGGGCCGTCGCCGACGGTTGATGTATTCTTCCGTCGCTCGAAACACCGTAAGCAGCGAGTTTAACCGTCGGCACCAGGTGATTATCTACGGACCGTCGCCGACGGGACATCAGGCCGTCGGCGACGGCCCCCCAATGTTGCTGCGCGGTTGTTTGATGCTTTGGGTCAAATAAACGAATGGAGAAGTGTTGGTGCATTTATCTGTCGTCTTCGTCTTATGTCGAGTCTCTGGTTCGTTGCACTGCTGAACAAGAGTTATGTCATCATCATTGATGATGACATCATCATGCTTACATCATCACATGTAAACATCAAGTGGAAAATCATATGAAGACAAAACATAATGCATGAAAATAGGTGACCGTTTGAACTTGTAAACGTGTGTAGAGTTGACCGTTTGAAATTGTAATAGTTTGTAGGGTTCCGTTTGAAGGGTTCCGTTTGAAATGATTATGTCATTTTCAAACGGAAGGGTCTTCCCTATAAATAGCCTTCAAACGAGTTCATTTGTAAGGTTCTAGATTCCGACGCCGAGGTGCTGTCGAAGTGTCTCCAGTCCTGTAAACGTTCAGAGATTAATAAACGAGACAATTAATAGTGAATCCAAGCTAAACGAAGACCGAATCAATGAATTCCGTCTCTGATTCGGTCTGAGCACTCTTCTGATCGACTCGTTAGGTCGTTTCACGTTCCTACAAGTGGTATCAGAGCTCAGGAGGAAGAGTTCTTACCGTTTAGCTCGTTTTCGCTGGAATATTCTATCTTCTACACCTTCTTTTCAAAACTGAACAAGTTTTCACGGATAAAATCGGCTAAAATTTTCACAAAATGTGCGTAATGATGTTTTAACAAACCCTTGAGAATATCGGACCTAAACTCGAAGTAAAAGTGGTAAAAATGGACTGAAAATACCGTTCCGTTTGAACGAAGCATAGGTGTTCTGTTTGAAAATTGCCATCCCGTTTGAAAAAGCATACCCTTCTGTTTGAAATTTGATCCTATCGTTTGAAAACAGGACTGTTACGTTTGAAACTGGTGTTCTGTTTGAACTCATCGTTTGAAAATATCCCACCGTTTGAAATCATAGTTTGAAAATATTCCACCGTTTGAAATCATCATTTGAAACATAATATGACCGTTTGAAACATCTGTATGAAAAATGTTCACGTGATAGTGCTTTGGGTTGTGTAAACCGCTTGAAAATTACATCGGATTGTGTGATACTTTAATCGAATTGTGTCAGTTTGCTTGTGGTTATCATATTGATACTTGAGTTTGTCGGCTAAATGGAATTGTATTGGATAAGTGGTATATTAGGTCCAATGAGAAGTTAGTAGGTCGGTTTACATGTGATATCACGTGTGTCAGCCCATGTGATACAATTAAAGGCACAAACTCATTAATTGATACTAGGGGTGTTCATCGAATCGAATATCGAATTTTCGAATTATTCGAATCGAATTGTTCGAATAATTTTTATTTTTCCTTGAATTCGTATTCGATTCGAATTCGATTAAAACCTACCGAATTCGATTCGTATTCGAATAAAAAAACCCAATTCGTATTCGATTCGTATTCAATTAAAAATTCGAATTCGAATAAATTCGATTTAATTCAGATTCTTTGAAAACATGTAAAAAACTTTCAAAATGAAACATAAATTTTAAAGCAGCTATAAAGCACGATATCACATTAAAAAGTTCCAAATAAAGTACCACGAGTCTAAAATTCAAAACGAGAAGTCGGGAATAACCACTCCACATTACAAGTTAATATTTTTATGCTTAGAAATATATTGATAGATTTGTTACTTAGGTTTTAGTTATGGGTATGTAGTGGGTATGGTAATGGGTAATTTTAATACTTGGAAAATATTTGAAAATAATTTATAGTATAACCTAATAAAAGTTATATATGTATTATATATAAAAATAATAAATAAAAATGTATAATTTTTATTCGAATTTCGAATCGAATCGAATTTGAAATTATAAATTCGTATTCGATTCGTATTCGATTTACTTGATTCGAATTGAATCGAATTCGAATTCGAATTCTTATAATCGAAACGAATTCTTGATAATCGAATCGAATTTAAACGAATTTCGAATTTTTCGAATTCGAAACGAATTCTGCACACCCCTAATTGATACAAGTTTTAAAGACCATCACGTGATTCTTAGATTTGTTTGGCTCAAGAAATATTGATATTCACAATTGATTCTTTTTGGTCCAATCATCTTATCTTGTTACTTGATTGATTGTCGAGTTAGTGGATTTATAGGTCAAATTGGATTCGTTGAATAACATTGAGTTTGTCAGCCACATAAATTGAATCTCTGAATCCATTTATTGCAATCATTTCATCGGTCCAATAGGATTATTTGGTGAATTAAAGTTGTTGGCCACTTGATGTATTCACGAGATTTTAATCAAGATTGACACGTGATCGGAATTAAATTGTGTTTGTCGGTTATTGTTTGAAGTCCAGTGAATATTAAGTGTATAAACAAGGTCCTCGGCCCAAGGTTTGGGATAGTCCACAGCAAATTTAACTCGCATCAGTTCAGTTTGTGTTGTGAATTTTGGGTCAGTTTGCACCAAATTCAAGTTACATCAATCTCATTCTCACAAGGTCGTTTGAAATTGATTCAGTTTGTTTGAAAATTTTCGATACCGAAACATGGAGTTTGAGGAATTGTTGGCATATGTGTATTATGAATCTCAGCAGTATATTCCAACAAAGAAAGAAGAAGAAACTGTCTCAGCAAAAGAAGTTGTTGAAAAAGTTCCGGTTTTTGATTACTCGTCTGATGAAGAAAGTGACAATTATGAAGAGGAAATCCGGAAACTTGAAAATCTTAAACAACAACTTCCATCTAGTCAACGTAGTGGAAAATTATTTTATGCCGATAAAATTGAAAAGTTGAAAGAAAAACAAGATGCAAAAAGAAAGAATCAAAAGGCAGTTATTGTTAAAGGAAAAATCAGAGCTGAGCAGATTGAACAAGTTCCATCGATCAAAGTTGAGAAAGTAGAATCTGAAAAACCTGTATCTGTGAATCCTGAACCAGAGTTAAAGAAAGAGGTTGCAGAAGACACACCTATTTTTGATTATTCATCAGAAGAAGAGAGTAAAGATGAAAGTGTTCATGAGGAGAAGAAACAGGTTGAAAATATTTCAGTTTTGAAGGTTGAGACGAAAACTGAAGAGAAACAGATTTCTGGGAAATGCTTGAACTGTGAAAAATCTGAGACAGACAATGCCAAACTCTTGAAGAATGTAGAGAGTTTGTCATTAGAAAACAAAAATCTTAAAAAATCAGAAAATGTTTTGAAAAATCAAATACAAAATTTGGAAAATGAAAAAATAAAAATTGAGAAAGATTTTCAAAGTCAAATAAAAATTTTTGAAGATGAGAGAGATATGTTTGGTAAAAACAATCTTGAAAAACAAATTGAAATCAATTCTCATCTTGAAAAAATTATTCGACTTGAAAAGGAAGCAGAATGTGCTCAAAAGAAAATCAATGAATGGGAACAAAAGTTGAAGGTTTTTGTGAATACTTCAACTATTCCTTGTTCTAAACCAGTTAATTATGTTTCAATAAGTGACAATGTCAAAGTTGAAGATTGCGATGAAAAATCTGATGATGAAAAAAATAAAATTGAAAAACAAAAATTGTTTTTGAAATTAAAAGAAAAATTTCAAGAAACTGTTCTGAAATCGACTGAAAAGGGAGAATGCTCTAAGCAAAAACCTTTGAAGAAGAAAGTGGAACAGAAACAAAAAATTAAAAATGAGAAAAATGTTCAAAAAGATAATAAAAGCTCATCAGATCGATCATCCAATCGTAATGAAAAATTACAAAAAGTAAAAATTGAAAACTCAAAAATAGTTGGTAATAAGTGGTGCAGGTTTGACCACAGTGCTCAAAAGCCAAATCCAGCAAACAAGAGGAGCAATGATTATCACCAAGCCAAACATTGCTATGATCTGAATGTTTGGACTGAAAATGGTGATTGGTACGATAACAGAGTGTGTTACCGATGTGGTTATCAAGGACACATTGCTGTTAACTGCCAGAGTTGGAGGTTTGAATCAAGGAGATGCTTTAACTGCAACATGATTGGCCATATTGCTAGAGATTGCTCAATGAGATCAATGAGAAGATCGAGGGTTGAATCTCAGAAGCAGGTGAAAAAACCAGTCTCTGTCAAGCCCAAAGAACAGAAGGTTCAAGAACCTAAAGTTCAAGAAACGAAAGTGAAGCTTTCTCAAGGGCAAAAAGACAGACTGAGGAAGAAGAGGAAGAAGGCGAGAGAGTATCTCGAGAAGATTTTGTCCTCGGGTTCACCGGATAGATCGAATAAGAGTTCTGATAAATCGTCTTGCTCTCCAAAGAATGACAAATCAAGCAAAACGCATTCATCAGATACAAATCTGAGGACGACAGAAGAGAGAAAGAAGAAGAAGAAAGTTGTTGGCGATGAATCTGGCTCATCAAAGTCAGACAAGCCACGATCAGGCGATGAATCTGGTGTGGTAAAGCCAGAAGAGCCAGTTGTTGAGGTAAAAACTGAGAGTTCTAGTCTAACAATGGATGAGGCAAACTTTCCACCATTGTTGAACAAGAATTCAAAATCACCCAAGGACAGTCAGGCTTGGGTGAATCTGTTTAAATGAAAAACCTGACTTGCCGGAGTTCCCAGGTTTGTAAGCGTGGAACATGAATCGGCACATTTCTTGAGAAATTCACGAATGTGATATTTCGACTTACAAGTGGTAAATCAGGGACATTAAGTTGTACTTGATTTTCTACATGTGATTGTGTTGTTAAAATCGATAAATGTTAAATCTTACAAGTGGTTAAAGAGAACAAGGTGATGAATGATCCCCATATTTGAGAAATGATTCACAAAACTTATTTTCCGGAAAAACCATTTTGATTAAAACAAACTTAAGTGTTTTGAAATCATTATGGGAAAATGTTTTGTTGTCAGGGGGAGTTCTGAGTGTTCAAGCCAAGTGAATGGAGAATTGAAGTGATTCTCATCATGTTGTCACATTTCATGTATAGCTTGTTTTCAAATTTTCCCAGAAAATCAAAATTGAGACATATTTTGATTTTAGGGGGAGTAAAAATTTTAAAAAAAAATTAGAAAATTTGAAAATGTCAAAAACATTGAAAAATTTAAAAATGAGTTTTGCTGAAAAAAGAGGAAATGATAGTAGATCAGTTGGACTGTCACAGCATGCTAAAGAAATGGAAAGTCAAAATGTGATAAACGGTCTCACTAAAGATGTGACGGTAGGCTCAGCTAGACTAGTAGATTTGCGATAACGATACAAACTTAAATGATAAAGCCTAGTTCTAGTGGGGAAACATGGTCAAAAGCATAGTACTTAGTTTTGTCCTTCTTGATTGTGTGCCTACTCAGTAATCGCTGATTTTCAAAAGACATAAAACTGGTTAAGTTTGTGAACTTTCACAACTTTGCTGAAAAGTCACTGTGATTGTGCATTTCATTTTGCAAAGATTTAAACTTGTTTTATTTCTTTATTTTGTTTAAGCATCGGACATCCTCTGCGTATACGTGAGTATCGACCTGGATGTTGTTGCCTAAACGTTCTGCTTTATTTTCTTTGGTGTTTCGTTTATGCTTTGGATCACCTCTGCGTATACGGGAGTATCGACCTGGTGGTTAAAGCCTAAACAACTTCAACTTGTTTTATTTTTCTTATTTTGTTTAAACATTGGACTTTCTCTGCGTATACGGAAGTATCGACCTGATTGTTAATGTTTAAACATTCTGCTTTGTTTTCGCACAAATCACAGTTGATAAAAGTTTAAAGGCATTACTTGGGTCAGTGTATTGCATGATGAGGGGATATGCTGAGATCGTGGGGTCCATAAGAATTTAGTGCTATCTTAATATACCTTAACGTATCGGTAAGCAGATTGAAAGTTTTAGATTGAGTTTAAGTGGACAACAATATCGTCAATCTATGTGAATCGTTTAGAGCTTAAAATGTTTAAAGCTTAACGGTGTTGGTGATTGGTCACATAAACTGATATGATTCTCTTACACAAGCTCATAAAAATATTGTTTGTAAATGTTTCTTTACTGCATTCCTTTGTTATTAAAAAAACTCAAAAAGATTTTAGTGTGTTTTAGCATAAATTTTGAAAAATACAAAATGATTTTCGACAACTGATGTTGAAGAGCTGATTTTCAAAATTTCAAGTGCTGAACATGATGAACTGGTTTGGGAGCGTGCGTTTAAAAGAAGAAACTGTTTTTGTAAAAGAAGTTTGTTTAGTTAATCAGGGTCATTAATTTGAACTTGATGTAACTATTTCTAGTAAGTTTTTCTTATTGATTTAAGTAAAAAACTTATGTTTTTGGTGAGAAAATGTGTGCAGGAGATGAGCTTAAACAGAGATAAAGCCAGGGATTGATCTCAAGGTGATAGCTAATTCCAGACAGCGATCCCATCATGATGAGAGGGGGAGTCTGACGAGGTTAGAGCCAAAGAGAAGTTCCTGGTATATGTCAAGAAAGAAAAGAGACTGATAAAGACTGAAGATGCAAAGACTCGACACTTAAGACTCGTCAACATCTGAGGGGGAGTCTGTTGGTGCATTTATCTGTCGTCTTCGTCTTATGTCGAGTCTCTGGTTCGTTGCACTGCTGAACAAGAGTTATGTCATCATCATTGATGATGACATCATCATGCTTACATCATCACATGTAAACATCAAGTGGAAAATCATATGAAGACAAAACAGAATGCATGAAAATAGGTGACCGTTTGAACTTGTAAACGTGTGTAGAGTTGACCGTTTGAAATTGTAATAGTTTGTAGGGTTCCGTTTGAAGGGTTCCGTTTGAAATGATTATGTCATTTTCAAACGGAAGGGTCTTCCCTATAAATAGCCTTCAAACGAGTTCATTTGTAAGGTTCTAGATTCCGACGCCGAGGTGCTGTCGAAGTGTCTCCAGTCCTGTAAACGTTCAGAGATTAATAAACGAGACAATTAATAGTGAATCCAAGCTAAACGAAGACCGAATCAATGAATTCCGCCTCTGATTCGGTCTGAGCACTCTTCTGATCGACTCGTTAGGTCGTTTCACGTTCCTACAAGAAGGGTTATTGGACAAAAATTCGGGAGTTACACTTGGTTTTGGAGTTTTGAACATTATCTTGGAGCCTAAACTACACATCTATCATCACCATTCCACAAGACATCATTCCTACAACCCGAATCATCATCCAATTCATCATCAATCATTCATTCCATAACCCTAATCACCATTCATCTTTCAATCCGTTCATCACCATCAACCACTCCAAACCCTAACCACCATCTTCACAACTTCAAGACTTCAAGATGATGATGTTCGTGTTCTCAATTTCCGGTGATCGAGTTCCTTCGATCATGAGCGGCTAGTTTCTTGGAGGTTTCACCCCGGTGTAGGTTTTTGTAAGTCTAGGGTTTAAACAATGTTCTTGGTTTGATTTTGTGACAATTTGCTATTTGATTTTGAAGCTTATGACAATTGTCTTGCATTTGTATTGAATTCATAATTTGTCGAGTGAAGATTAAATTTGACTTTATGAAATGTTTATGTGCAATTATGCCTTGTCTAGGTTAGAGTTTACATGTTCTTGGTAACGAAGTGCATTGTGGTCCGTTGTCTATAACGTTGATAGCTTTTGGCACCTAAGCCTCGCAACACTAAATTCGTTAATCATCTTTGCAATTGAATTGAATCTAAAACGTGTAGAAACCTTAGGATTGCAATTACCGAACCGAGTGTGAACCTTGTTTTCTCTATATTGTTCAAACAGTCAATTTCATTCCTTGCAATTTGTTGATCGTTAGTTGTTAATCAATCCTTTCATTTTAGTAGTTTTAATTCACATCTTTTCAATCAAGCAAAAATTCATAAAAACAAAATAGCAAGCTTCATAATAGTGACACCTTTTTACATTTCAATCTAATCCATACGCAAACCACATACTCTTCGTGGTTCGACCCCTTGCTACCACTAGCTATTTGTTAAGGGTAAATAGGGTTTATAAATATTATCTTTGACCGGAGCGCGACACTCCGATCAAATTTTGGCGCCGTTGCCGGGGAGTGCGTGCGCTTTGTGTTTGGATATTGTTTGAATTTGTGTGATTAACTGTTTAAATTGTTTAGCTTTCTTTTTGCACTTTGTCTTTTTCCTTGTTACGCGGGTGTGTTACTTGTGCAGGTTACAGGTAGTGCATGCATACGCGGAACTCCAGGAGGACTTCACCTTTAGTCTACGAACCGGAAATCGAAAGGGTAGCAAGAAGAAATCTAGCAAGCCAGTTAGAAGCAACACTTGCTTCTAATCAAACCACCAACACACCACAACATACACCATCCATTGAAACCGATTCAATGGCGAACCAAAACTCTAACCAAAACTTCAACCAAAATCAAAATCCGAACCAATTTCAATACCGAGGCAATTTCAATCCCGCTCCAAATATGCAACCTATACCTCCAGAGCGACCGGGTGGAAATAACAACAATACCGGACCACCCACACCACCTTTCCAAAACCAAAATCCGAACCACAATCAAAGAACACCTCAACAACAAAACCTTCATCGACAAACCTCTTTACCCATCAACCTAGATGACCGGAATGTTAATTCCGACCGTCGGGGAAATCGTGATCGCGGCAATCCCGCAAATGAAGACCCATTCTTCAACATCGATGACTTGAGGAATGCAATCCCCGATGATGAACCGTATAGTGTTCCCGGTTATCAATCGCCGGAACATGTGAGTGTTCATACGGAAAATTCGGATGACGGGGGATATTATGATGATAGGGCTAACGATGATGAAGATTGGGGCTACGTGAATAGGGGAAACGTCTACAACGCTTGAAAACAAGTGGTTGTAATGATGGAACCCTTGATTTGAAAAAACATTTTTGAGAAATTTAAATTTCAATACGCATCGTATAGGCCTATACGATGTTTATTAATCGATGATTTTACTAAAATACCCCTGGTTTTCTGATAAATTCAGGGGTGTTTTTGAGAAAATTCCAAGTTTAATACGAATCGTATAGGCCTATACGATTCGTATCAAACTGATATACAATACAACATAGGCCTATACGATCGTATATGGCATTATTTCAAATTTAGGGTTATCGTGTTTCCCACGGTTCGACGAGTATACGTCTCATTTTTTGCCGAACTTTCGCATATTTTGTCGTTTTATTACGTATACCTTCAACATAAGTCGTTTCGATGCCGTTCGGTTGCGTGCGAATATCTTATTCTATGATTACGTACAGTTTTGTTTGAAATCCACTTGAACTCCATAGTGCCGTATTATATGTATACGTGTGTGGAAATATCGTTAGTCGCGTACTTTGACGTATTTTTGCGTATTTTGACGTATTCTAACATATTGTTGCGTATTTTAGGGTATTTTAGCGTATTTTAGCGTATTTTAGAGTATTTTAGAGTATTTTAGCGTATTTTTAACGTATTTTAGCGTATTTTAGGGTATTTTAGCGTATTTTAATGTATTGTAACGTATTTTAGCGTATTTTAACGTATTGTAACGTATTTTAGACAACAACAGGTAATGAACGGATTGTTGGACTTCTTGTTCCTAATGTACGCCTCAATTCATCTTTTTTACTCTTTTCTTCGATTTCAACAAATAGTACCGCAACCGTTTTTTACTACGGAAACGGTGGCTATGCGAAATACAAAGCGCAATCGTTTGTGACTATGGGAAACAAAAGTTTTCTTTTTGAGCTTGATGGATGTCCGTTATCTCAATTGAGGCGTGCATTGTTTAAATCTGAATATAACTAGATGTTACGTGTAACTTCATTAAACCAAGAACAAAGCCTATTTTCAAAACACATGTGTTCGTATCAGCGTTGTTTATCACCCCTGTGTGAGCATTGGAAACCCGACAAACAGTCTTGACAACTGTTACAGCTTATATATCTGTGTGTGTCACATCCATCCTATTATAACAATCGATATCATTAACTACCAAAAGAATGCATACACAAATAAGTTCCAGTGAGTCCTAGAACACTTGTAACCCTCAACCGGCTTTGAAACCGGACGGAATCTACGAAGAAACTGTTCGATTTCACGGAGAGTTTGTGGATTTGTTCTCGAAATTGAAGGAAAAGGAGTAAAAAAGATGAATTAAGGCGTGCATTATTTAAATCTGAATCAATTGTTAGGGTTTCGTTTCTTCATGCTCCAACTAATTCTGTGTATGCATTCTGAACCAACCGAAATCCATAAATTCCAACAGTTTCAAAGCCGGTTGAGGATTACGAGTGTTCTAGACTCGTTCAAACTATGTGACATGTGTCTATTATAGTGGTCCCGGTACTGTTTGTGTATGCATTCTTTTGGAGAACTTATCGTGTGTTGCAGTTTGGAAAGATGACCGAATAGAGATTTGAATAACAAACTGTGGAGAACTTGTTTGCGTTATCCATCAACATAAGCCCAAAGAAACCAAATTCGCAACAATGAGTCTGAGTCCACCGGTTTCTAACTTTATGCTTGCATCCACCACAATGAATATTAACTTTGTTGGAATCTACGAAGAAACTGTTCGATTTCACGGTGAGTGGAGAAATTAGCGACGGATTACGAGTGTTCTAGACTCGTTCAAACTATGTGACATGTGTCTATTACAGTGGTCCCGGTACTGTTTGTGTATGCATTCTTTTGGAGAACTTATCGTGTGTTGCAGTTTGGAAAGATGACCGAATAGAGATTTGAATAACAAACTGTGGAGAACTTGTTTGCGTTATCCATCAACATAAGCCCAAAGAAACCAAATTCGCAACAATGAGTCTGAGTCCACCGGTTTCTAACTTTATGCTTACATCCACCACAGTGAATATTAACTTTGTTGGAATCTACGAAGAAACTGTTCGATTTCACGGTGAGTGGAGAAATTAGCGACGGAGAAACTGTTTTTATTTGTGGATTTCGGTTGGCTCAGAAACTTAACAAGAGAAGCAACTAAAAAAGCGGTGAACGGTATATAACGTACCCACCGCATTCGAAGATCCTTGCATTAGACACAATTTGTTGTAATTTGTGGATCAACAGAAATAACTGAAATAGTTCTCTTTAATCTATTAGAACGATCCTTGTTTTGAGAACCTGATTCTGTTGTTCAGTACCAACAGAATGCATACACAAATAGTTCTAGTGGACGAAGCAAATGAAACCGGAGCTGTTGTTCAGTACCATCAGCGTTGTTAACTACCAAAAGAATGCATACACAAATAGTTCTAGTGGACGAAGCAAAGAGACCGCCTTGTTAATTTTAATGAAGCAATGAAGATTGAATCTGCAAACCGCAACCTTTATTGATCTGGAATTAGAGAATCGTTGTTAACAAGAGTATGTTGTTCCAAGATCAATTCCAAGATTATTGATGGTAACAAGAGTATGTTGTTCCAAGATCAATTCCAATTGCAGTTGATGAAACCGGAGCTGTTATCTCGGTTGTTCAGTACTTTCGTGATAAATACAATGTTCATCTTCGTTATCCTTTGCTTTCTACAATTCAAGCAGGCACGGATGCTAAACGTATTGTTATTACATCCGAGACGATTCAAGTGAGTCCTATGAAACAAGTGTCGGTCTATTTAATTGAGAGGAATCATTGCATTACATCCCTGTTGAAAAACATAATCGATAAATTTAGGGAAAATGGGGTTGAAAGATGATAACCCAACAGTGGAGGATCTCATTCGACAGCTTCGATAAATTAAGGGGTATTCTCAAATAATGTTTCCTAGATGTTTGAAGACCAACAAATGTTCAAAGTGTTACTTCTTCGTTCGCGTGACAGGAAGCTACCTTGCAAAAATTAAAAAATTAAATCAACACCCTCAATACGCATCGTATAGGCCTATACGATGCATATTACTTTTTGGTAGGGGACAATGGCAGCCTTTGGCAGGCATAGAAGTTTGAACCCACCTCAATACGCATCGTATAGACCTATACGATGCGTATTGAGGGTGTCGATTTAATCCCCCAAGGTGTGCCAATAATACGACCCCTGTTATATTCGTTTCACCAGACTCACACATCATCATCCTCAGCTTTCTCTCTCTAGATCTTGTTATGGCGGACGCTTTCGAACCATTCCCACATCCCTCAGCAAAGCATTTATAAATGTATTTTTCTCCATATCGTAACCCACTAGTTCTTAAAATATGTGGATAGAATCACCCAATGCATCATAAATGTATTTTTCTCCATATCGTAACACTCATTTAACCCAACCATTTATATGCTGCAAAAAAGTAAATGAACTGTTCGAAATTTCCACTTTTTTTTTTTTTTTTTTTTTTTTTATGAACGTAACTTTTTGTGTTGTTTATTAAATTATGTATCAACTTTTTTTGAAACTAAATTATGTATCAACTAGCATTAAGGGTGGAGGGTATCATTCAATCACTTTAGGGTGTTTGAGTTACCGTCTAGCCAATAATATCATGCCATGTCAAGTCTTCATTCCACTCCCCATTTTGCACTCAATCACTGGCAGTGATTCAAACACCTGAAGAGTGGTAAAAAATAAAAAAAATATATGATTGGTTGAAAGGGGTTAGGACCCACCATTAAACCTCCTTCTCTCTTCCTTCCCTCCTCTTCCTGCATCGGTGACTATACACCGAAAACCCAACTCCCTGATCACCGAAAAGGGGGCGGCGCCAATTCACCGCTCAGTGAAACAAACTGCCCGAAGGAGTCACCGATATCGTACCGACCCCCCTAAGATATCAACCTTTATGTGTTGTTTACTAAGTTATAGGGTTGTAAACGAACCGAACGAACACGAACAAGACCTTGTTCGTGTTCGTTTGTGAAGAAATATATGTGTTCGCGAACCATTCACGAACACTTATCATAGTTTTGCTAGAAAAATTCAAACGATGGGGAAAACGTAACTTTGAACTGAGGGGGAAATCATAATTTTGTTTCATGGAAAAATCGTAAATTAAATGGACCAATGGGGTTGAGGGAAAAATCGTAACTTGGATGTGTGAGAAAAAAAAACTAATGGCAAAACTGTAAATTTAAACAGGGTAAAATCGTAATTTTGAATCGAGGGCAAAATTGAAATTTTTAGCTGGGAACAAAAGCGTAAATTTATTTTTAAATGGGTGTAAAAACATAATTTTGAAGGAAAATTGGTTTTTAATAAACCAACCTTTGTCCCGTTGGTAAATAATAATCTTACCTACGTAATTGGTATACAATAATCCTACCTATCAACATGTTGGTACTCAATGAACTTCCGTTAATTTTTTTTAACTGAAGTTAGTTTTTAAGTTTTATTTATTACACAAACAGTCCTTGTAGTTGTAATTTACTGTTTTAACTATTTTAAAACTAGTAAATTACAGTCCCTTGAGGATTTTTTTTGTTTTATAAAATAGTTAAAACTAGTAAATTACAACTACAGAGACTTTTTGTGTAATAAATAAAACTTAAAAACTAACTTCAGTTAAAAAAAATTAACGGAAGTTCATTGAGTACCAACATGTTGATAGGTAGGATTATTGTATACCAATTACGTAGGTAAGATTATTATTTACCAACGGGACAAAGGTTGATTTATTAAAAACCAATTTTTCTAATTTTGAACAGATGATAAAATTGTTATTATAAGGGAAAAACCTAATGGCAAAACTGTAAATTTAAACGGGGCAAAATCATAATGTTGAACCGAGGGAAAATTTGAATTTTTTTAGCTGGGAGTAAAAGCGTAAATTTATTTTTAAATGAGAGTAAAAGCATAACTTTGAACTGGTGGTAAAATCGTAATTTTAAAACTGGATAAAATCTTAAATTTGTTTGGCCAATAGGGGAGTGTCATGCATGACTATAAATATAAACGGGAAAAAATCGTAACTTAGCCAAAAAAAAAATTTGGTGGCAGGTGGCCGCCCAACTCAACCAATCAAATGAAAGCACTATTGCCGGTGTTGGTTTTTGTTATAGTAGATAATATCATCTTGTATAGGGTGTATGGCTTGTGTGTGATAGGGATAAGAATCGGTATCAAACCAACATAGGTATTGAAAATAAGTATAAACATAAATTGAATACCGTATTGATACGGTATCGGTACTCGTAAATGAAAATGCTCATTGCTATGAAATTGTATACAAGGGCGGACCCACCCTTTGGTCACGGTGGGCGGCCGCACCAGTTAAAAAAATGAGTGTATATTTTAGACAAAAAAAACCGACCGCACTCCTTGAAAATATGGTTGAACACCTCATCCGCACCTCTAGCAAATAATTCATGAGTCTACCACTGATTGTATACACACATGTATGTTAGATAGGCAATCTGATTGTATATGTAAGTATAGAGGTATATGATTGTTTAAAAATGTTATGCGGATGTGTATCGTATGATGAGTAGAGGACAAAGCGGGTAACAAAATTAGGATCCTTTTCTAAAAAAAATTGTTTAGATCTTATGATTCATATTTCATCTCTGTGTATGTAAAATTATAGATCATATAATATACCTTAATGTAAAGAATATCATATTTAAAATCACCTACATTATCTCTGTGTATGTATAATTATATATCATATAATATACCTTAATGTAAACAATATCATATTTAAAATCACCTACATAATTTTTTACAATTTGATGCCCTAGAAAAGTTGGGGTCCAAGGTCATTGATTTATTTCACTCTTTCTTGAACTGCAAGGGCAGACCTAGGTAGAGGTTTGGATGGGTGTTTGCACATCTTGAAAAAAAAATAGTATATTTCATAGTGCAAAATCCCAATCATGCCATTGAAAAATTTGGTTGAATGTTTCGTTCACATCCTTTAAAAATATTTTCTGGTTTCGCCACTCTTTATCTGTCCTTAATAGAGAAATGCGCATATATGAAGGATTTCTTTGCTCAAAGTGGCCTGGCTTGATAGAGAAATGTGCATCCGTGAAGGATTTCTTGCTTAAAGTGGTTTTAGAATCAATTTTTATTGTTTTATAATAAATAGATAAATTGAATAATTTTAAAAATCCATATTAAAGACTATTCATTTACCTGAAAAATAATTGAATAAATAACAAATAATTTCAAGTGGTGATTGTTATATCAAAAGCTAAGATGGAGGCTAGGGTCCAATTGACAAATTTATTGGAGTTGAGATGTTGATCTCCTTTAGATCAAGGGATTAAACCCGTAAAATTCAAATTTAATATAATTTAAGCTGTTCAAAAAGAAATGTTGTATCTTTGATAAGTAATTTTATATGCCTCTTTAGATTCAACTTTTAGTTTCTTGGTTTTTCGGTTTTTTTTTTTTTATATTTGGTTTTAATTTATAAGGGAAAAATGAATAAACTCTAGTTATTATTCATCGAATTGCATCAAGATTGGATTTTATTTTTGGAATCAAACACGATTTTCAATTCAAAATAATGAAGGTTGAATTTAACTAGACTTGTTTGAATTTTGTCTGAATTTTGTCTTAATTTTCCCTGTCATAATTTATGGTTTTCGTATATTGCCAAGAGGAAATGTATATGATCAAGTGGTTTCGTCGATAACATGATAATACTCTAGTGATCCGTTAGTGATCCAAATTTCTCATTAAAAAATATATTTGAAGCACATGTTTAATCAACATATTTTAACTTGACAAGATTGTATTTAGTGGATCAAATAAGAAATAACTTTATCGAACTTTATGTTAAAATACAACAATTAAGAATGACGTTAATATGAACAGTATATTCATTGACTCATTGGAAGTAGATTCATTGCTTCTGTTGGATACATTCACCACGTGATGATTTTTGACTCACTACCTTCTAGTCACGTGCTTTAGAATAGTTTTATTATAATTCTCTTTATTTATCTTTTTATTTTTATCCAAAATTTTGACAACTTAATAAAAATCTAATGCATAATTATATATTACTACAATCTTTTTTTAGTCATCTGTCTTATATAAAATCAATTAAGTTTATGAATAATCATTATGTACATTTGAACCAAAAAATGTATGTTTTATAAGAAAATTTGTATAGCCTTTACTTTAGTAATAATTTAAAATTTAAAAAAAAAAAGACGGTAAAAAATTGACACGATTAAATTTCACGGTCTTAGTATATAATCAATTAAAAAGACGATACAAGATTTACACAATATAAGCATTTTATAGATAGTTATCTTTTTTACAAAATTTAAGAGTTTTTAGTGAATAATGTTACACGTCATGCGTATAAATCATGTAAAAAAACAAAATCGAGGATATTGCATTACCACACAAAAAGTCAAAAGAAGAAAATAAAGCAAAAAAAGTGATTCTCACCTATAGTCTGCAACATTCTTATCAACGAAAAAGCTTAAATCACGTAAAAAAATTAATTTCATAAAAAACTTTAAATCACATGTCAATATGTCCTTATGGTCAAAGTATTTCTGTAAGATTATCAGAAGTCAAATGCCATGTATGTACTACTTTTAGTCAAAATGCTATTTTCTTAAAATTGGTTGGTCAAAATAGGCAATATGTATACGAGTGATTTTCCATTTTATCATTTCATATGGCCAGCCTTATGAAGACAAAGCTTTAAAGGCCAAAAAAATATTTTTCCTATATTTGGTTCACACTTAATGCTATATTATAAGTTATATATTAAGAATTATTTATATATAACACTAGTAAAAAATAAAAATGTCTTTCTTATAACTTCGGTTGTAAGCTAAACCTTTCTTTATTTTTATCTTAGGCCCCGAAATAGATTAACCGGCGCTTGCTCTATAAGACATTACGATTACAAAGACACGGATATTTGAGCTTGGAATGACCAAAATGATTTAGTCGAAAACTATAGAAGACGAAATGAAAAAACAAAAACCATGATTCTTAATGAAATGAATCATTTATTAGTGGTGTTCACAGTGTCAAACATAAGACATAATTCCATCTAAACTACAATACCACAAATGTACAAGGAATCATATTCAACTTCACAAAAATGACCAAAAAAAGCTGTAAAAATTGAACGGGTCGGACGGGTAAAAAGTCTTCTTGCAGTCGTAGCACGCATATCAAAATGACAAACTGGAGCAAAAGGTAAATACCTAGATCAGTTGCTAATCAAGAGAATTGTTGATGACATACATACAATATACAAAAAAGAGGGAAAGACTGCACCTGCTGCTAATAAATAAACCGAGCCTGATTTTCAAGGAACAGGTCACTCGTCTTATGCTCATTATCAACTCAGGAAACTGGACAAGATGCAAGCAACCACATCAGATGATATCAAGTAGAAAATTAGATTACCATTTATAAACCAGCAGGAGAGGTGGCAAGATGGGCAGGTCAAACAGGTTAAGCAGGTCCTGTTCTAATATGGGTCGAGTCAGGTTGACAGTAAACACTTTTTTTGACAATTTTAGAAAAAAATGTAAATGTTTCATTTGCTAATTATGTTAAAAAAAAAGAATATAATAATTTGTACACACTTTTGAGATAAAACACAACCCAAGTCCCAAACCTACTCATTCATAAGTAAACATGTCGTAATTGGCGTATCAAAAGTTGACAAACGGAACATTTTTATTAGGCCTGTAAATGAACCGAATGAACACAAACATACGCATGTTTGTGTCCGTTCACTTAACTTTAACCAAACATGAACACGAACATACATACGAACACATTTTTTTGTTCATATTTGTTTATTAAGAAAGAAAATGGGCATGTTCATGTTCGTTTATGTTCATTCGTTTGAAACCTAAACAAACAGTTCACGAAAGTGAACGAACAAACTTAAACGAACATAATTTAACAAACAATAAATAACACGAATGAACATAATTTACTAAACATAAAGTAATTGTTTATATTAATTGGTAATTAATTACGATAAATTACATTGGAAAGCCCATTTTTATTACTAGAAAGCCCAATTACTAATCAGTTATATTTATAAAATAGTTAGAAAGTTCCTTTTATGTTTAATATTTATATTAATTTAACCACTTATGTATTTAAATTGAAACGAACATAAACGAATGTAATAAACGAACATAAATGAACACAATGAATGAAAAAACAAAACGTGTGTTCATGTTCATTCGTTTATTAAATAAACGAACATCCCGCCGAACAAGTTCATGAATGTTCGGTTCGTTTTCAGGCGCCTAAATTTATCAAATTGGAGGAATAAAATTTACTTCTACAACATCGTATAGATTTATTTAGATTACTTACCATGGTTTTGTTGAAGATGCATCCTTAATTGCTGGAAACTAATCTTCTATCAAACATAATTCTTCTCATATCTTGTAACTGATGAGCTATTTCTTGAATAAATTCAATCCCTTCATTAGCATGAAGTGTGTTACAAACATGCTTAATAAGATCAAGATCAGCCTGCAATGCTTCCATCTTCTCTTTCATGTCGAAAACTTCACGCTCCAGTTTCAGAAAGTCACTTTCTGGAGATTTATCATGAGCCCGATTCGACAACTGATTAATCTTCTTTTCTAGTGTCGATAGCGATTCCAAAATGTAACGTTTTTCATCGTCAAAACTTTTAACAGCGTTCAGGTTCAACGGGTCATAGCCGTATCTGGCTCTGTACTGTTCCAGTTCGTTTAACAGATCTTGAATTTCGTTCTCTTTTTCTTCAACTAACTCGTTGGCTTTCTGTAAAGCTTCCATATCGTATTCGGCTTGTTCCTCCATCATTCGAAGATACTGCAAAGCTTCCATTTGAAGAGCGGCTTTTTCTTGTTGTAATCGTGTGATCATATTCATTGCGTGATTTGCAGCCACAGTTGCAGCGTTCCGTTCGGCTTCTAGTTCTGATTGTAGTAATCGCATGCATCGGACATCATCTTCCGCTTGTCGTTTCACCTTTTCTACGCCAAAGTAGTCGATTTCACTAACATCTAACGAACAAGTAGGACACAAACTGGGTCTCGCAGTACTCGATGGATCCATTTCTTTTGGCGGGTATGTTGGCGGTAATTGTAATGGTTTCTTATCATTCTCCACTTCTGCAGGGTTCTTTTCTTGGCCTTTTTTAACTGTGAATTGCACCGGATCATCGAAAAAATAAGAAGACTCTGGCGTTAACGATTTGGATCGGTTTCTTGATCTGTCTTCGGGCTTCATTTCATGAAAAACTGTAGATCCTAAATCAGAAACACTTTGGGAATTTCGTGAAAAGATATTGAACCGGTTTTGACTATCCGTGTTAGATTCATATGTATCAGAATCATCAAAAGATTCATATGCATCAGAATCTTCAAAAGATTCATACGATGCATCACTTAGAGCGTTAGTTGTTGAACTCGTGGGTTTAACGTTGTTTACTTTTCTTAACGGTTTCTTGCCTTTCTTGGCTTTTGATCGTTTGTTTCGTTTGGCTTTCGAACGTTCGTTTTTCTTGCGTCTTTGTTGAGATGAAGCTGATCCAGCTTGGAATTTCAATGAATTTATATCTCCAAAATCTGGAGTCAAAGATGCTGACTTTTTGGTCAAACCTTCATCAAGAGTCATTTGCAGGATAACTGGAGATGTTAGATCAGAAACACTGTAGTAATTCCTCGTGAGATTCTTCGATCGTTTTCGACCGCTGTTTGAAACACCGGAATCATCACAAGATAGATACCCATGAGGTTTATATAAAGAAGTGCTGGATAAATTGGATAAATCATCTGTAACGGTGGTTACTGATACGAATGACGGTTCGGCTTTCTTGAAGTTTGGAAGTTGGCTTTCTTTGACTATTTGGATCTTTGGTGTCAAAGATGCAGATCGACGTGTTGAACTTGTATCGCGTTCGCGTTGCATATTCAGCAGAAGTGCACACCCGAGCTCGAATGCACTGTAAGAATGCCTTCTAGGATTACCGTTATGATTTTGATGTTGATTATGATTACCGGTTTTATGTGAGAAAAAAGAATCATCCATTGATCGAATCCCGTGATTTGTATCGAAAGAAAATGTTGGTAGATCGTTTCTAAAATCAGATGACGAACCCAATGGGTGGTTCATGGGGCATGGTGGTGGCAACTGACTATTGTTTCTCTTAGCTCTATGATGATGAGACCGGTTATGTTCGGTTGAGTCGGTTGACCCGTGTGGTGCCGAAGATGCATTGAAGTTTCTTAAACTGTTTTCGAGATTGATCTCTAATAGAAGTGCTCGACCCAAGTCCAACGCACTATGCGAATGCCTTCGAGGATTACTACTTTGACTTTGACTAGCCATGCTACGATAGATCAAATAATCATCAAAAGAGCCATGCCATTTCGACTTATCTATCGGTAAATCACTTCCGACATCATACGATGGACGGAATCTTTTAACCGATCCTGTTGGAGGTAACGAAAACAAATTCTTATCTCTTTCGACCTTTTGGAATGCTGACCTTTGCGGGTCTCCGAAACTTTGACTGATGGACTCATCAACCGGCATATTTAGAACGATATCACCGCCGAGCTGTAAAATACTATAAGAATGCCTTCGAGGAAGCTTGTTTTGGTTATGATAATGGTTATGGTTATCAATGACCGTTTTACGTGTTACAACAGAATCATCCATAAATCCATACCCTTGATTCTTGTTTAAAAACACAAGTGGATGAGATGAAGTATTCATCGTTTGGAATCCCGACTGTTTCGGTTCTCCAAAACCATGATTATAAGCACCATTTTGTGTCATGGTTGAACTTCTATCAATAGGTTGCGTGTTTAATAATAGTGCACTCCCGAGCTCGAAAGCACTATAAGAATGCCTTCGAGGATCTTTGTTTTTCTCGTAAAAACCCGTGTTAAACGAAACAACCAAATCATCCATGGATTGATACCCTCCTTGATTCTTGTTTAAAAACAAGGTTGGTTGATTAAAATTATGCACCGTTTGGAATGTTTGGAATACCGGCTGTTTCGGTTCTCCAAAATCATGATTATAAGCATCATTTCGTGTAACGGATGCAGAACGATTTGTTAAACTTCTATCGATAGGTTGTGCATTCATTAAAAGTGCATCACCGAGCTCGAATGCACTATAAGAATGCCTTCTAGGATCTTTGTTTCTATCATGTATAGGTTGTGTATTTAATGAAACAGCCAAATCATCCAACGATTCGTACACGCTAATCCTGTTTGACTTTTTGCCTCGTTTACTTTTTCGACGAGGGTGTCGAACAGAATCAGCAAAAGGATTAGGCCTCGTTTGGAATTTCATATTGTTCGGTTGTTCAAAACCATAATTAATAGAACCTCTTGGTGCAAACGACGCAGAACTGTTTGTTAAACTTTCGTTAGCGGGCACCTTTAAAACAAATTCACGGCCAAGATCGAAAAAACTATGCGAATGCCTTCGAGGAGTAACATCTTGATACTGAATACCCGTGTTACGCATGACAGCAGAATCATCTAAAAAAGATCCATACCATTTACTCCTGTCGATAAAAGCGACTGGTAAATCGCCTCTAATAAAGCTAATGGGTTGTAATGGCGTGTAAGCTTCATCTTCTTTTCGTGCGAATTGCATCGTATTCATAAAATCTTGCTCTGGTGAACGTGATTTCGGCTTTTTATAGTCTTCGAAACTGTAAAGAATAGAACCGTTTTGACTTTCGTCAGTAGGCATGTTTAGAAGAATTTCACCGCCAAGCTGGAAAACACTATACGAATGTCGTCGAGGAATCTTGCTTCGGTTAAGATGCTTACCCGCGTTACTCAAGACGACAGAATCATCTAAATATCCATACCGATTAGATGATACTTTCTTGTGTTTCTTCTCTTTTGGATGAACGTTTTTCGGCATTTGATGCTCTCCGAAACCATAACCGGATGACATATTCGGTGTTAAAGATGCAGAACGTTGTCGTAAATGATCATTTCCCAAAACATAGCCAGATGACATATTCGGTGTTAAAGATGCAGAACGTTGTCGTAAATGATCATTTCCCAAACCATAACCAGATGGCATATTCGGCGTTAAAGATGCAGAACGTTGTCGTAAAGGATTATTATTTTGCATCTCTAGACGAATTGCAGACCCCAAATCAGCAGCACTGAACGAATGCCGTGAAAAAATGTTGCATCGATTCTGACTACCAATATTGGTATTCAAGAATATAGAGCCATCGAATGATCCACGTGTTTTAGCGTTCATTGATGATGATGGATTCTTATCTATCCCGATCTTCAACGGGTCAAATTGATCGCTTCTTCGTTTCAGTTCAACCAAATTATGCCTGATTAGACAATCGGGTGTCAAAGATGCGGAGCGCGTTCTTGATCGAGTTCTAGGACATTCGTTAAGGTGTGCTTCTAGAAGAAATGAAGACCGGAGATCAGGAGTACTATGAGCATGCTTTCCGAGATTCTTGTACTGAGTAAGAAGATCATTCTCGTCGTTTTTCATACTTTTTTCAGTGATCCCGACCACTTTGAAGCCACCATCATCAGTATCCGAAAAAAGAAATTCAAGCTCCGAATCAGACGTAAATTTGATTCCGGGATATTGTCCTACGGGAGACAATGCATCCCTATGCCGATGTTTGACTTTATTCTTCGGCCTCTTTGGCCTCCCATGTCGACCAACACGAGGCAAAGGAGGTTTTGTGGTAGCTTTAGACCCTCTTGAACTAACATTCGACCAAATCGGTTGTTGACCCGTTGACTTTTCTTTCCAACCACTTTTACAACACGAACATGCATAATATGATCTTTGCTCCCCAACAAACCTGTAACTTTCCAAATTAGACCGTGTTTCCAAACTCGCTGAATTCGCGCAATCTTCACACATTTCGCGCACGTCAACCAGCTCTTCGTGAACATTACAATATATCAAATGCGAGACATCTAACTGATGCCTTTTACAAAACAAATGCAAATCTTCATTCCCAAACAAATGGTCAAGCCGGGAACACAACAAGCACGGTCTCTGTAACTTGCAGTATTTAGCAAATTTCCTAAGCGAATATGCGATAGCCGCTTCTACAAACATCCAAAACATCAAAATCCATTCGCAGGTGGCCGTAATCAGGTGATCCATTATTCCCTTGGTGGCAGCCATTGTTAACCAATCTAAACCTTTAAAATCTGCATCACGTACATCTCATGAGCAAAAATCGCCCTAAATTGGATCATCAGATCCCAAATTTAGGGTTCAGAGGCTGCAAATGGATTCAGATTACAAAAATTAGAGACCGAGAACACATACGGTACAGATTAAACAAATTAAACTACAATTTATGGTTCGGATGCTGTAATTCAAATTACAGAAATTAAGAACAGATAAAGCATATAGAACAAAATAAACCGAAATTTAGGGTTCATAGGCTGTAAATTTATTCAAATTAAGCATCCGGAACAAACTAAACCGGAATTTGTGTTCATATGCTGTAAATTGATTCAAATGAAGCATACGGATCAAATTCAACCGGAAATTAGGGTTCATATGCTGCAAAATGATTGAAATTAAGCATACGGAACAAATTAAACCAGAATTTAGGGTTCATATGCAGAAAATGATTCAAATTAAGCATACGGAACAAATTAAACCGGAAATTAGGGTTCATATACTATAAAACTGATTCAAATTAAACATACGGAACAAAATAAACCAAAATCTAAGGTTCATATGCTGTAAATTGATTCAAATCAAGCAAACGGAACAAATTAAACCAAAATTAAAGGTTCTATGCTGTAAATTGATTCAAATTAAGCATACGGAACAAATTAAACCAGGATTAAGGGCTCAGATGCTGTAAATTGATTCAAATCAAGCATATGGAACAAATTAAACCGGAAATTAGGGTTCATATGGTATAAATTGATTGAAATTAAGCATACGAACAGGAAATTAGGGTTGGGAGGATGTAAATTGATTGAGATTGAAATTGAAGCTTACGATGGACGAATTGGAAGCAAACCCTAGCGAAATTGTGCGTTTAATGTAATCATCATGTTATGATAACCTGTAAGAATGAATCGATTGAGTAAAAAAGAAAGAAGATTGATGGAGGGAGATCAATTTGTGTGAAAAAACGGAGGAAAAAGAGGGGAAGATTGCATGAATTAAAAGGTCTGTTTCTTTTTCGTTCCAAAAACCATTGGACCGTTGAATTTAACTGATTTTTAGATTCCATACACAAATAATAATATTAATAATATAATAAATAATAAAAACGAAAAATGGTTGGGTTTTATATTTTTTTAAAGGAAGAAACTCCCCGTCTCTAAACCTATAATATAAAAAAATCAATATGTCATGTAGTATTTATTTTTATAAGGTGGAGATACAATAGGAAGTTTATTTTGCTAGGAATGCTAGGAAGTAATATTGGCCATCAATTTGATTAATCAATGACTGAGATTAAATGGGTGAAATTGAACAAGAAAAAAGAGGCGCGTGAGTTAGTTTGAGGGTATTCTAGTCCATTCAAGTCAATAGTTTCTCTCTCCTCCAATTCCCCATCGTTTTTAAATCGTTAATAAATTTTTCATACGACAATATTTTTTTATAAAAATTACACCATAAAAACAAGTGTTTTTTTATCTTTAAAACGAGCACACTATTGCTATACTTTTGAAAAAAAAAATTCGAAAACCCAGATGCGTAAAACGCAATGGATAGAACAACACACTATAACCCAGGTTTTAAAACGCAATAGGTTTTAACATGGTCATGTCTTTGTTCCAACATGATCATGCTTCCCTTTTAACATGATCATGTTCTTTGATGTTATTTTACACTCCAGTTCTAAAACGCAATGAAACCCAAAATCAATATTTTGCACTACATATTCTAAAAAGCAATGAAGTTTTAACATGGTCATGCTTTTTTGTTCCAACATGACCATGCTTTTATTTTGGCAAGATCATGTTCTTTGCACCCCAGATTGTAAAACGCAATGAAACCAAAAATCAATATTTTGCACAATGAACTTTTAACATCTCATGTTTAAGTTTTAACATGGTCATGCTTTTGTTCCAACATGACCATGCTTTTATTTTAGCATGATCATGTTCTTTGCTTGTAAAACGCAATGAAACCAAAAATCAATATTTTGCACTGTAGTTCTAAAAAGCAATGAAGTTTTAACATGGCCATGTTTATGTTTTAACATGGTCATGCTTTTGTTCCAACATGATCATGCTTCTGTTTTGGCATGATCATGTTCTTTGCACCTCAGGTTGTAAAACGCAATGAAAACAAAAATCAATATTTTGCACTGTAGGTTCTAAAAAGCAATGGAGTTTTAACATGGCCATGTTTATTCTTTAACATGTAAGACCCTAATACGTATTTAACAAAAAGTCGCAGCGGAAATTCATACCATAAAATTTCTTTCATTACAATTATCTTGACTTACTTGAAATTGCATTTTTGAATAATGGTTTCGCATAAATCATTAAGTCAATCTGTTTACTAACTAAAAACATAACCATTATCTACTACGATACATTAATTATCGTTCCCGTACAATCTATCTTGTGACTCGGTCTTCGGTCTCCACTCCTCGGTGATCCTCCGTGACTCGTACAACCTACACTCACCATATAAGTTCAAAACGTTAGTACACATTATGAACGTAACAGATTCATACTCATTTACTTTCCATTCCATTATTCCTTTGCATTCAGTCATTCCCGTTTGGGTATCCATTCTCTGGTGAGACTCTAACATTGTTCCTGCATTACACTTCATTCTCCAGATGCACTGTTAATAGCATCAATACTCAATCGTGTTGAAAACATACGGGTGCACATACATTCCTACTAGCATACATTTATACATACATACTTGCATTTACATATAATACGTTTATACCTACACGCAAGCGCCCTTCATACTTAATTACATAATGCTTACGTCCATACATATCTACTTGCGTACGTACATACACTGATACTTACACATATACCTACCTACATACATAACTACATACTTACACGCATACATAAAACAATCATAACTATACACTTGCATACCTTCACTCACATGTTCATATACTTACATACATTCAAATGTGCCTACGATTCTTGTTTAACTCATTTACATACACATATCATACTCGTGCGTTAGTTTCATGAGCTTAAACTGGGATTTAAAGCCTTTAAACTTCCATCGGATCTCGTAAACATTCTACAATGAGTTTAGAATACATTTTGGGACCCCTTATAGGTTACGGGGCTGATTCGGATGAATTCTGCACATTCAGTTGAATTTGCAGCTGTCGCATGGTCGTGCGTCCTAACCGCACGACCGTGCGGTGCCTACGACGTCGAGGGTGCTGGCAATGCACGAGCCAGTGCATTGGTTTACTCGGAAACGCACGGCCATGTGTCCAACCGCACGACCGTGCGATACCTCGCGTCGGTCTGCTTCGCGTAGACAGTAATTTAAGGCGTCGGGCCAAATTGGAAAATGCACGGGGCGTCGGCGACGGCCCCTAGAATTTCCATTTTGCTGCAGATCCGTTTCGTCGTCTGAAAACGCTAAAACTTGCGTAACTTTTAAACCGTTTATCCGTTTAACCTCCCGTTTCTTCCTACATGCTTGTAAATTCACATTCTATCATATGGACTTGGAATCCCATATCCGACTTAAGGAGATTCCTACCTTACGTACCTTCGGCTTATTATCGTTTTCTAATTATTTGACCCGTTCGTGCATTTATCAACATAATCTGTTTATTTGACCCCAATTTCATATGAACTTAATAATTTCATTGACGACTATCATAAAGATTAAATTCTCGGATGCCTTGCATCCTCTCAACCCATTTTCGCTCAAAAGCTTATTTTGACCCGTTATGGGTATTTGCGCATTAAATGGTCTATGACATACAAAACCATACTCTTCGCTTTCACTCATGACTAAAACATTACTCTAATCGATTAGCTTGTTTTATATAGACATTTAAGGTCGTTTGCCCGATATACCTATCAAGGGCGTTTTTGTCAACATTGCTCCATCCTTTACAACCAAGGACTTCATTGCATATTTAACCCATCCTACCACTTAACTACAATTCTAACACACATACCTTACTCGGATCAAAGCTAAGATCCGTTTAATACTTCATTGATTTCATACAACTCATTCCTATTTGACCTCAATTATCATACTTAATTAAGTCGCACATAACTTTACATAAACAACTAAGAGGTGATTACAGAAATCACTTACCTCATGCATCCATGTTCATACTCGTTTCCTCGCCACTTCTTGACCCGTTAGCCTTCCGTGCTTGATTCTGTCTCGACATGATTCCTATACTTCCATGTCATCAAAATCACATTCTTATTAGCTTACACAATTGTACATGCTAACGATCTTATCGATCGTATAATCCACATTTGACGTTCATAGTCACTTCTAACAAGCATAATACATGTAACCAAATTTCATATCATTTCCAACTCGTGAAATCCGTCATGTCATCGCATTAAACACACATACGTCTAACACGCACCGTATAACTTACTTTAATCTTACAATTATGACAACATGTCTAACCATTCTTCTTATACACATTTGACTTTTAGAAGTCAACGGTTCATTTACTTTAACTTCCGACTTATCATTATTTACCCGTAACATCATAATAGCCTATACGGACAACACTATATACATTTCATCATACACTTGGCGTGTTTACTACCTCCTAAGCATAATGTACAACTAGTTCATACATATCCTTCTAATCTCATTCATAATTCAACAAATTCCTCCTTTTAATCAACATAAATCATTCATGCATAAACATTCAAACATATTATCATCATATTTCTTTCAATTCTTCTAACAAGAATCCATATTACTCACATAATACATCAACATTCAACAAGAATTGAACATGGATGATCATTCAAGTCATCATCTTCACCAAAACAAATGGGTTTCACCTCTAAACATCAAATTAACCTAAACCATTCATAATCTATGTTCTATATCATGATACTAACACATACTCATACTCAATTTCATCCCAATTCACGGATTAAAACATAACCCACTTCATACAAGATCACTAATCTTAGTTTTGAGACATACCTTATGATCCCCTTGTGAAGGTGATCATTAATCCATGTTGATTCATGAATTTGAGCTTCGATTTATCCTTCAATTTGATCATTTAAGGTTGAGCTAGGGTTTGGCTCCTTTGGGAGCTTCTGATCGATCTAGAACACACACGAATGTGTGTTTGTGTGTGTTGTTATTTTCTTTTAATAACTCAACTTTCATTTTATACCATCTAGCCCCTCATGTTTACCATTTAACATAATTGGCACAACTTTCGTCATTTAATAGTTTTGGCCATACACTTTAACTAGGTAAAATAGCCTAATTATTTATTTCAGGGCATATTAAATAAGAATATATGTCAATTATAAACATTCGGATTTTGGGGCGTTACATAACGCCCCGCTTGCGGTCTGCTCATATAATGTAATATATGTGTGGGCGCTCGGGGGGGCAAAAGCAAAAGTGCACTAATTTTTAACGTTATTTTACTAATTTCGTGAAAATAACGTTAAAAAGAGGGGATCGTTAATCAGGCATCATGTGGTGGCGTTGATAGCCGAAAGACAAGGGGGTACATGCACCAATTGGCGTTTGTCTCAATTGCTGAGTGTTATGTGCCTTATGTCCAAGGCTTGATGCAAAACCACAATCGAGCCGGGGGTCTCATTGGAAGCAGCCTCTCTATTCCTACGGGGTAGAGGTAAGGCTGTCTACATCCCACCCTCCTCAGACCCTACCTTAGCTTTGCTATAGGTGGGATATACTGAGTACGATGATGATGATGATGATGACATAACATGGCCATGCTTTTGTTCCAACATGACCATGCTTCTATTTTAGCATGATCATGTTATTTGCTTGTAAAACGCAATAAAACTAAACATCAATATCAATGAAGTTTTAACATGGCCATGTTTATGTTTTAACATGGCCATGCTTTTGTTCCAACATGACCATGTTTCTACATGTTCTTTACACTCCAAGTTGTAAGACGCAATGAAACCAAAATTAATATTTTGTACTACAGGTTCTAAAAAGCAATGGAGTTTTAACATAGGTTCTAAAAAGCAATGTAGTTTTAACATGGGTATGCCTTAGTTCCAACATGATCATGCCTCTGTCCAAGCATCATCATGTTCTTTGCACTGCAGGTTGTAAAACGCAATGAGTTTTAACGTGGTCATACCTTTGTTCCAACATGATCATGCTTCTATTTTAGCATGGTCATGTCTCTATTTTAACATCCAGAAGAACAAAATGAAAAGAACTCTAACTAAAACATAATGATGTGAAAAACGCAATTGAGGTTTGATAACTAAAACGCAATGAAAATAAAATATAACATAACTTACAAAAGAACTCTGATTAACGACGGTGGACGGAAAAAGAACTCTGATACACCGTGGGGAAACGGGTGGCGGTGGAGCGGTGGATGGTGGAATGATGGTGTCAGATCAGAAAAACCCAACAGGTGGTTGAAGGTGGTGGTTTCAGATCTAGTTTCCGGCAAGATGGTGGCGATCGTAGGTCGTAGTGGTGGTGGTGGTGGTGGAGGTGGTGGTTGTGATGTGGTAGTTTATAGTTTTGAAAATGGTGGATTTGAGTATACGGGTAAGAGAAATGAATTGCAGATGCTGGGTTTTTTTTTGAAGATGGTGAGTATTGACCAAAATGCCCCTCCTTATGTTTTTCATCTTTGCCACATGTCATCCTCTTATTGCTTCCTATCCTTCCTAGCGAAATTAATCTTCCTATTTGATCTTTTCCCTATTTTTATATACGTTTTGATATAAAATTAATAAAAATTTGATTTGTGCCGTAAACCGAATATAATTTGGTTTTTATAAAACTTATGTCAAAAAAAGATAAAATAATATATACATATATAAATATGAAATAATATAACAAAATGAAGAACTAAAAAGTAATAAAATAATAACCTTATAGGTGAATAGTAACCGCTTATATTTGTGGCTTTAATATAGCTCCTCTTAGAGCATTCACAATCAGTCTCTCAAATTTCGTGAGAGAGCTTTTTATATTATGAAAAGTGATTGTAGATGGTTGAAAGTGATTGTGAGTAGAGTAAAGAGAAAGTGTTACTGTTCATGGGTAAATTTGAGGGAGACATTGTTCACCCTCTATAATTTTTTCATATATTTTGAAAATGGTTGTGAATGGAGGAGAGATAAAAAGTAATGATAAAAGTATAAAAAAATATTATTTAATTAAAAGGGAAGAAAATTGTAGTTGTTTTTAGTGAAGTTGGGTAATTGTTTTTAGTGAAATTATAGGGTAAAAAACATGGAAGGGATGTGAATGCTCTTACAATATGGTGGATGAAAAATAAAGATAGAGTACTCGATGAGTAAAAAACATAAGTTTTTTTTTGTTTCCCCTAAATTTTGAGGTTGGAAACATGTACAGGGATCCTGATGAGAATGCTCTAACTAGGTTATAGAATCTTGTATTACATGGGGTTGTATAACATAAATGATATAATTATATAATCTTTAAGAAAAAACTTCATAAAACTGACATATTTTTATCATCATATGGTAGTTCACACAGTTAACTTAAATTTATTCGTCGTTGGTATTATTAAAATCCAATATTTATCTATTAGATTATTTAAACTTCTTAAAGATACATGGAAGGCGTAAAGCTATCTTTGATGTGTTAAAATCCTCATATTGTTAAAAATGTATGTGTGAAAAATCAGTTAAATTAATGATAGATTACTCAAACCGGTCAAAATGTATATTTTGTTAAGATATTGAATGTTTTGAATGAATAAAACATGTGGCTTTTGCAAATTAAAAAAAAGATGTTATGAACGATGGAGAGTACACAAACAAAAATATTTAAATAGTTCAAAACGGCGTAGTTTTAACATGTTTCGCTTGTAAGCTTAGACGACTCGCAACATTATATTCATTATTCCTAATTATTTTGTTGACTAACGTCAAAAGTAATCTTTGAACTATCTCAGAATTTATAGTTAAACTAATGTTTGATTTTGATGGTGCTTAGGTTGACATGAAACTCAATTAGTCATTTTTACTTTTTTACTTTTACAAGAGTTGTTTCACATTTTTAAACTATGACCAATGAAGTTATTCATCCATAATGAAATTAAAGAAGAGACAATGGTTTGAGAGCTACATATTGTTCAAAAAAAAAAGGCAAGCGAATGTGTTTAGTGATTGACTAATTTTGATTTATTGTCATCTATTTTACTATTCATTATCACCTTGATTATTGTATATTAGACGATATGGAAATAGTGAAGACAATTCCATCCACTTATTTATTATCACCTTGAAAGGGTTGATGTAGACAAAATGATTGAATATTATCTACTAAATCAATGAATATTCTCTACTATTGTGGTAAGCCTAGTTCACAATCTCTAGCTATGTATTGTTCTAAAAAACCAAGTGAACAAGTCTGTAACCCCTTCTTGGGTACAAACTCATGTTTTTATTCCTCGGCTGATTTTGATTTATTGTCATCTACTTTGCTATTTCTTATCACCTTGATCATCGTATGTGAGACGACATAGAAATAGTGAAGACAATTCTATCCACATATTTATTATCACCTTGATAGGGTTGATGTAGACGAAATATTTGAATATTTTTCTACTAAATCAGTGAATATTATTTGCTATTGTGGTCAGCCTGGCTCACGATCTCTGACTATGTATTGTTCCAAAAAAACACCCAGGTGAACAAGTCTGTAACCCCTTCTTGGGTTCAAACTCATATTTTAGTAGGCGCCTGATTTTGATTTATTGACATCTACTTTGCTATTCCTTATAACCTTGATCATCGTATGTGAGACGACATGGAAATTGTAAAGACAACTCCATCCACTTATTTATCATCACCTTGATAGGGTTGATGTAGACAAAATGATTGAACATTTTCTAGTTAATCAATAAACATTGTCTACTATTGTGACAAGCCTACCTTACGATCTCTAGCTACTTACTGGTCCAAAAAAAAGACCAATTGAACACGTATGTAACCCCTTCTTGGGTTCAAACTCATGTTTCCAGTCGTCTATATATATAAGCGAAGGTTTAAATGAGAACGCTAAACATTGTGAGAACCGTGAGAACGAATGAAAAAACCATAAGAACTTGATCAAAAACAATTCAAATTCCAAAAAAAAAATTTACACATTTTTATTATTCAAATACAATGTTAGAAATTTAATTTCCACCTTTAAATTTATGTGAATTCGTAAATAAAGAAAATTTACAAGTGTAAAAAAATCTAATAAACGTGATTTTGAAACAATAAATAAATAAATAAATTATTTGATGTTGTAAATTTTTTTTTTTTTTTGATGTTGTATCTTAGTTAGAATGTGGTTTGTATCAAGTGTTAGAAGATCATATGAAGTGTTAAAGTAACACGTTAGCTTGATCAGGATTGATGGAAAGTATCTTGAGACGTTACATTTTGCTACCGATTTTGATAGTGATGGTCCGTTACTGATTCAGTCAGTATTCATTGTTGTTGATGAAAAAACATACAAAAGAACCCGATACCAAAAACCATCATCCAAATTTTAAAACATCACATAAACTCTAAAACAGAAATTAAATAACAAATGAGTACAAACATATTTCAGTGCATATCTCATGTTATCAGTATGTCAAACAACAAGTAGCCAAATAATTCTACCTCAAATATCTTGCCATATTTCAGTGCAGATTTTGAGAGACTAAACATTACCTTTTAGTAGCCATAATTGCCTCCATACACGGTGCTGCCGTAGTCACCGGCAGCAGGTGCGTGGCCTGGTGGTGCGGGCTGAGTTGGGTAACTAGGGGCTTGACCGGGGTACGGGTTATACGCCTGGCTAGATGGTGGGCCCGTTGGATTCTGGGCAGCCGTCGCAGCATCGGCAATGAAATTCTGAATCAACAACAAAGAGATCAAATGTAAAAAATAAGCTAAATATAAAATCAGTCAAGAGACATTTAGTCGGAGTAAAATGCCATTTCCGTCCATGAGGTTTGGCTAGTTTTGCAACTTTCGTCCAAAGGCTTGTTTTTCTGCATTTGAATGGATCCAAAAGGTTTGAAATCTTGCCATTTCATCTGGCCCGTTAACTCCATCCCTTTTTCTCCGTTAAGTGGGGTATTTTCGTCTTTTTTGCTAACTTAAAGGGCAATTCAGTCTTTTTCACTTTATGTAAAAATACCGAAATGCGCTTTAAGTTAATAAAAATGACGAAAATACCGCTCACTTAACGAAGAAAAAAGAATGGAGTCAACGAGCCAGATGAAGATGGCAAGATTTTAAACCTTTTGGATCCAGATGCGGAAAAATAAACATTTGAACGAAAGTCGCAAAACTGGTCAAACCTCAAGGACGAAAATCGCATTTTACTCCATTTATTTGCATGCTTACGATGTTCTAATTGTTTTATTTAAAAGAAACTGTCTAAATATTTTAAAAATGTAGCTTTTATAATCATCATATTAATCCATACTTATTTACATAAAAAAGATAAAATAAATGTTGATGGGTTAGATGGTGGACTTTACTTGATCCGTTTTGACCGGCACATAAAACTCAACCTTCTTGACCCGTTACCCGACCCAACGCCATACCTGTATCAACTGCTGAGCGGTCTGAACTTGCGAAGCGGATCCGTTTATCTCAACCGTCATTTCATCAGGATTCCCCCTTGATTCTTGAATAGCAATAGTAGCACCACTCGCGCGTCTGATATAACTGATATTGGTTCCTGACGTCCCAATAACCGCATCCGCATACGTAAGAGGAACTTGCATGTTCTGCGACACCTGTTAATCGATAATCACAATTAAGTACTTTATTATTCAAGTACAGATGTTTTTAAAAAAAGAAAATAGAAGTAACACCTTGGTGACTATTGACGGTTGTGGCTGTATGGCGGCAGTGGGAGGTGGTCCAACAGGCTGGTCTCTGCCAAATGAAGGTGGAGCTTGACGAGGTGGTTTATCCATTTGCGGAGGTGGATAAAAATTGTCAAATTGATGCTGAGGTGGCATAAATTGATTGGGTCGAAAGCCACCTGCATTCATACCGAAACTTTGCGGCGGAGGTGCCCAAGGTTGTGGAGCCGCCATCTCCTGGTTCGGCCTAGCGTTTGGCATTTGCATCTGTCAGGTAATAAAAACATCATATAATATTTAAACGACTTGGTAAGAAAGACGAGCATTATATATATTTAGATTTAACGGTTGATGTTGTAATCTTGACCAGTTGACTTAGAAATGGATTAATTTACATTAGATTCTAGGTCATCTACTTTTTAGTTTTCCTGCGGCCTGCCTCTCTCTTACTTGATCTAATTCTAATTATTATTTAATTATTGATGGTTATTATATTCATTAACAAGTGAATTTTATATGAAATAAATTATTAATTCTTAAATAAACTTATTTTTTACTTAATTACATTTAAGTCTCCAAATATCATTAAATTCCAATATATGTTCGTTAAAATATTATGAAAAGGAAGAATAATGATAATAATTGTTTTTATGAGTGATTTCTAAAAAAAATTCAAATATTTAATGTAGTTGGATGGCTTGAATGGTAATGTTATGTCAAATAATAAAAAAAAAATAAGGGGTATTATAAAAAAAAATCAAATTTTAGTCCTTAATTCTTTATATGTATTAATATTTTTATATATTTGTAATTGTAATTTATGTTAACTTAATTGTGTTAAAATGATATTTAATGGAGTAAGTACACTACACTTGAGTTGATTTAATATTTATCAATTAGATAAAAAAACGTTAATACACAGCTGATTTTTTTCTAAATTAACTTAAAGAGTTTATAAATGTCACTTCAAAGTTCAATTTTTAAAACACATATCTTGACAACTATGTGTTGACAGATGACATTATATTTTTGCAACCCGTATAATACATGGTTTTATTCAACCCACCCAATGCAATACACAAGTTTTTTTTAAACATAATCTTTTTATTACTAAATATATAAACCTTGCATTTATTAAACCCGTGCAGTGAAATTACACAGGTTTTTTAAAAACATAATTTTTTAATACCAAGTATATAACATTACATTTATTAAACCCATGTAATACACGGGATTCTAACCTAGTGTATAACGAACCAAAATGACAGAAAAATTTAAAAATACAAACTTACTTGTTTCTCAAATATCCCGATAACACTGCGATCAACCAAAAACTTTCTTAGATGCGTAGCAATCAATTCAACAGCCTTTTGCACACCCAAAGGTTCCCCTTGTACCTCCACAACACTATCATCAGGTAGAGCAAAAACAGGCAGATTCTCTGCAAAAAAAAAAAAAAAACATAGAAACATTAATATAGCGTAAAGTAAAATTATGATATATATATATAATATGTGTCCAACAAACCTTCTCCAAGTACTCGAATTACGCAATTCGAAGAATCCTGGATGGTTTTAATGGTGGCACCCTGCTTCCCGATCAAGTTTCCCGCTTGCGTTGCAGCCAAAAGCAACCGCGTGCAAATTGTGCCGCCGGCACGGTTGGAATCAGCATCCGCATCGATTATTCTTTGGTGAACCTTCAGTAAACCATCCATTGCAGGAGGAATCGCAAGTTCGGGTTCTTCCTTTGCAGAAATCAAAACCTGTCAAAAGATCGTATGTCTACTTACTACAATTTACACGATAACTTTTGACCAATAAGTTTCAACTGAACATCATCAAACCATGAAACCACACAGTTTACATCATCCAGATAAGTCTTATTACCTTCAAGTTTCCATTAGATATTTTTCTACTTCATAAAGATAAATTAATAATATATTAGTGAGCAACTAAATACTAGCAAAAGACAACAAAGCTTCAATAGAAGTTTAACCTTCTAGAAACATCATAATGTTATTTTGTCGGTTTGCATAATTTCCAGACTAGAAATGTTTAAATGAATATTACTAAAGAACTTCATTCTATGATACCGATTACCATGATTTATCCTGATATGTGACTCTTTAACGCTTAAAATAGTAGATATATTATTATATTGTGAATAACAATACAAACCATATGGCTCTTTGCTTTGATTAATCTCCATTTGGCAGTTCATAGAACCTCACTGTTTCGAACTATACTTAAAAACTAAGTGTGTGCTCTATAATCAATGGTTTTTGTTTAATATTTGGATATGTTACCGATATCAGCAGCATTTGCTTAAAGATGTTCTCATTTCTTCAACTATGTGAAACAAGTTTGATTCTTTATTTTAGTTTTTGTAGATTGTAGATATCATCCTTTTTTGACCGTTTTTACGTATTTGTATAACAACGTGTGGCAAGGCATCAACCAACCAGTTCTGAAGTTACCAGATAAAGTACGAGGTTGTTGTACTGACGTCTGCTCGTTGTCAATCACTGCAATCTGAATCTTTGGCCCTTCTAATTTTGGGAAATGTGCCTTATATTTGAGAGAACCTGCACATACTCATCTAAGTTACTGTGATAAAAGAAACTTGTTTAAATATCTAACCTTACGGTAAAGTGATGTTATTTTTTGTAATTTCGCTTGTTTCATATACTTTATTTGCATTATGGTGAAACCTTACATTAATATTATCGCTTTAAGATCATAAGCCCTTATATACTTTGGTATTTGGTAGATTCGCTTATCAGTATAATTCTTTCTATACATATTGTTGACCGTATTGTTTCTAATACATTTTGGTATTTGTGTTATTTTGGTCTTAAAATGTCTAGCACCTTTTATAGTCACATAAACTCGAAAGCTTTTCTTGTTTGTATTTGATTTATTTCATTAAGAACAATTAAGGCAACAAGACAGCATTCTTGTCATTAAGATCATCACAAAGATGCATACTTTTCTGTTTCATACGCATAATTACACGCTATACAACTTATCTTAGAAAGAAAGTTAAAGCAAATTTAATATTTCATCAAGCATGAAATTAGTATGGTGATTTTTGGTTCAGATACCGACAACTATCAATTCAATAGACCAATGTGATCTATGTTTCAGGAAACCTAATTAAATTACATCATATATCATTACAAAATCGCACTAAACAATGTTGTATCTAATAACAATTTAAAACTATATTACTTGTTGGGAAAATACTACCTACCAATAACCAAATTTCATCACAATTCAACTAAACGTCACTCTTTTTTCGACAATAAAAACCATACATGTTTCAATATGGATCCATTGTTGTGATATTCTGTATGGCTGGTTAAAACAGTAACCTAAAATAGCCGTTATGAAACTTTGTTACTGTTTAGCGGGTTTTTTCAAGTTTACCTAAAGTAACACGCGACTTTGAAAAAAAGGTCACAAAATAGTAACAAGTTTCAACAGAACAATGAAAAATTAAAACTTGAGTGGTTTTAACTTTCTACTATTGAAAGAATGTCCTACATGACATTATATTAACAAAACTGAAACTTAATTACTGTTTAATGATATTCATTCTTAATAATTAACGAAACTTACACTTCTTTCCATAATACCAGGAGGACCGTCAAGAATCTTAATGCGGGCTTTTGTTTCTTCGCATGTTTTCTTTATGTACTCTCCTTTGCGCCCGATAATGCTGCCAACTTTTTGCACGGGAACCAATATACGAAAAACGTTGTCTCCTGGCCATCCAGGCCATCTTTTTTCTAAAGGGACTTCCGCATGGACATTTTGTTGTACATTCTCAGGAATTTGATGTTCCATTGCATCACCTTGTTCGTTCTCAGGCAGTTGAACTTCTACCGGAACAGAGTTCTCGGGCATCACTTCTGTCTCTTGTTCGTGAAAGTTTTCCTCTGCCATTTTCTAGAAATCTAACAAAAAGGAGTAATTAACCAAAATATCCATCACCAAATATAACTTAGAATAAAAGAAAGTAGGATACATAAAGTCCAGATTACAGAGATCAAGAGACGCTATAAACTGCAATTAGAAAATCATATTCGTATTCATATTCAAACTTACTACATATTCTACTCTAGGGCGTTCATGTTACGGTTCGGTCACTTAAACTTTGACGAAAAGTTTGGATCGAACCACTAACCACGTTTTCAATAAACGACAAACAATACGGGCCACCATGAGTAGGTCGGTTGGACTAACCGTTTTAAGCTGTTTGACAATGTGAATTAGGGATGAGATTGGTACAGTACCCGTACCGGTACCGAAAATACCGGTACCAAATTTGAACAAAATTGGGTACCAAATACCGTACCAAATATATAGGTACGGTACGGGTACGACCGTACGAGTACGGGTACTGGTATGAGTATTTTCGGTACTGTGCCCGCTTTGGTACCATTTTGTTTTTATTTAGTTTTTGAGCACTTGTACGAGTACTAAATAGGTAAAATTGACATGAGTACCAATATAGTACGAGTACCAAATACGTAAAATTGGTACGAGTACCAATACGATACGGGTACCATATAGGTAAAATCAATACGAGTACTATAAATACCATAATACGAAATAAAACATAATACAAAATCAAACTTTTAAAGGTCTACATAAAATTCGGTACCAGTACCCGTTTTTACCCGTACCCATACCAAAAGTAGAGAATACCAAAATCAATAAAACTGGGTACCGATACATGTATCAAATACCTAAAATCGGTACGGGTACAGGTACGGATACGGGTATTTGGGAAAAAAAGCCCATCCCTATCTCAACAAAAAGAAAAAAGCAATTCCAATTCTTCATTAATCAATTTAGTGTTCTTATTACCTCAAAGAAATTACAAGACAAAATTCAACAAACAAACCACTAAAAGCCCTAAATCAATGTACATAAACATTAAACAACACTAACTAAATAATAGAAAATTTCACATCCATACAAAGCCACAGGTATCAATCAATTCATCAGAGATCATCAATTCAACAAAAACGCATGATATCAAAGCTTGAATCTAGTAAAACACGCACTGAATTGGCTTGTAAATAGAATGATTAACAACCTAGATGAAAACAGATCTATCGCAAAATTGAAATATTCATATGGCAATTGAATAATATCTAGATGAATTTAAGGGTAACAGTTTATATAAGAAGCGAGAGATTGCAGGAAACTTACTAGGGTTTATCACGAAACAGAAGCAGATTGTGGTTTGTAAGATCGAGTGCTTCGTTCTACGGTGATAAAAAGAGGGTTCATCTTTCATAATTGGCTTTAAGGACCCTGTAAATTGGGATATTGTACAGTTTGATCCTTATATCAACTTTTAACAACAACTATGTAGCACAGAAACGGGTACAGGACTGGGATACGGGGACGATACGGGTACGAGGAACGACAAAACTTAAAAATCCAAGATACGTGTACGGTGAAGGTACGGCAAAAAAATATTAAAAAAATTATATTTTTTATGTATAAATTTATAAACTTAAGGATCAAATGTAAACTAGTGAAAATAATGGGGGTTAAATGTTAATATGTACTCACTAATTTTACACTTTTTTATGTAAATTTTACAAATTTAGGATTAAATGAAAACTAGTGAAAGACTGAAAGATAAAAGGGGCTAAATATCAAAATATATAAAGTTATTTAACTCTAAAGCCTAAAACATGTTGAAACCAGCCACTATCTTCATCTTCTTCTTCATGGTTTCTGGTAGAAAGCATTACTGGAGTCGGATTTTTTCGCCGGATATAATAGGAAACGTCCCCGAAACGTCATATTGTCGTCTCCACTTTCCCGGAAACGTTTGGGGAACGTCCCCATGGCGTTTCTGTCCCCAAAACGTCCTCGGGACGGGTACTCGATGATACTTGGCGTCCCCGTGCTTCATAGAACAACAGAGCAAATGCAGTAGGCTTGATGGTCTGGTTTAGGCGGTCTGGAATGTCTTTTTTAATCATTAGTTACATATTGATGAAGAAATATGTAAGTAATAAAGGTTAAAGATCGGTTTGGTTTACACGTTCGGCACATGATACATGATACCCAGTGGCGGACCCAGAAATTTTTTCCTGGGGGTGCAAAATTGTCACACCCCAACCGATGGCGGAATCATCGGGGCGCGGCACTAGGCGAATTAGATTGCTCAAGAGAATCCATAACAACTATATTGCGATAATGTTTAATACATTCGTTATCCCATACTAACAAATAATACAATCACATGAGTTATCACAGATTTCTTGTCCTCTCGAACAATACAAATCCGACAACCTAGATTTTAGTTGAGTTTCTAGACTTCCTAGCTTGATTTAATATAGTCTGCGATCTAACCTGCAACATACGTTAAAATATTTGTCAATACAAAAGTATTGGCGAGTATACAGGTTTGATAAGTATAGCATAATAGAATGAAAGTGCTGCGAATTTCCACATGCATAAACGTAATACACGACATATATACTCACAAAACTGATACTACCAACTAAGTCCTCGATGCTCGAATGTACGATGGCATAACTAGACCCCGTCGGGCGCAATAGTACTATACTAGTCGTGGTGGGACGTCGCGAGTATAAGCCCTAGCACATATGCAACTAGCATCACGTATATCTATGCATAACAGTTATTCGCAAGTGATAATTCGATCGATTGAATATTTCGTTCAACGAGTTCGATTTGTTAGAAACGTATGTTACACCCAAAATTCGATTAAAAAGGGGTCAAGTATACTCACAGTGCGTATTTAGCAAGAATACAACTTGATTGAGTCGGTTGCGAGTATGTCTGTATTGATCCTTGAAGAATAGAGTAAACGATATACGGTTAAGCGAGACTAGCCTTGAAAAGTTACTCATTAGGTCGAATGGTTCTCATCCGTGCGGATTGGCATGTTATCCGTGCGGATGATGTGTGATCCGTGCGGATGATGTGTCATCCGTGCGGATAATGTGTCATCCGTGCGGATAATGTGTCATCCGTGCGGATAAGTGGTGGTACGTGCGGACAGATGTAATTTGTGCGGACTGACATGTCATCCGTGCGGACTGACATGTCATCCGTGCGGACTGACATGTCATCCGTGCGGACTGACATGTCATCCGTGCGGACTTGTCATGTCTGTCTCGCACTCTGAACACCGTTTCCGAGTGTTTAACGGTAGGAATACGTTCGTTTTTACTAGGGTAGTGTAATTTCGCACTAACACTTGAAATTTCATCAGTCCCGACCCGTTCTAACGGCCGGGAATCACCCCGTTCCATCAGATCTGGTAGTTCTTGGTGGTTTTTCATGGTTAACTCGAAATCACACAGATTTAGGTGAGATTTGTCATTAAAGCATGTGGAAATCACCCGGATCTGAGTCGTTTATAGTGAAATGAGACCCAACTTGAAGTTCATGAGAACTCTTGGTGACATCACCTCAAAACGCCTCAAATCCGCATATTTCACGGTTAGAATCTGAGTTTTAAAAGATAGAACGATGTAGAATCGAGTGTAGATTGTAGAAGTACAAGTTTCTAGGTTGAAATCTTACCGGAATCGCGAGGAATCGGGAGAAAAAGGTCTTGGAGCGTGTTTGGTCGAGTAGGAGTTGTCACATCACTGTTCAAGTGATGTGACATGGTATTTATAGGCCACAGAGGGGAAGAAGGGTGTTCTGGCCCGGATGGCCCATCCGTGCGGATGGCCCATCCGTCCGGATGGCTATCCTGACGCGTTGGACTTCTCCGTTTTTTATCGTTTTGATAGCTTTCGAAGTGCGTATTTTCCATAATTAATTTATATTATCATTATATTGTTATTATTATATATATATATCATGAGGGGTCGTATTTACGTATCCATAATCCAAAGTTTCGATAATTAACAATCGGTTTCCGATTCGAATATGCGATTATTAGCGACGTTTCACGGCCATCAATGAGGGTAGTATAGGTCCTTTCTTGATGTCATCGTGAACGTTATTTCGTGTAGTGCCACAAAGACTGACGGGGTACCGTTTACTTGTATTGTCATCATCGTCATGACGACTGGAGTTGCAGCACTCACCCGAGAGTCCTTGTTGGCGTTAATTGTTTACGTTCGACACATCACGGCCACTGAGGAGGGTAGAATAGGTCCTCACTCAATGCCTCCGTGAGTGTTAGTGTGACAATAGTGTAGTATAGTGACATTGTATTTCGAAAATATGCGATTATCCTTCGAATAGCGATATATACGATATGGTTACATTATGATCCGAATCTCTGGTGCTAGGCGTAACGAATATTATGAGTAGTAACAACGCACAAAAGTGCGGGTTGTTACAGTCTCCCCTACTTTTAGGAAATTTCGTCCCGAAATTAATCCAATAGGTAGACTTCTAAGAGTTGATCTTGTATGAGTAGCGATACAGCGAGTGATTTGACCGTAAGTTGACAGCGAGAACGTTTCGAATAAGAGAGATCGATTGCGATAGCGAGAAGGCGACGTAAAGACGAAAGTATTAATCCCACGAGTTGGCATTTCAAGTACCTTGTCTTGTGTAGAATTCGTTAGTTCGGCGCGATTGTAATTTGAAAGGTTTCTCATGACGCAGAGTTAACTGAGTCGAGCGTTAACCAACGTTACAAGAAGCGTTCGTTTTAGATATTAAAAAGGGATTTAGGATGAAAATCTTTGAAAATTTTTCCTTTTAACGTGCGGTCAACAGAGTCGATGTTAACCGACGTTGCAAGGAAGTTTAAGTTTCTAACATTTTAAGGAATTCGAAGATGAAAACAAGGGCTACGAAAACTCTCCTATGACATGGGTTCCAGCTGAACTTGATGTTGAACCAACATCTCAAGAAAGTCTTGTTTTTTATCTTGAAAAAGGTTTTAAGGAAAAAATTGAACTCATGAAGCTCCCTTTGAACATGGAGTTAAGCTGATTCGATGTTACCTCCACATTGTGAGGAATTTCACTTGTTCCATGATTTTAATAAAAGTTTTATAAAAATCAGTTTTAACCTTTTGAAAAGGATGATTTAGCATCAAGCCCCACTTGGCACCTTCCCATGGAAGTTTGTTAATATGTTTAAAACACTTACATATAGGAAGTACCAGCGGCGTATCCACCATGCTTTGCCCATATTATTTCCATTTCGTGAGACAGTGTCAGGTGTGCCGATATGACTCGGATAGAATTGCGTTTACTCGGCCCAATCGATAGAAAGTCGGACCGAGCATAAGATATGATCGAATAGATTAATCCAGCGAGTTGATAAGCGAGAAGCGAATAGCGCGTTTTCGATTAGATTCCTTATTACACCCACATGGCACGTTTCCACGGGAGTTTGCTAACATGGCGAAACACCATGCTTAACCAGGTTAGCTTTGCCTCGTGAAACGGTGTCATGTGTACTTAATACCATACAGACTGCAATGAACACCAAGCGAGCGATAAGCGGTACGCGAATAAGCGGTAGACTATAGACGATAAGCGATAAGCGATTAGGTGATTAAGCGAATAAACACGAAACACTTGTGATGACGGCGATGATAAACGAATTATGATAATTGGTAGTTGCGTTGCAAGCGATGGAGGTATGCGATTCGATTTACGCGGTTCGGTTCGATTCGATTTACGCGGTTCGGTTCGATTGATTAACACCACGGAGTTTGACTAACATTAGACCCCACATGGCCTTCTTCCACGAAAGGTCGCTGATATGACTAAAACGCCCTGCTTTCGTCATATGAGTTCCATCTCGTGAAGCGAGGTCATGCGTGCTAACTTAACACGAATATCACAGCTAGCGGTATAGCGATAGATTGATACACAGCAAGCGATATAGTTCCTCATAATAAGCGACAGAGATTGCGAGATACACAGGATAAACGATGGCGATTAATCGAGTTTTGTTTCGAATAAGCTTAACGTTACGTTGCGACGCATCACGGTTATCGAGGAGGGTAGAATAGGTCCTCACCCGATAATATCGTGAGCGTTAGTGTGTTTGATGAGATTGATCGCTATAGACTTACGTCTAGTCTTGCGTTGATGCAATTGTCCTGCGAGGTAGACTCTCCAGAGTCCATCGATGAGGCGTTTGCATTGCGTTTGCAGACTTACGACAAGTCTCGCGATGATACGGGTTGTTACGCCTTGCGATTGAGTGTAGTGTGTTGAAAATAATCACAATAGTATAATAGGTCTAATAACGTTCAACTCCACGTGGCACCTTCTTCACGGAACTTCGGTAGTATGATAAAGCACACCTTGCCCGACCCCTACTACTTTCATCCCGTGTTTTGGTGTCACCTTTTGTCAAAACGTTATGGCACCTTTAGAATTCACTACGATCACCGTGCACTGACCCAAATAATCCCGTGTGCACCCGCAATTATTCGTTCCTTGCACGTTTATCGTACCTCGTTCTAAGAGTGTAGTGAGGGTAAAACACATTATTTCGTGATATAGTATATAGTATATAGTATGTGTGTGAATCTAGTCTAAGTGCGACGATTAGAGAGTGAAAGAGAATACGAGGGCAACATTGAGTAATAGAGTAGGTTCAAAGCTTAGAAATAAACGTCGAAAATCGTATCATTACAACTTTATCCTACGCTTGCTAGGTGTCTGATGCTGAAGACTTTTGCTGGAGCTGTTGTTGTTGTACTCAAGTTCACGGTTCGATGCGACAGTTGCGGGTGAAGTGACCGTAACGGTTGCAGTTATTGCAATAGCGACAGTCAGCCCCAACTGGATGATGATAGGTACACGAGTAACACTGAGGATGAGCTCCAGTGTAGGCTCGTTTTGGAAACATCGGAACTGTTCGAAGAGGTTCCGGTTGCAGCAGTTCGGTTGTTGATGAGCTCGGACTTGAAGTCTTTCGCTTGCGGTTGGGTTTGTCGGTGTCTTGCGAAGAAGTGTCGTCGTTGGAGGATTCGTCTGAAGACTCACTTGCAGAGTCTTTGGCTGATTTGTCGGAAGATCCATCGGCAGATTTGTCAGAAGAGTCGGCAGCAGATCCGTCCGAAGAATCGTTAGCAGATTCGTCAGGAGAATCGTTAGCTGATCCATTAGAAGAATCGCCAGCAGATTTGTCAGAAGATTCGTCAGTAGATTCATCAGAAGATTCGTCAACATGTTCGCCTGAAGGATTACTGGGGATTGCTTGATGAGCTTGCTTGACAGGATTTTTTGGAGAAAAACCCTTCCACGAGTCGTTTGTTGTTGATTTCTGCGGCTAAGCGATAGGCTTCTTCGATGGTAGCAGGTCTTGCAGCTTTGACAAAATCACCCACACACTCAGGCAAGCCGCGAATGTACTTCGAAATGGCTTTTTCTGAAGTGTTAACTTGACTCGGGTAGATTATGCTAAGCTGTTTGAACCTTGCGGTGTAGCCAGCATTGTCACCTTCGGTTTGCTTGATTTCCCAAAACTCATTTTCTAGTTTCTGGATTTCGTGAGGGGGCAGTACTCTTTCTTCATGAGCTCTTTCAGCTCATTCCAAGAGAGAGCGTAAGCTGCGGAGATCCCACGTTTGTTACGTTCGGCGGTCCACCAGTCGAGTGCTCGTGATCGAAATACTCCGGTAGCACAAGTAGTACGAAAACTATCGGGACACCCACTTTGACGAAGGGTAACTTCGATAGAATCGAACCACTGGAGTAGTTGAGTCGCACCTCCTTCACCCGTGAACTCCATCGGATCACAGGCTTTGAAGTGCTTGTAGAGAAAAGCAGGTTGCGGCTCTCCCGTCTTAACGTCTTCCGAAGCTCGAGAGTGGCTGAGAGTGTGCACTTGAGCGGCAATTCGAGGAATAAGCTTACTCACTTCCTTAGTCACAAGTGATGCAATCCTCTTATTGACACTTCGTTTGGCTTTCCTCATAGCTACTCGTCTCGAGGTAGAGTTGTTGGAAGGCATCTAGACAGAAAGAGACTAGGAATTAGATCCGATCATAATGATTTTTGAGTTTTGCGATGCGATTGAGCGCGTTCAAAACTTGATGCGATAGCATAATAGTAATACGAATCACATAGGAGCCACATAGGAGACACGAAATCCCTAAGTTCTCACACATTGACTTGTTTGATTATACCTATTTATATATATATATCTATATAGATGTAATTTGTGATCATACGCATATAGGTTGACTTAGAATAGGCGAGGTCGCGTTGAAGTGAGAAAACGATAGCGAAGGCGATAGATTATGCATTAGCTTTGTTGCGATCATTCGGATTTCGTTTTAGATTGCGATGGCTGTGCGAATTGTGCGTTTATAAAGTAAGGAGTAAAAATTGTTAAATCGAGAAATCGATAAAGCGTAAAGTTTCAAATCGTAAATAAGTTCTAACCATTGGTAAGATCGGCGGTTCGTATGCTAGAGTGCCTTGGGTGTTTAGGCGTCGACTACCCAAGGTAACCCAACTATATTCAACAGGTTCGTGCGCGCGCGTTGACCTAGAAGACTCCATGCTTCCACTGGGATGCAGCTCATGGCATTCGTCTTCCTAGTCATCGCGTGGCTCGAGTTATTGCAATAGTCGAGTCCTTGGTGAGAGCTTTTGAAAACCAATTTAGAGAGTGGAACGACTTATCAAGGTACGGGTTTCACCCCTGACTTAACAGCTTGGTTCCTAATTGTGGTTATGCTCTTCGAATGAATTCGCGAGTTCCACTAGATTTCGAAATGGAGACTTTCGTCGAGATGTGGATGTCACTCCTAACTCGATGAAAGGTTCTCGTGCTGGAAAAATGCGCTGAGTGAGCAATCCTATCGAGAGTTCTTGGCTTTCACACCTGATCTTGACTGGATCGCTCGGTTTCGTTATGCGAGTATTTTCGAAAACATGTGAGTTGTGTCGGCCTTAGGAAAGGCTAAGTAGTATTTTAGCCTTAGGAAAGGCTTCTTCGTGTGAAGTTGTAGTACGCGATGTTCACACAAAGTTGTATCTTTTAGAAATTTCGATCGAGAGTATCAAGTTGGCCCGATACAACCCTACTGGGTTCGTACGAGTCGGCCAGTTGGTACTTAGACTATAGACTAGGTCAATTTGTAAGACGTCGACCCGGACTAGGTCGAGTCTGGCCTAATTCCCTATAGTTATGGCTCTGATACCAATCTGTCACGCCCCAACCGATGGCGGAATCATCGGGGCGCGGCACTAGGCGAATCAGATTGCTCAAGAGAATCCATAACAACTATATTGCGATAATGTTTAATACATTCGTTATCCCATACTAACAAATAATACAATCACATGAGTTATCACAGATTTCTTGTCCTCTCGAACAATACAAATCCGACAACCTAGATTTTAGTTGAGTTTCTAGACTTCCTAGCTTGATTTAATATAGTCTGCGATCTAACCTGCAACATACGTTAAAATATTTGTCAATACAAAAGTATTGGCGAGTATACAGGTTTGATAAGTATAGCATAATAGAATGAAAGTGCTGCGAATTTCCACATGCATAAACGTAATACACGACATATATACTCACAAAACTGATACTACCAACTAAGTCCTCGATGCTCGAATGTACGATGGCATAACTAGACCCCGTCGGGCGCAATAGTACTATACTAGTCGTGGTGGGACGTCGCGAGTATAAGCCCTAGCACATATGCAACTAGCATCACGTATATCTATGCATAACAGTTATTCGCAAGTGATAATTCGATCGATTGAATATTTCGTTCAACGAGTTCGATTTGTTAGAAACGTATGTTACACCCAAAATTCGATTAAAAAGGGGTCAAGTATACTCACAGTGCGTATTTAGCAAGAATACAACTTGATTGAGTCGGTTGCGAGTATGTCTGTATTGATCCTTGAAGAATAGAGTAAACGATATACGGTTAAGCGAGACTAGCCTTGAAAAGTTACTCATTAGGTCGAATGGTTCTCATCCGTGCGGATTGGCATGTTATCCGTGCGGATGATGTGTGATCCGTGCGGATGATGTGTCATCCGTGCGGATAATGTGTCATCCGTGCGGATAAGTGGTGGTACGTGCGGACAGATGTAATTTGTGCGGACTGACATGTCATCCGTGCGGACAAGTATCATCCGTGCAGACTGACATGTCATCCGTGCGGATTGACTTGTCATCCGTGCGGGTTGTTACAAAAATATTTTTAAATATTTTAGGCCCCTAGCTATATAAAAAATTCGGTTTATAGCGGGTCGGGTCATGTAAAATAAAAGAATATCAAACTAAAATTTAAATATTCATCAAAAGCACTTCAAAGTGTTAAATGTCATTACAAACATATTTAAAATTGGGCCCTATGGGTTTTCATTTTTTTTAAATCTATCCAAAAGATCATTTAGAGCGACTTTTCTAAGCAAGTCTTTCATATACAACTATCACTTAAATTCTCAATCTCTTTCAATCATTAACTAAAAGTCTAGAACAACAACAAAAAAATTAATCAAGAGACAAAACTAGAAAACTTTAATCAAGGAATCCTAATATACATTTTTTACATTCAATCAGTTACCTTAGTGACATTTAATTTGAGTTTTTTTTTCTAGGATCATTTCAAATAGAAATGATATAGAGTACATATATAATTAATATTGAGAGATATGAATCTTTAAGCAAACTAATAATTTAATAGGATAAAAAAGTAAAAATTAATGAATAGAGTAATAGTAAATAAAGTTGTTGAAAAGGGAAAGATCACGTGCCATCCTGCAACTTTAATTTTGAGTGAGTATTTAAAATTACAAAATTGCCCCTATTCTAAATAAGGTCTTCTTCTCCAACATTTTGCCCCACCTGCAACTAATCCTATTAGCACCGTTTTTAGTCTCTTTACTTTTAGTTCAAACACACTTTATTTCCACTATTCTTTCATTATCAATTTCATGGGGTGCGGAGTCAAATTTTCATGGGGTGCGGAGTCAAAATTGAATCGTATATATACTTATAAAACCAAAGTTTATGGGGTGCGTCCGCCCACCCACGGATCCAAGTGAATATATGTGAAAAGATAATTGTCTTGTAAAAGTTGAATGACTCATTAGCAATCACATGTCAATGATTTAACTTTTGACCAACGACCGTTTTGTGATGAAAACAAAGGCTATGTACCACCTAGTGACAACAATGTATGAAACAAATTTTTGTTTCTTGCAATAAATTACACATGGAGAGTTCATTGTTTGGATGAGAATGAATGAATGAAAAGAATGAATCTACACTTGGTCAAGAAGTCGATTGTTAACATATAACTAAAGTAATTTAAGGGTTATACACTCACATTAAATAACACAATGTAATGCAGTTAGCGTTAGAAATTAAAATGACAAGAAACAAAAACCAAGATGGTCATAGGCTAAAAAAAGTAAAATTGAAAGATAGATTTTCACCAAACCACTTGGAGAAAAGGAATCGTCATTAACTTCCGATTCTAAGAAATGCAATAACTTAAACATTATAAATAACAGACAAAGGTATACCTTTAGTCTAAAATTTCTTATTGAACTTTTGAGAAGTTAAAAAGGCAAAACACCCCCTCGAATCAAAGACGAAAGAGCGGGATCAATCTCCCCGCCGGAATCTCCGAAACCTCTCTCCGTCTCAACACAGGCTCTAGTTCCCCATCCACATTGATCCGAACCCTCTCCTCGAACAATGTCGCTTCGAACCATCTCCAACTTATCTGCTTCCACTTCGTCCAAATCCACCAGAGCCTGAAATATACTTTTTGTCTAAAATTTCTATTTATTCACGATCAAGACACCAGAAGTGGCCATGATGATCCGCGCGGCGGCGCATGACGGATGGTTATCCGTCAATGAAGAAGCTTGCGCATGGTTCATGACTACCCAAGGAGAATACGCAGGATTAAGATTGGCATCCTACCCATGGAGGATGGCCGTACATATCTTACCCAAGGAGGATATGCATGTTCCGTTTTAATTATTTAACCCATTCCCAACCACCGGGAATCCCATGCCTTAGAAAATGTGTGAACTCACCTCGGTTTGTTCGGTTTGATTAGTTACTTGATCACAATTTATCAGTCAAAGCCTAGAGTATGCACGTGTACACAATCAGTTTACATTCACGAAGTTCACGTATAAATAGGTTCATCATGAAGCACATAACATTCAATCAAGCTCAACACATAACTGTTCCTCAAACTAACATGGTTATTTCATTAACAGACTTAACTGAGTTATTGTGCTTGTTTACCTTTTGACGAAACCCCCTGTTTCGTCGTGATCCCCACTGGCGAAACTCCCCAAGTTTCGCCGTGACTCCCCTTGACGAAACCCCCAATGTTTCGTCGTGACCTCTGTTGACGAAACCCCTAGGTTTCGTCGACATCAGTGTTTCGTCAGAATGCAAAGGTTACGTCATGTCATCAGTTAATCAATTATGCAGAAACCGTAATTATCATTATCCGTCGTTCATACAGTTATCATACAATAATCATTGATGCTACTCTATCATACCAATTACATCATGGCACATAGTACCTAGCATGAACCCTAATTCACAAAATAACTTTATACAATCTAGGTTGCAACCTGTATAAATTTCAATGGTAAGATCCATTCAACACAAGTGCCAAATCAACAGAAACGTGAACAAATGCAATCTCATGAGTTACTATCATACAGTTCCTAAACAATCGATTTGCACAAGAATAGTAAAAACCCTAATCACATGATTCTCAATCTAAACATTAATCATGGCCAAACCATACAGAAATCAGACTTTCTCATTATGATAGCTATTTACACATATAGCAACAAGTAGATCGAATCGATAATTGTGACTAACCGGTTAAGATGAAACACAAAAATTCCTAGAAAGATGATGGTGAGAGGTAGTGGTTGCCGTCGCACAAGAGAGGCTCTAGGGTTTTCAATTCTGCTAAAAGTGTGCCGAATGAAGCAGTTTCTCGTAATTATACCCACATTAGCATACTGGGCCCTTAATGGGCTTCGGCGAAAGCCTGGGCCGGCGAAACCCATGTTTCGTCAATGAGGGGATGTCGAAACCCCAAGGGTTTTCGTTGAGTTGATTGGTGACGAAACTCCAAGGTTTCGTGGGACTGGTTTGTGGCGAAACCCTCCTAAATTTGATCACATGACTCCATATAACAACACACTACAAATATCACAAACTGTTTAATATTTAACTAAGTAACACATTACTGTAGTTTATAAATCAAAAAGCACGGTGCACATATTACAACGAAATGAATTATGAAGATGCAGTTATGAGGAAAGACCTTGAAAACTCGAGTTGTCACATCATCCCCAACTTGAAAGAAATTTCGTCCCGAAATTTAGCACGTGGTTACTGAGGAAGCTAGTTGTGTTGCGTTGTTTCCTGGTTTTCCTGGGGTGTCACAGAGGTCCACCCATAATATCATTCCACCTCACAGATCTGGAGGTTTAGATTTAATAAACGCTGTTACAGGGTTTTCTTAAACGAAAATCGTAAATGGAGATTAGTAAATACAAATCTGAAAGATGAATGGTCCCCGTCGATGGTTTTAAAGATGGTTTCTTTTAGTAATGAAAAAATGGTTGTCTTGTTTTATTTGTATATAGAATTTTTTTCTGTGCAAAATTATAACACATTCCAAGAAAAAGAAAATGTGCATTATAGATATTTTTGCCACTGTGATACCTCAAAAAGTGACGCTTCTTCACATAATACGAAAGAAGACACTCATTAAAGCATTTTTATTTTCGAGATAAGGGTATAAATAAATTGGAAAGAAAAACAAATATAGATCTCAGATCTGTAACATGTGTGTATTTAACTCAAAAAGATAGATTTTTTGAACCTCCCTTGAACAGATCTATGAAATGTTTGTCAATAAATCTCTTTTTGAGCTCTAATAGGACAGATCTAAAAGTTTGAACCAGGAAAGCCCGTGTGAAGAACGCAGATATGGAAGCCGGGTAGAGAAACGAGGTGTGATTTTTTGGATCTAGATTTAGATACAATGGGCGCCAATGTTGAAACACGGAATCACCGCCGGGATGATTGGACCGCTTTCTCTGAGAGGATGAAGAATCACACATTGCTCTTCCTCTTGAACCTAGATTTGCAATGGAGAAAAGAGAAACATGGGGATGTAGAGATGGCCGGTAAGAGAAAAATCTCTTATTTCCAGCAACAAAAGTGTGGCGGCTCCATATCTTGTGCTCTAATAATGAGGTGAACACCTCTTTATATAGGAGACATGGGCCTCCCCTAACCTCAATGGGTCAGGCCCAGTTAGAGGTTATCTCTACAAGCCCACAACCTAGTGTAGTGTAAACTACAACACGCTAGGTTTCGCGAGTTAGTACACAATAATAATAAATATTATAATTAAAGGCGATAAGTAACGGATATGTCCGGTCATTCAAGTTGGGTCTAATACCATAGATAGTAATCGATTATATCATTATTCACATTCCTTCTGACGGTAAAATGATCCAAAAAAAGGTATTAAAAATACGCCTTTCTTTTTTTTTTAATTCTAATAATAACATCATTTCTAATAACTAACATTAAACTAATTAACTTTTTTTTCAAACCGTAAATTTGGATCACTGACGGACCAGCCACCCGATCATCTCCATTAGGCATATATACACCAATTAAGGAGGAAACTCAATAAATATGTGAAAATCCCCTTTCTGGGAATCGAACCCAAGACTCATTAACTAAAATTGAATTTCAAATAATTTTCAAAAAACGACCATTTTACCTTATTATTAAAAGACATAATGTGCAATGCATTATTTTGTTTTCTTGCTGTTTTCTATTATTTACTTTACTTTCTTGTTTTTTTTTTTATTTTTTATCACTTTTGTTTTATAAGCTTACTAGGTTTAAACTCCGTGTATTACACAGGCTGCGTAAATATAATTTTATATAATAAATAATAAAAATGAGATATCTTTAAAAAAAACTCATGTATTACACATGTTGAATAAAATATAATTTCATGTGTTAACAGATACAGTCATCAAGATTTATCTTATAAAAATGATTTTTGATGTACTATTTACTTATTATAACATTTTAGTTTGTTTTTTATTTATTATTAGGTAAAAAACGCATGTATTACATGTTGTTGAATCTCATTTTTATGATGCATTCATATTATGAGATAAAATTATTTTAGTTAGTTATATGCACCTTTATGCTTATTTGTTTATTTCATTCATAAAACACTCGTCTCAAACTTGTATTCAAGAGAGTTTACGGTACAAAAAGGTGGAGATCGATCCCCACGTTTTTTTATATGTTTCATCATTTTTATGAATTATACCGTAAAATTGAGAATTAAATTCTCTTTGAATGGAGTACAGAATTGTTATATTTAAAAATGGTGTTATTTCTAAATGTTGATCCAATGTGTGATAAATGGTTGTTTAAGCCAATTATAACAGTACGCCTAACATTACAAAGGTGAAACTAAGTTGTCTAGATTTAACATTTGAAACTCCAAGGTTTCGTGGGACTGGTTTGTGGCGAAACCCTCCTAAATTTCATCACATGACTCCATATAACAACACACTACAAATATCACAAACTGTTTAATATTTAACTAAGTAACACATTACTGTAGTTTATAAATCAAAAAGCACGTTGCACATATTACAACGAAATGAATTATGAAGATGCAGTTATGAGGAAAGACCTTGAAAACTCGAGTTGTCACATCATCCCCAACTTGAAAGAAATTTCGTCCCGAAATTTAGCACGTGGTTACTGAGGAAGCTAGTTGTGTTGCGTTGTTTCCTAGTTTTCCTGGGGTGTCACATCATCCCCCCGTTGGTTTGGAATTTCATCCCGAAATTCTGTAGTAGCTTCAGCCTCAGTAGTGGTCGCACTGTTTTCGAACAACTGGGGATACTTGAGTTTCATTTGGTCTTCTCGTTCCCAGGTGTACTCTGGGCCACGACGGGAGTTCCAACGAACTCGAACAAGAGGTATTCTGGTGCGCTTGAGAATTTTAACGTCTTGGTCTGTGATCTCTACAGGTTCCTCAACGAATCGCAACTGATCGTCGATAGTGAGCTCCTTCAAAGGAACTATGAGGGTCTTATCTGACAGACATTTCTTCAGATTTGACACGTGGAAAACGTTGTGAACTCCACCGTGAGACTTTGAGTAGCACTCGATCCCCGACCTGGAACTCGAGTGGTTTCCTGCGCTTATCAGCGTAGCTTTTCTGACGGTCGCGAGCTGCCGCCATTCGTTGTCGTATCTGAGCAATCTTCTCAGTTGTGTCTACCACAAGTTCTGGGCCTGTGATTTGGCTGTCACCTACTTCTGCCCAACAAAGAGGTGATCGGCATTTACGTCCGTACAATGCCTCAAACGGAGCGGCCTGGATACTGGTGTGGTAGCTGTTATTGTACGAAAACTCCACCAAAGGAAGGTGCTTTTCCCAACCATTGCCAAAATCGATTACACATGCTCGAAGCATATAACAACCGTCTAATTTCTATTCGAATTTAATAAAATATATACATGATTTTATATAAATAGTACTTTACTTCAACACAAGTACAAAATTTAGGTTTTTAAAGTAATCACATACTAGTTAACTACTAACTAGTTTTAACATTCAAAACATGATTAGTAATTCATTTACATCATAACATTGTCTAAACAGAGTTAATTTACGCGGAAGCTTCAAAAGTTCGTGTTCGGTTCTTCAAAAACTTGCTTGACCGCCATCCGTATTCTTTCAATACCTAGAAACTGAAATGTCTACATAAAAACTAGTGTTAGAGTTCTTAGAAATATTACATAATCGAAACTACGATCAAAACGGATTCGATTAGATATAATATGCAAAAATTTACAAAAATTTACGGGCTCTACCGTAACTTACGGTATCTACCGTAAGTTACGGTAGTCACTTTATGATTCTGGTCTACCGTAAATCAGTAGTAATCCACCGTAAAGCTTTTGATCTCTACCGTAAGTTACGGTGGATACCGTAACTTACGGTAGCCCCTGGAAGTTTATATTTTGACTGATTTGATTATAAAGCCCAAACCAAACTCTCGGATTTCTCATTCTTACAAACCAACATGTTAAATTCTCGTATTCTAATATGTCTTTTATCAACAATAACAAAAGACCAATTTACTATATCACGAAGCATTCGCCACGCATTAATCGATTATTTGACCCATTTGGCTCATCTACGGAATCCTCCATTATGATGACTACCAACAAGTTGTAACCAATCCTGGTCTTATTAATCAATATAGCGAACATTATCGCTTTAAATTAAGACAACCCTTATTCCACAATTCACTATACTTATGCAGTTATCAAAGTTTACCCAATGTAACGAATCAAGTTACATACCTTCAATGTACGCCTTTCAAACGCAAGTCACCACCGGCTTGTCCGCTCGATGCTCCCGTATCCTTTCCTATAGAGTTCAACCATAGCATGTTTAGAACTCCTTTTCAATTATACATTACATAATCCGCCCAAACATCACAATACGCGTTTTTAACTTAATTTGCAGTTTCGAGCCTTCTTTGAGGCATTTCTACAAACACTTATAGGGTAGAATTTTATATCATTTATATTCTAGTTCATGGCTTGTCTCTTGGCCTCGATTAACATTAATTTAGCTACCACATATAGAATTAAGCATGAAATTTTCATAAATCAGTTTCTATGAATCAATTTACGCTAGGTTAGCCTTCTAAACTCTAGTGTTCATCATTTTCTCACAAAACCCATGAATCACCTTCAATGTGTTCATGAGATTTTCAGAATTTAGGCATGATTTCACATATTGTTGTCTAGGTTTTACTCCTAGACACTATATCATTCCTATTCTACTCAAATAACAAACATGCATCATCAAATTTCAGATTTCCCAAATTCATGAGAATTTCAAGTAGAGAATTCTCATCAAATTTTACATACCTTATAACCCTCTTGCGATGAGGATCACAAATCTCAGCTCAGATTTCGTTTTGGATCAGATTTGAACCTTCAATTTGAGAGTTTGGTGAATGTTAGGGTTTTTTAGAATGAGAGTCGCCCTTCTCCTGCTTTTGATCGAAACAGACATCACAAGAGTGTGTTTGTGTAACACCCCGTGTTTTCACAAGTCAAAGTCAAACCAAGGTCAAAGTCAACGACCGATTTCGTGCAACTTGACTCGTAGAAATTTCTTTATTTAATTCGTATTATGTGGAGTAAGTGTTAATGACAATAATCGATGTGTGTTAATCGTTAATCAATCGACTTACGACCTTGAATTATAGGAAGTAACAATGCGATAAAGTTAACTAATCAATAATCAAGCTATGCTAATCGAACCGACATCAAATTTCAACTCGAGCTACGTATTTTACTTGTTATTTTACGTGTGTGTGCCTTACGTGTTACCTGTGCATGTTTTTTTATGTTGTGTTGTGTTGTGATAATCAAGCGAACTCAATCGAAACTCAAAATCTAACTCGAAATGCAATCGAACTCGAATCGTGAACGAACTATGATAAATGGTGGAAAATAGATTATGCGAGATATGAGTGTTTGGGACTGAAAGTAATTTGACTAGGAAACCCTATCGTATCGTACCGCTCGCAATCAAAATCGAAATATCAAAAATCGACGCGCAAAACACTCGAAAAGTGCGACTGATCGATCAGGCTCCCAGTCGATCGAACAGCCAGCCGAACGGACTGCTGTCCGATCGGACATGCTGTCCCATCGAGCTGCCTGGCCGATCGGCCAGCACTTACCCCTTTTAGCATCCTATAAATACCCCTGTATTGTCATTCTTTCCACTTTTGGAAACCTCTGACCGACCAGCACGCTCAGCTCATCTTTTCGCAGATTCCTCTCGATTCCGGTAAGTTTTCGTCCTAATTCTTGTACTTTCTTGATCTATACACACTCCTACACCTTTCTATCTTTCAAATCTTAACTTTTAACCGTGAAATCATCAAGAATCAAGTGTTCTAGGATGATGTCATCATGGGTTCTTGAAGAACTTCATGATTTGGCCTCAATCCACCAAGAATAGCTTGGATCTAACCGATTTCCACATAAACAAACAAAGATCTGTAGTAGATCTAAACATATACACGGTGAAAAAGGATTGAAAGAGGGATATTCCAACTTTCTTTCAACTCTTTTACACTCAATGCCGTCAACCGATAGAAACGGGGTCCGTGACGTTTTGCAAATCACTTCGGTGGTTGCATGGCTCAAGATCCGTATTCTACCCACGAGGTTAACCGGTTACGGGTTAAACGTTAAACTCCGTACCGAACAGTTCACCGGCCGGGTTTGGGTGATTCCTGCCCGTGCAGGGGAAACAAGTAAGAACGAGGGTTCTATGGTTCGACTCGTTGTCAAAATACCTCGATATAACGACAAACAAACCAGAACAGCCAAGTGTTAGACGAATAGGCTGATCAGGTCAGAAAGCTAACCGATCGGGCTGCTGACCGAACGGACAGCCAGCCGATCGACCGACCAGCCGATCGGCTAACACATGGTCCCACACAATCAACTAACCTAATTTGACGACTAGTATTGAATGAACTGTTGTTCGATCGAACTACTGTCCGATCGGATTACTCTTCGGATCATGAGATACTATGCTTCAATACTTAACCGATTTTTCAACGTGTTTAATGCACTAGAAGTGCCACCCGATCGAACAGCCGTCCGATTAGGTGACACTCTGTTGTCCGATCGAACAGCAGTTGTGTTATTCGATCGATCAACTATCCGACCCACTGCACCATACTTTACATTTCATTTAAAGTCTTTGACTAGTTGACCTGTCCGATCGAACACCTGTCCGATCCAAAGACTAAACATTGCAATTCATTTGAATGCCTAATCGATCGGGTTGCCGTCCGATCGAACAGTCGTCCGATCGACCGACCTGAAAAGTAAAGGTACTTCAAAGTTTTCAAATACTACAACGAAAACTTCAAAAGTCAAGCCATCATACACAAACACATGCTTCTCATAGGAAGAAACAATCCACTCAAACAGCCATCCGATCGGCCTACCGACCGACCGGACAGCGGACTGTCAACCGAACGGTCAGCCGTCCGATCGAACTACCGTCCGATCGACCAGCTGTCCGACCCTCCAACACTTGTTTTCCGTTTTACGTTTCACTTATCGTTATGCTATCAAATCTACTCAGGCTAACCGTACTCGCTAAGCGCTCCCTTCAATCCACTAATCGCTGTGAGTATACTCGAACCCTTTTATTTTACGCACTTTTGGGTGTTACATACGTTACGAATATTCAAACTACAACAATCACACTACTCAAATACTATTTGAATGCTAACCGTTAATGCATGTTATACGTGGCTTATGAATGCTTGTTTGTTATGTTTACACATGGAATGCTGTCTACCTGCCTTAGCAGCGATAGTACTATAGTTTGGACTCAGCACCCGTTCACACGGGGGTTGTTAAGGATCTTTTACTTGCATGGATTACGGTGGTAATCATGTATTGCGAACAGCCTCGGGCAGTCAACCCGCAGTCATTGGTATTGATGGATCTATGTCGATAACTAACGTGCTTCATTTCACTATGTGTATGTGCTGGTTATGCGTAAACGAATTCGAACTCTATATGATATTATCAAACTTGTATGCTCACTTTTACATTTTATGTATTGACTTTATTTTAACGTATGTGACAGGTGCTTAGGACGCACACTTGGTAGGAATTTGAAGCTAGAATAAAGCTTTAGAGCCCAACAAATATTTGTCTGTAGTGGTCAAACTAAGGGTCTCTAGAAGCAGATAAACAATTGCTCTATTATGAAATCTGAGTTGTCGGAACAAAATATTTGCCTAGTTTTTGTCTGTAATAATTGTTGTACTGTTTAAGATACGGTATGGGACGTTTTATTTTAAATTGAATGGTATTAATAATTGTTATGGAAACTTCTGGACAATATGTTTCGCTCAGTGCCATGCCCCGATGATTCCGCCATCGGTTGGGGTGTGACAGATTGGTATCAGAGCCATGACTATAGGGAATTAGGCAAGACTCGACCTAGTCCGGGTCGGTGTCTTAGAAACCTAGTCTATAGTTAGGAACCAACAGACCAATTTGTGCATAGCCAGTAGGGAATATGCATAAGCTCACTACTACCACTCGCTATTCTCGCTTATTCTACACTATCACCACACTCGAATTTTCAATTTTGAATGGGCAATAAAAGTCGAGAATAGGTGTGAAACCGCGAACTCTCGACTAAAGTTGCTTTATCCACCCGCATTTTAACTACAAACGAGGGGAATTATGCCAAATCAGGAGTGAAATCCATATTTTGATGAATAATCTCCTCAATTTTATTAAAAACAAGGACGAAGTTGTTAAGTCAGGGGTGAAACCCTAACCTTGACGACTTGCTCCGCACATTTTACAAAACTTCCACCAAAATCTCAACGGACTCCAACGACCTGAAGTCACAACATGACCAACAGGATGTGTGCCAAACGCCCAAGAATCGAGGCAGAAGCATAGTCCTGAAGGTCAAACGTGCACAACGGATCCTTGTGAATAGTTGAATCGCTTTGGTTAATCGAAGTCTGCTAGCCACAGACAGGCTATCTCTCGATTTTACATGTTTCCAATTAGGAGCCCGCAACTGCTGACTCTGATAATTCGTTTATGTGTTTACCTGTTTATGTGTTTAAATTTTTGGGTTACTCGGTTTTTGCTTTCATCGACATATACGACTCACACTGCATTTCTATCTCAAATCGTTAACAAATCGCGAAATTTTGGACAACCTTATGCTACGATATACGTTTATACTACACTATTCTTGAACGATCGCCGACTTTGAATAATAGGTTTCTGTTTTCTGACTACCTCTAGTGATTAAATGCGTGTGTGTTTCCCTGCTTCTTTGCTCTACGTGCTTAGGTATTATGTGATTATGTGACTCTACGTGTTTATGTGATTTGTGCTCTATGTGTTATGTGTGTACGTAAATGTACGTGTTACTGAGCTTTAGTAGGTAGTAAATGTGTGAGGTGAGATTCGAATACAATGTGTTGAGTTCCGTGGCGATGTGTATTGCAGACAATGTCGTCTGGATCCCATCATGCACATTCTCGTCAAGAAAAGAGAGACAGACGCCTTGCTTCCATTATCGCTAAAAGTGTGGCAAAGGCCGTGAGTGATGTTTACGAGAATGCCAGCAAATCATCTGAAGAATCAAGAACCGACGCTCCCAAAGCTGCCGCAAGGCCTTTCAGTTTCAAGCAATTCAAGTCGTGTGGGCCAAAGGAATTCACTGGCGAAGGAGGTCCTACTGCATTATTTCACTGGTTTGATTCCATTGAGGTTGCTCTGCGACAGAGTGGTTGCCCTGATGACCTTCGAACTCTGAATGCTACCGGCGTTTTCCAGTCCCGAGCACTAGACTAGTGGACGGCCGAGAGGAACAAGCGAGGGAATGATGCAGCCTACGGCCTGTCGTGGGTCGAGCTCAAGGAAGTTATGCTAGAGGAATTCTGCCCTCCTCACGAACGTCAAAATCTAGAAGATGAATTTTGGCACATACAGCAAAAGGATGGTGACAATGCTGGTCTTACTGCTCGTTTCAAACAGCTCAGCATTATCTGTCCCGATCAAGTCAAGACTCCCGACATGACAATCAAGAAGTACATCCGGGCCCTGCCCGACTGCGTTGCTGATTTCGTGCAAGCGGCTAAGACTACGACGATCGAGGAAACTTATCTATTGGCCGCTGAAATCAACGACAAGCGGGTTAAGGCTGGTGTCTGGGATAAGACTTTGAAGCATCTGCATCAAGCTACCGCTACCGCACCAACTGCTGAACCCACCTCATCGAGCAACAAGCGGAAGAACAAGAGAAAGAACAGCTCTAGCAACAAGAACTGTGCGATCACTGCTGCACCGATTCAAGCTGTACCTGCCCAACAGCGTCAAGTAGCGGCGCCTGTGGCCAATGCACCGCCTGCAAAGCGTGCATACACTGGACCACACCCGCTCTGCCCTACTTGCACCTACCACCACCCAACTGCCATTGCTTGCCGTTGTTGTGCTCATTGCAACGTATACGGCCATTTTACTGCCAACTGCCGTATTCGTCAAGCTCCTGCCAATCAAGCTCTACTCACTGCCCCACAGGGTCAACAAGCTCCTCCGGCACCCGCAGTCAAAGCCAGAGCCTGCTTCGCATGTGGCGACCCGAACCACTTCGCCAACATGTGCCCAAACAGGGTTGTGAAACAAGAGCCTCAGTAACAGCAGCAACCACAACAACAACAGCAACAATAGGCTGCACGCGCCAGAACTTTCAACCTCAACGTGCGTCAAGCCCAGGCCGACAACAACGTGGTCAATGATACGTTCCTTGTGAATGGTATTTATGCTTCATGTTTGTTTGATACTGGAGCCGATAACTGCTTTGTGTCATTCGAATTTGAGAAACTCCTTAGTCGTAAACGTTCCCAACTCTCCTCAGCATTCGATGTTGAAGTCGCTACCGGAAGAACCGTCGCCGTCAATTCCGTTATCCGTGATTGTACTCTTGAGCTCAACAATCACATCTTCCCAATTGACCTTATTCCGATGCAACTCGGAAGTTTTGACGTCATAGTAGGCATGGACTTTCTTCGAGAAAACCATGCTGAAGTTGTGTGCTTCGACAAGATGATTCGATTCTCGCTCGCGAATGGTGACTTATTGTGTGTATACGGTGATACTACTTCAAAGGGTCTCAAGCTTATGTCATGTGTCCAAGCTAGCAAGTATCTCCGTAAGGAATACACGGCTTTCTTGGCTAACGTTGTAGCAGCGGAGAAGGAAAAGAAAGAGAAGAAGGAAGTGAAAGACGTTCATGTGGTTCGAGAATTTCCTAATGTTTTTCCAGAGGATCTTCCCGGACTACCGCCAAGTCGTGACATCGACTTTCGTATCGACCTCATTCCTGGAGCCAATCCTATTGCCAAAGCTCCTTACCGACTTGCGCCGTCCGAAATACGCGTGGCGCAACCCCCGGTCCCTTATCTGTCCCGGAACGGGCGGACGCGATCTCAGAGATTGGTGGTATTAGGTGTTTAATATTGCGGCGGAATTTATATCAGGACCGTAGTTAAGAAATGTTTATCAGAGTAAAACCACCATATTTGATATTAATAATTACATGGTCAAAACCAAGTTTCTTATTACAATACATTTATAGGGACAAACCCTATTTTATTGAATTTAAAACATCGTTTATTAGGTAACTTTTATAGCCACATTTTCCCAAGCATTCAGTGCTCTCCAGCTGGCTTTTCACTAATTGGTTGTTCACATTGTGTTACCTGTAACGCGTTTTAAAAACATTTGTCAGTCGGAAATACTGGTGAGTGAATCCCAGTTTAATCAAGAAACATTTTATCAATTAAAACAGTATTGAGAGCGATCACATTGTTTATTTCTACACAATTACTCATTCAGTATTTGCCACTCGACCGGATCTATGGCTATGGTCAAATTACCCATTGGCTAACTCGTTGTCCAATGGTAATGCACTGTCATTCAGACTTACTACTACTCGTAGTAAATTTTGTATACAAAACCCCATAATACCGGCAGTAATTGAAGAACTACAAAGACTCAATAACCGCTTAATCGCATTGTAAAACATTTAAGGTTTTGTAAAACATTCCAAAAAGATTAACAAAAAGAGGATAAACTCACTTTGCTATCTTAGGCTTCTTGTAAGGGTTTCCTGGGTATAATCTATAATTTATACAAATGTACATTGGTTAGTATCATAACCCTTTGAAAATATTAATGATACCCTCCCCGAGACGGCATTCCAACAACTACGTCGGGCAGAACCACGACAGTTGTTACGGAACCCTAAATCAATCGGGCAGCGTAACTATTACGAAACTGGGGTTATAATACTTACAATGGAGCAGAACCTCGCTAATTTAGGGTATAATACCCGACTATAATGCCTCTACTACAGAAAGTGAGATTTAGAATTCAAGAAGTGAGCGACGGAAAACGAAAACTGATGCCTGCTATTTATAGTTGTGATATTGAGTTCTGTCGCGGCCCGCGTGAGACACAGGCCAAGGTTACGCGGCCCGCGTCAACCTTGGTTAACACCATAGCTTGGCCCGGTCAGCTTGTAGACTTGCCACGATGTCGACACGTGTCGGCATCTGGTGTATCCGCGTTTCATGAGCTCTCGCGGCCCGCGTCAATGTAAGCTTAAGCTTACGCGGCCCGCTTTAACTAAAGAAATCAGCGGAGTCAAAGTCCAGTCTTGATACGGCCCGCGTGAGCTTGAGGTGGGATCCTACGCGGCCCGCCTCAGCTCTAAATTCAGATTTTTATTTTATTTTTATAAACTATAATGTATTTTGGGCTCGGTTTTCACATACGGGCATAATATAAGACATATTGGAACATTCTAAATTATACTAGAGTGTTAGACATGAGGGTGTTGGTTTTACCGAGGGTTGTTACATTCTTCCCACCTTGTTTTAGAGCTCGTCCTCGAGATCTACTGGAATAAGTATGGATATTTTCTTTTCATTTCAGATTCAAGCACCCATGTGTACTCAGGTCCTCTTTTGGTGTCCCACTTCACTTTGACTAGAACTAGTCTCTTGTGTTTTAAATTCTTGACTTTTCTGTCGTCAATTTGTAGAGGTCTTTCTATAAACTTGAGTTGTTCATTTACCTCTATATCCTTAAGAGGTACTATCAATGATTCATCAGCTAAACACTTTTTGAGATTAGATACATGAAACACATCATGTATTCCTGCCATTTCCTCTGGCAATTGTAGCTGATAGGCTACAGATCCTATTTTTCTAATAATCTTGAAAGGTCCAACATACCTGGGACTTAGCTTTCCCCTTTTTATGAATCTTACTACTCCTTTCCAAGGAGAGACTTTCAACAATACTTTATCTCCTACCTGAAACTCCAATGGCTTGCGTCGGTTATTGGCATAACTCTTTTGTCGATCACGTGCGGCTTTCAGTCGTTCCTTGACTTGAATAATCTTGTCAGTTGTTTCTTGCACTATCTCAGGTCCAGATAGTTGCTTTTCCCCAATTTCTGCCCAACAGACTGGGGTTCGACACTTTCTTCCAAAAAGTGCTTCAAATGGTGCAACATTGATACTTGCGTGATAACTATTATTATAAGAAAATTCTATTAAAGGTAAGTGATCGTCCCAATTACCTCCAAAATCAATTACACAAGCTCTAAGCATGTCCTCCATTGTCTGAATTGTTCTTTCACTTTGTCCATCTGTTTGAGGATGATAAGCTGTGCTTAACCTTAACTTGGTTCCCATTGCCTTTTGGAAACTTGACCAAAAATGAGATGTAAAGCGACTATCTCTATCAGAAACTATTGATAAAGGAATACCATGTAAAGAAACAATTTCATTTACATACAATTTAGATAATTGTTCCATACTAATTGTTTCTTTCATTGGTAGAAAATGAGCTGACTTGGTTAGTCTATCTACAATCACCCAGATTGTATCATTTCCTTTCTTAGTTTTGGGTAATTTAGTAACAAAATCCATTGTTATTAATTCTCATTTCCAAATTGGCATTTCTAATTGTTGTAACAAACCTGAGGGTTTCTGATGTTCAGCTTTAACTTGTGAACAAGTTAAACATTTAGAAACATAAGCTGCTATATCCTTTTTCATTCCTATCCACCAGAAATTTTTCCTTAAATCCTGGTACATTTTGTCACTTCCTGGATGCATCGTATACTTGGACTTATGAGCTTCTTCTAATATACGATAGCGTAGATTTCCTAATTTAGGTATCCACATTCTCTTTTCATGGAATCTCCAAATTCCATCTGTTCCTTGTTTTAATTCTTTTAACATACCTTTTAACTTTTCAGTATCTTCCTTGATTACTGACTCTTGTGCTTCTCTTATTTGATTATTTAAATCTACTTGTAGATTTAATTTAAGAGAACGTACTCTTCTTGGCTTTTCATGATACTTTCGGCTTAAAGCATCTGCCACTACATTTGCTTTTCCTTCATGATACTGGATATCACAATCATAATCACTAAGAAATTCCATCCAACGTCTTTGCCTCTTATTCAACTCTTTTTGCTTAAAGATATACCTTAAACTCTTTTGATCAGTGAATATGGTAAACTTACTACCATAAAGGTAATGTCTCCAAATCTTAAGAGCAAAAATTATAGCTCCTAATTGTAAATCATGGGTTGAATAATTCTCTTCATGATTCTTAAGTTGTCTAGATGCGTAAGCTATAACCTTTTGTCGTTGCATCAATACACATCCATAACCTAATTTAGAAGCATCACAATAGACTACAAAGTCTTCAGTTCCTTCTGGTAATGCTAGTATAGGTGTATGGGTTAATCTTTTTTTAAGAATTCTAAAGGCTTCTTCTTGTTTTATTCCCCATTCAAACTTAACAGATTTACAGGTTAGCTTAGTTAAAGGAATGACTATTCTAGAAAAATCTTAAATAAATCTTCTATAATAACCGGCTAATCCTAAGAAACTTCTAACCTCGGTTGGTGATTCAGGGGTTTTCCATTTGGTAATTGCCTCGATTTTGGTTGGGTCTACATGAATTCCTTCATGATTAACTAGGTGTCCAAGGAATTGTACTTGTTCTAACCAAAATTCGCACTTTGAAAACTTAGCATAAAGCTTTTCTTTTCTTAATAAACTTAAAAGTGCGTGCAAATGTCTTGCATGATCCTCTTTAGTCTTAGAGTAAATTAGAATATCATCTATAAAAACAATTATGAATTTATCCAAATATGGCTTACAAATTCGGTTCATCATGTCCATAAATGCAGCTGGGGCATTGGTTAAACCAAATGGCATGACAGTAAATTCATAATGTCCATACCTTGTTCTAAATGCGGTTTTAGGAATATCCTCTTCCTGTACCTTTAATTGATGATATCCTGACCTTAAATCGATCTTAGAGAAAAATCTAGCTCCTTGTAGCTGATCAAACAAATCATCGATTCTTGGTAATGGGTACCGATTCTTAATCGTGACTTTGTTTAATTCACGGTAGTCAATGCACATACGCATTGATCCGTCTTTCTTTTTAACAAACAGTATCGGCGCTCCCCATGGCGACGAACTTGGCTGTATAAATCATTTTTCCAACAATTCGTCCAATTGTTTCTTTAATTCTTGCATTTCAGCAGGTGCCAAACGGTAAGGTGCTTTGGCAATTGGTGATGTTCCTGGTAGCAGGTGAATTCTGAATTCAACTTCTCTATCTGGAGGTAGTCCTGGTAATTCTTCTTGAAATACATCTGAAAACTGAGACACTACTGGAATGTCTTTTAAATCTTTTCCTTTAGTGTTAGTGATTATAGAAATCAAATACACTATAGAACCTTTTCTTATACAACTTGCAGTTTTCATCACAAAGATAAATTTTGTAGTTCTAGATGGTTTATCTCCTTTAATTGTGATCGTTTTACCTTTTGGTGATTCTACTTGGATTGACTTTTGATCACATAAAATATTGGCTTTATTAGCTATTAACCAATCCATTCCTAAAACAACATCAAATCCTGCCAGATTCATGGGATATAGATTTGAAATAAATTTCTGATTTAAAATTTCTATTCTTGCTCCCTGCAAGATTTCAGAAATCCTAACGGTTTCTCTATTAGTTGTCTCTACTAAGCATTCTAGTGGTAGTTTAGTTAATGACTGATTTAGAAATTTGCAAAACGATGTATTAATAAAACTTTGGTTTGCACCAGAGTCAAATAATACCTTAGCAAAGACATCATTAACTAAAAACGTACCAGCTATGACATCTGGAATCATTTTGGCCTCATCTGTAGTCAGAACAAATGCTCTAGCATTTTTAGTATTCTTGTTGTCTGGAGCTGGAGCTAATTTTGAGCAATTCAGCTTGATATGACCTTGTTCTCCACAATTGTAACATACCCTGCTGTTAGCTTTCTTCCTGCAGTGTTCTTCCTTGTGTCCCGACATTTTGCAAAAGTTACAATATATGAAGCATCTTCCTGAATGCTTTCTTTTGCAATACCTACAGTAGGGTGCAGAGGTAGAACCTATATTTTTCCCACGGTTAGAATTTCCAGAACGAAATTCTTAAGTCAATTTTTGGGTTAGGTTTCTCCTTTGATCCTCTTCTCGGGTACGGACTAATTCATCAGTCAAGGTATTGGCTAGTTCTACAGTTTCTTCTATGGTTTGAGGTCTAGCTGCCTTGACTACGTGTCTTATCTCCCCGATTAATCCCCAGATATAACAGGAAATTAACACTGGTTCTGGTGAAGCAAGAGTTGGCACTATTCTAGCATATTCGAAAAATATCTTAGTATACCCCTTACTATCCACACCAGTCATCCTAAGATTTAGGAATTTGTTTGCTATCTGTTCTTTTTCATTGGGTGGGCAAAATTTCCTTTCTACCTTGTTTTTAAATTCTTCCCATTCCATATTATAAGTCCTATCACTTCCTCTTGTCTGGAGGATAGTGTTCCACCATTCTAGTGCTGCATTCTTAAATAAATTAGAAGCAAACAATATTTTATCTTCTTCGGCACACTTGCTTATCCTTAAGACTGCCTCAGTCTTTTCTATCTAGCGTAAGGTTGCAATGGCCCCTTCGTTGCCCGAGAATTCCATTGGTTTACAAGACCAGAATTCTTTATAAGAACAACCATAAGGCATGGTTCTTCTTCTTTTGGGAATAGGCATTTGAAGTACTGGTCCATTGTTCACGCTGTTTTCTGGTTCAATTGGTCGCTTACTGCTATGTTTACTTTTATTATCAACATCCTTAACAGTTTGAAGAATAAATGGCATTGCATCTATAATTCATTGTGACACTATGTGTTGAATAGCACTATTATCCACTTGATTTCCATTGTTATTGATGCTCGGATTTTCATTAACCACGTTAATGTTACTCTGGTTATCGTTATTCAGATTTCCTTGATTTCCTTCGTCGGCCATCTGAATTTTAAACATTTACCTCGTATTAATATCACAATAATAGGTAATATAGTTAATCACATGACACGCAATTTAACCAAAATCGTCGATCATTGCGACTTGTACTCTATTTTCATATACTATGCGTCTATTACACACTAGTACAGAAATAAAGATTACAATACCAACAGAAAGAAAATTACACTAATAATAATATGCATCCGTACACACATATTTTATTTTTATTTTATTTTATTATTATTATAATATTATTACTACCATCATTTCACCGTCTCATTCACGGATATGGATTTATCCAAAAATCCATATTACGTTCACCGTATTTCCATACGAGACGCTCTCCCACCTGACGCATTCTCTCACTGCTCTCTAAAATTTCCTCCCCAAAAGTCCTAAGTTCTTGAACGTTTTCTGCACTCATTGGGGGTGCAGGTTCTCGAACTGGGTTTGAAATCTGGGGTGCGTTTTCCTTATATGGGGGTGACAGTTCCTGAAATTGGTAAGGATCCTCTAATATCTCCCTAATATAATCATCTTGATAATAGGGGTCTAAAGGGTCCATACCTGGGTAAGCTTCTATGTTCTGTATGGGTGGGTATTCCTGGATAGGGTAACGTTGCACAAAGTCCCTATTGTCGTCCCACCAGGGATCGTAATTCGGGTCTAGGGGGTTTGGTGCAGGTACCCTAGGAATTTCTTCTGGGTTAAAGTCGTGCATCTCCACTTGGTTTTCCGGGTTTTCTATCTCCATGGGTTGTTCTGGGTTTTGTGGTTGTGGGGCTACTAGTTGTTCCAGTCCTGGGTCAGCAGCAGTTGTAGCTAGGATATGGAAATTAGCTAGGCTTCTATTTAGCATATCCTGAGTATGAGCATCTGTATTTCGCTTAATAGCTGCTAAAGCCCTTTGCTGTTGTAGTTTTCGCATTCTCTTCCTACGAGCAAAAGCTTCTTTACTGAACCATCCTCGTTTCTTATTAGGAAATGGTTCTTCAGATTGAGCTCTAAAGGCAAATATTCCTTCCTCCTGATCAGCAGAATACCCCGAAAGGGCAGGCTGTGATGATGTACCTTCACTCCTAGGTGAATCAGATAACTGACGATTCATATCTGATGGTTCTTGATCACTCATACTGAAAACTAACAAATCGTCAAATAACACATAACAAATAAATACAGTTATGCACGTATTTCCGTAATTATTTCCTAACACAAGATTTAGAATTTAAGTGTCAGCAGAACACTTCTTTGGCTTAGACCAGTGGCTAGGCTCTGATACCACCTTCTGTCGCAACCCCCGATCCCTTATCTGTCCCGGGAACGGGCGGACGCGATCTCAGAGTTTGGTGGTATCAGGTGTTTAATATTGCAGCGGAATTTACATCAGGACCGTAGTTAGGAAATGTTTATCAGAGTAAAACCACCATATTTGATATTAATAATTACATGGTCAAAACCAAGTTTCTTATTACAATACATTTATAGGGACAAACCCTATTTTATTGAATTTAAAACATCGTTTATTAGGTAACTTTTATAGCCACATTTTCCCAAGCCTTAAGTGCTCTCCAGCTGGCTTTTCACTAATTGGCTGTTCACATTGTGTTACCTGTAACGCGTTTTAAAAACATTTGTCAGTCGAAAATACTGGTGAGTGAATCCCAGTTTAATCAAGAAACATTTTATCAATTAAAACAGTATTGAGAGCGATCACATTGTTTATTTCTACACAATTACTCATTCAGTATTTACCACTCGACCGGATCTATGGCTATGGTCAAATTACCCATTGGCTAACTCGTTGTCCAATGGTAATGCACTGTCATTTAGACTTACTACTACTCGTAGTAAATTTTGTATACAAAACCCCATAATACCGGCAGTAATTGAAGAACTACAAAGACTCAATCACCGCTTAATCGCATTGTAAAACATTTAAGGTTTTGTAAAACATTCCAAAAAGATTAACAAAAAGAGGATAAACTCACTTTGCTATCTTAGGCTTCTTGTAAGGGTTTCCTGGGTATAATCTATAATTTATACAAATGTACATTGGTTAGTATCATAACCCTTTGAAAATATTAACGATACCCTCCCCGAGACGGCATTCCAACAACTACGTCGGGCAGAACCACGACAGTTGTTACGGAACCCTAAATCAATCGGGCAGCGTAACTATTACGAAACTGGGGTTATAATACTTACAATGGAGCAGAACCTCGCTAATTTAGGGTATAATACCCGACTATAATGCCTCTACTACAGAAAGTGAGATTTAGAATTCAAGAAGTGAGCGACGGAAAACGAAAACTGATGCCTGCTATTTATAGTTGTGATATTGAGTTCTGTCGCGGCCCGCGTGAGACACAGGCCAAGGTTACGCGGCCCGCGTCAACCTTGGTCAACACCATAGCTTGGCCCGGTCAGCTTGTAGACTTGCCACGATGTCGACACGTGTCGGCATCTGGTGTATCCGCGTTTCATGAGCTCACGCGGCCAGCGTCGATGTAAGCTTAAGCTTACGCGGCCCGCTTTAACTAAAGAAATCAGCGGAGTCAAAGTCCAGTCTTGATACGGCCCACGTGAGCTTGAGGTGGGATCCTACGCGGCCCGCCTCAGCTCTAAATTCAGATTTTTATTTTATTTTTATAAACTATAATGTATTTTGGGCTCGGTTTTCACATACGGGCATAATATAAGACATATTGGAACATTCTAAATTATACTAGAGTGTTAGACATGAGGGTGTTGGTTTTACCGAGGGTTGTTACAGCGCGAACTCTCAACCCAACTCCAGGAATTACTTGAGAAAGGCTTCATTCGCCCGAGCACCTCTCCTTGGGGCGCGCCAGTCCTTTTCGTCAAAAAGAAGGACGGGTCGTTCAGGATGTGCATCGACTATCGGGAATTGAATAAGTTAACTATCAAGAACCGCTATCCCCTACCTCGCATCGACTATTTGTTTGATCAACTACAAGGCGCTACGTGTTTCTCCAAAATTGACCTACGTTCAGGGTATCATCAGCTACGTATTCAAGAAGAGGATGTACCTAAAACCGCATTTCGCACTCGATACGGTCACTACGAATTCGTTGTCATGCCTTTTGGTCTAACCAACGCACCAGCGGTTTTCATGGATCTGATGAATCGCGTGTGTAAACCATATCTTGACCGTTTCGTCATCGTATTCATCGACGATGTCTTGATTTATTCCAAATCGAAGACCAAACACGCGCAACATCTACGTTTGGTTCTCGAGTTATTCCAGGGGAACCAACTCTATGCCAAGTTCTCCAAGTGCGAATTTTGGTTAAAGGAAGTTCAGTTTCTGGGTCACATTGTAAATAGTCAAGGCATTCACGTCGATCCTGCAAAGATTGAAGCCGTCAAGAGCTGGGTTACACCTAAGAACCCGTCTGAAGTCCGCTCTTTTCTCAGACTAGAGGGCTATTATCGACGATTTATCGGGGGATTCTCAAAGATCGTTGTACCACTTACCTCCCTCACGCATAAGGACAAGCCTTTTGTTTGGGGAACCAAACAAGAGACTGCCTTTCAAACCCTCAAGCACATGCTTTGCAACGCTCCTGTTCTCACGTTGCCCGACGGAAACAATGATTTCATTGTCTACTGTGATGCTTCCAACCTTGATCTTGGTTGTGTTCTCATGCAACGGGACAAGGTCATAGCTTACGCATCTCGTCAGCTCAAAATCCACGAGAAGAACTATACAACCCATGATCTCGAGCTAGGCGCAGTTGTTTTTGCGTTAAAGATTTGGCGACACTACCTGTATGGTACCAAGTGTACGATCTTCACCGATCATAGGAGCCTACAACACATCTTTAATCAGAAGGAACTTAATATGTGTCAACGATGATGGGTAGAACTTCTCAACGATTACGACTGTGAGATCCGTTATCACCCAGGCAAGGCGAATGTTGTTGCCGACGCACTCAGCAGACGGAGTTATCTGCTTAGCACTCGTAATGTTCAAGCTCAACACGATCTCGAAACCCTCATCCGCGACGCTCAACATGCATGTTTTAATGAACGCACTTTGAAGAAAGAAAGAATCTACCACGACGGAGCCCAACTTGTGAGCAAATCGAATGGGATATTCCACTTCCTAGACCGAATTTGGATTCCCAAACGAACGAATTTGTGACAAATCTTGATGGACGAAGCCCACAAATCCCGGTATTCTATTCACCCCGGTGCTGATAAAATGTACCAGGACCTTCGTTATAAGTACTGGTGGTCGGGTATGAAAAGAGATATCGCTCTCTACGTCAAAAAATGCCTAACTTGTGCTAGAGTCAAGGCTGAACATCAAAGACCCTCTGGCTTACTCGAACAACCACCAATTCCCATGTGGAAGTGGGAGAGCATAGCCATGGACTTTATAACCAAGCTGCCGCACACGTCATCAGGTCACGACAGCATTTGGGTTGTGGTCGACCGTTTGACTAAATCAGCTCACTTCCTGCCAATACGAGAAGACTACAAGGTAGAACGATTAGCCCGAATCTACACCGACGAGATCATTTGTAATCATGGGACGCCTCGTGACATCATTTCTGATCATGATGCTCGGTTTACCTCGCGACTGTGGGAAACGTTTCAAACGGCACTTGGTACATCACTTAATCTAAGTACCACTTTCCACCGTCAAACCGACGGTCAGACTGAAAGAACAATTCGTACTCTTGAAGACATGCTCCGTTCGTGTGTCTTAGACTTCGGCGGTAATTGGGATAAATACCTGCCGCTAGTCGAATTCTCGTATAACAACAGCTACCATTCTAGCATCCAAATGGCACCATTCGAGGCCTTATACGGAAGAAGATGTCGATCGCCTATTGTGTGGCACGAGATCGGTCATTCGCAATTAACCGGTCCTGAGCTATTATAAGAAACGACAGACAAAATTTTCCAAATTCGAGACAACCTGGTGAAGGCTCGGGATCGACAGAAAAGTTACGCCGATAAGAAATGCAAGCCCCGGGAATTTGACGTTGGTGACCACGTACTCCTAAAGGTATCACCTTGGAAGGGTGTGGTCCGATTCAGCAAGAAGGGAAAGCTCGCGCCTCGATATGTTGGACCTTTTAAGATTCTGGAAAGGATCGGAAAAGTCGCCTACAGACTCGAATTACTGGAGGAACTTAGTAATGTCCACCCGACTTTCCACGTGTCAAACCTCCGAAAGTGCCTCGCCAACCACGATTTACATGTCTCTCTAGACGATCTACAAGTGAACGAAACATTACACTTCGTGGAACAGCCTGTCGAAATCATGGATCGCCAAACCAAGCAACTCAGGCGCTCACGCATTCCTATCGTGAAAGTCCGATGGGAGGGCAAACGAGGCGCAGAGTTCACTTGGGAACTCGAAAGCGACATGAAGGCTAAGTACCCGCAGCTGTTTAAAGAGAAAGTCTAGAAAGAGAAAGTTCTCCAACGTGATTCACGGTGATGTACAACTTCCATCTTAATTTCGGGACGAAATTCCCTAAACAAGGGGAGGCTGTAACACCCCGTGTTTTCACAAGTCAAAGTCAAACCAAGGTCAAAGTCAACGACCGATTTCGCGCAACTTGACTCGTAGAAATTTCTTTATTTAATTCGTATTATGTGGAGTAAGTGTTGTTAATGACAATAATCGATGTGTGTTAATCGTTAATCAATCGACTTACGACCGTGAATTATAGAAAGTAACAATGCGATAAAGTTAACTAATCAATAATCAAGCTATGCTAATCGAACCGACATCAAATTTCAACTCGAGCTACGTATTTTACTTGTTATTTTACGTGTGTGTGCGCCTTACGTGTTACCTGTGCATGTTTATTTATGTTGTGTTGTGATAATCAAGCGAACTCAATCGAAACTCGAAATCTAACTCGAAATGCAATCGAACTCGAATCGTGAACGAACTACGATAAATGGTGGAAAATAGATTATGCGAGATATGAGTGTTTGGGACTGAAAGTAATTTGACTAGGAAACCCTATCGTATCGTACCGCTCGCAATCGAAATCGAAATATCAAAAATCGGCGCGTAAAACACTCGAAAAGTGCGACTGATCGATCAGGCTCCCAGCCGATTGGACAGGCTGTCCGATCGAGCTGCCTGGCCGATCGGCCAGCACTTACCCCTTTTAGCATCCTATAAATACCCCTGTCATTGTCATTCTTTCCACTTTTGGAAACCTCTGACCAACCAGCACGCTCAGCTCATCTTTTCGCAGATTCCTCTTGATTCCGGTAAGTTTTCGTCCTAATTCTTGTACTTTCTTGATCTATACACACTCCTACACCTTTCTATCTTTCAAATCTTAACTTTTAACCGTGAAATCATCAAGAATCAAGTGTTCTAGGATGATGTCATCATGGGTTCTTGAAGAACTTCATGATTTGGCCTCAATCCACCAAGAATAGCTTGGATCTAACCGATTTCCACATAAACAAACAAAGATCTGTAGTAGATCTAAACATATACACGGTGAAAAAGGATTGAAAGGGGGATATTCCAACTTTCTTTCAACTCTTTTACACTCAATGCCGTCAACCGATAGAAACGGGGTCTGTGACGTTTTGCAAATCACTTTGGTGGTTGCATGGATCAAGATCCGCATTCTACCTACGAGGTTAACCGGTTACGGGTTAAACGTTAAACTCCATACCGAATAGTTCACCGGCCGGGTTTGGGTGATTCCTGCCCGTGCAGGGGAAACAAGTAAGAACGAGGGTTCTATGGTTCGACTCATTGTCAAAATACCTCGATATAACGACAAACAAACCATAACAGCCAAGTGTTAGACGAATAGGCTGATCAGGTCAGAAAGCTGACCGATCAGGCTGCTGACCGAACGGACAGCCAGCCGATCGGATAGTCAGCCGATCGACCGACCAGCCAATCGGCTAACACATGGTCCCACACAATCAACTAACCTAATTTGAAGACTAGTATTGAACGAACTGTTGTTCGATCGAACTACTGTCCGATCGGATTACTCTTCGAATCATGAGATACTATGCTTCAATACTTAACCGATTTTTCAACGTGTTGAATGCACTAGAAGTGCCACCCGATCGAACAGCCGTCTGATCAGGTGACACTCTGTTGTCCGATCGAACAGCAGTTGTGTTATTCGATTGATCAACTATCCGACCCACTGCACCATACTTTACATTTCATTTAAATTCTTTGACTAGTTGACCTGTCCGATCGAACACCTTTCCGATCCAAAGACTAAACATTGCAATTCATTTGAATGCCTAACCGATCGGGTTGCCGGCCGATCGAACAGTCGTCCGATCGACCGACCTGAAAAGTAAAGGTACTTCAAAGTTTTCAAATACTACAACGAAAACTTCAAAAGTCAAACCATCATACACAAACACATGCTTCTCATAGGAAGAAACAATCCACTCGAACAGCCATCCGATCAGCCTACCGACCGACCGGACAGCGGACTGTCAACCGAACGGTCAGCCGTCCGATCGAACTACCGTCCGATCGACCAGCTGTCCGACCCTCCAACACTTGTTTTCCATTTTACGTTTCACTTATCGTTATGCTATCAAATCTACTCAGGCTAACCGTACTCGCTAAGCGCTCCCTTCAATCCACTAATCGCCATGAGTATACTCGAACCCTTTTTGCTTTACGCACTTTTAGGTGTTACATACGTTACGAATATTCAAACTACAAGAATCACACTACTCAAATACTATTTGAACGCTAACCGTTAATGCATGTTATACGTGGCTTATGAATGCTTGTTTGTTATGTTTACACATGGAATGCTGTCTACCTGCCTTAGCAGCGATAGTACTATAGTTTGGACTCAGCACCCGTTCACACGGGGGTTGTTAAGGATCTTTTACTTGCATGGATTACGGTGGTAATCATGTATTGCGAACTGCCTCGGGCAGTCAACCCGCAGTCATTGGTATCGATGGATCTATGTCGATAACTAACGTACTTCATTTCACTATGTGTACGTGCTGGTTATGCGTAAACGAATTCGAACTCTATATGCTATTATCAAACTTGTATGCTCACCTTTACATTTTATGTACTGACTATGTTTTAATGTATGTGACAGGTGCTTAGGACGCACACTTGGTAGGAATTTGAAGCTAGAATAAAGCTTTAGAGCCCAACAAATAGTTGTCTGTAGTGGTCAAACTAAGGGTCTCTAGAAGCAGATAAACAATTGCTCTATTATGAAATCTGAGTTGTCGGAACAGAATATTTACCTAGTTTTTGTCTGTAATAATTGTTGTACTGTTTGAGATACGGTATGGGACGTATTATTTTAAATTGAATGGTATTGATAATTGTTATGGAAACTTCTGGACAATCTGTTTCGCTCAGTGCCATGCCCCGATGATTCCGCCATCGGTTGGGGTGTGACAGTTTGGTTTTTGTTTTATGTAATTAAGTTTCATATTTAACAACATAGGCCCCTCAACTTTCATTTGGTTTATAATTTAGGCTTTTTACTTCATTCATGTGTTACTACAAGACTCCTAACTAACCGGGTTATTTATCCTAGTTAGCTTATTCTCGTTTATTTTACACTTTATAATTCTAATATAAAGTTTTACATTTTCGGGGTGTTACAAAGCATGTCTTCAAGGGTTTGGATGGTGCGTTCAGACTGCCCATCCGTTTGCGGGTGATATGCTGTGCTCATGTCTAATCGAGAGCCAAAAGACTTGCGCATTGCTTGCCACAGTTCTGAAGTAAAACGTGCATCACGATCGGAAATAATAGAGGTTGGCACTCCGTGCCTCGAAACAACTTCCTTAAGATAAACGTCTGCCAGAGTGGAGAACTTATCTGTTTCCTTGATAGCCAAGAAGTGTGCAGACTTAGTCAATCGATCCACTATCACCCAAATAGTGTCATTTCCGCGTTGAGATCTAGGCAGGACAGTAACGAAATCCATGGAAATTTGCTCCCATTTCCATGTCGGGATTTCTGGTTGTTGAAGTAGGCCTGATGGTTTTTGATATTATGTCTTGACTCTCGCACAAGTCAAACATTTACTGACGTAAGTTGCTATGTGGGCTTTCATGCTAGGCCACCAGTAGGTAGTCTTTAAGTCGTGGTACATCTTATCCGAACCAGGATGTACTGAGTAACGAGACTTATGCGCTTCATCCATCACAAGTTCGCGTAAGTTTCCATAAAGTGGGACCCAAATACACCCGTTTACATAGTAGGCACCGTCTTCCTTTTGTTCTAACCGTTTCCTCGATCCTCGTAAGGACTCAGCCATGACCTTCTCTGCTTTCAATGCTTCAACCTGAGTATCTCGTATCTGAGTAGGAAGACTAGATTGGATGGTAAGTTGTAACGATCGCACGCGTTTTGGTGTAGTATCCTTTCGACTGAGGGCGTCGGCCACAACATTGGCTTTGCCCGGATGGTACTTGATCGCGCATTCGTAATCATTCAAGAGTTCAACCCAACGACGTTGTCTCATGTTTAACTCCTTTTGCTTGAAGATATGCTTGAGACTCGTGTGATCAGTGTAAATGGTGCACTTGGTACCGTACAGGTAATGTCTCCATATCTTAAGTGTGAAAACAACTGCTCCTAACTCTAAGTCGTGCATAGTGTAGTTCCTTTCGTGAACCTTAAGTTGCCGCAATGCGTAAGCATTGACCTTGTCACGTTGCATCAACACGCAACCAAGTCCTTGGATGGAAGCGTCGCAATAAACCACAAAATCGTTAGATTTCCCAAATTCATGAGAATTTCAAGTAGAGAATTCTCATCAAATTTTACATACCTTATAACCCTCTTGCGATGAGGATCACAAATCTCAGCTCAGATTTCGTTTGGGATCAAATTTGAACCTTCAATTTGAGAGTTTGGTGAATGTTAGGGTTTTTGAGAATGGGGGTCGCACTTCTCCTGCTTTTGATCGAACCAGACATCACAAGAGTGTGTTTGGTTTTTGTTTTATGTAATTAAGTTTCATATTTAACAACATAGGCCCCTCAACTTTCATTTGGTTTATAATTTAGGCTTTTTACTTCATTCATGTGTTACTACAAGACTCCTAACTAACCAAGTTATTTATCCTAGTTAGCTTATTCTCGTTTATTTTACACTTTATTATTCTAATATAAAGTTTTACATTTTTGGGGTGTTACAAGTCCACCCCCCTTAAAAAGGGTTTCGTCCCCGAAACCAGAGTACGTACCGAATAGTGTAGGGTAGAGACGTCGCATCTCTTCTTCGGACTCCCATGTAGTGTCCGAACCTTTCCTATGCTCCCACTTGATCTTAACTTGATTAATTTGTTTGTTTCACAAGTACTTGACCTTTCGATCTAAAATCTCCAATGGCTTTACCGCATAATTCAGGCTATTATCCACCTCGATATCGTCATAATGGATATAAGTTGTTTCCTCTGCTAGACATTTCCGTAATTGTGATACGTGAAACGTGCCATGTATTCCACTCAACTCTTCTGGTAACTCGAGGCGATAAGCCACCTAGCCAACCCGTTCGATGATTTTAAATGGCCCGATAAACCTCGGGCTTAGTTTTCCTCTTTTTCTAAACCGGATGATCCCCTTCCATGGAGATACCTTTAACATAACCTTGTCACCGACTTGGAATTCGATTGGTCTCCTTCTTTTATCCGCATACGACTTTTGTCGATCCTGAGTTGCCTTCAAGTGAGCTCGAACCACGTCAATTTTCTCATTAGTGGCTTGGACAACATCTTTATGTGCAAGCTCTCGTGGACCAACTTCACCCCAACACACCGGGGTTCTGCACTTCCTACCATATAGCATCTCGTACGGTGCCATTCCGATGCTCGTGTGGTAACTATTGTTATACGAAAATTCGGCCAAAGGTAGATAAACATCCCAACTTCCGCCGAAATCGATAATACATGCCCGTAACATATCCTCCAATGTCTGTATTGTTCTTTCACTCTGCCCATCCGTCTGGGGATGGTAGGCGGTGCTAATGAAAAGTTTCGTTCCCATTTGTTCTTGAAAATCTCGCCAAAAGTTTGAAGTGAACCGGGTATCTTTATCCGACACAATAGATACCGGTATTCCGTGACGTGCCCCTATTTCGTTTGTATATACCTCGGACATCTTTTCTGAAGTATATGTTTCGCGTATAGGAATAAAATGTGCACTCTTCGTCAATCTATCCACAATCACCCATATAGCGTCAAATCCCCGAATTGTTTTAGGTAGTTTGGTCAATAGGTCCATAGTGATATGTTCCCATTTCCAAACCGGGATCTCCAGGGGTTGCAGTTTCCCATAAGGTTTCTGGTGTTCCGCCTTGACTTGTAAGCAAGTCAAGCACTTCTCCACATATTTCACCACATCCCTCTTCATTCCGGGCCACCAATAGTTTTGTTTCAGATCATTGTACATCTTGGTCGCACCCGGATGAATAGAATATTGAGATTTATGAGCTTCATCAAGTAGAAGCATTTTCACCCCACAAGTATTTGGAACCCATATTCTTCCAGATCGAGTCTTCAACCCGTTCTTTCCATCCAACAAATCTTTTAACTGGGCGATTATTCTCTCCTTCTTCCAGTTCTCCTCTTTCACTGCTTCTACTTGCGCTTCTCGGATACGTTCAAGTATACCCGAGGTCACCACGAGCTGCATCGATCTTACTCGTATTGGGACATAGTCCACTTTTCTGCTCAGAGCATCCGCCATCACATTTACTTTTTCCAGGATGGTAGTGTATTTCACAGTCGAAATCCTTCACTGTTTCTAACCATCGCCTCTGTCGCATGTTTAACTCCTTCTGATCGAAGAAGTATTTTAGGCTCTTGTGATCGGTGAATATGGTGCACTTTACCCCATACAAATAGTGCCTCCATATTTTTAACGCAAACACCACCGCAGCTAATTCGAGATCATGCGTGGGATATTTCTTTTCTTGTATTTTCAATTGCCTCGAGGCATAAGCTATGACTTTGCCCCGTTGCATCAAAACACATCCAAGCCCCAAAAGTGAGGCGTCTGAATAAACTACCAAGTCCTCGACTCCGTCCGGCAACGTTAATACCGGAACTTGAGTTAATTTCTCTTTTAGCGTTTGAAACGCCCTTTCTTGTTCAACACCCCATATGAACTTTTCCTCCTTCCGGGTTAACTTTGTTAGTGGCGACGCAATCTTGGAGAAATCTTGAATGAATCTCCTATAGTATCCCGCAAGCCCTAAGAAGCTTCTAATTTCCGAAGGGCTCTTCGGGGGATTCCACTTCGACACGGCCTCGATCTTTGACGGATCTACCAATACTCCATCGGCACTTATGATGTGGCCGAGAAATTGCACCTCTCGTAACCAAAAGGCGCACTTAGAAAATTTTGCATACAACCTTTCTCGTCTAAGTGTCTCTAACACCTCTTGTAAGTGATGTGCATGCTCAGCTTCACTTTTCGAATACACCAAAAAATCATCGATGAACACGATGACCGATTTATCTAGCATTGGCTTGCAAACCCGTTCATGAGATCCATGAAAGCCGCGGGTGCATTTGTTAGCCCAAATGACATCACGAGGAACTCGTAATGTCCGTATCGTGTGCGGAAAGCCGTCTTCGGCACATCTTCCTCCTTGACCTTTAGTTGATGATACCCCGATCTAAGGTCAATCTTTGAAAACCAGTTCGCACCTTGTAATTGGTCAAATAGATCATCTATCCTCGGAAGCGGGTATCGGTTCTTTACCGTGAGTTTGTTTAACTCCCGGTAATTGATACACATGCGCATGCTTCCGTCTTTCTTTTTCACGAATAGTACCGGTGCGCCCCAAGGAGACACACTCGGCCTTAGGAATCCTTTGTCAAGCAGGTCTTGAATCTGGGACATCAACTCTTGTAATTTCGACGGTGTGAGTCGGTACGGTGCTCTAGCTACAGGTTTTGCGCCCGGAATCAATTCGATTCCGAACTCTACTTCCCGTTCGGGCGGTATCCCCGGTAAATCTTCCGGAAACACACCTTCGTAATCCCGTACTACTGGTACATCTTCAACCTTCAGTGATTTCTTCTCGGGCTCATTCGCGTATATCATAAATGCCTTGCATCCTTGCTTCATAAGCTTGTGTGTAGGGGTGCAAACGAGCCGAGCTACTCGCGAGCTACTCGAGCTCGGCTCAAAAAAAGCTCGAACGTGCCGAGCTTAAACGAGCTCGAGCTCGAGCCCGAGCCTAAAAACAAGCTCGTTTAGCAAACGAGCCCGAGCTTCGCTTATCGAGCTCGAGCCGGCTCGCGAGCCTTAACGAGCTTTCTTTTTATATATTTTTATTAATATATTAAACATATATTTAATAATAATATTTACCAATTATATAAATATAAAAAATAACTAAATTATATATATAGCAATAATTATATTTAATAATAATTAATTAATAAATACTAAACGAGTCAAGCCCGAGCCGAGCTCGAGCTTGAAAATTTACCTACGAGCCGAGCTCGAGCTATAGAAATAAAGCTCGAATCGAGCCGAGCTCGAGCTTTCAAGTGTTAAACGAGCTCGAGCCTGGTCGAGCTCGGGCTTGGCTCGTTTGCACCCCTACTTGTGTGCTTTCAACATCGAGCATATTATGGGGTTACCTCCTTTTTCGCCATAAATAGTGTCTTGTTTTCCTCTCAGAGATGTTAGCTTTATCTCCTTACGAAAACAAACGACCTTTGCGTGGTGCTGAGATAGCCAATCCATCCCAAAGACTACTTGAAACTCCCCCATTGACATCGGGATTAGGTCTATCAAGTATTCTTCATCATCGATGCTTAATTTGCAGCCTCGACAAATGTCACAAACTATAAAACTTTTGTTGTCCCCTATTTCAACTTCTAAGGGCACAAATAATTTCGTCAATACAAATGAAGGATGTCGAATAAATCCATGTGAAATGAAAGATTTATTCGCACCCGTATCAAACAGTACACGTGTAGGAATTGAGTTAATTGTGAATATACCTGAGACCACATCGGGTTCTGTCTTTGCTTCAACAGCGGTAAGTTGGAAGGATCTAGCCTTCGCCTTTGGAGCCTCCGTTGGAGATTCTTTTGTGTCTCTCTTTCCAACCAATTCAGGGCATTCAGACTTTTTGTGGCCGGGCTGATAACATTTATAGCAAACGGAAACTTTTCCGGGACATAGCGAAGCAGTGTGCCCCGTCTTCCCACATACCGGACATGGCTTATCTTTGAAGCGGCACTCACCCTTGTGCCCCTTTCTACACACCTTGCAACTTGGTGACCCGCCTTTAGCATCCACCTTCTTTCCCGATTCTCCAGTTCGAGCTTTCTTTGTAGGACTTGGATTCACATCCTGTGCCCTTCGCTCACCCCTTTCAACTTGTTTCTTCAACTCGATTTCCCGTTCCCGAGCAATGTTTATGATTTCGGTAAGGGTCTCGTATTTTGAAGGAGTCATAAACTCCCTATATTCAGCGCTCAACATGTTATAGTAGTAATATATTTTATGTTCTTCATTCGTCACCAATTCACTACAAAACTTCATCTTATCCATAAACGTCGCCGTTATCTTGTCTATGGTCTCACCCTTGTGCCTAAGTTGCATGAACTCTTCTTTGATTTTATTAATGACCGCCTTGGGACTATGATGTTTAAGAAATGGTGTCTTAAACTCCTCCCATGTCATAGCCCTTGCCGCTTCGGCCCCAATTTCATTTTTTTATTGTCCCACCAATCTTTGGCTTGCCCTCTCAACTGACCCGTTCCGAAAGCAACAAAGTCGCTTTCGTCACAATGGGTCCTTTCAAACACTCCTTCAACATCACTTAACCATCTCTGGCATATTATCTGGTCAACCTCCCCGTTGTAGATTGGCGGTTTACACGCTATAAACCCTTTGTACGAACATCCCTTACGTTCTCCCGATTTATCTTTCATAAGGTTGACACTATCTTCCAACCTTTTGACTCGTTCTTCGACAAGTGACAACACCGTGTTTTGAATTTTGTCTATAAATCCGGATAGACTACCTTCAATTGCCTTCCCCACTTCTTCGGCAATTATCTCTTTCATTTGTTCGGTGCTTGTCGGCACCGGATCATTATCGTTTCCTTTCGACATCTTGAAACGGAAATGTTTACATTAAACATTAAACATTTCATTTACAACATAGCTTTATTTGCTTCGGTTTAGCCAAGTGTGTAACTTGCTTTTACCGTTCACATTTTGTGCACTTTCCGGGTTTGAGTGTGTTAACACACCCTTCCCATGCACATTAATTCGTATCTCATTTCTTACATAAGATAGGATCTACTAAAATAATAAATTAATTCTTACCGGACGATCGATCAAGCTTGAACCGAACACTTTGTTGACAACCTTAAGCTCTGATTACCAACTTAAAACAACCGTCTAATTTCTATTCGAATTTAATAAAATATATACATGATTTTATATAAATAGTACTTTACTTCAACACAAGTACAAAATTTAGGTTTTTAAAGTAATCACATACTAGTTAACTACTAACTAGTTTTAACATTCAAAACATGATTAGTAATTCATTTACATCATAACATTGTCTAAACAGAGTTAATTTACGCGGAAGCTTCAAAAGTTCGTGTTCGGTTCTTCAAACACTTGCTTGACCGCCATCCGTATTCTTTCAATACCTAGAAACTGAAATGTCTACATAAAAACTAGTGTTAGAGTTCTTAGAAATATTACATAATCGAAACTACGATCAAAACGGATTCGATTAGATATAATATGCAAAAATTTACAAAAATTTACCTAGAAACACTTGCTCTACCGTAACTTACGGTATCTACCGTAAGTTACGGTAGTCACTTTATGATTCTGGTCTACCGTAAATCAGTAGTAATCCACCGTAAAGCTTTTGATCTCTACCGTAAGTTACGGTGGATACCGTAACTTACGGTAGCCCCTGCAAGTTTATATTTTGACTGATTTGATTATAAAGCCCAAACCAAACTCTCAGATTTCTCATTCTTACAAACCAACATGTTAAATTCTCGTATTCTAATATGTCGTTTATCAACAATAACAAAAGACCAATTTACTATATCACGAAGCATTCGCCACGTATTAATCGATTATTTGACCTATTTGGCTCATCTACGGAATCCTCCATTATGATGACTACCAACAAGTTGTAACCAATCCTGGTCTTATTAATCAATATAGCGAACATTATCGCTTTGAATTAAGACAACCCTTATTCCACAATTCACTATACTTATGCAGTTATCAAAGTTTACCCAATGTAACGAATCAAGTTACAAACCTTCAATGTACGCCTTTCAAACGCAAGTCACCACCGGCTTGTCCGCTCGATGCTCCCTTATCCTTACCTATAGAGTTCAACCATAGCATGTTTAGAACTCCTTATCAATTATACATTACATAATCCGCCCAAACATCACAATACGCGTTTTTAACTTAATTTGCAGTTTCGAGCCTTCTTTGAGGCATTTCTACAAACACTTATAGGGTAGAATTTTATATCAGTTATATTCTAGTTCATGGCTTGTCTCTTGGCCTCGATTAACATTAATTTAGCTACCACATATAGAATTAAGCATGAAATTTTCATAAATCAGTTTCTATGAATCAATTTACGCTAGGTTAGCCTTCTAAACTCTAGTGTGCGTAAGCAATGACCTTGTCACGTTGCCTCAACACGCAACCAAGTCCTTGGATGGAAGCGTCGCAATAAACCACAAAATCGTCTGTGCCTTCAGGCAATGAGAGAATAGGTGCGCTATAGAGTCTATCCTTTAAGTGCTGAAATGCAGATTCCTGTGCATCACCCCAACGATAGGTGACACCTTTCTGTGAAAATAGTATGTGCCTTCAGGCAATGAGAGAATAGGTGCGCTATAGAGTCTATCCTTTAAGTGCTGAAATGCAGATTCCTGTGCATCACCCCAACGATAGGTGACACCTTTCTGTGTTAGCGAGGTGAGGGGTTGCGCAATCTTGGAGAAATCCTTGATGAACCTTCTGTAGTAGACCGCCAAACCCAAGAATTGGCAGATTTGTGTTGGCGTACGGGGTGCAGGCCAGTTCTTAATCGAGTCGACCTTGGATGGATCAACATGAATCCCATCCTTGTTTACCACATGGCCTAGGAAGTGGACTTCGTGGAGCCAGAAGTCACATTTCAAGAATTTGGCATACAACTGCTCTGTTCGAAGTAGTTCCAAAATAAGTCTCAGGTGTTACTCGTGTTCCTTCTGACTCTTCGAATAGATCAGGATGTCGTCTATGAAAACTATGACAAACTTATCCAAGTAAGGTTTGCACACTCTGTTCATAAGATCCATGAAGACCGCAGGTGCATTCGTCAATCCAAATGGCATAACTAGAAACTCGTAATGCCCATACCGAGTCCTGAATGCTGTCTTAGAGATATCCTCATCTCGGACTCTCAATTGGTGGTAGTCTGACCTCAGGTCAATCTTGGAGTAGTAACTCGACCCTTGCAACTGGTCAAATAAGTCATCAATGTGTGGTAGAGGATAACGATTCTTCACAGGCACCTTGTTCAGTTCGCGGTAGTCAATACACTTTCTTCTTCACAAATAACACTGGAGCTCCCCAGGGCGAAGAGCTAGGACGTATGAAACCCTTTTCCAAGAGTTCTTGTAGTTGCGTGGACAGTTCTTCGAGTTCTGATGGGGCTAGACGATAGGGTGCACGAGCTATTGGTGCTGCTCTAGGAGCTAGCTCGATTTGAAATTCAACTTGGCGATGAGGCGGCAGACCAGGTAATTCCTCAGGGAACACTTGAGGAAAGTCACGTACGATCGGAATATCTTTTATCTTCTTCTCTTTCTTTGAGGTGTCAGTGACGAGGGCTAAAATAGCAGTGTGGCCATTTCGCAAACACTTCTGGGACTTAAGGAAAGAGATGATGCCCACAACAGCACCACTCTTGTCGCCATGAATCGCCAAAGGTTCTTCTCCAGAACGAGGAATGCGGACGATCTTCTCTTTGCAAAGAATCTCTGCTCGATGTTGAGATAACCAATCCATCCCGATTACGATGTCGAAACTACCCAAAACTATAGGAATGAGGTCGATAGAGAAGGTCTGACCAGCTAAGACGAGATTACAACCCTTAACTATGCGTGTGGCCTCGAGACTTTTACCGTTTGCTAGTTCTACCGTGTGTTTGGTGTTCAAAAGTGTTGGAGTTCACTTAAGCATATGACTAACCTTTACGGACACATAACTGGTATCAGCACCCGAATCAAATAAAATAGTAACATAAAAGTTGTCCAGTAGGAACTTACCCATCACGACGTTGGGATCATTCCTCGCGTCACCCTGACCAAGCACGAAAGCACATCCCCTGGCACCATTGCCATCATTGTTACCCCCGTTATTGTTCCCGTTCCCCTGATTATTGTTGTTGTTCTGATTCTGGTTCAACTGGGGGCAGTTCCTCTTGAAGTGACCTTCAGCACCACACTGATAGCATCCTCTGTTGCCCTGTTGTTGATGCGGCTGATTCTGTGGAGCTGGTGGCTGTTGTTGACGATTTCGATTTGCAGGTCGTGCGCCCCTGCAATCCTTTGCTTCATGACCAAACTTGTTACACCTCGGACAACGACCCTTGTTGCACTGCCCACTATGATGCTTGTTGCAGCGGTTGCACTTGGGGTGGTTTCCCCTATATCCACCCTACCCTTGACTACCAGAAGATTGCTGTCCAGGACTCTGGTAGTCATCAGTCTTTCGCTGCTGAGATTGAGACTGAGCTGATGTTGAACCCTTGCTTGAGACTCCATTCCATTTGCGCTTGTTGTCGCTGGGGGCATCAGTAGTAGTAGTAGTAGTAGTAGTAGTAGTAGTAGTAGTAGTAGTAGTAGTAGTAGTAGTAGTAGTAGTAGTAGTAGTAGTAGTAGTAGTAGTAGTAGTAGTAGTAGTAGTAGTAGTAGTAGTAGTAGTAGTAGTAGTAGTAGTAGTAGTAGTACCAATACGCTTGGGAAGCCTGTTCTGCTCGACTGCCTGATCAGTGAGACGATGAGCCAAACGTATAACTTGCTGGATAGTGGCGAGGTTTGCTGCAGTCACATGACTCTGAATCTCTGGCACTAACCCTTTAAGGTATAGCTCGATACGCTTAATAGGAGGATCCACCATAGTAGGACACAAGATAGCCAGCTCGTTCGATCTTTTCGTGTGCGCTTCAATTTCCGACCCCGTCATCTTTAAGTTGAAGAACTCTACCTCCAGCTTGTGGATGTCATCACGATTACAGTATTCCTCCTTGATCAATTCCTTGAAATCGTTCCATGGGGTGGCATTAGCAGCAACCAACCCCAGCATCTGAACCTGAGCGTTCCACCACGTGAGCGCTACGCCTTCAAGGGTACCAGTAGTATACTTCACCCTACGAGCCTCAGGGCATTCACACATCTCGAAGACAGACTCGAGCTTCTCAAACCAGTGATGGAGGCCTACAGCTCCCTCAGTATCGTTGAAAGTAGTAGGTCGGCAGTCCATAAAAGTTTTGAAAGTACAAACAGGAGGCTGAGCATGTTGACCTGTCGTGCAAGTAAGAAGAGGCAAGGTTAAGCACAAGTGTTGGTTTACGAGTGTAGGATCTAAAGATCCTAGAGTAAGTTGCTATGGCAGGTTATACCTCCTGCCTGAGCGGCTGCGAGTGTTGCAGTAACTTGTTCAATGATTAAAGCCGTCAGCTGGGCTTGAGTTAGGTTGATACGTCCACTCATGATCTTCATATTAAAGGAAACATGAGTGAGAAAGGTGTCGCGAAAGTGCGATGACAGAAGAGAGTAAGCACATATGTGTTTCAAACAATAGCTGCTACTTATCTAAGCATGCCATGAGCAATGTACTATGTAACTAACAAGTAGGTAATATATACATAAACCATATCACCTAGAATGTCGAGTCTTGCACGTGGAGCGAAGCATCGTTGTGGATCGTCGAGCACTGTACAGGTTATAGTCTGGTTTTGTCAAAAAGCTTTTCCCTTTTTAAAACCAAGTTCACTAAAACCTGGCTCTGATACCAATCCGTCACACCCCCAAAATCCACATGCGGAGTATCACCGCTTGGAGGCGTGACTGACCAGGATCCAGCCACCAATCATATTGAACTATGCAATTAAGTAAATAAAACCAAACCCAATATAATTGGTGTTTAAAAGAAACCAAACATGTTTAAGCAATCAGTGGAAGCATAGTAATGTTTAAATAACCAAAACATAGTTTAAAGTTCAAATGTTAAGTACGGGACATAACAGTCCATATCCCACAACGACTTCCTCCTCGTGCAAGCTCCATAAGCATCTAACGACCTGCAAGGCATGTAACAACGAGTCAACAACAAAGTTGAGCGAGTTCACAGTTGGTTGTTTAGTTGTACCAGTTTGTTTTGAAAACCACAAGTTGTTTCGTAAACCACGAGTTAACCAGTTCCTTTATTTCCCAAACCATATCCATAATCAGTAGGGGCTTCCCCATGTGAACCACTAGATCGTTACCATATCGACAACTGACGAACAATAGTTGTGCCCTACGTCAATGTCTATCATCATTGACACTTTGCTATGATCCATTAGTACACGCCCGTCCGACCGGCACGGTGTGAGGTTTGTCAAACCTAATGGCGCTATTAACTAATGACCCGCTCGCCATCGGCCTCGGCGATTAATTCGATATAAAATGAGGGACTTAATGATAGAGTTTTGTCTAGTAAGTTTTAAGGTTGTTGTCCTACCCAAGGAGGACGAACGTACGTATTCTACCCAAGGAGAATACGCAGGATTAAGATTGGCATCCTACCCATGGAGGATGGCCGTACATATCCTACCCAATGAGGATATGCAGGTTCCGTTTTAATTCTTTAACCCATTCCCAACCACCGGGAATCCCATGCCTTAGAAAATATGTGAACTCACCTCGGTTTGCTCGGTTTGATTAGCTACTTGATCACAATTTATCAGTCAAAGCCTAGAGTATGCACGTGTAGACAATCAGTTTACATTCACGAAGTTCACATATAAATAGGTTCATCATGAAGCACATAGCATTCAATCAAGCTCAACACATAACTGTTCCTCAAACTACCATGGTTATTTCATTAACAGACTTAACTGAGTTATTGTGCTTGTTTACCTTTTGACGAAACCCCCTGTTTCGTCGTGATCCCCACTGGCGAAACTCCCCAAGTTTCGCCGTGACTCCCCTTGACGAAACCCCCAATGTTTCGTCGTGACCTCTGTTGACGAAACCCCCAGGATTCGTCGACATCAGTGTTTCGTCAGAATGTTAAGGTTACGTCATGTCATCAGTTAATCAATTATGCAGAAACCCTAATTATCATTATCCATCGTTTATACAGTTATCATACAATAATCATTGATGCTACTCTATCATACCAATTACATCATGGCACATAGTACCTAGCATGAACCCTAATTCACAAAATAACTTTATACAATCTAGGTTGCAACCTGTATAAATTTCAATGGTAAGATCCATTCAACACAAGTGCCAAATCAACAGAAACGTGAACAAATGCAATCTCATGAGTTACTATCATACAGTTCCTAAACAATCGATTTGCACAAGAATAGTAAAAACCCTAATCACATGATTCTCAATCTAAACATTAATCATAGCCAAACCATACCGAAATCAGACTTTCTCATTATGATAGCTATTTACACATATAGCAACAAGTAGATCGAATCGATAATTGTGACTAACCGGTTAAGATGAAACACAAAAATTCCTAGAAAGATGATGGTGAGGGGTAGTGGTTGCCGTCGCACAAGAGAGGCTCTAGGGTTTTCAATTCTGCTAAAAGTGTGCCGAATGAAGCAGTTTCTCGTAATTATACCCACATTAGCATACTGGGCCCTTAATGGGCTTCGGCGAAAGCCTGGGCCGGCGAAACCCATGTTTCGTCAATGAGGGGATGACGAAACCCCAAGGGTTTTCGTTGAGTTGATTGGTGACGAAACTCCAAGGTTTTGTGCGACTGGTTTGTGGAGAAACCCTCCTAAATTTCATCACATGACTCCATATAACAACACACTACAAATATAGATCTCAGATCTGTAACATGTGTGTATTTAACTCAAAAAGATAAATTTTTTGAACCTCCCTCGAACAGATCTATGAAATGTTTGTCAATAAATTTCTTTTTGAGCTCTAATAGGACAGATCTAAAAGTTTGAACCAGGAAAGCCCGTGTGAAGAACGCAGATATGGAAGCCGGGTAGAGAAACGAGGTTTGATTTTTTGGATCTAGATTTAGATACGATGGGCGCCAATGTTGAAACACGGAATCACCGCCGGGATGATTGGACCGCTTTCTCTGAGAGGATGAAGAATCACACATTGCTCTTCCTCTTGAACCTAGATTTGCAATGGAGAAGAGAGAAACATGGGGATGTAGAGATGGCCGGTAAGAAAAAAAACTCTTATTTCCAGCAACAAAAGTGTGGCGGCTCCATATCTTGTGCTCTAATAATGAGGTGAACACCTCTTTATATTGGAGACATGGGCCTCCCCTAACCTCAATGGGTCAGGCCCAGTTTGGGTTATCTCTACAAGCCCACAACCTAGTGTAGTGTAAACTACAACACGCTAGGTTTCGCGAGTTAGTACGCAATAATAATAAATATTATAATTAAGGGCGATAAGTAACGAATATGTCCGGTCGTTCAAGTTGGGTCTAATACCATAGATAGTAATCGATTAAATCATTATTTTCATTCCTTCTAACGGTAAAATGATCCAAAAAAAGGTATTAAAAATACGCCTTTCTTTTTTTTTAATTCTAATAATAACATCATTTCTAATAACTAACATTAAACTAATTAACTTTTTTTTCAAACGGTAAATTTGGATCACTGACAGACCAGCCACCCGATCATCTCCATTAGGCATATATACACCAATTAAGGAGGAAACTCAATAAATACGTGAAAATCCCCTTTCTGGGAATCGAGCCCTAGACTCATTAACTAAAATTGAATTTCAAATAATTTTCAAAAAACGACCATTTTACCTTATTATTAAAAGACATAATGTGCAATGCATTATTTTGTTTTCTTGTTGTTTTCTATTATTTACTTTACTTTCTTGTTTTTTTAAATTTTTTATCACTTTTGTTTTATAAGCTTACTAGGTTTGAACTCCGTGTATTACACGGGTTGCGTAAATATAATTTTATATAATAAATAATAAAAATGAGATATCTTTAAAAAAAACTCATGTATTACACATGTTGAATAAAATATAATTTCATGTGTTAACAGATACAGTCATCAAGATTTATCTTATAAAAATGAATTTTGATGTACTATTTACTTATTAAAACATTTTAGTTTGTTTTTTATTTATTATTTGGTATAAAAAACGCATGTATTACATGTTGTTGAATCTCGTTTTTATGATGCATTCATATTATGAGATAAAATTATTTTAGTTAGTTATATGCACCTTTATGCTTATTTGTTTATTTCATTCATAAAACACTCGTCTCAAACTTGTATTCAAGAGAGTTTACGGTACAAAAAGGTGGAGATCGATCCCCACGTTTTTTATAAATTTCATCATTTTTATGAATTATACCGTAAAATTGAGAATTAAATTTTCTTTGAATGGAGTACAGAATTGTTATATTTAAAAATGGTGTTATTTCTAAATGTTGATCCAATGTGTGACAATGATAAATGATTGTTTAAACCAATTAAAACAGTACGCCTAACATTACAAAGGTGAAACTAAGTTGTCTAGATTTGACATTTGAAAGAATTGTACGACTATAATGATGAGTTCAAACCATTATAGCGATGCATCTAAAAACACATATAATTTGATAGAAGCATATGCCACGGACCTAGAATAATTATTTATTCTAGTGAAAATAAAAAACAATAATACAATATCTACTCATAATACTCGGGATATAACTTTATGGTTATATATAAAAAAATCGGTTATCCTTATCTAAATTTTTGTTTAAAATATTTATAGAAAAACAAACATTTATTGTTATCTAATTTTTGTTTAAAATTATTATTATTAGTATAGGAAGATTATTACGGGGTAATGAAATAGTAAGCGATATCCACCATAATAATAATAACATTTTTTTTTTATTTGAATGGATAGCTTGCTTATTAGTGTTTCAAATGATTATTTTAATAATAGTTATATTAAATAATTACATATTAAGTAATTGTCGATTATCAAGGTTCTTATTATTATTTTTTCTAATTTGAAATCTCTCTATATAATTCTTATAAAAGATTCTACATTTTTTTTTGAAGCTCTATATAATTCTGGCTTGAAATCTCTCTATATAAATCTGATAAAAGATTCTACATTTTTTTGAAGCTCTATATAATTCTGGTAAAAAAAATTACATTTTTCTGAAGCTCTATATCAATTCAGATGAACTTCAACGTTCAAAAAAAAGATGAAAAAGATTGAATTTGATAAATATAAAGTAATTATATATTATTAAAATCAATGTTTGTAGGAGTTGTAATTTTTTTTTAATTTCATCTACATAACTTTTTTTAATAATAATAATATTATTATTATTCAACGGGTCATCCACAACAATTACTCAGCATCAGGGGGACGAGGTTTTGTCTTTGGTATATTAGGGTTTGCAATTCAGAAAGGGGTGGCGGCGCAGCTTGTTGCCCGTCTACCTTTTGTTTTGATGTAACTTGGCAAGTATGAATTAAATTTCGTTTACTTAAAATATGAGAGATAAATAGAAAAATAAGGTGAGAAAACACCAGAAAGTGACATGTATCCAAAAAAAGATCTATACTATCTATTAAATGAGCTTAGAGCATGACCTCACTTTGCTTACGTGTCATGATATTAGGTATGCCACATAGGCTGCCACATAGACTCCGCTGATGTCATAAATCTGATGTCATAAATCTGATATTTTTTTAATATATATGTATGTACAATCTAATATTTAAATTAAAAACTTATCTTTTTTTAGGAGGCAAATTTGAAAATGCAAATTCAAAATTCAAAATCAAATCATAATTTCAATCCTCTCTCTCTCTCTCTCTCAAATATAGTCCACCATCATTTTTAAAATTCAAACCATCATCTTCAACCTTCTCTCTCTAAAACTCATTTTCAAAAATTTCAAATCTAGAACTCTCTCTAAATCGATTGTTATTCAAGACTGGTAATTTGTTCAATATCTGCAACTCGATATCGATTCACAGCTGGTACAACAAAACAACTCGATTTCTGCAATTAGGTATTGCTCTCTCAACCGAACGTGATTTCCTATGAAATCCATCAAGACCAATCAAATCCTTCATCTTATTATCTTCTCCTATTTCTTAGATTTAGGGTTTTTAATGGAGATTTATATACTTGGCAATTCAAAAGATGTACGAGGTGGATTCCATCTCTGACATGTATCGATCTAGGGTTTGACATCTTGATTTTGTAGGGTGAGTTGAGGAAGCTGCTTAAAGTGGAGCAGCAAAAGCTCCTCTCTTGAAACAGCAGGTACACTTTTATGTTACTAAATGTAGGAATATGATATATTTTTTTTTGTTTGTGATTGTTCTTTGTTCAATTTAGGATACATATTAATGTGATGGCATATGTTATGGACCAGGTAAGGTTGCTATTGGTGTTGTTGGGCTGATTACTCCATGGTACTCTCTACCTCTACTGTAATAATGATTTGTATTTTGTAATAAATATTTTTCTTATAGTCTATTATATTTGTTTTCTATAGGAATTATCCTTTGCTAATGGCAGCTACTTGGAAAGTTGCATCTGTTGATACAATCTCAAATCACAGATATGTTACACATTATATCTTTCTTTTAGCTTTTAGTTTCATCCGATTTCATTTTATTGTAGAATAAAGAATGCAGCTAGAATAGATGAGAGCGAGATTTACACTCTTGACGGTATAAGAAGTTCTTTAATTCGACAAGAGGATAGCATAATACTCAGCCTTGTCGAAAGAGCTCAATATTGTTACAATGTCGATTCGCATGACCCTAAAGCTTTCTTCATGGATGGCTTCCAGGGTTCATTAGTTGAATTTATGGTCCAAGAGACCGAAAAGATTCACGCTAAGGTAACTTAAGTGCAATTTGAAGTTGTTAAAATAAAAAAATAGTAAACTTGTAAGATAATCTTCGTGACTGTCTTTTGAAACAGATGGGAAGATATAAGAGCCCTGATGAACATCTGTTTTTCCCAAACGACTTGCCTGAACCTATGTTGCCCCCTTTAGAGTACCCACAGGTTGTGATATATTTTTTTTGTTTGTGATTGTTCTTTGTTCAATTTAGGATACATATTAATGTGATGGCATATGTTATGGACCAGGTAAGGTTGCTATTGGTGTTGTTGGGCTGATTACTTCATGGTACTTGACGGGTGGTCCATAGGACAACCCTTTATGATGTTAAAAGACAAGTTTATCCCTCATTTAATTGTGTAATTATCTTGAATTAGATAACTACGGTTGCTTATGTTTCAGGTGCGGTTCGGGAGCTTAAAGTAGATAAAACGCAGCTGTGGACGGTTTGGAGATGAACGGATCGAGGGTGGAACGAAAGATGAAACAAAGCACAAAATTCAGGTTGTCACCATAAATTACGGTCCCACCGTAATTTACGGTGGACCTGAATATTGCCATTTTCTCACCGTAAATCAGGGGCCAGCCACCGTAACAATTTGATAGCCACCGTAATTTACGGTGGCACCGTAAATTACGGTGGAGGCGACGCGAAAACTTGTAACTGCCATCATTAAATCGGTTTTATGGTGTCTTTTCACCTATTCTCATCATTGGACGTTTTTGAAAGACACGAGGGGCGAATTTGGCTGTTCTTGCTTGGTTCTAAACAATTTCTAACATTCGGTTTGTGATTTTGATTCGTATGAACATTGAACTTATTGTTATGATGATTCACCAAGCTATGTGTGGCTAAACCTTTCGGTGATCATCTTAGGTGAAGGTTTCTCTTGAACTTTTGTGTGTTTATTTTTGAATTTCTAGAATGATAACTTGTGTTTGCTTGTTTATCATGGTGTATGCATAATTGGTTGTAGCGTGTTAATTGATAGTGCAATTTCTAGTCTCAATCGTACGTTCTTGGTGCCATTGGCAATCGAGATATCACGGGAAGGGTTAGGGTTGGTTATCGATTAATTGATCATCGGGAGACAACCTCGCGTTTATATAATCCGAGTACTTTGTTCCCTTTTATCACTTCAATTATTTATGCACGAGTTATGTCTATTTAACTCTTTCTAGTTGGAAGTTCACACAATTGTTAAAAGAAACTGAATCCTAAGATGGTCATTGTTCTCCTAATCTGTTAAACAACCAATTTTCTTTTGCAATTTAATTAGTTAATCTTAATTTTAAAAATCAACCAATCAAACCCACTCTTGAATTTATTTTTCTTTCAATTTAGTTTACTTTAGTGAAGTTAGACATACATCGAGATAGCACATATTCCACAAACTCCCTTTGTTCGATACCCACTTACCGCTAGCTAATTAGTTGTAATTGGATTAAATTTGATTGTGACCACGACATCACGTCAAATTTTGGCGCCGTTGCCGGGGAGTAGTGCGCAACGTGTGTTATCTTGTGTGTTAGTTTGAAAAAAAATTAAAAAAAAAAAAACCAAAAAGATTTCTTTTATGTTCATGATTTACACTTGGTAGTTGAGTTGTGTTGTGCAGGACGACAGGGCATTACACAAATTTCAGCTTATTTACGTGTAGATTGTGCGGGGGTCCACGACATCCATGTATTGGTTGCCACGAGGCTCACTACAGGAGGGCACATGGAAAACCGGTGTCTTATGTTTCACAGCTTCCACCTCCATCATACGTTGACAATTATGAATCAGAAATGGAGGATGACTATTATTCATATGGATACGATCGGGACGAGGAAGTTTATTATGAGGCAAGGATGGATGGTCTATGTTTTTGTTGCGGTCGCGATCACACTTATGATTATGATGTGTGCCCAGTGTATTCTGAAAACCCGAAGTATTGGGATAAAAAGATGATGGAGGCGCGCATCTATAGACCGTATCAGGGATATCGACAATATCATCCCGAAGAATATTCTGAGCCCGAGGGTGTTTATGTTTATGAGACCGAGGAGGAGAAAGAGCTTGCTGTATTGGAAGTAACTTTGTCCAAACTCGAGCAATATTTAGCAACACCCAACCTATCCGATGAAGACCGAATCAGCTGCTTAGTTTCTAAGTGTCATACTTTAAAATTGAAGATAGAGATAGAAGAACGCCTCTCACCATTACCTGACGATATTAGAGATTATTCTCACATGAAGGAGGAGGTTGTGGAGGATAATACCACACCAATGAGTCCTTTATCTGATGAAGAGTCACTTGTAGATCAGATGATGTGTGCAGATTATGAGGTAGAGCAGGCTGATGAGATGGATATGTGTACCGAATCTCTTCCCATATCAATGATTCAAATTAACAAGTGTGGGGAAGAGGGTTCGAGGAACAAGATGAGAAGGGTGAAACTACCAGACATTAAGGTATATGTCATGAAGTGGACTAGCAAAGCCCGCAGGAGCAGCTTTAACATGCCAAATATACTGACAAATCTATGGAGATGGCATGTAAATTTTCGGGCATTTGTTGGAAATGATGCGGGTAAGTGTGCATTAAGACCACCATAACGCATAGCAGGTATGGTCTGGCTGAAGACCTTTAAACTTAGCGCTCTCGGGAGGCAGCCCGAGGATGTAGAGTATTGTATTTGTGTTTTGTTTTGTTTTGTTTTGCTTTGTTTGGTTTTGTTTTGGTGTTGTGTTTGTGTTTTAGCAGGTTATTACGTTTCAACCCTCGCGGATGCAATGATTCAAGTGTGGGGATGTTTGGTAACATCCCTGTTGAGATATCGGCGAATCTAAGAGATGTTTTTGAACCGGTTCGATTACCGCAGCTGCATCACTACCAACACTGCTGATTTACTAATCAGGTCGTGTCTTGTTCTCATCTTGTGCACCTTTGTATATATTCATGTTTAAGTTTTTGGTTGGGCGGTTGGGTGGTGTTTTGATGTGTTTAGTTTATGGGTTGTGAAGGAATTGGTGGTGTTTTTAATAATTAGAATTAAAAAAAATTAAAAAAAAAATTGGGATTTGAGAGTATTAGCGAAAGCTAATGTTTTTGGTTAGAAGCGATCTTTCCCTCAAAACCATACATTGGGACAATGTATCCCAAGTGTGGGGATGAGGGGAATTTTTTGAGAATTTTAAAAATTTTTGTGAAGCCAAGCGAAAACTGTCAAAATTTGAAAACTTGATATTGTTCCACTTGACACACCGATACCCATTCCTAGTCATTTCTTGGTGAGTGTTTGAGCCACATATGATTATTATAGATAGTTCTTTGTTTTGAGTGGCGGTGTGTGTTTTGTGTTAATAGAACTTGTGTACGAATTCTTGTTAAATCCTAAAGTTAGCATGCTTTTGAAAATGATAAGGGGCTTATAGGTAACTTCGTCTAGAAGTGTGAGAGTGTGGGATTGGTGGGTTGGACCTCATACTTTACATATATGAGCTTGGTATTGTGAGGGGTGGGGGTTTGGTCTTTAGAAAGCCATGTTTGAGCCTTATACCATTCGGTTGTGACCCAAACCTACTTCTTACAAAATTTTACCTTTTGAGATGACCCGGTTTAGGAGATTTAGTATGTAGTATTGATGTTCTTGTATATATTGTTGAGTTTGATGTGTTATGAAAAAAAAAATGAAGAAAATAATAAGAAAAAAATTGAAAAAAAAAAAGAGAAAGAGAAAAATATGAAAAAAAAAAAAAGAAGGTATTTAGTTACAATAGTAGTTGAGAATGTTGAAGAAGTTGTGTATATAATTGATGTTTGCTTTGTTTTGTAGTAGAAATAAAAACCGGGTCAAATCAATTAGCTCTCGCATATATATTTTCCCATTTTCCTACCTTTGCACCTAGCCCCGTTACAACCCGTAAGTCCTTTTGATTCATAAGCATGCTAAATACTCAATAGGAGGAGACTTGATTTTTATACAAGCTTATTGTCGCACAAATACACACACGCATTAAGTGGTTTAGCATTATGTGCTAATATTTCTTGTCACCGAGAGTTTTTGTGAGGGGTGTGTCTTGTGGTATGATTTAAAGTTAGTAAAAGGACGATACATTTTAGCTTGGTTTGCATGTTGATCGCTTGTGGTTTTGAAATAGTTTTTGAATCGGTTGCTTGGGACAAGCAACGGGTAAGTGTGGGGATGTGACGGGTGGTCCGTAGGACAACCCTTAAATGAGCTAAATACGTGCATATCCCATATTTTACACGGTTATGTATCGTGAATGTGATAACTACAAGTATTGGTAATTTTACAGGATAATCTCATAATTCGGTGAAGTTACGACGTTTGGTAATGAAGCGGAATACTTGGATGATAACCGAGGCACATCGCGTTGCTAGGTACCTGTTACGGGTGATAAAACAACTTCGAAGCACGAGAAACACGAGGCAATAAAATCCAGAGGCCTTTGGGTATTTTATCTAAAGTTGAACCGTAGTCTACAGAAGTCAAGCATAGCATACGGTTGAGGACAAGAAAAACAAACAGAGTGTTCGAACCGTAACCTACGGTTTAAACCGTAGGCTATGGTTGAAAGAGGCAGCCGTCATCTCATCCACGTGAACAAGGGTCTTGACTTTCCATCAACATGTATTATCATCACGTGGGGAGAGGCTTGCGCAGACTTGGGAGTCCGAGAAACAACCAACACATCACATCACAACATCTTAGAAATCATGTGAGGTGGAGGAGATTTATTCTCAAAATCAACAATATCATCATCACGTGATGGCAGATCAAAGGAGCACACGTAATTTTTTGGGGGCGGCACATGCAAACTTCAACATACATCATCGATCAACACACTTGTTGGACTTAGTGGGCTGTCATAGAAGTTGTGGAAATAATAAAATCATCATCACAATATTAGCAGCCATCATATTTTTATTGGTTTCATTGGGAAGCCCAAACAATACACACACATATAGATGGACGGTTGGAAAGAGGACACAAAAGTCAACAGCATCATCATAAATTGTGGACATTTAATTTCCTTAAAGATCAATTCACATATTCACTTGGACTTGTATTTGGGGCGATTGAAGGAGATTTTGGATTTTGTTTTTCTTTTGGATTGGGCCGATAGAAGACACACGCATACACGTGAAGGGTAGACTGCAATGTTTGTTAGCTTGGGTTTTCACATCATCATCATTAAAAGTTCACGTGAACATAGTGGAGAGCATATGTAACTTATCGAATTTAATGGCCTTTTTATGGAGTTTTAAGATGTCTCATGAGAGGTTTTTTTTTTTTTTTTTTTTGGTCGGTTACCAACCACTTGTCTTGGGAAGGAGGGGAAGCAAGTATGGAGACTTGGTGGAGGATGGTTGTTCAAGTCATGAATGGCTAAACTCTTTATGGTCATCTTTAGTTGAAGGTTTGTAGAGACAATTGTGCTTGATTTCATATTGCTAGAATGGTAAATTGAATTTATGTTTTATTTATCATGGTGTGTTCTTATTTGCTTGTAAATTGTTGATGCTTATGATTATTCTATTTTGAAACCATACGTTCTTGGTGCCGTTGGCAATCGAGATATCATGGGTAGAACTAGGATCGGGTAAGGGTCAATTGGTCATCGGGTAACAACCTCACGTTCTAGGAATCTGAGTACTTAGTTCCCTTTTATCACAACAAGTAATTGCACATGAACTATGTCTATGTAGTTCTTTCTAGTGAATTATAGCACAAATGTTGAAGCAAACCGGAAACTAAAGATGATCACTCGTCTCTAATTTGTTTACAACCAAAACTTTTCTTTTGCAATTTAATTAGTTAATCTTAGTTTTAAAAATCAACCAATCAAACCCACTCTTGAATTTATTTTTCTTTCAATTTAGTTTACTTTAGTGAAGTTAGACATACATCGAGATAGCACATATTCCACAAACTCCATGTGTTCGATACCCACTTACCGCTAGCTAATTAGTTGTAATTGGATTAAATTTGATTGTGACCACGAGATCACGTCAAATTTTGGCGCCGTTAAGTTATACAAAGGTGTGTGCCCGAGACAGAAGTGTTGGAAGCGTTTATATAATCCGAGTACTTTGTTCCCTTTTATCACTTCAATTATTTATGCACGAGTTATGTCTATGTAACTCTTTCTAGTTGGAAGTTCACACAATTATTAAAAGAAACTGAATCCTAAGATGGTCATTGTTCTCCTAATCTGTTAAACAACCAATTTTGATTTGCAATTAGATATTAATTTAGTTTTCTAAAACAACAATCTAAATCATTGATCTTTATTTTCTGCAAATTAGGTTAATTGTAGTTTAATCGCAAAGCTATATAATCGACATATTTTCCACATACTCCCTGAGTTCGATACCCTTTTACCACTATCTATAGTTGTTATTGGGATTAAATTTGCGTGTACCTACGACAGCACGTCAAATTTTGGCGTCGTTGCCGGGGAGTAGTGCGCAACGTGTGTTATCTTGTGTGTTAGTTTGACAAAAAAATTAAAAAAAATAATAATAATAACATCAGATTACGTGAAGTATACCCCAGCCACTCATTCTCTTGCACTATCATTTTCACTTATCACTTTCTAAGACCCCCACAAACTCCACAAGAACTTCATAGCTTCTTCAACCTTCAATCCTCCATATCTCACTCAATTTTTGTTCAAACTAAGTGAAATCTAGGTCTATCTTGACTAATTTTTCACGTAGTTTCTGATTTTGCCAAGAGATTTACGAGGAAACGTAGTTTTCGGGTCCGAATTCCAAACCCTAGTCCGAAAATTTTTGGGGGGTTTTGGAGTTTTTGTTTCACAAGCATTCTAGCATCTTCAGACAAAGGTATGGAAGTTTATTTGTTGTATTTTGATGATGCATTGTGAAGATTGAGGTTATTTTTTATATTTGTTCATACCCACTTGTTTGTTCATAGTTTTGACTTGTTACTTGAACATGGTGATGGTTTGTAGATGTAGGATGGATAGTAAAGTAGTGAACTTTTGGGAATCTCTACATTGTAGAGATACCATTCCCAAATTTTTGAAAAATTTATAAACTTTTAGTTCACTAACATCTACAACCATAGTAACAAGCAAGTGTGGGGATATTTTGGGTAAAAGAGTCTAATTTTGTTTCGTTTGGTTGTGTTGTTTGCTTTATTTGTGTAGGAAAATGGCACGAACAAAAGAAAAGACCGGAGCTAGTTCATCTTCGTCTTCGAAGGGAAAGGGTAAACAGCCGGAACAACAACCAAGGAAGAGACAATACATGGGTCGAGTAAGTGAAAGCGAAAGTGAAGATAAGGAAATGGAGTTGGACCCGGCTGAAAAGCCAAAATGGGATTCGGGTCCATTGGATGATCAACCAGAGGAGTGGCAACCAACACTCTACCATGACAGTATGAATAAATTGAAAAATAAGGCTGCTGCATTCATTTGTGAGAGAGAAGTTAATGAGGTTCAATTCAGCCCGTTCGGTGTGTTTGATAAATTCCGTGCTCTAGGTTGGGAGGGGGCGCTTAATTGTTATGATAAAGATAAAAACAACTTGTTCATATCCGAAATACAAGAATGGATGGCAACTCTCAAATGCAACAGATACGAAAAGCCATCACAAATGAAGCTAACGGGTATTGTGAATGGGATTCCGGTGGAGATGTCTTTTGACACGTTGAAGAAGCTTGGGAAATACGATAGTCTTCCAGCTCGTGACTACATGATTCCCACTCTTGATAATCTTTTGGTAAAGCCGGAAAAGCATCCCCGGTGGAATGATATGTTGGCGACACTGTTTTTACCCGGTACATACAGTGGAATCTTGTACCGGAGGAACTTGAGAATTGAAGCAAAGTTGTTGTTGGCGATTTGCCTCTTGAATGTCATACCGCGACGGGGGGACAAGGAACAAGTGAGGTTTCCCGAAGTACCCGTTCTTTATTCGCTACTCCATGGGGCTCCATGCTTTCCCATCCGATATCTAATCATGAACCACTTATGGATTTGCCGAAATAAGTTAGGAAGAGATACCGTCCCGTATTGTCGAATAATCACGGGACTGATGAAACAGCAAAAGGCAATAACATCTGAAGATAGAGGGGCAACAAAAAGGCATCTGCCTTTTACATTAGATAAGTTGGGGATTGGTTGGTCATACACACAGTCGGAGCGGTATCATAAACTTAAGTCTGAGGGGCAGCGATGGAGAGCACTAAAGGTGGGTGCAAGAGATCTTTTACCGGGTGAGCCGGATGAGCCTGAAAGTGATGAGGAGGCAGTTCCAAGTGGTGACGAGGATTATGCGGACGAGCCGCAAGGAGGTGAGAATGTAGGTCAAGGGGGTTATGGTAGAGGTTATGGTGGTATGTTTTACGATTATACGGAGCAATCTTATGTGCCGGGTTGGGCTTATGAAGGCACGATGCAAGAAGTGATTGAGAATCAACGTCCTCCGGCACCCATTTTTGAGTCGTGGTCGGGGTCGGAGCGGACGTTGTTTGATCAAAACACGAGGATGAATGCAAGTATAGAGCGGTCCTTGAAACAAAACCTTGATCGTCAAGAGGCATGGAATCGCACACATGCGTATTCCCGCGAAGTGGAAATGAATAATCGATACCATGACGATCAAGAAAGGAGAATGCACTCAGATTGGCATGCCGGGCGGTCGGTGGTTGTGGATCCACAACATGTGGATTATGCGTCTCTACCACTGTATGATGGTAGTGTTTCGTATCCAACCCCGCCGATCCATCATTCACAATGGATTGACCCGCGGCAACAAGAAGGAGCTCAACAACAACAAGGTGGGAGTAGTAGCGGCTCATTTGCTTTTGGAGAATGGAACGACATGATGTCTTCCATTTTTGGGCCTCCGGGACCGCGCTATTATTAGTCAGGTTGTGCTTCCCCTTTGTATATTTTGTGCATATTTGTTAGTTTGTTTTGTTTATGGTTGGGTAGTGTTAGTTTGTGATGTTATGTTGGGTTGGTGCGAGTTGGTGGTGTAATGTTTTAAAAAGAAGAAAAACATAAAAAAAATATAAAAAAAAACCCAAAAAGAAATTTGTGGTTTGAGTTGAGGAGCTTTCAGTTGATGTGAAAGAGTTTTAAGTGATCAAAGCCTCCTAAAACCATACATTGGGGTCAATGTATCCCAAGTGTGGGGATGAGGGGAATTTTTGAAGATTTTGAAAAAATTTTGAGTCAAGCAAAACATTGTGAGAATTTGAACACTTTAGATTAACCCCAAATGGTGCACCGGCAACCCTTGATACCCTTTCATTCTTGGTGAGAGTTGAAGCCACACTTGTACATAAATAATGATTGTCTTTGATGAGAGTGGCAACGGGTGGGGGTGCATTAGAACTTGTGCCTTGATACTATTTGAGTCTTTAGTTGGACATGAATGTGAAAAGGATAAGGGCATCTAGGTAGCCTCGTTTTTAGTGTGTGTGAGTGTGGGATTTGGGGGGTTGGACCTCATAAGTTGTATATATGAGCATGGTTGCGAGAGGGGCGGGGGTTTGGACATTTAGTTGCCCAATTTTGTGCCTAAAAGCCTATCGATTGTTACCCCTAGCTACTTACTTAAAAATTTACCCAACTTGACCCGGTCTTATAGTGATTAGTGATTGTTTAGTAGTATGTAATTGATGTTATGTTGAAAGTTATTATGTTTGCTTGTTAAAAAAAAATCAAAAAAAAAATCAGAAAAGAAAAAAGAAAAAGCAATGAAAAAAGAAGTGATATTAGTTGTCTTGTATATGTTAGTCAAATTGGTAGTTGTTAGTTTGCTTTTGTTTGTAATAAAAAGACCGGGTTAAGTTTTCGCTACTTCATATATATTCCATTTCCTACCCATACACCTAGCCACGTTACAACCTTGGAAGTCCCTTTGATTTACATTCATGTTTGACACTTGTTAGGAGAAGGATAGATTTAGGTACAAGCCTATAGTTGTGCAACCGCCCGTTAGCCTTTGTGTGTCTAGCTCATATTGCTAGTGCTTACTTGTCGCCGAGAGGAGAGTCATAGTGAGGGGTGCATTAGTTGGGTGTTAAAAAGGGGTTAGTAAAAGGATTGCATGTTTTTGCTTGGTTTACATTGATCACTTGTTGAGAAATTGATTTAATGAGTTGCTTGGGACAAGCAACGGTTAAGTGTGGGGATGTGACGGGTGGTCCATAGGACAACCCTTTATGACGTTAAAAGACAAGTTTATCCCTCATTTAATTGTGTAATTAGCTTGAATTAGATAACTACGGTTGCTTATGTTTCAGGTGCAGTTCGGGAGCTTAAAGTAGATAAAACGCAGCTGTGGACGGTTTGGAGATGAACGGATCGAGGGTGGAACGAAAGATGAAACAAAGCACAAAATTCAGGTTGTCACCGTAAATTACGGTCCCACCGTAATTTACGGTGGACCTGAATATTGCCATTTTCTCACCGTAAATCAGGGGCCAGCCACCGTAACAATTTGATAGCCACCGTAATTTACGGTGGCACCGTAAATTACGGTGGAGGCGACGCGAAAACTTGTAACTGCCATCATTAAATCGGTTTTATGGTGTCTTTTCACCTATTCTCATCATTGGACGTTTTTGGAAGACACGAGGGGCGAATTTGGATGTTCTTGCTTGGTTCTAAACAATTTCTAACATTCGGTTTGTGATTTTGATTCGTATGAACATTGAACTTATTGTTATGATGATTCACCAAGCTATGTGTGGCTAAACCTTTCGGTGATCATCTTAGGTGAAGGTTTCTCTTGAACTTTTGTGTGTTTATTTCTGAATTTCTAGAATGATAACTTGTGTTTGCTTGTTTATCATGGTGTATGCATAATTGGTTGTAGCGTGTTAATTGATAGTGCAATTTCTAGTCTCAATCGTACGTTCTTGGTGCCGTTGGCAATCGAGATATCACAGGAAGGGTTAGGGTTGGTTATTGATTAATTGATCATCGGGAGACAACCTCGCGTTTATATAATCCGAGTACTTTGTTCCCTTTTATCACTTCAATTATTTATGCACGAGTTATGTCTATGTAACTCTTTCTAGTTGGAAGTTCACACAATTGTTAAAAGAAACTGAATCCTAAGATGGTCATTGTTCTCCTAATCTGTTAAACAACCAATTTTGATTTGCAATTAGATATTAATTTAGTTTTCTAAAACAACAATCTAAATCATTGATCTTTATTTTCTGCAAATTAGGTTAATTGTAGTTTAATCGCAAAGCTATATAATCGACATATTTTCCACATACTCCCTGAGTTCGATACCCTTTTACCACTATCTATAGTTGTTATTGGGATTAAATTTGCGTGTACCTACGACAGCACGTCAGTACTCTCTACCTCTACTGTAATAATGATTTGTATTTTGTAATAAATATTTTTCTTATAGTCTATTATATTTGTTTTCTATAGGAATTATCCTTTGCTAATGGCAGCTACTTGGAAAGTTGCATCTGTTGATACAATCTCAAATCACAGATATGTTACACATTATATCTTTCTTTTAGCTTTTAGCTTTTAGTTTCATCCGATTTCATTTTATTGTAGAATAAAGAATGCAGCTAGAATAGATGAGAGCGAGATTTACACTCTTGACGGTATAAGAAGTTCTTTAATTCGACAAGAGGATAGCATAATACTCAGCCTTGTCGAAAGAGCTCAATATTGTTACAATGGCGATTCGCATGACCCTAAAGCTTTCTTCATAGATGGCTTCCAGGGTTCATTAGTTGAATTTATGGTCCAAGAGACCGAAAAGATTCACGCTAAGGTAACTTAAGTGCAATTTGAAGTTGTTAAAATAAAAAATAGTAAACTTGTAAGATAATCTTCGTGACTGTCTTTTGAAACAGATGGGAAGATATAAGAGCCCTGATGAACATCTGTTTTTCCCAAACGACTTGCCTGAACCTATGTTGCCCCCTTTAGAGTACCCACAGGTTGTGATATATTTTTTTTGTTTGTGATTGTTCTTTGTTCAATTTAGGATACATATTAATGTGATGGCATATGTTATGGACCAGGTAAGGTTGCTATTGGTGTTGTTGGGCTGATTACTTCATGGTACTCTCTACCTCTACTGTAATAATGATTTGTATTTTGTAATAAATATTTTTCTTATAGTCTATTATATTTGTTTTCTATAGGAATTATCCTTTGCTAATGGCAGCTACTTGGAAAGTTGCATCTGTTGATACAATCTCAAATCACAGATATGTTACACATTATATCTTTCTTTTAGCTTTTAGCTTTTAGTTTCATCCGATTTCATTTTATTGTAGAATAAAGAATGCAGCTAGAATAGATGAGAGCGAGATTTACACTCTTGACAGTATAAGAAGTTCTTTAATTCGACAAGAGGATAGCATAATACTCAGCCTTGTCGAAAGAGCTCAATATTGTTACAATGGCGATTCGCATGACCCTAAAGCTTTCTTCATGGATGGCTTCCAGGGTTCATTAGTTGAATTTATGGTCCAAGAGACCGAAAAGATTCACGCTAAGGTAACTTAAGTGCAATTTGAAGTTGTTAAAATAAAAAATAGTAAACTTGTAAGATAATCTTCGTGACTGTCTTTTGAAACAGATGGGAAGATATAAGAGCCCTGATGAACATCTGTTTTTCCCAAACGACTTGCCTGAACCTATGTTGCCCCCTTTAGAGTACCCACAGGTTGTGATATCTTTAAGACTCCATTTGTGTTATATATAAGAAAAAATGGTACTTTAGAAATGCTTCTAAACGTGTACACGATATAGGTGTTGCATCCTATCGCTGATTCGATCAATATCAACAGTAAAATATGGGATTTGTACTTTAAAGATCTTCTACCTAGACTGGTCAAGAAAGGAAAAGATGGTAATTGTGGATCAGCAGCAACATGTGACACAATCTGCTTGCAAGTAAATTCAGATCTTTTCATGTTGATTAGCCCAAACTTCATGTTTGTGCAATTGCGCATGAATTTTGACCATGAAAATGCAATATTTACTTTGCAGGTTCTCTCTAAACGAATCCACTATGGTAAATTTGTGGCAGAAGCAAAGTTTAGAGCTTCACCAAATGATTATGAAGCTGCCATTAGAGCACAAGTAAGGATTCCTTTTTTTTTTTTTCATATGTGAACATATTTATATTGGATATACCTTCAAGTTTGTTGTGTGGGTCATTGGGGGAAAAATGAAAGTACACTAATTTTAACGTTATTTTACTAATTTCGTGAAAATAACGTTAAAAAGCGGGGGGGGGGGGGGGGGGGGGGGGGTTAGTCATGCGTCATGTGGTGGCGTTGATAGCCGAATGACAATGGGTATATGAAGTAATCGCAAGGTTTAAAAAAACAGAAACGAGTATCGAGGCGTTTTCCCTTCGCCTCACGAGGCGTAAGTATTGAGGCGGAACGAGGCGTAAGGCTGAGGCGGTATTAATAAATAAATATTAAAATTATATATATCATAAAATAATAAATACTTAACATCAAAAAATGACTTTTCTCATCAAATCTGCAGTTAAAAACATAAAAGAAGATTCAAATCAGCAATATTATTAACAGGATTCCTTTGAGTGTACACTAACAGCAAGTAAATTAACAAGAGCAATATTAACAGAGATAATAAAACGATTATTAACAGCAGCAATATTATTAACAGGATTTCTTTGTATTAACAGCAATATTATTAACAGCAAGTATTAACAGCAATATTATTAACAGGACACTAACAGCAAGTATTAACAGCAATATTATTAACAGGACACACTTGTATTGAATCACGATTGAATAAGAAATCAGCAGTGAATCAGATTTAATATTAACAGCAATATTATTAACAGCAATATTATCAACTAACACAATCAATAAAAATCAGCAGTGAATCACGATTGAATAAGAAAGCAGTGATGAGAACTTACTTGTATTGAAGATTGAATAAGATTGAAAGAAATAATTGCAGAGAAGAATCAGTGATCACGATTGAAGAAATAATTGTAGTGAAGAATCAGCCAGATGCAAGAACGATTGTGTTTTTTGGATGTCTAAAATAATGGCGCTAATAATTTTTTGCCGCCAATATGGTTTTGGCGCCTAAAATAAACCCTAATCCATCATTTATACCGCCTAAAAAAAAATACGTACGCCTCGCCATATTCGTACCGCCTCGGCCGTTTTTTTCCGCCTCACTCAACTGAGGCGTCCGTTTAATATCTGAACCTGAGGCGCCGCCTCATATGCGTTTTCCTTCCGTTTCGAAACGACCGCCTCGGCCGTTTTTTTAAACCATGACTAATCAGCCTTTGTTGAGTGTTATGTGCCTTATTTCCAAGGCTTGATGCAAAACGACTATCGAGCCGGGGGTCTCGCTAGAAGTAGCCTCTCTATTCTTATGGGGTAGAGGTAAGGCTGTCTACATCTTACCCTCCTCAGACCCTACCTTAGCTTTGCTATTGGTGGGATTTACTGAGTATGATGATGATGCTTTCAAGTTTGTATAATCTTTCGATCTCCTAACGGTTTTTCAACGGCGTGTAGGATAGTAACAAACTGATGGATTTGTTGACGTATCCGGCTGTGGAGGAAGCAGTCCAGAGAAGGGTAGAAACAAAAGCGAAGGCTTACGCACAAGTAGTCGATGATGGGCCCGCGGAAGTTGAACCGGAGCCCATGTACAAAATTAACCCGAGTTTAGTTGCTGATATTTATGGGGAGTGGATTATGCCTATGACTAAGGAAGTTCAGGTTGAGTATTTGCTAAGAAGACTTGATTAAATGGAATATTTGTAGTATCATATCTTACACGAAACTTACACGAAAAATAATGTTTATATATATGTTGAACAAGACTAAAGGTGTTGTGATACCGCTAATCTTAATGAAATGCAAGCTTCAATCTATTATATTTGTTTTCTATAGGAATTATCCTTTGCTAATGGCAGCTACTTGGAAAATTGCATCTGTTGATACCGCTAATCTTAATGAAATGCAAGCTTCAGTCGGGAAGATGGTAATTAGCATGCCCTTATTTGCAATTTGATTATTATTTTACAAGCTTTAAATCCCAAAGGAACCATCAATGAATGCACGCATGTGTGTTATGTGTTATACAGGAGTTATAATGAACGATGAGACTGTGCATCAGTTATGCAAACAGGCTGTTTCGCAGGTATATACATACTTTCATTTGTGATATGATCTACTAAGTGTTTCTAAGTTCAGTTTTGTCGATGTGTGTTTTTTTCCGTAGGCTCGTGCTGGAGCGGATGTTGTAAGTCCCAGTGACATGATGGATGGTCGTGTAGGGGCAATTCGGTCAGCCCCCTTGACGCTGAAGGTTTCCAACATGTGTCTATTATGTCCTCTACTGCAAAGTAAGTTTTTAATTTACTTCACAGCTATAGTATGATTTTCATATTGCTTTTAAGTTGGCTGGTTTCCTTAAAACATGTCTGCTTTTGTTGTGTACAGATACAGCAGCTCATTTTACGGTCCATTTCGAGAATCTTTATACTCGAATCCCTGTTTTGGAGACAAGAAAACGTGTGTTACTGCTGTGTTTCTTTGTTTATTAGTTTAATAATGTGAAAACTTGATGGAATAAAGTGTATTTACTGTGGAGACAATACAAAAGTTACCAAATGAACACTGCAAACTATAGAGAGGCCCTGATTGAATTGCGTGCAGATGAGTCTGAATGGGCAGACATCCTTCTTCTGGTCAGTATTTTCTTTTTCTTTTTTTAAGTTTTATTGTATACCGATGAAATAATATTTTAACTGTAACCACCTATACTTGGTCACAGGTAAAACCAGGCTTGCCTTACTTGGATGTCGTTAGGTTGCTCCGTGATAACTCTTTCAGGTAATCATTAGTTCTAATGTTCATATCACGTGATATGTATCGCCGCATTTACAACTACAATGGGGTTGAATTAAGGGGTAAGGTCTGGGATTTGTGTATAATCACCGTATATATTTCTTCAACATGTTTTTTTATAATATAAGTTTATATTTTTAAAGGGGCTGAATCTGACACATATTGTGAAACTATAATTTTGCTTTAGCATATGTTAATGTAAGAGAGTATGAGTCTCTTCAACATGACAAGAGAAGAGACTATCGATGCATACTTGATGCCATAGGATATCGTGTTCATCTCGAAGATTAGCATCCACTTGAAATCAAGTTTGGGATTATTCAGCAAGAAAGTGTTTTTAAAAATATCCTTTTTATTTGCTGATGATGATCTTACATTATTCCTTTATTAATCTAATCTTTTTTTATTCATTTGAAGATGGTGTCAAAAGACATGCTCTTTTAGCCCTCAATGTTGGTGTAGGGTCTTCTTCTCGCTTGACACATATACCTGCTGTTTTTTTACAGCTCATTTTTTACCCTTGACGGTCGTGTCTATTGTTTAACTCATGTACCGTACTTTCATTGATAGACGATATGCCATCCGAGTTAGCTGGAAGCATAATGATCTTGATGATGTTGTCAAAGACACTTATCATCACACCTTCTTTGAAATGCTTGGTAATGGGTCATTTGGTAATCGTTTTAAAGAAGCCATCGGATGGGTCTTTGAAACAATTTTAGGCGAGCTCTTGGTGTATGTTGACATGATTTAGTATTGTGACAAATGCAATTTTAATGTAGATGCTGTTGAATTCATTATTAGGTTAAATTTTAGGCGAATTGAGTATATAATATAGGTATAGTTAGAGTTGAAGTTGTCAGGGATGCTACGTTGGTGATATATTAAGTTTATTTCTATATCAAACATGTACACTAACACATACTGTCTTTAACATTGTTTTATAAAGATATGTAACTAAACACAAAAAATTTAAATAATATATTATAATATTTTTTTTAGTATTTGATTCCGATCGTTATTAGAACAAACCCGTGTATTCACACGGGTGTACACCTAATTTTTATTTATTAGACCACCTGTAGTGGGCGTCTTCTCCCCCCAAAAACGCCACCGCCCCCACCCCCGCCGGCTTGTTTGGGCGTTTTCTTTCAAACCCCCCCCCCCCGGCGTGTTTTGAATCACGCTTTGAACAATTTTGTTACGGCCAATAACATTTAATCTTCCTTTTTTAGTCCAATATCTTTTTTGTTGGTTTTTTTATTTCTATTTAATTCTTTACACCCTTTAACATAATGTCCACATCCCCACTACACCCACTTTAGAAAAACGCACAATAATGCCCCTTGCTGACTGTACTGCCACATGACGGAAAACGCACAGTCTTAGTATAGGAAGATTTGAAACTTTTTATTTTATTCATCATCAACTAATCAGAAATTCAGAATATAGTTTGTTGATAGATTCTTATTTTCATTATATATTTATTTTCATTTGCTCAGTTATCTATTTACTTTTCTATTCATAAATTTTCATAATTCCAACAAAACAATTTGGTGAATCGTGTTTTTTTCCACAAAAAATGACATAGGGGGTGTTTGGCCTAGCTTTTTTATCTAAGCTTATAGCTTTTTTAGTTTATTTTTACAAAATAAGCACTAATGGGTGTTTGGTTTAGCTTTTTAAACTTAGGGCTAGGATCATTTCAGAACCATAAATATTTACAGAACTCGCAGAACTCCTAATAAACAATCTTTTTATTTATATATTTTTATGTTTAGGATAATTTTATCATTTATTATGTGTATTTTTACGATTACATACATGTTAAGAGTAATTTTATCATTTTTTATATGTAATTTTATAATTACACATATGTAAACTAGTTTTTTTACATATATGTAATTAGTTATGACACATATATATAATTTTGGCAATTAAACATATGTAAACTACTTTTAACATGTATGTAATCAAAGAAATACATATAATAGATGATTAAAAGATCCTAAATACAAAAACTTATATATAAAATGATTATTTATTAGGAGTTCTGAAAGTTCTGTAGTTATTTAAAGTTCTGAAATGAACTCAACCCTTTAAACTTATGCTTATTAGCTTATATAAGCTAATTTTAAGAAGCTTATGGGAACATGATTTTTTAGCTTATTTGAAGAAGATAGTTTTTTACTCATTACACACAATGATATTATACCCCTTCCCATAATACAAAATAACTTAACAAACAACTAAAGATTAATTATTAATTATCAACTTATAGAATATAAGCTAATCCAAACACTTAAAAATAGCTTATCAAATGAAAGAAAATAAGCATAAGCTACTTTAAAATATAAGCATAAGCCAAAAAAATAAAAACCAGGCCAAACACCCCCATAATTTACGACTATTTATATTTGTTTGTATACGAGTACCTTTGTAATTCAATAAACACAATAGACAATTATTTACCTTATGGTAACTCAGCATTTAAGAAAAAAGAAGTATTGCATCTAAGCAATACATGTTTTTTGTTTTCAAACACATATCTATGTAGACAAACAGATTCAAAATCTAACATCCAAAACCATCGATTACCAATTCAATTTCACAAGAAAAATAAACCCTAATCACCCTACCAACAAGCAGTTGCAGGATCATTCATATTCTTTCAACCAGAAACAACATTAACTAAAAACCATAACACTAAAATCAAACTCTATAACCTCCCCATGGGTAACAATATGATAAACAATCTAATTATTCCCCCATGCATCCACCATCATCACCTGAAAAACTTTACATCTAACAACTAAACCAAACACATTCACTTCTTCGCTTTCCTAGCAGCCCCGGCTCTCTTAGCCGGAGCAGCTTTCTTCGCCGCTGGTGCTGCCTTCTTTGCTGCCGCCTTCTTCACTGGTGTCTTCTTAGCCGCAGCCGCCTTGGGAGCCGCAGCTTTCTTGCCTGGAGATGTTCTAGTTGACGTCCGAGCAGCCTTAGCAGCGGGCTTGGCCTTGGCAGCTGGCTTCTTCTTTGCAGGAGCCGCGGCTTTCGGCTTGGCCGCTGGCTTAGCCTTTGCAGCCGGCTTTGTTTTAGCAGCAGGTTTGGCTTTCGCAGCCGGCTTGGCCTTCGCAGCGGGCTTAGTTTTCACAGCAGGCTTGGCGGTTTTGGCAGCAGGTTTGGCTTTAGATTTCGTAGCAGTGGCCGGCTTCTTCTTAGCTGGAGCTTTCTTGGCAGCCGGTTTGGCTTTCGCAGCGGTTTTTTTTCTTCGGAGCAGCTTCGCCAGAAGTTTTCGACGGTAGCTTGTAAGAGGCTTTGACCTTAACAAGCTTACCAGCAGCAACAAATTTCTTCAACTGAGTTAACAGCTGCTTCTTAAAGTTCGCCGGAAGATTCTTCTGCTTCCCTTCGATAAGCTTCGCAATTGCCTGCTGGCTTGAACCGGTTCTTTCCTTCAGAGTAGTTATGGCATCCGTAATCATCTGCATAATCAACATAACAACAGTTTTCAGATCTGCAACTGAATCAATTTCAAAATTAACAGACGAAATGTAGCCTAAATACTGAGTAATCAACAGAAACAGTTATAGATCTGTAATCGTTCAGTTTCAAGTTTAACAGGCGAAATGTGACCTAAATGCTGTGTAAGCAACAAGATATACAAAAACAGATCTATAATATTTCAAGTTTAACCAAGAATATAGAGTCAAACTACTACCTAATCAGCAAAACCAGATCAATAAGCAAATGAATCTCATATTTATCTAACGAAATGCAGTCAAATCGCTTCGTAATCAACGAATATAACGAAATTAGATCTATAATCAACTCGATTTCAAGTTTAACTAGCAAACTGCGGTCAAAATGCTTCGTAATCAACGAATATAACAGAATTAGATCTATAATCTAATCGATTTCAAGTTTAACTAACAATATACAGCCAGGACTACTACCTAATCAGCAAAACCAGATCTGTAAGCGAATTAATCTCATATCTAGCTAACGAGATACATTGAAAATGCCTCGTAATCAACGAATATAACAGAGTTAGATCTATAATGTAACCGATTTCAACTTTAACTGGCGAAATGCTGTCAAAATGCTCCGTAATCAACAAATATAACAAAATTAGATCTATAACCTAATCGATTTCAAGTTTTAACTAGCGAAATGCAGTCAAAATGCTCCGAAATCAACAAAATAAACAAAAACAGATCTGTAACCGACGCAATTTCAAAATCAACAAGCGAAATGCAGTTGTAATACCTCGAGGTATGTAGGATGAGCAGCAGGAGTCTTAGGTTTCCTCGGAGCAGAAGGTTTCTTCGTTTTCTTCGCTTTGGTGGCTTTAGTCTCCTTCACCTCCGTTTCAGCAGGAGCATTCTCCGTCGCAGTGACGTCAGCGGTCTCCGTCGCCTCCACAGTAGGCTCGGTCGCAACGATTGGCTCTTCAGTCGACATTGCTAGCGTTAGGTTTAGGTTGAGATTAGGGTTTTGATTTCAATGAAAAGTTGCAGGTTTGTGAGGATGAAGAAGAAGATGAGGATTTAAATAAGTGAGAATATATCCGTATGCTGAAATTTGATTGGTGGAGAGGCTACAACGCGGATGGTGTCTGTTTGAATATCGTCCGTTGGATTGGTTTTAATCTACGGTTGGAAAGTAAGATGGGGAGAGGCATTTGATGAGGGTTGTAATGAGGATTTTGAATGTGTGATATAGATATGGTGTGTTTCTATGCTTGATTCATTTCAACATATCTTGAGTTATAGTTGATGGATTTTTATGAAATTTTGTTTGGTGTGTAGGGCATTTAGTTAGCTTCGTAACGAGTATCTACATTGTTGCTGACGATAAGCGGTTAAGGAGATAATTGGTTTAAAAGGTACCCTGGTCAAAACGTTTGGTTTTCAATAGGAAATTGTATTTTAAAGTGTTTTCATAACCGTATTAAGGTCATTTTGTAATATTATTGACTTATGTGATGCTACTTTGATCGAGCAACGAGTAGATCCAAGATTTTACGAAAATGGATAAAAATTGAGTATGGTAATGTTAGTTATACCGTCGTTAAAGATGAACACTTTTGATGTGTGACATTCTAACATGGAATTACATATGAGATCAAACCCCTAAATTAGGGTGAACACTCATATTTGGGTTTTTGTCAAGTACTTGCATAAATATATGTATTAGAGCTTGATATTGATGATAAAGTTGTTGTGATATAAACATTATAAGTGAAGATGAGCATTTAGGGTAAAATCTTAGTCATTTGTGCATGTTTTTATAGTGAGTGTCCAACTTGGATTTTTTTTTGTATGTGTTTCACCTAATTACACAATTTGAGTTTTTCCCTTGGTGTGTTGATATTTATATTTATAAAGGTATTATAATAAGCATTCTATATTAACATGTTTGGATAAAAACAAACTGATTATATATCAAATTTTGATTTATACTTGGACTATTGTCAATTAGACCATGCACCATATGCTAATAAATATACTATAGTTCAAAATTAGTGTGTGTATCTATAAATACATATGACATCATAGTTATTAGTGATTTTACGTGTATGTACCTATTGTGAGTTCACTCGTGAATCAAATGGTCCTAATGGTTCAAAATATTTAAGAGTGATTTCACATGTAATGTACTCATGTTATTCTTTTTTTTTTTTTCCTATGAATCATGTGCCATTTACTAATCTGTTTTTTTATAATTATATATTGTGGCAATCAAAGTTTAATTGTTGAGTGCATACCTAGTGTGGCAGTAATGTGTGGTAGTAAGTGTGGAAAAAATAAGTGATTCTTAGGTATTGGATTATACTTTTTACTTTTGAATCTTACATAATTTTGTTCCAAAAACTAAACCATTGCTAAAGCAGAAAAACCTAAAACCTAACTGAACTGTGCACACCCCTATTTTAAGTACGTACACAAGACTGAACATTCATATGATAATTTTAGGCTACAACTCTCAACATAAAAGTAACAATAGACTACCAACAACGTTGATCAAGTGTAATTTGTCGTATATGCCACTACAGATTTGCTAAACGTCTCCCATCACGATCATACTAGTATTTATACCTTCCACATAGTACACTCAAGTAGAAAGTTCAATGATAACATGATGCTACACACATACCTCTTGGCTGGTGGTTATTCATGATGACATTTGTTGTCTCGGTCTCATTTGCAACTGAAGTCCAGACATTTAAGGATGTCCGGATATTTTAAACCTGACTTTGATATCAATTTGTAATGCCCTTCAAACCGGGCACCCTACAGTTGGATCTCATTACAACATATAGTCGAAAGTTTATTCAATTATTTTGTAACACACAACGAAATTAAATGTAAAATGATAAGATTTACTAGCTAGTCTCAAAACATTAACGTATCAATCGATAACGAATGCCTTTAACCCCCCAGCACGAATAAACCCATCCACTAGCCAAGAGAAACCACAACTTGAACCTGTGACCTGCAGTCAAACTAACATACTGTAACACCTCGTAAAAACACTTCCAATGATATATCGACACGTGTAATAAACCCTAATAAAGTCAAACGTTGAATTTGAGTGACTAATTTTGCGAAAAGTCAAAAACTTTGATTATATAAGAACTGGGAATGTTAACATGCTTAATATAAGCCTCTGAATAACGTTACACGGCAATCATATTCACAAATGAGCCACCTGTTGATTGAGAGTAGCCATTTGCGTAATTATTTGAAACATTGTGCGACAAAGGGTTAAAAGCGTCAACATGTTAATTCTTACCTCTGAGTGACCTTTTAACGAACCGAGAACTTCATGATGTTAATTATACTCTCGGGAATGCCGAATATTGGCCGTCTAAGGCTTTTATGCCTTAAAGTGACGTTACGCGCAACTTTGCAAGTTTAAGGGGTTAAAAGCGTCAATATGTTTAATTCTACTTCTGAATGACCTTTTTACGAACCCAAAGCATCATGATATTTAATAATACTCTCAAGAATGCCTAATATGCATTAGATAAGGCTTCGATGCTATTAAACGATGATATGCGCAAGTTTGCGCATTAGAGGGACCAAAAGCGTCAACTATTAAATCTACGCCTTTGGGTGACCATTTAAGCGAACGGAAGCATTGTAATATTTAAGTATATGCGCGGGAATACTTATTATGGGCCACGGAAGGCTTGGATATCATAAAACGATAAGGGACTAAAAGCGACGACTTGCGAAACTACGCCTTTAAGAGACCTTTTGATTAAACCAGAAACTTCGCAATATTCGTTCATACTCTCGAAAGTATTTATTGTTGGCCAAATAAGAATTCTATACCGTTTCACGATAGTGCGCGCAAATTGCTAATTACGGGGTTAAAGACGTCAACGCGCGAAACTACACTTTAGGGTGATCGTTTGAACGGAACAGGAACTTCGTAAGGATCAGTTAAACTCCCGAGTGTGCATAAGGTTGGCCGTATAAGGTTTCAGACTTGATATTAGCATTAAACACTTGAAACTAGAAAGTAAGTTACCATAAATGTCATTTTTGAAACTTAAAAACTGAATAAAAACCTGCAGGGACCGAACTCAGCAAAGTGCTGAACTTATTTGCTGGAATGGGCCGCCTCGCGGGCCGTGTAGCCCACTGGGCTCTTGTATGCGGGCCGCCAGAAAGGACACAGCAGCAGGTTGTTTTCTATTGCTGGTTTTTGTTATTCTTGAGCACAAATCCACTCCAAAACTAGTTTAATCGAATCCTTGGGCTGCCACCTGATTTAGGACAGCTGTTATGACACATGTGAGGATCTTAGTGACCCTCAACCACTTGTCAATCATCCATAAACTCACTCAACACTATAAATAGGTGATGAACCTTCATTCCAAATTCACACCATTTGCTTGAGTTATACTCTCTCTCAGCTCTATGAGGATCCTGATCATTATGGAACCTCTCTTGAGTTCTTTTCAGTCCATTGGACCCCTTGTAAGTGTCCTCTCGTGACTGGTTAATTTTATTTGGCTTTAAAAACCGAAAAGTCAAGCGTTTACGATAAACGCTTTGACTTTTAAACGATCAAGCCATTGTTCGCAACGAACATGGCTACATGATTGTAATTAGGTAGGTAATAAACCCTCAATAGGGCACCTTTTAATTATCACGTTTGCTTAGTTAAATGTCGGGTCAAAGTAATTAAAATAAAAGTCGAACGAATCGGTTTTTAAATAAAATTCATAACTAATGATGTAAAGGTAATAAAATCAGTTTTGTCACTTTAATAACTTGGTAAATATTAATTGAACATGTCTAGGCATGTTCAACCCGACAATTCTAAGTTTAGACTCGGTTCACAACCGAAAGTCGCAAAAGTTGACTTTTGCTTTGACTTTCAGTTCTGACCCGATTTAGCTTAGTTTAGCTATGCCTTAGAGCTCTATTAGGACCAGATTATAGGTTAGTATAACCCTCTGAGGTTATACAACTTGGTTCCTAAGTAATCCGATTCATTTGCATGTTTCCGTTAATTGCTTAAATGTTGACCATTATGCCCTTTTGACCTTAAATCGAGATTTTTGAAAATGTGAGAGGAAAAAAACCTTTATTACTAATTTATAAACATGTCCTAAAAATTTGACATCAGTTTGAGGTCTAAATTAGGAGTTATGCTCAATATCGTAATTAGAAAGCTTTTTATTAATTAAACGACATTATTAGCATAAAGCCTATCTAAACCCAAATTTTGACACCAAACTTTTTACCCACTGATGTAATATAGTATTTTGGGATTTTTGAATATTTTTATTTATTTTTAAACTGAGCATAACATAGGGTTCTTGCTTTAATTCGGTAATTGTCGGTTATACCCATTTTGCTAATAAAATGAGTTTTACATAACATTTTGATACCAAAATTTTTGCTACTGATTTTATATGATAAATAAAATATTTTGAACCTTATAAACTGATCAAAAACTCAGATTTCCTATTATAACTCGAAAATCGCTTAAAACCGACTTTTACGCGTTTTAAACGCATAGTATGGATTAAAACTATTTTTATCATATAAGACTTAATACCTACTGATACTTTAAGTAAATTTTTATACTTTAACAGTAAGCAAAAGTTTTGAACCCAGATTTTCAAATTTGACCTTTAAAGCTTATGTGAAATTACCAAAATGTCCCTACGGTGCATAGTTTGGTTATAAATGATAAATTTCACATATATGCAATACCCTACTGATATAACTTATTAAATTGAATATTTTTACTGATCATTTCAGACCTGAACCTTAGATTAATATTTAATCTCTTTTATAACCTTTAAAATGACCAAAATACTCCTACGGGGCTTAATTTGAGTTTAAATTCGTTTTGGGCATAATGGAAGGTATCCTACTGATATCACAACATATTTAAGGCATATTAACTTAGGAAACCTATTCATGACTCATTTGGTTACCCGTTATGCATTTTTCGCGTTCGGTACGGTTTATGTAACTAGTTTGCATAAATTGACCGAAACGGGTCAAACCTTATCATTTTTTTCTCAAAATCCAGAATGTGTTTAGTTTACCCATATTATACAAGTTTTCAAACTTGTCGGGTCTAAACCACATTCTAATCCGGTCTTCGCTTAATCTTGCGTTTTGAACCGTATATCTTCCTTTAAAACTAACCGGTCTAAGTTTAGACTTAATTAAGATCCGTTAGGATCTAATAGGTTATTAAAACCTTCGTTCCAGATTTAGGAGACAAGTAAAAGATACTTGCATTTGCTGAATTGTATACGGCTGGGATAAATTGTATAATTTGTTCAGGTAAATACTTTTAACTTATTTTCCGTTATACGGGCTTGGGATACGGTATTATAATAATACCGCTTGGTCGGGTGTGTAATTGTTTAAATCGGATTGTGATTAATATAATTGCATAACTCGTTTTAATCTGTTTTGTTTGGTATATGGCTATTGGGGGGTTAATGACCATGTCCTGGGTATCATCGGCTCATTCATTGAAATGGCCACGACTTAAGCACGGGGTGTAGGCATACACCTGACAGTTGCGTATGTAAAAATGGTAATCCACAATAAGGAATTCTCCTTGTGGGCATTATACATGTGGCGTGTCAATTAATCTTGTCCGGCTCTTCTAACCGGCCCTGACAGACGGCAAACATATAAATCTGTATACAAGATTATTTCTAAAATAATTGTCCCAAGTTATAAAAGATATTTTGTGCCTTGTGCATTCAAATCAATTTTCTTAAACATTTTCAAAATGAGTCGGTTAATTGTATTTACCGGTGTAAACTGACGTATTTTCCAAAAAGGCTAAGTGCAGGTACTAGACGGAATAGGTTGGCTACTCCTAGCATCAATAAAGAGTCTTGCAAACTTAGATGTTTACAAATGTGTTGAACAATGTCCTTTTTAAATTTGATCCGCCTGTGGATCCTTTACAACCATTTCTGTAATAATTGATATTACTTTCATTCGGCTTGTAATGTTTTAATCTTTCAACTTCCGCTGTGCATTAAACTGTGATAATTTGACTATGATGATATCAACTACGTCACGATACTCCCCACCGGTAATACGTGGAAATATCGGGGTGTGACACATACATGTAAATATGTGTAGGATCGATTTGACCGATCTAATGAGTCAATTTGAATGTGTTTACACTATTTAGATGGCGGAAACATCTAAACAGCTTAGAATCAGACAGAAAAGAGTAGAAAACAGAATAGAATCACTTTTAACACTTGTTCTCTGTTATATAATGACTTGAAAAACTGGCAGCACTTCGTTACAACTTCTCGGAATGCGTACCAACTGAGAACTACACTAGCCTATATATAGGCAATAAGATTTCGCTTCAATATGTCTCAAGCGAAATCTCATCACTTGATTTCGCTTGAGGCTAACATCATGACCCTGAAGCGAAACCTTTACAAACTAACTTAAACTTTACATTCAGACCCCTACACTTTACAAACTTGACATATTTAGACCCTAGACTTATGACATAGACTTTAGACATCATGTATCAACAAACTCCCCCTTGGATAAAGCCGGAGTCTTCAGTCTAGATCTTCACATGGACTTGAACTTTTCTTCTCTAGGCTTAGGTTTTCTCAACAACATCTTCCTAAGCTTTTCATTATCATCAGCTCTTTTCTTTTCTTCAGCAGCTTGCCTTTGAGCAAATGTCTCCCGAAGATATCTATCTTTTTCTTCTCGAGCTTTACGTTCCTTTTCAGCTTTCCTTTTGACTTTCTCCTCCAAAGCCCACCAAGATGACTTCCATTTAGTTCCAGAATTGATATTCTTTTGAAAACACACATTCACAACTCTCTGAAACTGCATTGCCTGATCTTTATCTTTTGGCGAATGATGAATCTTGTTGATGAACAAGCATTCTATATCTTTTGCCGAGCAATTAACAAGCCACATTGGATCAAAAACACGAATTTCTCTAAGTTTACCTCCTGCTTGATACGAGATCACTGCTTCAGTAGACAGACAACTATATACCCAATGTATAAATCCTTTATAGAATTCTTGTTCCATTGGAGGTACTGGTATAATCTTCATTGTCTTTGGCTTCTTGATATTAAGAATCCTTTCTTCAGCACCAGTATCAGGATTAACTCTTGGAATAATCTTTGGACGATGAGGCTTCCAGAATCTGAATCCCTTAAATGATTGAAATCTGATAAACCCCCACATTTTAATGTCATTCTTCCTCACAGGATATTCCAAAGCTTTGACCTGTGATAACTTCTCAACATCCCACCATGGGAGTGACATAAGATCAAACAACTTTTCAAAATACTGAACACCACATTCTCTTCTGACTGCATAAGCATTCACGTGTGGTAGAAAGCCCCAACTAATAATATCCCCCAAAGAAATACTTCGATCCCGTTGATAAAACTTCAATGGTCTTTTGAACTTTCTGTCATGATCAACTTTGAACCATTTCTTTTTCTCTTCTTTATCCAGATCTTTCTTTGTACCATCAGGATTAAAATTTTTAAGAACTTCAGCAACTTTTCTTCTCAACTCATCCCGATTTTCTTCAGAGAAAAATTCCATCAGTGTAGGCAACTGAGAAGTATCTTCATGAACACTTTCATCATCTTCCCAGTCTTCAACTTCTACTCTGTCATACAAATCAGCATCTTCAACATATCGATATTCATAATCATCATAATGATCAGCATCAAACTCATTCAGCTCTCTTTCTAAATCAGAATTCATTTCTTCTTCGAAATCAAACTTGAACTCTGGATGATCTCTTCGAGTCATTTCTTTTATGGTTTCCAGCGAATAATTATGAAAATGCTCTCCTTCTTCCCGATAAGTATCCAGTCTAAGAATCAACTTTTCAGCTTGATCAACATTTTGATCATCACCACGCTCCCCCTCACTTGTTGCACTATCATGTTCAACATTTGCATCATCTTGTAATAAATCATCAATTGCTTCTTCAGTTGTTTTCTCAGAAATTTTCAGACCAGAAGCACCTTGATCTTGATCATCATCTCCATCATCATCATCACTACTACTTCATCTTCAGGTTCATCAACCAATAGCGTTTTAACAACCTTCTTACGACGCTTCTTTGGTTGTGAAGATGAACCTTCTTCAGCTTGCACTTTAGGAGTTGTTTTCTTACTCCTCTTCTTTTGTTCCTTTACAAACCACACACTTCTTGAAGGTTTAAACTTTTTCAACTTCTCCAACTCATCAGCATAACCAGTTTCAGTTCTTTCATCTTCATTCCTCCAGTGTTCATGATTAACTGGATCAGGATCTTGATAATCTGGATTGCTTATGAAACCAAAAAATGCAACTTCCTTCTCTGGTTCAGGATGATTTGTATGATATCTTGCTAATTGAGCAATAGAATCATTATTCATGTGAGCCAGAACCAACAAGTCATTCTCCATATCTCGAACAATTCCTTGATAAGCATGGTCAATCATCATTTGAATGAATCTTGGATATATCCAGCTTCTTCTTTTTGAAGTCACCTCTTCCACAAGATAATGAAATACAATATGAGAAAAATTGTACTTCTTGTTTAAAACAAGAGCAACTACCATGTTCATGTGATAATCACGCATAGCATCGTAACTACCCTTTTGATGACTTAGAGCAATCAACACTGAATGAATAAAGAATTTGAACGGCTTTGTAAATTTTGATTTCAAAACATTAGCAGCTTTCACATCTCCAATGTATCCCATTCTAAGCAAACATCCTTTCACCATCCTTTCAGGAAATGCTGTTGGTGAATTTTCAGTATCAGGAAAATCTAGAATCTCACGAACATATGCCTCCGTTATCAGAATTTGTTTCTTTTCATCAGCAACCTTAACAAGCGAAGTAATTACTTTGTTTTTCTCATCATACATAGCATGCTTCCAAAAACGTTTGATGTGTGACTCATACACCATTCGTCTATCTGTTAAAGCTTTCTGTATTGGCAATCTTCTCATAAATTCCAGAATGCTAGAAAACTCAGACAATTTTGAACTCCTTGTCACATCAAGATCACAACAAGAGTTGTGAAGAGCTTTGAATAGAATATTCGAAGGCTGCACATCAAATACCACAAAAATTCAAACACATTAGACAATTTTTTATAAAATTTCAAATTTACTCATCATTTCAAGCGATATCCATGATTTCGCTTAAAATCCATCTGAGCAAATAAGATATGTTCAAGCGAAATTGATATTTGAACATTTCGATATCTATCAATCATCCAACATGTGTTCAAGCTAGTAACAGACTGCATCGCTTGAAGCGACACTAACAACCCCTTGAAGCGACATTGTTCAAACATCTCAAAAAAAAATTTTAAACATATGATCAAATTTATCACACAGTCCTGTTCTACTTTCAATTCCGAGTAACCTGATATCAAATTCATTCATTTTGACCAACACAAACGTTCTAGATCTACGATTAAAAATCTGTTCATCCGTCAAATTTGTATAAACTCAGATCTGAATCAATCAAACAATACACATCAATCTACACATGATTCCGACAACACACATATGTTTTGATTTGATTTTATCCAGTTAAAAACCCTAAAACTATGTGTTCTAACCCTAACAAATGCCGACACACAAAAATAATCAAAATTGATACAAATATGCACCATCACTTACATTCACCATGTTAGTAGTTGAGTATGCCAACTAAAAACACAAGATTTTAGTGAATTTGGGCAGAGTAACGGCAGAAAAACGAAGATTCAGACGAGTTCGCTTGAAATCGCTCTGAAAATACTTGAAGCGAAATCGTGTTACAACTGATGCTTCAAGCGAAGACTTTGTCCTTTTAAACTCCTGAAGGTCTCGCTTGAGGGTCACTTAAAAACTCTTGAAGCGAAAACGTTTACATAAAGGTTTCGCTTGAAACAGATTTAAACACAATTTCAATACTTGAAGCGAAAACCTTTTGAAAATTGTTTTACCTTTTTGAATTTTTCAGATTTTAATGTCACACCCAGTTAACCAAGTCCAAGTTAATGACCTTGGTCAACTGACAAGTCTACCAAGTCCAATTTAATGACCTTGGCTAACCAAACTATGAAGATACCAGATTTCTTTGAAAAATTAGTTCAAATTAATGAACTTTTGAAACATTTTGATCTTTCAATCTCATTTTAATCAACAAACACTTGTACCAAACATTATACTGCATCACAAGCTTACCCAATCCTCATCAATCTCAAACATGATCTGCACAAGACTTTGAACTTTCGATTCCCAATGTCAGTTGTCGGAAATAAAATGAAAAATTAAAATCTTTTTGGATTTTAAACTGAATAATCTGAAACTATGTACACACAATCTTTTTGTGAGCGTGTTAAGGGATCATATCAGCTGCCAACAAGATACAAGTACCGTTAAGCTGAGTTACATTACCAATATTAAACAATTTGCATTGATTTCCGATATACTGATCCACTTTAAATCTTCACACATTTCTCAATCTGTTCAGGATACGAATTTAATGTTTTAAGACTTAAACTTTTATATGTGTCCCACCTCAGAATATACTCCCGTATCCAGATCCCAATATTCAGTCTTACAGGAAAGATTTAACACAAATGATATCTGTAAGGGGTTAATAACTTATGAAGAATCATGAGAGCTCAGGTCAGAACTACCGTTCAGCAGAGAGATCATGACTCGACTTTTGGTGTGTCCCCTTTAGAGGATCTTTTTTACAACAGCATTGCTAAGCAATTTTATTGTCTTATCATATATGCTGAGGGTGATGCTATATTTCAAGCATTTGCGAAAAGTATTATTCGAGGACTAGGTCAGAACCACCGTTCAGCAGAAGTCCTGGAATAATACCCCAGAGATCATTGAGTAAACAATCCTAGTATATCAGAATACGAGACCTTTCAAACGAGATTTCAGGGGTTACCTATATATCCTGGAGGTGTTCCCCACTTAAAAGCAAGTAATTTTATGTTAATATCCCGAACATTTTTACTGAATGTGTAAAAACCTATCGGAACATCATCTACAAAACTGCTTAACACATTTATACTTTACATTTCTTTAGCGTACTGCACCCGTCTAGCTGATGTACTATCATTTCCCTTTTATACACAAACTCATTTTTACTTTTTCAAATGTTTTTGGTTTTTATAGATTTTATCATGTTTTTGAATTTTTCTGCAAACTTTCTCCCCCTAAAAATAAAAACATATTTTTGTGTTTTTGTTTTTATCAAAAAGCAGAAAATAAACTGTACAAACAAAATTGACAACACGACAAAGGTTCACGTCAGATCGCTGTCCAACTCGGCATCACATTCAACAACCCTCCCAGATTGCAGATTTTTCATTCCATTCAATTTTAAAAGATAATAAAACCTCTTTTTGTCAAATGGTTTGGTATAGAAATCCGCTTTCTGTTCATCGGTGTGCACATATTCAATCCGAATTAATTTTTTCTCGTTACAATCACGAATAAAGTGGTGACGGATCTCAATGTGTTTTGTTTTTGAATGGTGAACCGGATTTTTAGTAATGTTAATGGCTGCTTCATTGTCCACGAAAATTGGAGTATCTAAGAATTGCAAACCAAAGTCACGCATTTGCTGTTGGATCCAAAGGATCTGCGAACAACAGCTGGAAGCTGAAACGTATTCAGCTTCACAAGTAGAAAGCGCTACAGTGGTTTGTTTCTTACACTGCCAGGTAACGAGTCGAGTTCCTAAGAACTGACACCCGACAGTGGTGGACTTTGCATTCTGCTTCCAGCTTCCAAAATCTGAATCAGCGAAACCGGATAAAGTAAAGTCACCTAATCTAGGATACCACAAACCGATGTTTGGACAGCCTTTCAAATACCGTAGTATACGTTTCACTATTGTCAGGTGTGACTGCTTCGGATTCGACTGATATCTGGCACATAAGCATGTCGGATACATGATGTCCGGACGGGAAGCTGTGAGATACATCAAGGAACCAATGATTGATCGGTACAATGTTTCATCCATCTTCACTCCATTCTCATCTGGACAAATCCCATGATTTTGTGCAAGGGGAGTGGATGCTGGACTGCAATCGGCCATATCAAACTTGTCTAGCACATCCTTCACATACTTTGACTGATGAATGAAGATTCCATCGGGCATTTGTTCTACCTGCAACCCGAGGAAAAACTTCATTTCGCCCATTGAGCTCATTTCAAACTTTTTCTTCATCACTAGCTCAAACTCTTTGCACATATCGTCATTGGTGGATCCAAAAATGATATCGTCCACGTAAACCTGCACAATCAACAAATGGTTTTCTTTTTCTTTAATAAACAAAGTGCTATCTACTGTACCTCTTGTGAACCCGTTGTCCAACAAGTATGTCGAGAGCGTTTCATACCAGGCTCTCGGGGCCTGGTGAAGTCCGTATAACGCCTTGTCCAGTAGAAACACCTTGTTTTTGTGCTGTGGGTCTGTGAAACCTGGCGGTTGCCCCACATACACTTCCTCTTTGATAGTTCCATAGAGAAAAGCAGATTTCACGTCAAGTTGATATACTTTAAAGTTCTTCCATGATGCAAAAGGCAGAAAAATCCGAATTGCCTCTAGCCTTGCAACTGGTGCGTAGACTTCATCGTAATCAATTCCTTCTTGTTGACTGAATCCTTGAACGACCAGTCTTGCTTTGTTTCTCACCACGACTCCTCTATCATCTCTTTTACATTTGAAAACCCACTTTGTCTTGATTAACTTCTGATTTGGTGGAAGATCAACAAGCTCCCAGACACCCAGCTTTTGAAACTGTTGTAGCTCCTCCTGCATTGCATTAACCCAGCTCTCCTCGGTCAATGCTTCTTTGTATGTCTTGGGCTCTATCTGCGAGATAAAACATTTTAAAGAAACCTCTTTCTGCATGTTAGCAATAGATGAATAAAAACAAGTAAGAGCTTGATCTATTTGATGTCGGGTTTTGACACCACTTTGCAAGTCGCCAATGATCTGTTCTGAAGGGTGATAAGACAGGGTCCGTGGCATCACAGAATCAGGCACTACAACTTCCGATTCCAGATTTGAAATGTCAAGGTCAACGATTTGGTCAACAACCTCTTCTGTTGTCTCATTTGGTTCCTCGTCAAAGGTAGGAGCGAGTTCCTCCTCTGAGTCGTCAGAAACATCAAATGATGGAGCTGATTCCTCTGGTTCCTCTGGTGATATATGAACGGTTCCACTTGGTCCGGCTTCATCATCATGAGTACCCACGGTGGGCGTAGGAACATCTAGCGGTCTAGATTCCGGCTCTGGCAAATGACTTTGTTGATACAAGTACATGAGAGCAATTTCCTCCTCACTTGGCTCGGACGGCAGATGAAACGATTCCCAGAGTTTATCGTAGTCAAATAGGAATCTTTGTCCGGGAAGTTGTGGTGACGGAGTATGCTTCTGACAATCCACATGAAGCACCTGAATCACCTTGCTCAGACATGGTACGAACACCCTTTTTAGTGGGCTGGCATATCCTACAAAGAAACCTTCATTTGATTTTGCCCCAAACTTTCCGTCTTCATCAATGAACGTACACGGTGATCCGAAAGGTTCCAAGAACTCAAGATTCGGCTTATACCGATGCAGTAACTCAAAACACGTTTTTCCATACTTCTTGACAGTAAGGACTCTGTTCAGTGTATAGCACGCTGCAGATACTGCTTCACTCCAGAAGAAAATAGGTAGCTTGGAATCTGCTAACATTGTACGTGCTGTCTCGATTAGGGTTCTATTCTTTCTTTCAGCTACGCCGTTTTGCTGTGGAGTATACGGCGCACTGAATTCATGAAGAATTCCCTTTTCATTGCAGAACTCGTACATTCTGTTGTTTTTAAATTCAGTTCCATTGTCGCTTCTAATTCTCCGGATAGGCAGTTTGTATACAGTTTCCATCTTCTTGAAAAGTATCATCAAAGACTCAAATGTTTGATCTTTCCGTTCTAAGCACACAACCCAAGAAAATCTTGAAAAATCATCTGTAACCACCAAGCAGTACAAATCCCGGCTGATGCTCTTAACATTAACAGGCCCGAAGAGATCCATGTGCAATCTCTCAAGAGGTAACCTGATCGAATTCATGACCTTCAAAGGATGTGACTTTCGAACCTGTTTACCTTTCTTGCATGCAATACAATCATCATTTAAATGAAAATTTTTAAAGTTCACACCTTCAACTAAATCATTATGAACCAAAAAATTCATTTTGCGAACATGAATGTGGCCCATCTTACGATGCCACATGATTGAATCTTTTTCTGTTGCTTTGTTTTTAGACACAAAACACTGTTTCTGATGAGACGTTGGCGTTGCTGTGCTCATATCAAGATAATAAAGATCATATTCCCGTGGGGCACGCAACAACACCATCTCATCAGGGATTTTAAACCCTGGTTTCAAAATCACACATTCAGTTTTTGTAAAATGTACACTGAAATCTTTATCACAAATCTGTGAAATACTGAGTAGATTGTTTGTCAACTCCACTATGTAGTTTACTTTGTCAAAAGATATCACACCATTTGTCAAAGTTCCTTGACCAACAATTCTTCCACCTTGACTCCCAGCAAATCCTACATGACCTCCATTGATGGATTTTACATCATAGAGCAAAGCAAGCGTCCCAGTCATATGCCTTGATGCACCACTATCCATAATCCATTTTGATAGAATTGACTTGGGCAGCCCCTGCACATATCATATCAAATTCATTCAAACAATGAACTCCATGACTTCTTAACTGATGACACACTTCCAAATACTAAATCACACTTCTCATCAGTTTTCGGAAAGTTAAACATGACATTTGGAACAACAGATTCCACTTTTGATTTTAATATATTTTCTTTGATTGGAGGAAACTCTGCAAGAAACTTATCAAGCTCAGATTCAAATTTATGATTACCATTAACACTCACCTTTGATTCATAAAATTCCTTTACCCCTTTGACCTTTCTGTCAACCATTTTTCCAAAAATATTTTGAATAGTAGGATTAAAAGCTTTTGAATCAAACTTTAACTCGTTCTCCATTTTCTTTACTTCAACTGATTGTGATTTGGTTTCAACAACTTTTGTTTCATTTTTCAAAATGTTTTCCATCTTTTTCTCCTCGACTGATGGTTTTGATTTTACAACCCAAACTTGATTTTCAAAAGTTTTCGTTTTTGGATAAATCTTTGAAGTCATTTGGGACTTTGAAGATTCACCAATCTCAAATGTTGATTTCAGCTTATCTTCCGACTTCAATGATTCACCCCTTTTCAAGATTCGAATTGGTGAAACCATAGGCTTTTTGCCCTTTGTATTAACTGGTGACTTAGGTTGAGATTTTTTAACAAATGGTTTAATGACAGGTTTTTCAAAAACTTTCTTGCATTGTCTTGCCATATGTCCGATTTCATTGCAGCGATAGCAAACTCTTTTGTCATATTCGACAAAAGTTGATTTGAACGACTCTTCTTTTAGTTTCTTCGCTGTATTGAAATCGTCAATCGCTTTTTGACTAAAAATGTATTCCTTCTCATCATCCACACTTGGTCCAACAACAAAAACATCATTCATCTTATCTTTTGGCTTGACAACCTTCTTAGCCATCTTTTTCTCAAAACCAATTCCTTTGTTTTTAAAATTGTTACCATTTTTCTTGTTTCCATTACCTTCCCATTCCTTTTTCCCAAAGTTGTTGACACGTGTTGTAACAAATGTTTTTTTAGTTTTTGAAAAGAATTCTTTGTTATTAACCTCATCAATATTCATTTCAACCAACCTAAAAACTTTCTCAACATTCTCAATTTTCACATTCTGAAGAGGATACTCGAAATCGGAATAAAGTTTGTCTGTTCCAATCATAGTATATACTACCATAATCGAATCATCATTCGCACTCTTGTCCGATTTCGGTATAAACCGTTCCAAGAAATTACTCTCATCTTCAGAATCTGTAACACCTCTTTCAGATTGTGACTTCTCAGAGTTATCAATCTCTTCATCTAACACCTGATCGACAACAGTTTTGATAACCTGTGATTCGTTGTCGGTGTCGGATGCAGAGAATGTAACATCAATGCTTTCAGGCAAATCATCCTCAATTGATCTCAATTTGAGATTCAAAGCAGCTTCCACCCCATCTGGATATTTCTGTGTGTAATGATTCCACATTGGGGGTGGAACACTCTTAAAGACTGGTGTTTCATCAGGTTGTTTTGGGACAATCTGTTCAATCACATATGAAGATGCTATATAACTCATCAACTTCTTATCAATTCTTTCATTTTCAATTTTTGTTAACTCCAATTCCATTTTTAATGAAGCAATGGTGTCCAAATGAAAATTGATTTCTATTTGTTTATCCAAAACAGTTGATTTTAGTAATTTCGTGGCTTTATCATTTTCAAGACTTTCATCCTGAATCATTTTGATAGATTTAGCCAATTTGTCATATGCTTCTTTTACTTCGCTCAGATCAAATTTTAGCATGTCTACATGATGTTTCATTTCCTGATACTTAGTGTCTTTCTCAAGACACTCCATGCAAGGTTGTAAACACTTCTGGCATGGTGTTTCAGGAATTGAAACAACTTCTTCAACAACCTGTTCATGACAAACATTTTTCACATTTTGTTTACCGACATTCTCAGACTCTGACTCAGATAGTTTGACTGATTCGTTTTCCTGAACTCCAGATTCCTCTCATTTGACAGACTCACTACTGACAAACTTAGACTCCTCAGATTCTGAGTCTACCTCTCTCAGTTTCGCCATGAGAGCCTTGTCAGCAATTTCTCTCAAAGTATCTTTGTTCATTTCCTTTGTTACATCGATCATTTCTTCAACAAATTCTTTCTTTTCATCATATCTTTGACACAATCCAGTTCTTGGTTCTTCAAAGAAATCTGCAAAAGATTCAAAAATTTTAGGAGGCATGATAGATTTCAAAGAACTAGCTAATACCTCCTGCTCAGATTGAGAATAATGAACTTCGGCAGCTATTTCTTCAAAATTTTCCACATTTTCAACAGAAACCTCTTCAACAACTGCAGAACCATTTTCAGTAACTGTTTCTGGTTCAGACACCATTTCGGAAATTTCAACAACTTCAGCCATCATTGCCTGTCCATCACTACTGGGAATATATTTATCCCAGCTGAACCCTGCAGCTACCTTCTCATCATCTTGATTCACAATCATCGCCTTTTCTGGTTTATTCTCAATTTGTGGTCTTTGAACAGTAGGCTGTTGATTTGGTCGATGATAGATTGCTTGCTTGTAGTAGTCGTTGGTGAATGGGTTTTGATGATTGTTTACTTCACGATTCGGACATTCTCTCTTAAAATGACCACGTTCTTTACACTTGAAACACGTAACTTTTGATTTGTCGAACCCTAACTTCTGATCGGGGCCTGATAAACTGTTCCGGCCTGTAATTTCCATGAAACGTTGTGCCCTTCTAACCAAACTTGCCATTCCCCATTTTATATCGATCAACTCAAGCTCTTCCGGGTCGATCTGATCGTAATCCTCTTTTGTCATATCAGGATTACCAATCCTACCCGCCACTAAGCCTTCATAAGCCTCTAGAACGAAAGCAAGTACCGCAATGTGTTGTCTCGCGGCAGTTTCAGTAATTTCATTTCCATTCTTAATATTCACCGCGATGTTGCATTGCACCCCAGAAACATAAGCCTGATTATTTGAACTTGTAGAGCTTTGAGGTGAAGACTGCTCTTGAACTTTGAAATTTGGATCGTAGTTCACAAATGGTGAAGGTTTGTTTGATTGTGGAGTGTTTGTAGAACCACCCAAATTTACATCAGCACTAAAACCCGTCTGTATCTTTGGACTTTGATTTGTTGCTACAGGAATACTTCCTTTGTAATACAAAGATATGTCTTGCTGCACATTTGCTGAATTCATTTGTTTGATCTTTGTTAGTTCCAATTCATGTGCCTCAATTTTCTCAATGAAACCACTCAAATTCATACTAGCAAAATTTGTATTGTTCTTCAACACCATCAGGTATGTTCCCCATTCATCATAAGGTAACGCGTCTGCTAATTTGTCGATCCACTCTTCATTTGTCTTGGTTATCTTCAATCTACCCATCTCCAAAACCAAATGACAGTATCGTTCAATCAATTGCTTTGTGGTCTCTCCTTTCATTCCCGTGAAAATGTCAAACTGCTTGTTTATCAATGCCTTCTTGCTTTTCATCATTTCTCCACTTCCTTCAAACTTTAACAACAATTTATCCCAAAGAGATTTTGAATTGTCTTCGTGATGTAACAGTACCAAGATGTCCTCCTTAATTGCTTGTTGAAGGATGCTCATCATTTTCTTTTCAGCCTTAAAGTCAGCTTGTTCCGTTTGAGATAAACTTCCAATTACTTTCGGATGACCCATAGCATTAACAGGAGGTACATATTTATCATCAATCTTTAACCAGCTTTCAAAATGATTAGCTTGAACCCACGTTTTAAATCTTCCTGCCCAACTCGAATATTCGTCGATGTTCATGAGTTTAGGAGGCTTTTGCATTGTTCCCAATTCGTTCTCCATGTTGACGTTTTGTATAACACTACTCGAGGTTTGTCCTGCTACCATACCACTTCCCGAGAAGAAGTTATAAAACTCTTGGTTTTCCATTTTTAGAAATTTACCGAGTAGTTTTAAAATTTTCACACACACACTTTTCACAAAATCAGACTATCGAACAAGTTCACGAACACTATGGACTATCAGAAATCTCAAGCGAAATCACTCAAACTTCAAGCGAAATCACAGAAGATTTCAAGCGAAACTCACAAATCAAATGCAGTATGATTTCGCTTCAATCAACAAGATCTCAAGCGAAATCTATGGTTTCGCTTCAAACCAAATTTTTCAGTCAAACACAGACTCCTCAAGCGAAATATACGATTTCGCTTCAAACAATCAGAATATTTCAAGCGAAATTCACAGTTTCGCTTCAAAATACCAACAATCAAACTGTTCGCTCAAGCGAAATCTGGTTTTCAAGTCATTTTTGTCAATTTTAGTCCGAGTTTTAATCTGAATAACTCAAAGCTTTGATAAAACACACTTTTACACACACTGTGAAAGTCTTAGTCCATTTTGTCCGTGTTTTCGTCCAGAAATCAGTTTTTGTGAGTAAAAACCAACTGATTCAAGTGAACACACTCATAACTGGCTCTGATACCAATTGTAGGATCGATTTGACCGATCTAATGAGTCAATTTGAATGTGTTTACACTATTTAGATGGCGGAAACATCTAAACAGCTTAGAATCAGACAGAAAAGAGTAGAAAACAGAATAGAATCACTTTTAACACTTGTTCTCTGTTATATAATGACTTGAAAAACTGGCAGCACTTCGTTACAACTTCTCGGAATGCGTACCAACTGAGAACTACACTAGCCTATATATAGGCAATAAGATTTCGCTTCAATATGTCTCAAGCGAAATCTCATCACTTGATTTCGCTTGAGGCTAACATCATGACCCTGAAGCGAAACCTTTACAAACTAACTTAAACTTTACATTCAGACCCCTACACTTTACAAACTTGACATATTTAGACCCTAGACTTATGACATAGACTTTAGACATCATGTATCAACAATATGAGCTACGTTGAGTGAGTTATAACAGTTAAGTTTAAGCAATAAAGTTGACAACAAAACACTTTGTTTTTGACTCAATAACTCTTTTATAAGCATCCTCAAAACTCTTTAAGCGTGTCAAAAGTCAAAACCCAACCAAAATAGCAGACTCAAAAAACTTGTCACCTAACACAACCTATAGTTATGACCCCAAACCCTTCTCACACATAACCCACTTTTACCTCTTTAAACTCAAGTATCTTTAACCATGACTATAAATCCATACTCATTACTCTATGGCACCAAGCACCCCTAGGTACAACTCAATACTAAAGCTCCAAGTTGACATCTCTAACAAATACACAACATACCCACTAGTTCATCTACACGTACACAAGTATGTCACCCAAGGTGGGAATCTACACACAAATTTAGTCACATCACAAAGACGTGATTGATCATCTCAACTGGGCTTGTTGATATAGTCTCTTCATCAACAGCTATCGATTCAACTGACACGTAAATGTGGTCGTCTATAAGTGCTCATCTCATCCATAATGGCATTGGCTACTAGCACGCACTGATTTCAACTAATGTCGAAGGCTTACACAAACATCTCAAGAATGCTACGTCACACATATCACACAAACACACTCTAGACGTTTAAGACCTTGTCAACATCACAACATAGTGGATTAACCACACAACCCTTCTATACGTCATTTACCTTGTCTAACTACCTTTAAGATACACTACACATACGTTCCCATTGACGGACTATCCCAACTACACATCCAATACCTCATCAGTCAATAAAAATCACTCGTCACACGTACGTTCCTAACCATACGTCAATCTATGCATGAGGCATTACTCAACCCTCGTACATAGAGACTCTACACGACTTACGTTATTCAACGAATATTGGCACAAATGGTTCCCTAACTTACCATTTGACTCGGTTTTTAACTCAAATACCAGACTACATGTATCGACCCAACAACGCCATCTTTAAGGCTACTTAACTCACATAAATATTTAAAATAATTGATCCATGGGAAAACGCTTAATGAACCATCTTATTCCCATTAATTTAATGTATGGGTTCACATATGGATTACATTTGGACTTGGAATGTTTGGGCTTGACAAAAATTAACCCAAAATTAGTTAACTAGAATAATTATTATATGAAATGTTAGAAATTATATCATCATAGTTTTCATTCTACTATATATTAAATCAAAATACATCTATACACTATAATAAAACAACATAATTTTATCTACATGACAAGCTTCTAAGGCCACTATTATTAGGGGGGGGTGATCACTCATCACTCACAACATCCAATCAAGTTCCGTCATATCATCAGCCATTATTCCATCACTCACAACATTTTTAGTGGAAATGCTGATCACTCACAACACCCAACAATAAACCCTCATGTTCCCTCACAATCTTCCATTCTTCACGAGTGATATATTCCACGCGTTATCAAATTTATCCGTGAAAAAATCAAGTGGCAGTGGTGTGTGGCATTGTTCCACGCGTTGTATACTTCCATCACGGGGGAAATCCCCTCCACCCTGTCTGCCCTTACAAACTTCCTCTCATAGTTTTTAACACCGGTACTATTAATTAATTAAAATTTTCGTCTATTAATAATTACCAAAAATAAGTACAATTAATTTATTTCCATATTCAAACCTGTTTTGATTTACTTATGAAAAAATGTTTTTTTTTGTATCATATTATATCAACACCATCAAACTATATCAAAAAATTCCAATGTAACTCAACTCAATTCTACAATTTTCTTACTATATACATGTTTTCCTTTGGAATTTTTGTTTACATTTCTCAATATTTGATTTGACTATATCTCAAATATTTAATCTTGTTAACACATGTTACAAGACTTCATTTGACATGATATAGACAAAAAAAGATTGATAGTTGTTTTTTCTTGATCTCGAAGTAAGTACATTCTTTAAATTTCTTCATTTTATAATTAAATGTTGTTTATACATCCTTAGGACTTGGAATTTAATAGATACAAGGGATCGGTGACAAATACGTGACAAATACGGTGGAAGAAATAAAAGACAATTTATTTTTGTGGATTAAAGAAAGATCATAGATGAAGGATTTAGATTGAGAGATATGGAAGGACTTCAATGTGAAAGATATCATAAAGTAAATTTAATTTTTTTGTATTTTGTTTCTTTTGTTTTGTAAACTTGTAATGTCGGGTTTTATAGCTTTGTTGGCCCTTGTTCTATAATTATACAATCTTCCGCTATTTAAAAAATAGTATAATATATCTAGGGTCGCACGTAATTTGTGTGTTTCTGGTTTAAAACTCTGAAAAACTTTTAGGCATGATAATTAATATATCATAATGTTAAGTATTTACCTTCATTTTTTACCCGTGTTTTTATATTAATAATTATATCAGTGTAGATATAGCAAAATGTTATTTAAATATAAAATACACTTAAAATATCAATAGGTATAGCAAAAAGTTATTTGAATATATAATACAATATAAAATACAATTAAAATATCAATTTAGTAAATTGGAGACATGGTTAGTAAAGGACGAAGGATCTAATATTAAACTCGATGAATAGATTATATGTATAGATATTAAAATTAAAATTGAGAGATTTATAAATAATTATAAAAATAATAAGGACATGGATAATAACAATTTATAAATAATAATAATAAGGATAGGGATAGTAACAATAATAATAATAACAAAAATATTTTTTAAATAAAATAAAAACAAAATCGTAAGATTGAAGGAGAAATTGCCATGGAGCATTAGTTGTAGTTTTTTATTAATAGTTAGATTAACATATTTAATTTTTTGTATATACATCTTTTATGTCGTCTTTTAGAGACGAAAAATCACAGCAATCACCCCAAGTTTTTTGATTCACTTAAACATTGAGGTTAAAATGGTCGTTTTATATTTTCGTTGACCCATTTCAAATCTGACTTCATTTGGTCGTTATGTTAAAATGGTTCTAGAACCTCAAAACCATGAACCCAAACCGGAACCACAATGACCGGAACCTTTTTGCTTTGAAAGGATCGGCTCATGATTCAAGAATTCATCAATAAAAGGTTCTGGGTTGGTTCCAGTTCCGACCCATGGGTATTAATTTAGAACCACCAGAACCTTGAAAAAACTACCATCGAACTTTCATTTATACCTATTTCCTTGTATTTCTCATAAAAAAAAAACTAAAAGTCATCAAAACCATCCAACTTCATTGCGTATAAGTAATCATTCAAAGGTCAAATTATCGGCTAACGAAAAGTTTAGACTTCAGCCATTGAAACCTTCGAATATCAATCCTTCCAGGATCAAACCTTCAATGATTCTGTTGTTTATGGTTGAATCATGTGTATATGTTTTTTTTTTTTGGTAGAAAGGTTTTATGTTTTTTGCTTTTTGTTTGATGTTACTACCATTATGGAACATTTTTTGGTTTAATGCAGCCCGGTTCACAGGCCCAATTTAAGTTAAGGTTTTTGTCCAGCAGACCCTTACATGGCCCGTCAGACCCTTTTAGACCTGAAACCGGATAAACATAAAAGGGCCAGTTCATGAGAGTAAAGGTTTTGGATGTTCCAGGTACAAAGGGGCCGGGTCTGACCCTTTGCACAACCCTAACTACAATGACTACTGAAAGCATGAAAACTACATCATCATTTGTACAAATGGTGATGGTGACCATGGCAAAACCCCATCACACCGTGATCACCGTAGTTGATGTGGTGTGATCCGATGAACCCATCACGGGAGTGTCCGTCCAGCCTAATCATTTTGTTTATTTCAATAGCTTTTGAAAAAAAAAATAAGTTTGTTTTATAAATTTAATAAGTTTAAAAAATGTTTATTTTTCTTTGTACACATATATCAAGGTTTTATAAATAAATGTACGTAGCGGTTTATTAAAATTAAATACAACAAGAGAAAAAAAAATTACCCAACTCACCTCAGAAACGCCCGAATACCAGCCAAAGATAACCGTGACCCTTGGCCTCTCGTCCATGACGTTCCACCTAAGAGTCGATGGTCTTGGCCAAACTAATCACAAAGATACAACGTGTCACCAAAGCTGTAACGCTTCGCATTTTTGCACTTTCCATATTTAGAAAGTTGTATCTACATTTCTATTTTAGCAACTTGTATTCGTATTTCACTTCCAATCTTGTAATCCGAGACTTCGATCATAATGGAAATTCATGTTTACGTCAATCTTATTAAACTCATACTTATGTTTTATGCAGTCAATCGTTAAATACGTGTTTACATGTAAAACGAGACTTATTATACGCTTGAATTATCCAACCATACGTACATGACACTTATCACATATTTACAAACACGTTCCATACTCGAAAAACAAGCTAGATCACAAACTTTTAGCATAAAATAACATCAACATACATGTTCAGGGGCCAAAGTGACAAAAATCAAACTTTCGGCTGGAAATCAGACACTCCGCGTCGCGCGGGCTGCTAGTCTTCACCCGCCGTGCAACGCGAGCAAGTATAATCCGTAGAAAGTTAATTTGCCCAATCCGGATTTCATTTTTTCCACATCCATTCTGCCACAATCACCTTATTTCTCCATTAAAACACTAACCTTGACTATCCTCTATATAAACAAGCTTTCCGCACCTTCATTTCACATTTCCCACAAACTCTAAACTCACTCAAAACACTCTCAAACTACTGAAAATACAAGCTTGGGGCAGATTCTTGCAAGTGCAAAAAGTGAGCTTCAAACTCACTTTTCTTTCTCTTCTTCATTAATTCTTGCTTCAAACTCATTTAGAACACCTCTAGGAGTGTTTCTACCATGGTAAACTAATGTGGAACATCACCATTTTGAGGTCCAAACTTCCTGTGTTTGCTAAACTTTTACCTAAACTCTTTATAAACTTGTTAATCTTGAGAAATCTTATGCCTATCTTGTTCCCAATCAAACTCATGATTTTGTTATAAAGGTTCCAAGTAACCTAGACAAGTGTTGAAACCATCCAAGCTCACCACATTCAATGTTATGAGACTTATGTTTTGGTAATGTGTGAACCATGGAAGCCTAGGCTTTCCAACTATATTTCCACAACTTCACTTGCTTGATTTGTTAGTCAATCATATACCTGAGTTACCAAGTAAACTTACTGGTATCAAAGTGACCAAACTACACCAAGTTTTCAAACATTTGCCATGTTTGAAATGCACTAGTCTAGTTTGAGACAACTTGGTTGCTTAGTGACCTAGATGATACAATGTTCAAGTAGCTTCTTGGAATTAAAGTAAGCCAACTAATGTGCTAAAAGTGGTCTAAATAAATTAACTAAATTAAACCCTAAACTAGACTCTCTAAGTTTTAAATTTATAACTAAGACTCTCTAACCTAGAGCATACAACCGGCAAGTATACCGATCAATGCAATATAGCCTAAGTAAGTCCGAGTATCGAACCCACGAGACTCTCTAATTACGTTAACTAGACTCTATCTAGACTTAGACTGACACGGACTCTAACTGTTTTTATTGTTTTTTTTTTTGGGGGGGGGGGGGGGTTCTAACAATCCTAAAATTGCAATTAAATTTAAACTAAATTAACTAGATTAACTAGACGCGAATTTGGACGACGGTTATAACTCAGTGGTGACGAAGACTACCTAGGCTAGAATCCTATTTAACTAGGAGTGGATTTATATTCGATACTAAAGTGGTATGGAACCGGGATCTTTATGTGCTAAACCCTAAGAAATCCCTACTAAGACCTCCCGACCCTTCTCAGGAAGAAACCTGTGAGACTCTACAGAGTTGTTTTGACTACCGGTTGGTTAGACTTCCTCTTAGTCCTCTAACTTCTTTAAAAGTGCCTTAATATGACAATCTACCTCTCAGCGCGAAAGTCTAAGGCAACTATGGATTTTAATTTAGTTTAATAGACACGAATAAGATTAGGGAACTAAGACCGATTTCTCTCAAAACCTAATCCTAGCTATATATCAAACCGAGACCTATTAATAACCTCGAGCCTCTCAGCGACAAGATTAGCAGAATATCAAGTTCTAAATATATTTTATTTACCGTTTCTAAGGTTATTGGCCAATTCACCCAAAGACTACCCGAACCCGCAAAGACTCGAACAATCAACACAAACCTATCCTATGAAAGACATTCACCAAGGTTCATGTGAAACGAATAAACAATCAATAATCAAAACTAGATACGCATATGCACTACGTTAAAGATTCCAAAGTTCTTTACCTTTTTAAGAAAAATCCACACACACGATAATAAACGAATAAAAATCCAAACTTTATTAAATATTCATTTTAACCTAGGTAGTTTAAAAAGTTTAGCCAAGAACCATAACCAAGAACAAGAAACAAGTTTCATACGATAAGCAAATCATGTTTAATAGTTTGTAAAACACAAAGTCTAACAAAACCAAAAAATAATAAATTGCAAACCAAACCCGAATCTTGAATCGTGGCTTTGAATCTTGAACCGTATAATCTTTTTTCCTTCTTGATCTTGATCGCGGCCTCTTTCTCTATCGTCGAACCCCGTATCAAATCAGCCGTCCACTGTTATGTTGTGCCTCCCTCTTTTTTTTTCGAAAACAATAAATAAATAGGGATTCACCTCCTTCGTAAATTATAAGGCAGTCACCTCTTTTTCCTTTTCACGTTCAAGTATCTCAAATAAATGGGCTTCGACCCAACAAGCAAACTAGCCACCTTCCTTTTTGTCGCATGCGCCCCCACTTCTAAAATATAGGATGTTATATATTCATGTCCAGCTCTTCAATATATTACTAATACTAGTAGTAAGACCCGTGTGTACACACGGGTAAGTTTAATAACGATTGAAATCAAATACTAAAAAACAGATTATAATTATATCATTTAAATTGTTTGTGTTTAGTTACATATGTTTATAAAACAATGTTAAAAACAGTATGTGTTAATATTATAAGTATAATGATAAAAGGTCCTCTGTCTCTGTTTGTGTTTAGTTACATATGTTTATAATGACAACAACAACATCAGGCATAAGTCATAATTGAAGCTACAATACATTCAGAAACAAAGGTCCTCTGTCTCTATTTCAAGCCAATAATTGACCTTAAAACCGTAACTGCAAGTGGCGCTGAATTTCTTGGTCTCAACACCCAACCTACCTGAAATTGACAATTACTATCCCGTAAGTTTCAAAACCACATTGAAAAATCATACATAACAACCTAAGTTTCGAGATGTATTAAGGAAAACCGTTACCTGAGATGTAAACGGAAAGAATGTGATGGCTCAATGATGGTTACTGTCATTAGGTGCATTGAGACCTAACGGAAAGAATGTGATGGCTTAAGTATAATCATAAGCTTATTAACGAATAAGACCATATTAATTTAAAATTTAACCTTATGATAACCAAGAGGCAATCTTTGTATAGTCTGAAACATAAGTCATCCTTGAACATGGGTCATCGGCCAAATCAAATACTAAAAAACAGATTATATCCCTGCATGAAAAATAAAATCAATAAATTTAGGGAAAATGGGTTTGAAAGATGATAACCCAACAGTAGAGGATCTCATTCTACAGCTCCGATAAATGCAAGGGTTTCTCAAATAATGGTTCCTAGATGTTTGAAAACCGACAAAGAACGATAAATGTCCACAATGCTGCTTCTTTGGACATTTGTCGGTCTTCAAACATCTAGGAAGCATTATTTGAAAACACCCCTGAATTTATCGAGGCTGTAGAATGAGATCCTCAAATATTGGGTTATCATATTTCAACCACATTTTCCCTAAATTTATTAATTCTGTTTTTCATACCTCCCAAAGCCACCTATCCGCCTGCAAAGAGATCGAAAAAGCTTGAAGTATAACCTGTACTTAATTATATGGCACCGGATTTTCACTGATTCAAGAATCTCAACATCAGCTGACAACAAAGAACCAATTTACAAACATCTTAATAGCAATCCATAATTCAGATTATTAACTTCTGAATGAACTAACCGGTTTTTACTAAAGAATTGTTGTCCAGTCTGTGTGATGTGGTGTCAATTGTACTGTTATTCCACTTCTTCGCTGTATTAGCACATTAAAATCTTAAAACATAAAAGCAAACAAAATGTTCCAAAAAAAAAAACAAAACAAAACACAAGTAGTTAGTTATATGCTACCAACCTTGAAGTGTTGCACCGTAGCCTCCACATGTGTACACCGGTTTGCTGCTTATCAAACTAACCGTCATCGTAATCAGCAAATTGCTATTATCATCAAAACACGTTTAAGAGAAAAGTAAACTGAATGAAAAACAAACAAACATCATTGAATCTATAAACATCATCCAGACTTGCCCGCGTGTTGAATTAACCGGTGATTGTTTATGTAAGCTGCTGCTGTTGGCTTCATGATCATCGTTTTCGACATGCCCAATGGTTCTGGTGGTGAGTTCTATGGGTGATTCTCCTGTATCAGCCAACCAAAATAATTAAAAAACAAATCAAACACTACAACAAAACAAAAATCATCACCACAACCAAAACCAACCAAAAAAGATGAAACCTTTATCAAACTACAAATTCTTGAAATTACCAATCAGGACTAAGAACAAACAGACCAAGAACATCTTCAGGGATGGTAAAAGTACCTTATCTTTCTGAGGAACAACAATCGAGAATTGAAAGTAACTGCCCTGATCTGTAGGAGAAAGTTGCTTCAACCTTAACATCTTCTCAGTCACTCCGTATCAATGGCAACGATGATTCAACCAAATTCACAGACTAAACTGGCCACACGACCACCTGTAAAACAAAACACAAGAATCGGGTCCAAACGTCAATTTATATGACCGATCTACAAACGAAAAATTGGAAAACTTACCGGCGTCATCACATACAGCTAAATAGGCATCTCTGACCAAACAAACTTCATTTTCTTGTATAGATGTGACAACGATTATACACGATCCCTTTTCAAAACCTTAATCACCAACAGAGCGTCGGCGAAGGTCATTCATAGTGAACTTGCAAAACATTTGCATTGTCAGAATGCCAGGCTCAGATTGTGCATAAAGATGACAACACCATAGCTGCAAAAGAGGTTGCATGAACAACTGCCATCCTACAACCTTGTCATACCATAATGCTATCTTCATTCAATTTTTACTCAGATCTACAAAATCATCATAGCATCATCTTGAAAGGACAAGAAAAATGCACTTTGCATTCATTTTTATTCACCATCACAGTCAACACTAAATGATTTACTAAACTAATACAAATGATTGCAAAATGTCAGACCTCGCGTATATTCGGGCCGACGTTTGGTTCATCGGAAACGCATCTAAGTTACCGGAAAGTGCCCAGAACCCTAGGTTACAACCAAAACACTTTGGGAGCACCGTCAACCCTAGAATTGTCGGAAAACACCATAGTTTTAGTCTCAGGTGAGAAGCATCTCATCAACATCATTGACTGAATATCGCTTACAATCTAAAAAACGTGGTCTTAGGTGACATCGATCTCATAATCATCGACCGAATATGGATTACAGCCAACGCTACCTAGGACAGCCGCGAACGGCAGCCGGCAACGATGGTTTATATGTTGCAACAACATGCCAGATCTCACCATCGTAGCCTCAGATGACAAAATCATCTTCATCGGTCTGAGTAGAGACGTTCAAGTTGTTTTGTGCAATAAATGCACCTGTGAAAAGTAATCATATCTCCATCTCTATCTTTCTTCTTCACACTTTAATCTACAAAATCATCATAGCCTCATCTTGAAAGGACAAGAAAAATGCACTTTGCATTCATAATAAAAATAATAAAAATCTCATTATTATATACAATATTATTTAGATTAAATCGGATTTATGACATCAGCATGGACAATGTGGCATATCTCAGAGGTTGACACGTAAGCAAAGTGAGGTCACTTTGCTTAAGTGTCAACCTGTGATATATGCCACATTGTCCATGCTGATGTCATAAATCCGATTTAATCTAAATAATATTGTATATAATAACAGTACCTCGGTAGCAACATCACATGCAGTGGGTCTAATTCACCAAGATCTGTTGGTAAAACCACCATAGCCACACGACCACATGTAAAACAAAACACAGGAATCGGGTCCAAACGTTAATTTATATGACCGATCTACAAACGAAAAATTGGAAAACTTACCGGCGTCCTCACATACAGCTAAATAGGCATCTCAGACCAACCAAACTCCATTTTCTTGTATAGATGTGACAACGATTATACACGATCCCTTTTCAAAACCTTAATCACCAACACAGTGTCGGCGAAGGTCATTCATGGTGAACTAGCAAAACATTTGTATTGTCAGAATGTCAGGCTCAGATTGTGCATAAAGATGACAACACCATGGCTGCAAGAGAGATTGCATGAACAACAGCCATCCTACAACCTTGCCATACCATAATGCTATCTTCATTCAATTTTTACTCAGATCTACAAAATCATCATAGCCTCATCTTGAAAGGACAAGAAAAACACCATAGTTTTAGTCTCAGGTGAGAAGCATCTCATCAACATCATTGACGGAATATCCCTTAGGTGACATCGATCTCATCATCATCAACCGAACATCGATTACACCCAACGCTACCTAGAACAGCCGCGAACGGCAGCCGGCAACGATTAGGGCATGTTGCAACAACAGATTATAATATATCATTTAAACGAAACTAAAAACAGCTAGAGAGGTTACTAAACTTTAGGCTCAGATTGTGCATAAAGATGACAACACCATGGCTGCAAGAGAGGTTGCATGAACAACTGCCATCCTACAACCTTGCCATGCCATGATGCTATCTTCATTCAATTTTTACTCAGATCTACAAAATCATCATAGCCTCATCTTGAAAGGACAAGAAAAATGCACGTTGAATTCATTTTTATTCACCATGACAGTCAACACTAAATGATTTACTAAACTAATACTTATCATCAATTTACAGTTCTCAGAAACACATATATACAATCACAGTCCAATTAAATCACAATCCAATCAAACCTTAAAACAATTATCGGATCAAGAATGAAACATACCATCTAGATATTCAAAAAAAAAAAAATAGATAAAATTTGACAAATGATTGCAAAATGTCAGACCCCGCATATATTCGGGCCAACGTTTGCTTCATCGGAAACGCATCTAAGTTATCGGAAAGTGCCCGGAACCCTAGCTTCCTACCAAAACACCCTGGGAGCACCATCAACCCTAGAATTATCAGAAAACACCATAGTTTTAGTCTCAGGTGAGAAACATCTCATCAACATCATTGACTGAATATCTCTTAGGTGACATCGATCTCATCATCATCAACCGAACATGGATTACAGCCAACGCTACCTAGGACAGCCGCGAACGGCAGCCGGCAACGATGGTTTATATGTTGCAACAACACAACAGATCTCGCCATCGTAGCCTCAGATGACAAAATCATCTTCATCGGTCTGAGTGGAGACGTTCAAGTTGTTTTGTGCACTTAATGCACCTGTGAGAAGTAATCATATCTCAACTCTCTCTTTCTTCTTCACACTTTAATCTACAAAATCATCATAGCCTCATCTTGAAAGGACAAGAAAAATGCACTTTGCATTCATTTTTATTCACCTTCACAGTCAACCTTAAATGATTCAGGGTGTAATCAATACATAAACAGAAACCCAACTTAAGAAAAAACCCCAAATTAAATTAGCAAAGATACATGTAAATTACTAACAAAACAACTATCAATTACTGTCATTACCTCATGCCATCAAAATTTATTATAAATAATTTCCAAATTATAAATAATCTCCAAATTGCAAAATTAGGAAGTATTTTACAACAGTAAATGATTCATCTACATAATTCCTCATCTAATCAAATTGCAAATTCAAACATTAAACAACCATAAATTATAGTTTACTAAACTAATACATATTATCAATTTGCAGTTCTCAGATACACATATATACAATCACAGTCCAATAAAACCTTAAAACAATTATCGGATCAACAATGAGACATACCATCCAGATATTCAAAAGAAAATAGATAAAATTTGACAAATGATTGCAAAATGTCAGACATTTTGCAGTATATTCGGGCCGACGTTTGCTTCATCGGAAACGCATCTAAATTACCGAAAAGTTCCCGGAACCCTAGCTTCCTACCAAAACACTCTGGAAGCACCGTCAACCCTAGAATTGTCAGAAAACACAATAGTTTTCAAAAGTTCCTCATCTAATCAAATTGCAAATTCAAACATTAAACAACCATAAATTATGGTTTACTAAACTAATACTTATCATCAATTTGCAGTTCTCAGATACACATATATACAATCACAGTCCAATAAAACATTAAAACAATTATCGGATCAAGAATGAGACATACCATCCAGATAGTCAAAAGAAAATAGATAAAATTTGACAAACGACTGCAAAATTGTCACACCCCCAAAATCCACAAGCGGAGTATCACCGCATGGAGGCGTGACATGACCAGGATCAAGCCACCAATCATATTGAACAACGTAATTAAGTACATAAAACCAACCACAATATAATTGGTGTCCAAAAGAAAGTAACCAACTTTAAGTTAACAGCGGAAGCATAAAACGTAAAACCAAAACATAAGTTCAATAAGTTCATAAAGTTTAAAGGTTTAACATGGAACTCCACAGTCCATGTCCCACAACGATCACTCCTCCCTGTGCAAGCTCCATAAGCACCTAACGACCTGCAAGGCATGTAACAAGGAGTCAACAACAAAGTTGAGCGAGTTCACAGTTGGTTATTTGGTTTTAGAAGTTTGTTTTGAAAACCATAAGTTGTTTCGTAAACCATGAGTTAACCAGTATCTTTGTTTTTCCCCAAACCATATCCATAATCAGTGGGGGCTTCCCCATGTGAACCACTAGACCGTTACCATATCGACTACTGACGAAAGTAAGTTGTGCCCTAAGTCAATGTCTATCATCATTGACTGTTTGCCCCGATCCATTAGTACACGCCCGTCCTACCGGCACGGTGTGAGGTTTGTCAAACCTAATAGCGCTATTAACTAATGACCCGCTCACCATCGGCCTCGGCGATTAAGTCGATATAAAATGAGGGACTTAATGATAGAGTTTTTGTCTAGTAAGTTAAGGTTGTTGTCCTACCCAAGGAGGACGAACGTACGTATTCTACCCAAGGAGAATACGCAGAATTTATATTGGCATCCTACCCATGGAGGATGGCGGTACATATCCTACCCAAGGAGGATATGCAGGTTCCGTTTTAGTTCTTTAACCCATTCCCAACCACCGGGAATCCCATGCCTTAGAAAGAGTGTGAACTCACCTTTGGTTGCTCGGTTTGACTCTCAAAAATAGCTAACAGTCAAGGTCGGTCAATCACGTCCTAATATGATTACCAGTTACTCATTTAGTGGTTTCAAATATAGCACAAAGTTCCTACACGTATCTACTACATAACATGCACTCACTTTAATAGCTCACGCCCATATAAACATTCCACTTATAGCTACTCAAGAGCAAGCATACGATATTGCACATAACACTTTCATTGACATATAACACGTTATATCATTATCGGATAACATAACTGACATTTAGACATGCAAATCACTAGTTATATTGTTTCAGCTTGAACATCCAAAACTGGACTGTTTTCGGGTATTTTAATAAAATAGTTAACTTACTCTAAAAATTCCCAAACTTTTACAGAATGTTTTAAACAATCCAAATATTACTGTGTAAAAATATCGGGATCCAATTCATTCCCAATATTTTATAAAAAAATCATTTACCAGACTGCAATCAGATTCGTCACTTTCTGACTGCAGTCCACGGAATAATTCATTTAAAATTCATCGTAAGTCCGATTGATGAAATTCCAGTTGGAGCATTACAACAACATCAGTGGTCATCTACAGTACAAATTTCATGAGCTAATTCTGCACAAATTTCAAGTTATGACGAAAAAATAACACACATTTTCTGCAGTAAAAACGCAGCTTTTGCTGCTGTGAAAATGACCCTTTAAAAATAGCAAACGAAGTCCAAAAATTATGATTCCAGTGCCATTAGAACCGTATTTCTAAATAACACGTTATAGACTCAAGAAAATCAATTTTTCGTTAAGTTATGACCTGGTTACAGCCGACTGAAGGCGGCTGTAATAGTTTGACAGCTTCCTGTTTTCAGCTTATAGCGCTCTAACGCAAGTTCTATTTGTTCCGTTAACATGTTTAGTGATCAACAACGACATTTAACATCACTTGCAGCAGGTTATCGTTTATTTAACTCAGATTTATCATGTCAAGTACCATCGTTCATATCAGATTTCCAGAGTACAAGTTTTCATCAAGTAACCAACATAAACAAGACAACATCATACTAGCATTATTTCATTATAATACATCCTTTAACTACTAAAAATAGGAAGTAACCAAGAGTTAACAAGAAGCTTACAACTAGCTTTAAGCTAGGGAAGATCTCAAGAGAAAATGATGAAGAAGTATGATGGATGAAAGCAATGTATGAAGCTCCTTCAAGTTCTTCAAGCTTCAATCTTCACAAGACACCTTCTAATACATGAATGAAGCTTAAAAATGGATTGATGGAGGTTGCAAGGTGGTGGTGGTGGCGGTTATAGAGTGAGCCGAGAGGGATAGAGAGAGTGTGAGGAGATGGAGTGAAGATTGTGAATATGTGAAGTGATCTTGGAAGATATATGCACCATACTTAATCATGTCTTCTAATATTTTGTCCACTTACACAAGTAAAGATCAAATAAGATATGAAACAATATCTAGGAGAGTATGGTGTGATCTTTGATGGGTCCTTTGTGACCGTAAGTAAGCATGGGGGGGGGGGGTTAATTGTAAAATTTGATTGATAGTATGTAAATAATAGTTCAAATCTAAGTATAAGGTTACATGTTTTAGTTAGTAGATTTCTAGTGGGTGTTATGGTGTACGGGGATCATAACTAGCCAAGAAATAATTAAACAATGTTTCTTGCAATATTTTGGTGTCCCGGGTAATGTCCAGTTGTTCGGTTAGATACCGGTCCGTTAAAGTGCTAAGTTGTACCGTATAGTGTCATTTATGTAACTATTTGTAACACTTTTAAATTCCCAACACTTAGGAAAACATTCAGGACCATCTAGTCAATTTTCTGCACAATCATTAAGCACAATTTAATATTAATTAATCGTACGGATACATGTAATTATGAGGGTTGTCACATTCTCCCCCTGTTAAGAAAACTTCGTCCCAAAATTTAGCACGTGGTTACTGAGGAAGCTAGTTAAGTTGCGTGGTTTACTGGTTTTTCCTGGGGTGTCACATCATCCCCCCGTTGGTTTGGAATTTCATCCCAAAATTCTACAGTAGCTTCAGCCTCAGTAGTGGTTGCACTTTTCTCAAACAACTGGGGATACTTGTGTTTCATCTGGTCCTCTCGTTCCCAGGTAAACTCTGGGCCACGACGGGAGTTCCAACGAACTCGAACAAGGGGTATTCTGGTACGCTTGAGAATCTTAACGTCTCGGTCTGTGATTTCAACTGGTTCCTCGATGAATCGCAACTGGTCGTCGATTGTGAGCTCCTTTAAGGGAACTATAAGGGTCTCATCTGACAGACACTTTTTCAGATTTGACACGTGGAATACGTTGTGAACTCCGCTGAGTTCTTCGGGTAGATTCAACTTGTAAGCGACTTTGCCAATTTTCTCAATGATTTCGAATGGTCCGACATAACGCGGATTGAGTTTGCCTCATTTGCCAAAACGAACTACACCTTTCCAAGGTGAGACTTTGAGTAGCACTCGATCCCCAACCTGGAACTCGAGTGGTTTCCTGCGCTTATCAGCGTAGCTTTTCTGATGGTCACGAGCTGCCGCCATTCGTTATCGTATCTGAGCAATCTTCTCAGTCGTGTCTACCACAAGTTCTGGGCCTGTGATTTGGCTGTCACCAACTTCTGCCCAACAAAGAGGTGATCGGCATTTACGTCTGTACAATGCCTCAAACGGAGCGGCCTGGATACTGGGGTGGTAGCTGTTATTATACGAAAATTCTACTAGAGGTAGATGTCGCTCCCAGCCGTTACCAAAATCAATCACACATGCCCTAAGCATGTCTTCAAGGGTTTGGATGGTGCGTTCAGAATGCCCATCCGTCTGTGGATGATATGCCGTGCTCATGTCTAATCGAGAACCAAAGGACTTGTGCATAGCTTGCCACAACTCAGATGTAAAACGTGAGTCACGATCAGAAATGATGGAGGTTGGCACTCCGTGCCTTGATACTACTTCCTTTAGGTAGACGTCTGCTAGAGTAGAAAACTTACCCGTTTCCTTGATAGCAAGAAAATGTGCAGACTTGGTCAATCGATCCACTATCACCCAAATAGTGTCATTTCCGCATTGAGATCTAGGCAGGCCAGTAACGAAATCCATGGAAATTTGCTCCCATTTCCATGTCGGGATCTCTGGTTGTTGGAGTAGGCCTGATGGTTTCTGATATTCAATCTTGACTCTCGCACAAGTCAAACATTTACTGACGTAGGTTGCTATGTTGGCTTTCATGCTAGGCCACCAGTATGTAGTCTTTAAGTCGTGGTACATCTTATCCGAACCAGGATGTACTGAGTAACGAGACTTGTGCGCTTCATCCATCACAAGCTCGCGTAAGTTTCCGTAAAGTGGAACCCAGATGCGCCCTGTTACATAGTAGGCATCGTCTTCCTTTTGTTCTAACCGCTTCCTCGATCCTCGTAAGGACTCAGCCCTGATGTTTTCTGCTTTCAACGCTTCAACCTGAGCATCTCGTATCTGGGTAGGAAGACTAGATTGGATGGTAAGTTGTAACGCTCGCACACGTTTAGGTGTAGTATCCTTTCGACTGAGGGCGTCAGCCACAACATTGGCTTTGCCCGGATGGTACTTGATCGCACATTCGTAATCATTCAAGAGCTCGACCCATCGACGTTGTCGCATGTTTAACTCCTTTTGCTTGAAGATATGCTCGAGACTCCTGTGATCGGTGTAAATGGTGCACTTGGTACCGTACAGGTAATGTCTCCATATCTTAAGTGCGAAAACAACTGCTCCCAATTCCAAGTCGTGTGTAGTGTAGTTCCTTTCGTGAACTTTAAGTTGGCCCGATGCGTAGGCAATGACCTTGTCACGTTGCATCAACACGCAACCAAGTCCTTGGATGGAAGCGTCGCAATAAACCACAAAATCATCTGTGCCTTCAGGCAATGAGAGGATAGGCGTGCTACAAAGTCTATCTTTTAAGTGCTGAAAAGCAGATTCCTGTGCATCACCCCAACGATAGGTGACACCCTTTTGAGTTAGTGAAGTGAAAGGGTGCGCAATCCTTGAGAAATCCTTGATGAATCGTCTGTAGTAGCCCGCCAAACCCAAGAATTGGCGGATTTCTGTTGGTGTACGGGGTGCAGACCAGTTCTTGATCGAGTCTACCTTGGATGGATCAACATGAATCCCATCCTTGTTTACCACGTGGCCTAGAAAGTGGACTTCGCGAAGCCAGAAGTCACATTTCGAAAATTTGGCATACAACTGCTCTGTTCGAAGAAGTTCCAAAATAAGCCTCAGGTGTTGCTCGTGTTCTTCCTGACTCTTCGAATAGATCAGGATGTCGTCGATGAAAACTATGACAAACTTATCCAGGTAAGGTTTGTACACTCGGTTCATGAGATCCATGAAGACCGCAGGTGCATTCGTCAATCCGAAAGGCATAACCAGAAACTCGTAATGCCCATAACGAGTCCTGAATGCTGTTTTAGAGATATCCTCGTCTCGGACTCTCAGTTGATGGTAACCTGACCTCAGGTCAATCTTGGAATAGAAACTCGACCCTTGCAACTGGTCGAATAAGTCATCAATGCGTGGAAGAGGATAACGATTCTTCACGGTCACCTTGTTGAGTTCGCGGTAGTCAATACACATTCTGAAGGCACCGTCTTTCGTCTTCACAAATAACACTGGAGCTCCCCAAGGCGAAGAGCTAGGACGTATGAAACCCTTTTCCAAGAGTTCTTGTAGTTGCGTGGACAGTTCTTCAAGTTCTGATGGAGCTAGACGATAAGGTGCTCGAGCTATGGGCGCTGCTCCAGGAGCTAGCTCGATTTGAAATTCAACTTGACGATGAGGCGGAAGACCAGGTAATTCCTCAGGAAATACCTCAGGAAAATCACGTACAATAGGTATGTCTTCTATCTTCCTTTCTTTCGAGGATGTATCAGAAACGAGGGATAGGATAGCAGTGTGGCCCTTTCGCAAACACTTCTGGGCCTTAAGGAAAGAGATGATGCCCACAACAGCGCCACTCTTGTCGCCATGAATCACGAGGGGTTCTTTACCAGAACGAGGGATGCGGACAATCTTCTCGTTGCAAAGAATTTCCGCTTGCTGATGAGATAACCAATCCATCCCAATAACAACGTCGAAACTACCCAGAACGATAGGAATAAGATCGATAGAGAAGGTCTGACCAGCTAAGACGAGGTTACAACCCTTAACTATGTGTGTGGCCTCGAGACTTTTACCGTTTGCTAGCTCTACCGTGTGTTTGGTGTTCAAAAGTGTGGGAGTGCGCTTAAGCATTTGACTAACTTTTAAGGACACATAACTAGTATCGGCACCCGAATCGAATAAAACAGTAACAAAGAAGTCATCCAGAAGAAACTTACCCATCACAACGTTGGGATCGTTCCTTGCATCACCCTGCCCAATCACGAACGCACGTCCCCTGGCACCATTGCCATCATTGTTTCCCCCATTATTGTTTCCGTTCCCCTGATTGTTGTTGTTGTTCTGTTTCTGGTTCAACTGGGGACAGTTTCTCTTGAAGTGACCTTCAGCACCACACTGATAACATCCCCTATTACCCTGCTGTCGCTGCTGCTGATTCTGTGGGGCTTGTGGCTGCTGTTGACGATTCTGATTCGCAGGACGTGTGCTCCTGCAATCCTTGGCTTCATGACCTAGCTTGTTACATCTCTGACAACGACCCTTGTTGCACAGCCCGCTGTGGTGCAAATTACATCGATTGCAGTTAGGGTGATTTCCCTTGTATCCACCCTGACCTTGATTCCCAGAAGACTGCTGGCTGGGGCTCCTGTACTCATCTATCTTTCGCTGCTGAACTGAAGTAGAACCCTTGCCCGAATTTCCATCCCACTTGCGCTTGTTATCACTGGGAGCATCAGTAGTAGTAGCGCTAATTCGCTTGGGCAGCTTGTTCTGCTCAACTGCCTGATCAGCGAGACGATGAGCCAACCGGATGATTTACTGAATGGTGCCAAGATTAGCTGAGGTCACGTGGCTCTGAATTTCTGGCACTAAACCCTTAAGGTACAGCTCGATACGCTTGATAGGAGGATCCACCATAGTAGGACTCAAGATAGCTAATTCGTTCGATCTCTTTGTGTATGCCTCGATTTCAGACCCCGTCATCTTCAAATTGAAAAATTCCACCTCTAGCTTGTGGATGTCGTCACGACTACAGTACTCTTCTTTGATCAACTCTTTGAAGTCGTTCCATGGGGTGGCATTAGCAACCGCCAGCCCTAGCAGTTGAACCTGTGCTTTCCACCAGGTTAACGCAGCACCTTCGAGTGTTCCAGTAGCAAATTTTACCCTACGAGCTTCAGGGCATTCGCACATCTCAAAAACAGACTCAATCTTCTCGAACCAGTGAAGAAGACCTACAGCTCATTCTGTGCCGCTAAAGGTACTAGGTCGGCAATCCATGAATGTTTTGAACGTACATACGGGAGGCTGAGCATGTTGACCTGTGGCGCGAGAATAAAAGACAAGGTTAAGCACAAGAGTTGGTTCGCGAGGGTAGGATCTAAACGTCCTAAGATGAGTTGATATGGCAGGTTATACCTCCTGCAGGGACAGCTGCGAGTGCCTCAGGCACTCGTTCGTTGATTAGAGCCGTCAGCTGGGCTTGTGTCATGTTGATACCACCACGTCCTCCGCGTCCGTTCATGATCTTCACAATGAAGCGAACATAAGTGAGAAACGTGTGGTGAAAGTGCGTAAGTATGGGATGACAGAACAGAGTAAACACACAGGGTTTCAATTATCAGTTGTTATATTAACTAAGCATGCAATGTACTATGCAAACTAATAGACAGGCACTGTAAGCATAAACCATTTCACCTATGGTGTTGAGTCTTGCACGTGGAGCGAAGCGTCGTTGTGGATCGTTGAGCACTGTACAGGTTATAGTCTGGTTTTAACAAAAAGCTTTTCCCCTTTTTAAAACCAAGTTCACTATAACCAATGGCTCTGATACCAATCTGTCACACCCCCAAAATCCACAAACGGAGTATCACCGCATGGAGGCGTGACATGACCAGGATCAAGCCACCAATCATATTGAACAACGTAATTAAGTACATAAAACCAACCACAATATAATTGGTGTCCAAAAGAAAGTAACCAACTTTAAGTTAATAGCGGAAGCATAAAACGTGAAACCAAAACATAAGTTCAATAAGTTCATAAAGTTTAAAGGTTTAACATGGAACTCCACAGTCCATGTCCCACAACGATCACTCCTCCCTGTGCAAGCTCCATAAGCACCTAACGACCTGCAAGGCATGTAACAAGGAGTCAACAACAAAGTTGAGCGAGTTCACAGTTGGTTGTTTGGTTTTAGAAGTTTGTTTTGAAAACCATAAGTTGTTTCGTAAACCACGAGTTAACCAGTATCTTTGTTTTTCCCTAAACCATATCCATAATCAGTGGGGGCTTCCCCATGTGAACCACTAGACCGTTACCATATCGACTACTGACGAAAGTAAGTTGTGCCCTAAGTCAACGTCTATCATCATTGACTGTTTGCCCTGATCCATTAGTACACGCCCGTCCTACCGGCACGGTGTAAGGTTTGTCAAACCTAATAGCGCTATTAACTAATGACCCGCTATCCATCGGCCTCGGCGATTAAGTCGATATAAAATGAGGGACTTAATGATAGAGTTTTTGTCTAGTAAGTTAAGGTTGTTGTCCTACCTAAGGAGGACGAACGTACGTATTCTACCCAAGGAGAATACGCAGAATTTATATTGGCATCCTACCCATGGAGGATGGCGGTACATATCCTACCCAAGGAGGATATTCAGGTTCCGTTTTAGTTCTTTAACCCATTCCCAACCACCGGGAATCCCATGCCTTAGAAAGAGTGTGAACTCACCTTTGGTTGCTTGGTTTGACTCTAAAAAATAGCTAACAGTCAATGTCGGTCAATCACGTCCTAATATGATTACCAGTTAGTCATTTAGTGGTTTCAAATAGAGCACAAAGTTCCTACACGTATCTACTACATAACATGCACTCACTTTAATAGCTCACGCCCATATAAACATTCCACTTATAGCTACTCAAGAGCAAGCATACGATATTGCACATAACACTTTCATTGACATATAACACGTTAGACCATTATCGGATAACATAACCGACATTTAGACATGCAAATCACTAGTTATATTGTTTCAGCTTGAACATCCAAAACTGGACTGTTTTCGGGTATTTTAATAAAATAGTTAACTTACTCCAAAAATTCCCAAACTTTTACAGAATGTTTTAAACAATCCAAATATTACTGTGTAAAAATATCGGGTTCCAATTCATTACCAATATTTTATAAAAAAAATCATTTACCGGACTGCAATCAGATTCGTCACTTTCTGACTGCAGTCCACGGAATAATTCATTTAAAATTCATCGTAAGTCCGATTGATGAAATTCCAGTTGGAGCATTACAACAACATCAGTGGTCATCCACAGTACAAATTTCATGAGCTAATTCTGCACAGATTTCAAGTTATGACGAAAAACATAACACACATTTTTTGCAGTAAAAACGCAGCTTTTGCTGCTGTGAAAAACCCTTTAAAAATAGCAAACGAAGTCCAAAAATTATGATTTCAGTGCCATTAGAACCTTATTTCGAAATAACACGTTATAGACTCAAGAAAGTCAAATTTTCGTTAAGTTATGACCTAGTTACAGCCGACTGAAGGCGGCTGTAACAGTTTGACAGCTTCCTGTTTTCAGCTTATAGCGCTCTAACACAAGTTCTATTTGTTCCGTTAACATGTTTAGTGATCAACAACGACATTTAACATCACTTGCAGCAGGTTATCGTTTATTTAACTCAGATTTATCATGTCAAGTACCATCGTTCATATCAGATTTCCAGAGTACAAGTTTTCATCAAGTAACCAACATAAACAAGACAACATCATACTAGCATTATTTGATCATAATACATCCTTTAACTACTAAAAATAGGAAGTAACCAAGAGTTAACAAGAAGCTTACAACTAGCTTTAAGCTAGGGAAGATCTCAAGAGAAAATGATGAAGAAGTATGATGGATGAAAGCAATGTATGAAGCTCCTTCAAGTTCTTCAAGCTTCAATCTTCACAAGACACCTTCTAATACATGAATGAAGCTTAAAAATGGATTGATGGAGGTTGCAAGGTAGTGGTGGTGGCGGTTATAGAGTGAGCCGAGAGGGAGAGAGAGTGTGTGAGGAGATGGAGTGAAGATTGTGAATATGTGAAGTGATCTTGGAAGATATATGCACCATACTTAATCATGTCTTCTAATATTTTGTCCACTTACACAAGTAAAGATCAAATAAGATATGAAACAATATCTAGGAGAGTATGGTGTGATCTTTGGTGGGTCCTTTTTTACCGTAAGTAAGCATGGTAAGTAAGCATTGGGGGGGGGGGGGGGGAGGGTTAATTTTAAAATTTGATTGATAGTATGTAAATAATAGTTCAAATCCAAGTATAAGGTTACATGTTTTAGTTAGTAGATTTCTAGTGGGTGTTATGGTATACGGGGATCATAACTAGCCAAGAAATAATTAAACAATGTTTCTTGCAATATTTTGGTGTCCCGGGTAATGTCCGGTTGTTCGGTTAGATACCGGTCCGTTAAAGTGCTAAGTTGTACCGTATAGTGTCTTTTATGTAACTATTTGTAACACTTTTAAATTCCCAACACTTAGGAAAACATTCAGGACCATCTAGTCAATTTTCTGCACAATCATTAAGCATAATTTAATATTAATTAATCGTACGGATACATGTAATTATTAGGGTTGTCACAAAAATGTCAGACCTCGCGTATATTCGGGCCGACATTTTCTTCATCGGAAAAGAACAGGAACTCCAATTAGTTGTGCAAGATGCTTATTAAAATCAATTTGTTTCCATCTTTCACCATCTGCAAACAATAAACATGAACACTTTTCAATAATTCAAAACAACATATATAATCACATAGACCTGTATAATGTAATAAAGAACAATGTACCATCATACTTCAGATACACATATATACAATCACAGTCCAATAAAACATTAAAACAATTATCGGATCAAGAATGAGACATACCATCCAGATAGTCAAAAGAAAATAGATAAAATTTGACAAATGATTGCAAAATGTCAGACCTCGCGTATATTCGGGCCGACATTTTCTTCATCGGAAAAGAACAGGAACTCCAATTAGTTGTGCAAGATGCTTATTAAAATCAATTTGTTTCCATCTTTCACCATCTGCAAACAATAAACATGAACACTTTTCAATAATTCAAAACAACATATATAATCACATAGACCTGTATAATGTACTAAAGAACAATGTACCATCATACTGAAAGTCAAAAGAGGATAATGTAAATCAATCACCTGGATGGACGAATGATGAAGTTCATGAGATGTTCCATATCGAATAAAGCAACATAAAATAAACACCTAACCTTAAATGTAGTTAACAAAAATCAACATAAAAACAATAATTTTTTTATCACAGATTTAAGGTCTGTACTTTCTGTGGTTCAGAACTTTCAGAAACCATGGCTGCAAGAAGGGTTGCAGGTTTAAACTTGCCTTCCACTATTCTTGCCACGCCATGGTCATGAATTGTGTGTAAAAAATTTTAAGTCATCATAACTAAGCCACAGACCACTACCAATTGAAACCAGAGCCACCATCGTCAACCACCGTCCAGAAACCCTAAAGGGTTCCAAGACGAACACGGAACAACACAAAGGCGGCGGCAGCGAGTCTGTGCTCCCCATCATCACCAGAGTTACTGAAACAAAAAGCTTCCAACATGGCCACATCAAAAAAGAAAAATTTAAGATATAAATCTACAAAAAACAAATTCGATTTACCTTATCAGAAGTTTTAGATTGAGAGATCACTGTCATAATCTAAAGTATAAACCGAGTCACCGTCATAATCCCAATCGGAACCGCCAGATCTCGCCATCGTAGCCTCGGATGACAAAATCATCTTCATCGATCTGAGTGACAAAGATGGTGATTCACCGACGGAATTCTTTGCGGATAACATGGTTCGTATAGAAGATGAAGAAAATAAACCCTAGAATCGGCTGAGATATTGAAATGAGAAGAAAGAGTGAAGAAGAAAGAGGGAGTTGAGATATGATTACTTCTCACAGGTAAATTAAATGCCCATTTCATCTCCCAATGCATTTTTAAAATTCCCTCCTAAAAAATCCATTTATCATAATATAAAATCTTATTATATTACAATTAGATTAATAGATTATTTATATATATAAAAACGGAATTATGACATCAGCATGGACAATGTGGCATGCCTGAGAGACTGACACGTAAGCAAAACGACATCAGCTTCTCATCTCTTATTATAGATTATATAGATATCTTATGTCCTCCAATAGTCACGTTCAGAGTAATGTTCAAATTAGATGGACTAGGTTTTTTAGATAATACTATAATATATTGTTTTAGCAATAGTTCAAAAAAAACCCAAAACCTATAACTCACGTAAATTGCATTGGATAAAAGTCCTTTTCATGGCACACTTCAACAATTAATATATGGCCTCCCCCAATATAATATAGGGATAGTGGGCTCAGCTCAATCAAGGAAAATAACAGCAATTTTGATTCAGTCATTGTCACCCCACTTTGCTCAGCTGGCTGGTTATTTTCATATTACTCGTTTTTTGCTCCATTTGCACCAGGACCTGGCCTAACACAAATTAATGTAATATAATACTAAAACTAAATAAAACAAATAAAAACTATATAAAAATTTTACAATTTACATGGGACAAATATGTGTATTTTACCCTACATCACCAACCCCACCTCGTCTCCAACATTTTCCATGTTGGGTATGCACACGTCCGGGTTGTTCTTATTTGGCTACTTGACAAACTTAGTTAGTTGTAATTTCAATCTTTATTCAAGACCAACCGAGATCATCAACTAAGTTGATGATTTTCTGCTTTGGTGAATCATATAATGAGGTTTAATGGATGGAAATCATCCTACCTCCTTGCATGACCATTTTCATGGTACCTTACTTTACATTGACTATAATATATAAATTATCCTCTAAATTCCGAATCCAATCCAATAATCGAATCTGCAACTCACACACCTTCGTTTCCCCAGCATAGGGTAATTTCGGTGTTCCAAAAATCAAGACTCGTCAAACTCACTTTTGTGGAATCTCTACGCAAACCGTGAGTATACTCGAATCCTCTTTTACGCTTTAATCACTTTTGGGGTGTAACATGTATGACTTAATCAAATACACTTATGCACACAATCAAACTTACGAATTCACTCAATCCATCAAACATACTATTTTTTATGCTTAAGTTATTCATGCTAGATACTCAAACACTCATACATGCAAACTACTTGTCATTAACTTTGTGCAAGCCTACCTTAACATGTATAACACTATAGGAGTAACACACCGCCCTTAGGAAATTGTTATGTATTCAATCGTACACCGGTCTTGTTCATTGTGATGACAAGATTACGCTCATGGAAACTATGGTTTGACACATAGGTTGTGCATGCTAGTATGAATTTGACTTAGTATACAAAATGTCATGTTGAATTTGAGAAAATCTTTTGTATGTATGCTATGTAAACAAACTTGTATACTCGCCAACTTTTGTTGACTGTATTTTAATACATGTTGCAAGAATATGTATGCTATGTAAATAAACTTCTATACTCGCCAACCTTTGTTGAGTGTATTTTAATACATGTTGCAAGAAATTAACGACGACGCATGAAGAAAGGTACTTAGGGTGGACTAGAAACGCATCTAAAGTTTAATCTATGTATTTTGTTTATGTTCTTATGTTTAATCTGCAAAGTGTTGTATTTTCCATTTCAAACAATATATTTCAGTTCGAATGACATGAAATTCGAATTTATTTAATTATTGTTACAGTTAGTCGTTATGAAGTCTCGAGCAATCTCGTTTTCGTCTAACTCCGATGTTTCCGTCCTCGGTTGGGGTGTGACAAGAACATGGTATTCTTTTCAAGTTCGGTCCTACATTAGCCATTGTCCTCACAAAAATACTTCACTATTCACCAAAACATGTTTTTTTTTTCTTTCTAGTTTGGTCATTTGATGATCCGATTAGTCATGGGTAGGGGTCCAAACAAGCCGGGCCAAGCCCAAGCCCGACTAGGATCAAGCTCGACTCGTCATGTTTTTATGAAGCTCGAGCTCGAGCTTGGCCTGGTTCGAGCCTATTTATTTGAGCCCGAGTTTGGCTTGTGAGTAAAACCCAAAGCTCGAGCTCGGTTCAATTTCGCTCGAGCTATTTTGAGAACAACCTCAAACGAGCTAAAAGCTCGAGCTCGCTTCAATATCGCGCACACGAGGCAAAGCTCAACTTTAGCCCGACACCCCATTATCATCATCATCATCATCATTATATTATATAGAAAAAAACTAAAATTTTGTTTGGGCTCGTTTAGGCGAGCCTAAACGAGCTTTGTATTTCAGGCTCGAGCCCGGGCTCGATAACTTAACAAGTTTTATATCAGGCTCGAGCTCGGGCTTGTTAAGGCTCGGCTCGTTCGAACTTTTAACTGAGCCGATAACGAGTAGCTCTAGGGCCTCTGAGCTTCTTTACATCCCTAGTCATGGGGTGTGCATGGTTCAATCTTGGGCTCAAACCAAACCAAAGCCTAAATATTTGTTTTTTTTTTTTTTACTTTTAGGTAATTGATATCGGTTTTATTTACCAAAGCCCAAGTTTTTGTTTTTTCACTTTTAGCCTTTTAGGTAATCGATATCGGTTTTATTTATAGATTTGGTTATGGATCAATTTCCGATTTTACATTTGAACTTGAATATTTGGGTTTGAAAAAAAGTTAGCCTACAATAATAAGTACGGGTCTACTTTTTTCTAATATTTTATTAAATAAATTGTTAATTTATTTTTACACCATTCAGCCCTAAACTTTCTGGTCTTTTACCATTGTTATTAATCACTTTAACATTAGACAAAGTTATATAATCTGTAATTAATAACAAACTTCCAAGCAAGTTCGGTTTAGTTGCTAGGTATTGTGCGCTGCAGTACGAGGACAAGACGAGGTATGACTGAAACTGAACCATAACTTTTGGTTAAAAAACGAAGAAACAAACGTTGGTTGTTAGCTTGGATCTGTTATTAAGGTGAGAACTTAACGTATAAATCCGTTTCGGATCAAAGGGCCTGTAGGCTTGTAGCCTAATAGCATCTAGGTGTGTAGTATAAGTGTTCCTCCCAAAGTGGTGATGGTTATAGAGTCCCACAATAGACATTGGTGTATTTTCAGAGGTAAGCCTATAGCTGTGTGAGCTGGCTTTTCTAATTTTTTTAAGAGTTAATTACTGTTTTCGTCCATGTGGTTTGTCAAAAATCACTATTTCAGTCCATTAGTTTAAAAATTGTGATTTCAGTCCCTGTGGTTTCATTTTCGTAACCATTTCAGTCCACCTCGTAACCATTTCAGTCCCTGTACTAACAGAATAAATGGATTGAAATGGTTACGGAAGTGAAACCACATGGACTGAAATGGTTACGAAAGTGAAACTACAGGGACTGAAATCGCAATTTTTAAACTAATTGACTGAAATAGTGATTTTTGACAAACCACATGGACGAAAACAGTAATTAACTCTTTTTTTAATAAAGCATTAGTTTCAGCCCGTTTAATCGGTTTTCTCTCACCCTTATGTTGAGGCATTGTCCCATTGACATGTCATGGGAGGCGAAATACCACTTTAGTCTAAATAGTTTTTTTTTTTTTTTTTTTTCTCATGTGTCCCTAGTGGGGTGGTGGTGATGGTAGTAGGTGGAGTTTAAAAAAGAGGGAAAACCCCGATAAATAAAAACAAATATGTAAATGATGTAAATGCCTCTGACTTAACGATAAAAAAAGAACCGAATCAAGTAGGCTCAGATGCGATGACCCAATTAGAAAAATGTTGAAAGTAGGCCCATGTTTGGGCCCAACCCACCTCACCAAAAAAACCAGTTCGGCCCAAAAACGGTTTGGACCCAACCTGTCCCACCAGGTCATTTTCTTGTTACCTAAAACCAGTTTTGACACGACCCGATTTGAAAAAACATGTACAAAAGCCAGAATTTGTCGTCCCAAACCGATCTAAACCCGACCCCATTCGATTTGATAGGTCTGGACATTCCCCTCCTAAACCGGCTTACAACCTGAACCGGTTTTTTTACAAACCGATTTTTATATTTTGGTCACCAACCTGGTTCGCTTTATAACCTGGACCAAGATCGGCCCGGTTGGTGATAAGACACACGTCACATCAAGGGTGATGGGAACAGTTGGATATTGTGCACCCGAGTATCAAAGGACAGGTAGGTTAACCGTAAAATCAGATATTTACAGCTATGGAGTCGTGTTGCTGGAACTCATTACAGGAAGGAGAGCCGTTGATTTGACAAGGAAAACCGAAGAGTTACATCTCGTTCGTTGGGTAAAGCTCATTGTTTAGTCCTATTTTGCGTTGTACGTTTGTACATCACGAGTCATTGGTTGTACCTAACAGACTTAAAACTCTTGTTAAACAGGCGGAATTGAGGATCAAGGACCCAAAGAAATACTTCGAACTGGTTGATCCACTTCTAGATGGTAAATACCCACAGGCCAGTTTGAGCCAGGTGTTGGCCATAGCAGCCATGTGTCTCAGTACGGATGCATCAGTCCGCCCATCGATTGGTGATGTGGTTGCAGCCCTTGATTCCCTTGTGCAGGAACAAATACCATCAAAATGACTGTTCTGCCCCTCGGAGCACTGCCTTTGTAGACATTTGAGTAACAGAAATAGGGGTCGTATAAATGGTCGTCACAACCAACTTGTTGAAAATGGGGAGTTGACAAATTGATTGTGCGATATTCCAAACACGAACACAAACACGCAGTAACATTTTTTTTTGTGTAGAAAGTAAATAAGTACAGATATGTTCCGTGTATTCGTGCCTTGCATAATTCCGATATTTTTTGGATAAATATATTAATTGTTCATGAAATACAAATTACCATCCTTATATAGGAAATTCAACCTAGTGGGGAATTATTAAGAAAAAGAAAACACAAAACCTGTTTCAGCTTTGTGCTGCATTCATGTGCCCGTATTTCTGCATCCCTTTCTTGGTTGCCAGCGCTGCAGCCTCGCTGGCCATGATGACAGCAAACTCCTTTCCGATCTCTTCTTATACTTTGTTTCTCGCATCTCCTAGGGGGTCAACTGCAGGAGGGACCACAGTTTTTCAGTTTTCGGCTTTGCATCACTGCTGGTCGCACTAGCATTTTCCTGGCTTTTTGTTGGCGTGTCGACTTTCATTGGCACTTGAGGAATTGATTGAACCGCAGATGGCATTATAAATGGCATATTCGACCCATTTAGTTATGCTTGAACTCATTTTCCCATAATAAGAGAATGGTAATGTTACTAACTAATTTTTTAGTGTGAATTGGTTTTACATAAAAGTCGCTACCTTAACCAACAACATCAACCAATTCTGACTGGTGTTAGCAAATGTTGCTATTTTAACAGGCGACTTCAACAACTACAAGACAAAAGACATGGAATCCCCGTCCAATTGTTTCGGTCTGTGAACTTCAAGCCAACAACGTCAAAAAAAAAAAAAATCGTTACTGGTTATTATGAACCCAATGTTTCTCCGGTCTAAGGATGACATGAGATTTGCCTATGGTGTTACACGAATGCTAATCTTCGTCGAGCCAAACTTGAGCTTGCATCATGAAGACTCACTAACCTATTGAATCTAGCCCGAACTTAAGTTAAGGTGGCTCGGAGACCTACTTACAACATGCAACTAGAAGCAAAAGCATACAACCAAATATATGCTAATATATATAAATCGAAATTACTTTATAGGTGCAATCTATACAAATATGGGCTGAAAATATAAGCTTTTATATCGACCAAAATTAGAATTAAAAAAAAAACAGAAAGAAGCGAAATCATACGCAAGCAAATGAACATAAGTCAGAAACCAAGATGCACATTCACTTGACACATTTAACACCATGACAAGCTGAAAAAAAGATGATGAGAATCAGTGCAATGATGATTCCTAAAACTAACAGTGTAATCTGTTGCGCCTGATTCTCTTGAAGACTATGGATTTTACTTGAGACCGCAACTTGGTGAAGCCCATGGCACACCAGCATGGATCCCATGTGAATCGATATGTTGTGCCAGGATTGAAATCTGCTAAGCCAGGATTAAACTATGCCATGCCAAGGGACACGTGCCAAGCACCGGTTGTTTGGAAGTTTTAAAAGGCAATACTATATGGTCAAACTCATTGGTCAAGATGGCCATTTGGATGATTCATACCGACTCGAGTTTACATACTAATTTTGCCATCTTCTTCCTATTTACTGATAACAGATTAATAACAAGCTCTTATCATTATACAAGATAAGTAATCAGAGACATTAGCATCTTAGAATCCGCATAGATACAAAATGAGATCGATCATATATTCACATCAACAACAAACATAACAAACCAGCAACAATCATCATAAGCAAAATCAGTCAGTCACTAGTCAAACTGATCGTAATAAACCATTAGATACGTTATCCTATGATTATCTTCACTCGGACGTAAAATCAACTACACTAACAAAAATACTTCATATCACAGCAACACAGAACCTAAAATCAGTAATCAGGGACCCTAGGATCTCAAAATTCACATAGTTACAAAACAAGTTCAATCAAATCAACAACAAACATAACAAACTAGCAACTGATCATCACAAATTCCAAATCGATCGTAATAAATCATCAGATACGTCCTAAGATCAACTACACTTACAGAAATACTTCAGATAACATCTTAACACATACATTAACAACACGAAATCAAATGAAATGAATTCAAATTCACTACATCCGTCTTCAATGAGATAGTTCAACGTGTTTAAATCACACCTTAACACATAATTTAAGAACACAAATAGTCAAATACAACGAAATCAAATCAAATTAAACTTACTAAATCCGTCTTCAACGCTTAATCTCCTAAGTCCTAACTATCTTCATCTGCAGGCAATTTTGCAGCCAATTTTGCAGCCTCTTCTGCAGCTTCTGCATCCATACGAGTTTCGAAATCGTAAGCCAGGTTGTCCCCCTTCATCACGGGTATGAGGATTTTGCTGAAAAAATCAGCGGTTAACCATACCTTGCCCCCTAGACCCCATTTCTTTCCAGAAGAGTTTCTTACCTCGAAACTATGGTCTAGGAAGTTCGGCTGATCACGGATCGTGTACATCCCCGTGATGAGCATGACATAGCCGTTTGGGGGATACCGGCGGAAATTTAAAGCGTCCGAGTAGTTGTCAAGACAACTGTTGTACGTCTTAAAGCGAAAGGGCTCGCTCATAGACGTTTGAGCAGCTTCATCGCTAGTTAACGGTTCCATCCTCTCACAGCATGCTAGCACCGGATACTGGGGCCCGTTCGGACCAAAATTCCCTTTTAAAGCCATAACGATAGTGCAAAGCGTGTTATACTCATTGAATGTTGCGATTTTCCACCTTCTTCTTCTGGAGATGTCGTAGTTATGATTAGGTACCACAGAACGCACAGTTTCATTGTGAAAACGGTCTTCAATCCCATGATCTCTAAGAATCTCTTCGAGTTGAGAAGTGCCAATCCCGTATACCGGATCCGCGTATGCGATTATGGCATCGGGTGATAGCAGCAAGTCTCGCTCCTCGGTTTTCTTTCTCAACACGATTGTCATCATGTGGGTGGCAGCAATTGCCATACAATTACCGGCGTAATCGCCCTGGTCCCAAACTTCCTTGTAAACATAATCGCATGATGCGTGATAGCCTCTGTCCTCAACAATTGTCCTAAAATAATTGAAAAAAATATATATAATATAAACTTGCACACAAAATAAAAAAACTGTTGAGCTAAAACTTAAACTTACTGTTCTATTTTAATTTCTGGCGGGAGTGGGTTTGCCATGAGTGATACTCGTGCCGTCACACCTTAAATCGCCTGAACTTTAGGGTTGTTGAAGGATAGACGACAATCCAAAATGAAAAGGGTGACCTAGTGATGAAGGATTGACGACAATCCAAGGATTAACTGAAAATATAGCCCTAGTGATGAAGGGCTGAAGGGGGTGACCTAAACCCGTGCCGTCACACACTTAACTTTAGGGTTTTTGAAGGATTGACGACAATCTGAACTTGAATATTTGGGCTTGAAAAAAAGTTGGCCTACAATAATAAGTACTTTTTATTAAATAAATTGTTGACAAGGCTGGAGCTACTTGGTGTCAATTAAGAGGATCTTGCAAATTCTTAGATGCCTGAAGTCTGTTAATCTCTGTTTTATGTATTTGATTTTATGATCCGCATGTGGATCTCTTTTACAATCATTCTGTATATTCTTTTATTTCGAACTCTCGGACATTATGGGTTGTAATAGTAATTAATCTACCAAGCCTTCTGCTGTGCTATAATTGTGTTAATTGTCTATGGTGATATCAACTACGTCACGATACTCCCCACCGGGCCCACCGGTAATATGTGGAAATATCGGGGTGGGACAAAGGGGGAGCCTGAGCAGATCGAAAGGGGGAGCAGTTAGAGTCTGTTAAAGAAAAGGAGAATCTATGGTTGCTGACGATGTCAAAGACTTATGAAAGACTCAGAGAGAGATAGAAAGCTACGAGATTGACTGCAGCAATATCCAAGGGGGAGTCTGTGAGTGCATATGTCTATCGGTTGCAACAATCACGTATCGTAGCTGAATCAGATATTACAAGACCAGTGCTGAAATGGGAAAAAGACAAAGATAGTGCATGTTGAAGCCCATCCGGACGGGTGGACAATATGTCCATTCGGACGGATGGAGTAAATGCTCATCCGGAAACTTGTTTAGATGTTATAGTCCATCCGTCCGGATGGAGGCCCATCCTTTCGGATGGATTCCATCCGCTTGCATATCTCATCCGGATGGGGACTACCTATAAATAGATGTCTAGGGTCTTGGCATTTGTAACTTTTGGGTATTCTTGAGGCGAAGCTCTGCCCGTTTGATTTCTCGTTGTAAACACTGTCAAATTAGTTAATCGAGATCATTAGGAATTACATCCTCGTGTTCTATCCACGCACGTGATTGGATTCCGCACATTTCACGTATCGGTTCGCATTCAACGGTTAAGGAATTCATCAAGATCCTGAATTCACAGAAGCATTGTTGATTACAAGTTCTCCTCCTATATCTCTCTCCCCCTCTCTCTCTCTCTCAAACTAAGCTATTACAAGTGATTTTGTGGAGTGATCCTAAACTCCAAGGGGTGAGTTTTGGGGGCATGAGAGCCCCCTTTGTGGTGAAGGAATGCTAGGATTCCAGGGGAGAAGGGATGAGGAGAAATGAAAATCCAAGACCTCTATTTATAGTAAGATTTTGGCTTGGAGACCAAGGAGTTCTAGAAGCTCTTGTCCTTGGGAGACAAAGCATGGTCCTTGTGTGTACTCTTATCGCCTTTTGTTTCTTGCCTCTTTGTCTAACATAAGAATCTTCATGAAGCTTTACTCCAAGGGTGGAATGGGCATGCCATGCCCAAATGATACATGGATGTGCTTAAATTCCAATGTTCTGAAATGTTAGCAGATAGGCACGGTCTTGCCTAAGGGAGCATGGTTGTGCCTAACCCTTTTTCCCACAACTTCTTGTTTTTTCCCGGTCCATTTTGTTGCATTTCGTTATGGGCACGGGTGTGCTTAAAGATGAAGGGTCGTGCATGGATAGGTATCCCGAGAGGGCTTGAATAATTGTCATTCTTGTCGGTTCTCGATGTTTCATCGTTTTGTCTTTAGCTAAGCATGGGCGTGCCTAGGTGTACACGGTCGTGCGTGCGCATATCGTGGACTTCTGTTGACTATTCTTTGGTTGACTAGTTAACTTTGTGCTCCTGGGTGTTGTGCACGGCCATGCCCATAGCCTGGCACGACCGTGCCTACCTGGCAACTTCCTGATTTCGTTAGAATCTTGCATTTTTGCCTCGTTTATGCTCGTTAAGCCTGAACTTATTGCAAGCGTACACTTGATTGGAGCATGAACTTCCACTTAGTATAAATAGGGGTATCTAGATGAAGAGCTTACATTTTCATACATTTACATCCTGAACATCGAAAGTTCAATTTTACACAGAAATCATTTATTTAACCGTGTTTATTGATTCCAGCTTAGACATCGATTCGTGAACATGAATTCATTGATCCGTGAAAATCGTAATAAATATTGTGACCAAAGTGGAAAATGGAAAAGTGTTATGATTAAAAATGAAAAATTATTTAGATAATTTTCTAAAAGTTGAAAAGTATAAGAGTTAAACATGAATAAATTCTTTGTGACACATTGCTAAAAGGTTAAAACTATAGGGTTTAAAAGTAAAAAAAATGAATAGTGATTTTTGTGAGTGATAAGAAAGTTAGTAAATTATATATAGTTAATTTATTTTTACACCATTTAGCCCTAAACTTTTTGGTCTTTTACCATTTGTTATTAATCACTTTAACATTAGACAAAGTTATATAATCTGTAATTAATAACAAACTTCCAAGCAAGTTCGGTTTAGTTGCTAGGTATTGTGCGCTGCAGTACGAGGACAAGACGAGGTATGACTAAAACTGAACCATAACTTTTGGTTAAAAAACGAAGAAATAAACGTTGGTTGTTAGCTTGGATCTGTTATTAAGGTGAGGTCTTAACGTATAAATCCGTTTCGGATCAAAGGGCCTGTACGCTTGTAGCCTAATAGTATCTAGGTGTGTAGTATAAGTGTTCCTCCCAAAGTGCTGATGGTTATAGAGGTAAGACTATAGCTGTGTGAGCTGGCTTTTCTAATTTTTCTTAATAAAGCATTAGTTTCAGCACGTTTAACCGGTTTCCTCTCACCCTTATGTTGAGGCATTGCCCATTGACATGTCATGGGAGACGAAATACCACTTTAGTCTAGATAGTTTTTTTTTTCCTCATATGTGCCAGTGTTTCAATTGAGGTGGGTGAGTTGGGTGGGGAAGATAAGTAGGTGGAGTTAGAAAAAGAGTGAAAACCTGATAAATAAAAACAAATATGCAAATGATGTAAATACCTCTGACTTAGACGATAAAAAAGGTGGGTGAGTTGGGTGGGGAAGATAAGTAGGTGGAGTTAGAAAAAGAGTGAAAACCTGATAAATAAAAACAAATATGCAAATGATGTAAATACCTCTGACTTAGACGATAAAAAAGAATCAAATCAAGTCGGCTCAGACGCGGTGACCCAATTAGAAAAATGTTGAAAGGAGGCCCATGTTTGGGCCCAACCCACCTCACCAAAAAAACCAGTTCGGCCCAAAAACGGTTTGGAGCCAACCTGTCCCATCAGTTCATATTCTTGTGACACGACCCAATTTGAAAAACACGTACAAAAGCCAGAATTTGTCGTCCCAAACCGATCTAAACCCGACCCATTCGATTTGATAGGTCTGGACATCCCCCTCCTAAACCGGCTTATAACCTGAACCGTTTTTTTACAAACCAATTTTTATATTTTGGCCACCAACCCGGTTCGGTTTATAACCTGGACCGGTTTTTCAAAAAGAACTGGATTTGTACACCTCCAGTCCAAATGAGAGCTTGATTATAAATTGACACCCTTACAATCAACCCAGATGCAGTAATCCACTGGTCACGGGTCGGGTCATGACCCATGACCCGTGACCCATGTATCTAAGATTTTCAGACCCATATGATAAAACTGTATATGTTACTCAAAATAACCATCATTTCAGGCATTCAGCCCAACAAAAAGGGTTTCATTTTAGCCCATCAAAGACAGCAATGTACCACCAAAACAACAACAAAAGAAGTCAACTGTTCATGCTTCGAACAGAAACCAACCATCCCATATGAAATTCCGATCCAACCCTTCATATATTCCCCTCAAATCGCGCTAAGAACATGTCGGGACCCACCCAACGCGATCAAGAAAAGAGTTAACGGCAAAGATCCGGATCTTTCTTCTATCCAAACATGTTTTTGTTTTTTCATGTGTTTGCCGATTGAGAAGGTACCCTTGTATGGTTGTGCTCCCCTTCATAGGTGACAATAAGCATCGTTGAGTCGTCCAAACACCTCTCCACATGCTTCCTTGCTGGACAACCTCTCATGCTGCTGCATTTATAGTAACCCCTGTTCACCATTAACCAAACAAACATCGAGTCATCACTATGTTGCAAGAGTACTAGTCAAATGTCGCAAGTTCGACCGGATTACGTATAAATGTGCCGACGTGAGTTGTGGGTTTGTCTTAAAACCAGTGTTGTAAGAATCACTAGGCGCTAGTCGGCCGGTGGGGTATGGACTAGCGATTAATCAGAATTAATAGAGATTAATCGGATTGAGATTTTTATATGTAATCTTCAGTTTTATATATGTACGCACACATTTTTATGTGTAATTGACAAGTTTTAACCCCTCATCGGCTCATTTTTTAAGTAGACAAGATTAATCACCGAAATTTAAAAGGTCTGACCGGAAAATGGCCGATTTTTGGCCAATTAGGACTACCTAGGGCCGCCATTGACCGTCAAGTGATTAGAGGAAAATTACTTGGTGAACCTCGGACTAGTGATTAGCCGGCGACTGATCGGACGCTAGTCGGGATTTTTACAACCATGCTTAAAACACAACAAAGAAAAAAAAATAGCTAAAAGGGAGTCTATGAAACGGGTCAAACATGCTGAAAGTTGGTAAGAGACTATTGGTAACGTATTTTTTTATACAAAGATTTAGATTGTTATTTTAATGACATTATTTTTGTGATCATGATTAACACATTAACCAATTGTAGAAGTGTTTGTGACTCAACCCAGTTTCTACCTGTATTAAACTGACCCGTTTTAACCTGAGCCCATTAACACAAGCTCGGGTTTATAATTCCTAATACCAATGTATCATGCATACACCGAACGGCTAGTAGCTAGTGGTACCAAGGTGATTATAGTCAAAATCCCATTGAATGATAATATAATCATCAACATCTGAGTGGGGAACATAATTATATTTCTAAAAAGCAAAAAAATATTTTAATCACAATTAGCGGAGTCGTTAAAAGGTACCTGGGATGAGGAGAACCTTTGATAGGCTTCTGGCCATATTTCCTCCAAGAATATTCATCTGGGGGGATATCCGCAAGTTTGTTGCTAACAGCCGGTACTTTCACCGACCTCTTAATCCTGTGCTTCCTGATTAACAAAACACAAAAAAAAAAAATAAAAAAAAAATTACTTTTGATAGCATAGGAGAGCGTTCAGATTTAATCGCATTGCAGATGATAGTATTTAGATGTGATTCAGCTGTTCTAAAACTGAAACTATAATATTGACTTTTGATCACACTAAGTGTTCGGTAAATTCAGATCATTTAAATAATAATATTATACAAGGAAGAAAGAAGATCTACAAAATATGATAATTGGGATGTGTTTGGATGTGTGTGTTGAAAGTGTTTATGTGATGCTAAATAAACAAAATATGATTATTGTACAACCAAACGCCACCACAACATCATTTATAGCTAGGGCTGCAAACGAACCAAACGTTCAGCGAACGCTCGAACAGTTCGTGAACCGTTCGGCGGGAAGTTCGTTTGTTTATTCAACGAGCGAACACAAACAAGAAATTTTGTTTGTTTACTTAAATGAACGAACATGAATAGAGGTCACGTTCGTTCATTTATGTTCATGAACGTTCGGTAACGTGTTTCTTTATGTTCGGTTGTGTTTGATAGTTCATTGCTGTTTTTAGTTTTTACATTTTATTTAGAGTTAATTACTGTTTTCGTCCCTGAGGTTTGTCAAAAATAACGGTTTCAGTCCATTAGTTTAAAAATTGCGATTTCAGTCCATTAGTTTCATTTTCGTAACCATTTCAGTCCACTTTTCAAACGGCGTTTGTTTTATGCAGTTAATGGAAGCACGTGCTTGTCACGTGATGGGCAATTTGGTCATTTCCATTAACTGGGTTTGGATGAATAACGGTTAGGTGGTGTTTAATACAACTGGGTTTGTGAGAATTGGAATGGAAATGACCAAATTGCCCATCACGTGACAAGCACGTGCTTCCATTAACTGCATAAAACAAACGCCGTTTGAAAAGTGGACTGAAATGGTTACGAAAATGAAACTAATGGACTAAAATCGCAATTTTTAAACTAATGGACTGAAACCGTTATTTTTGACAAACCTCAAGGACGAAAACAGTAATTAACTCTTTTATTTAAATACTTCAAAATTTCGACAAATAAAATATTTAATAAGTGTCAGTGTATTATATACAGTGTTGTAAGAATCGCTAGGCGCTAGTCGGGCGGTGGGGTACCGACTAGCGACTAATCGGGATTAATAGGGATTAATCGGAATTAATCGGATTGAGATTTTTATATGTGATTTTTAGTTACATATATACATAAACATTTTTATGTGTAGTTTTTTAAAGTAGATATGTTTTAACCCCTCATTAACCCATTTTTTTAAGTAATTGGAAGGAATTTATATGGTTTGGTCAAAATTTGGCCGGCATCTAGCCAAAATTTAGCCAGAATAGGACCGCCATTGACTGCCTAGCTATTAATCGGCCATTAATCGGTGAACCCCCGATTAGTGATTAATCGGCGACTAATCGGAGACTAGTCGGGATTTTTACAACCATGATTATATATTATGTTCATGAACCCTTGTTTGTGTTCGTTTGTTTCCATTTGTGTTCATGAATATTAGTTTGTGTTCATGAACGTTCGTTTTCGTTCATTGCCTAAAATTAACAAACGAACACGTTCATTTCCTTAACAAATGAACAGTTCGTGAATACATATATTTCTTAACAAACGAACACGAACAAAGTCTTGTCCGTGTTCGTTCAGTTCGTTTGCAGCCCTGTTTATAGCTAAAAATATATTAAAATGCGTCACGAGTAACAAAGAAAAGATATTAACCTCTTCTTGCAGTGACATCTACCCGAACTCCCACATTTCACGCTCCCATCATCTCCCCTACCCGAGCACCTTGGTTTATGTTGTGTCGTTTGATCAGTTGACCGAGTTGACCCGATCAAATGAAAAGAACTCCCATCTAAAGTAGTCACACTCCCTTCCATACTCATCGACGACATAAAAGACCTATTCGACGAAATTGTAGGCGTACAAACCGCACTATCGAAATTCAAATTAATCCCACTATTACTCCGCCGATACATCATCTCCGCCTGCTGTTTAAGCTGCAATTGTGCCGGCTGCTGGTGACTATGTTGCAGAAACTGGTAACCGGAATTAGGGTTAGGGTTTTGTTGAGAATTCCCAATTTGAATTGGGTTCTTGTTGTTATTCCCAATTAAGCTCAATTCGAGCGACGGTGATGGTGACGCTGATGACGGTTTGTAATTCGCTAACGAAAGAGTGTTCTTGACACCATTTGGTACACTTTCTTGAAAAGGGTATGTCTGATTTTGAGATTTTGATAGAAATTGAAGGGGCTTTGGTTGTTCTTGAATTGGGATATTGTCAAGAAGTATGTTTTGGGGGATCAAGATTTGATTTTTATTAAACTTTCTCACTCTGGGGTGGCTTAAAGTTAAACCTCCATCAAGAAGAGATACAACTTTCTTGAATCTAACTACAGCTTCATCTGTTTGTACCTTTAGGTTTCTTGATTGTACATGATCAGAGGGTTGAGCTAATAAGTTAAGAATTCTATGGCAACTTTCAACAGCAGCTTTATTAGCTGCTTCAATCTCCTCCATAAATCCCCAAAATCCCAAAATTCCCAAAAATCAAATCCCTAAAATAAACCCTAATTCTCAAAATCCCTAAAAAGATATAATTATATAAAAAAAACTAAAAAGGTAAAAAACCCAACAAAATTCTACAACTTTATCATGATATAAGTCATAAAACACAAAAAAGATTGATACCCAGATGAAATCTTGAACTGAATCAAGCAAAGAACAGACCTTTCTCAAGAAGTTGATAAGAACCCTAAATCAAGATTCTTGAAATCTTGATATGAAGTTGTGATGTTTGAGATAAAAGATTCTTTGATGGTTGATTCATGGAGAGAATTCACAAGCACAAAAGAAGATCAACAAGAACATGGGGGGGGGGGGGGGGGGGGGGGGGGGGGGTAGAGAGAGAGTGGGAGGAGGTCAGAAGAAACAGACTGCCGTCTCTGCCCCTGATTTCAAAGGTGGGTCCCACTCGTTGAAATTGGGAATAAATTTTCCACTTTTTTGTTTTTTAGTGCATTAAATGATAATATTTAATAGGTCATATAATTATATTTTAAAATATTGAAAAAATGGTATGATTGAAAGTTGGAAGAGTAGATTGTTCGGAACTTCGAATTGTCCATGTATGAAGTGGAAATTTTATGTTTTGATTCTAGCTTTTGTAGCTTTTGAAAAGTTACGCATAGTAGTTTTTTTATGTCGCGTATTGCGGCGAAACCGAGCAAATAATATGTAAAACAAACGTGATTTGAAAATAAAGTATGTTGTTTAGAAAGTCAAACCATTAGAACGATTTAGTTTATCATCGTACTGTTTTATAATACCAAATTAATACTTTATTTTGAGTATAACCTCGTTTTAACAAAACTTATAACGGAATGCCAGGGAAAAAATCAAGCACAACTACGTACTTAAATTTTTAGAAAAAAAGTTATAAACGTAACTTATTAAAGAAGTATCAAATTAATCGATAAATTAATATATGTTCAAAAAAAGAAAAAAAAAACAATTGTTAAAAAAAGGTAAGAAAATATATGTTTTAAAAAATGAAAATATGTTATTAAAAGTAAATATAATAAAAAACTATATATTATTATAAAAAAAAGTTACTATTCATCATCCACCGAAATCAATATATATATATATAGGATTAAGTTTAAACGTGAACAAAATCCCAATAGTGAACTGCGTGAACTGATCTGGGCCCTTGATTTTTATGATCTTAAGATTTAAATGAGTGACATGATGGTAATTATTTGGTTAATTTTTTCCATTTAATTAAATACAAAAAGGGTACATTTGTAATTTCAAATCTTAAATTGATTGTATAAATCTCTCACAAATCAATTATCATCTTCATTTTGTCAAAAGCCTACCCCAAAATTAACTAGCCGACACCCTGCTCTCTCCCTCGTTCTCTTCTCCGGCTCCGGCAACCGGAGCAACGCCGGCCACCTTCATCACCCCGATATTCGGCCGCACTCCCACACACCCAAACCACCACCGATTTGATCTCGTTCTTCATGTAAGTGTAGTATCACTGGTGGATCTTTCGCAATCTCCAAACTTTTATTTAGTATATCATTTCTCTCTATATCATATTGGGATTCAGTATGCATCCCACAACAGCTTGATGAATGGTAATTAAACCTCTTTCAACTTCACAGTTGCGTTGATGTTTTGTTTTGTATCTTGCTGGTTGAAACCCTCCTTTGAGTGTCTTTGTTGATGTATTAAATATGATGGTTAGGTGTATTGTCTTTTCTATTTGACTGCACATGACAAGATTGTTTTTTTGTCGACGTGTTCTAGGTTTCATCTGTTCGTGAAGGTAGGTCAGATGACATAAGATTTTCCATTTTTTTTACTGGGACAAAAAGGCTGCATTTGAGGGCAGACACGAGGGATGATCGAATTGCAGACGAAATAAGTTGCTGAGTTTTGATCTGTTTTGATGTTGCTCTGATGTTTTGCTCTGTTTTGACGAAATTAGTTGCTCTTTTTTTGCTCTGTTTTGATGTTTCTCTGATGTTTATCGCTGGATCTGATGTTCAATTTTTGATGTTGCTCTGTTTTTTAATGCGATGTACACATGTGTATTCTGATTTTGATCTGTTTAAATGTGATGTACACATGACTATTCTGATTTTGCCCTGTTTTTAATGCGATGTACACATGTGTATATCGGCTGTTTTTGTGATATCTCAGATTTTTTTTGTATTGAATGTTGATGTACACTTGTGAATTAGTGTACGCATACGACGATGCTGAGTACACATGTGTATTGTTTTATTTATATCCAAGTACACATGTGTATACCGTTGACATATGAAGGCTACGTGGATCTTAAAAATCAAAATTTGAATTCTGGTGATGAAATCTGAAATAAAAATAAAAATTGAAATCTGGTGATTTGTTGTTTGTTTTGATAATTATCTTACTAATAAATAAAACATAATGTGGATAATAAATTTAAAATAAGAATGATGTAACTTAATTCAATTATTATAATAATGATTTAAATCTAATTTTTTATATAATTACAATCCTACCCTTAACAACTAAAAAGAAAATCGAGGGTCCAGATATGTTCACGCAGTTCACTCTTGGAGGTTGTTCACGCTGGAACCTCACCCTATATATATATATATATAGGTTTAGGAACCTGTAAAAAGGACAATTTTGGTGAGAAGTGTGAGAAGTCATAGGAATTGACATGAAGACATTATGTTTTGGACTTAGCCATCATGTTTTGGCAAGAAAAACATCAAAGATAACAATTTAAGACGCAATGTAATGAATTCTAGGCTTAAAACTTAAAACACCATGCCAAGAACATCAAGTAGTGTGTTTTTATTGTTAATTAGTGTGTTTTAGTTGTGTCTTAAATTTCATGCCTAGAATTTATTGCATTGTGTTATAAATTGTTATGTTTGGTGTTTTTCTTACCAAAACAACCTAAAACATCATGCCTAATACCAAAACATGATGCCTACATGTAAATTCTTATACCTTCTCACACTTATCACGAAAAAGGACATTTTTACAGAAACCACCATTTATTGCGAGAACCGCAAGAACCAATGTGAACACAACAAAAAATACCTAAAAATAGCTAAAAAAACACACAAATTTTTTTTTAATATTTTTTTTTTGCTACTAAAAGTAGCGATTTTAACTTAAAAAAAAATAGATTTTTTTTTATTTTTTTTAGGTTTTTTTGGGGTTTAGTTTTTAGCATTTTAGCTTGGGGGGGGGGGGGGGGGTTTAGATTTTGGGGGCGGGGGGTGGGGGTTAGGTTTTTTTTAGCTATTTTAGGTTGTGTTCACATTGGTTATCGCGGTTCTCGCAATAAAGGTGGTTCTCGCATGAACCTTACCCTATATATATATATATAATGGTTCTACTTGTTTGCTAAACTCCTCACTTTATGCAATGGCGAACTCTGCCTATGTGTGCATTAACGGATCTGCACTTGGTGGTGGGGGCGGTCACACCCTAAAAGAAATTTAGTGTAATTTTTCGTCAAAAATCTCGATCGTCCTCTTTGAAAGATCGGTTAACCCCTCCCATTCTCTCCCCACAAAATAAATTTGTATCACCTAAACCATTTGTGTAGAAAAAAAAAATTATAACAATTACTCAATCTTTTAATTTAAATGTTTAACTGATAATTGTATACTTTATAATAAATGCACAATCTTTTACATTAATTTAAGTTTTTTTTTTATAAACCATTCACTATAATAAATGCACAATCTTTTACATTAATTTAAGTTTTTTCCTAAACTATTCACAAACTTAAAAAGATACTAAAAAAATAGGTGTTTCTAATATGTCTAATAACATTAATAAAAATGGTGAAAATAATTGTTTTTTTTTTTTTTAAGCTTTAATCATATCTATACTATATAATAAAAGAAACCACTTTAGGGACACTTGTCATCATATTAGAGCATCTCTTATAGATAATTATTATTTTAATTTAATATTTTCTAATTAATTATAGATAACCCTTTTATTAAATATTATTTAAATTAATATCTTATGGATAATTATTATTTAGTTTAATCTTCTTCTCCTTTATAATATTATTTAGAGAAAAATACGATTTTAGCCCCTGTGGTTATATCATTTTTACTCTTTTAGCCCAAAAAAGAATTTTTTAACATCTGAGCCTCCAACTTTTTTTTCTAATTCTTTTGACCCCTAATACTAACCCCATCCATTAAATGTTAGGGGCCAAAAGGGTTAAAAAAGACGTATTTTTATCACTTTTACCCTTTTAGCCCAAAAATAATTTTTTTAACATCTAAGCCCTCAACGTCTTCTCTTCTAACCCTTTTGGCCCCAAACACTTTTAGCTCAAAAATGATTTTTTTAACATCTAATCCCTCAACATCTTCTTTTCTAAACCCTTTTGGCCCCTAACACTAACCTCATCCATTAAATGTTAGGGGCCAAAAGGGTTAAAAAAAGACGTTAGGGGACAAAAAGGTTAGAAAAAAGACGTTGGGGGTTTAAATATTAAAAAAAAACTTTTTTGGGCTAAAAGGGTAAAAGTGATATAACCATGGGGGCCAAAATCGTAATTTTATTATTTGATGTATAAAATTCAATTCATACAGTACACGAGGTTTTTTAAGGATATATATATAGGGAACCGCTAGAATGAGAACCACCTCCAGTTGTAAGAACCGTGAGAACCACTTTCTGGCCTTTAGATCAAGGAGATGGATGGATGTGATTAAAAGTATTTAAAAATAATATTAATTATTTTTTGTCTTATTATGTCTTTAATATTTTATTGTTAAAGGGTATTTTAGTAAAATTACTTTGTTTTGTCTTTTTATATATATTAATTTTTAATTACCTTTTTTGTCCTATTCATTAATTACATTTTGACTAAACCATTATTTATTTAGAAACAGATTTTTTTGTTAAAACAAATTTTTGAAATCAAGTTTTTTTAAGATTTGTTTAAAAAAAACGTTTGTTTAAAAAGATTTTTTTTGTTAAACAGATTTTTTTAAGATTTGTGTAAAAAAAACGTTTTGAAGAGCCGTTTTTTTTTACGCCCGTCTTTTTCGGGCGTCGTTTTTTAAACGCGCCGTCATTTACGTTAAAAACTTTACATTTTGCGTTAAAAAATTTACGTTTTCTGTTAAAAAATTACATTTTCCGTTTTTACACGCCGTTTTTCAAAGCGTCGTTTTTTACACGTTTTTTTAACGCGTCGTTTTTAACACGATTTTTTACACGCCGTTTTTTGCACGTTTTTTTACACATCGTTTTAACGCGCCGTTTTTCTGATGTTTTTAAACTTTATACGTTTTACGTTAAACTTTTAATACTTTTTACGTTTTAAGTTTTACGTTTAACTTTTTACGTTTTACGTAAAAAAATTTACGCTTTACGTTAAAAAGTTTTACGTAAGACTTTTTACGCTTAACGTTTTACGTAAAACGTAAAACGTTTTAAGTTTTTACGTTTAACGATAAAAAGTTTACGGTTTACGTTGAAAAGTTTACGGTTTACGTTGAAAAGTTTACGGTTTAACTTTTTTTTTTACAAAAACTTTTTTACGCTTAACGTTTTACGTTTTTACGTTTTACGATAAAAAGTTTAGGTTTTACGATAAAAAAGTTTACGGTTTACGTTTTACGTTTTTACGGGTTTTACGTAAAACTTTTTACGTTTTACATTTCACGTAAAAACTTTTTACGTTTTACGTTTTACGTTTCACGTTAAACTTTTTACGTTTCACGTTAAACTTTTTACGTTTTACGTTTTATCTAAAAGTTTTTTACACAAAACGAACGCACCCAGAAAATCGCTACTCGGTAGGTGTCTCAGATAGATTGCTATCATCATCGACGCCTAAAAAAATATAAAAACCCAACAAACATCAAAACCAAAGGGTATCTCGAAAAAAAAAACGGGGTTTGGCTCAGATTATCCGATAATCAAGAGGCTGCAAAAGTGGGGTTGCAGGATCAAAAACCCTACCCTCCGCCGTCCTTGTCGCGCCATCGTCATCAAAATTACGGGTTTTTTTTTTTTTTTGCATCATCGCCACCCCATCGATCGTATCAAAACCCACAGATTCAAATATCACAAATCAAAACCCCCAACATATCAAAACCCACTTCAACCACTATTTTTTACAACCCCACCAAAATCATCAAAACCCACCAAACTTCAAGCAGGAAAAAAAGGTCCCAATAACATCATTCAAACCCAGATTCAACATGAACAACATTCAAACCCAGATTCAACATGAACACAGAAAGGTCCCAGATTCAACATGAACACAGATTCTCAACTAAACCCAGATTCAACATGAACACAGAAAGGTCCCAGATTCAACATGAACACAGAAAATCAACTAAACCCATATTCAACATGAACACAGAAAGGTCCCAGATTCAACATGAACACAGAAAATCAACTAAACCCAGAAAAAATCATGAACACAAACCAAGAATCACAGAATATCATTCAAACCCAGATTCAACAGCATCATAAAAGGTCCCAATAACATCATTCAAACCCAGATTCAACATGAACGACATTCAAACCCAGATTCAACAGAATCAACCCCAGAAAGTCAAACCCCCAAGAATAAAGAACATATACCAAAAATCAAGAACATATACCAAAAATACCATCGAACCAAGAATCATCAGAAAAATCACCTAAACCCATAAAAATGGATGCTAGATCACACACCACCACCTGTCGTCGACCCACCACCACCCACCGTCGAACCGCCACCACTAAACCGCTGTTAGAACCACCGCCGCCGACCAACAACCACCGTAACATCATAGATTGGGACACCAACAAACCACAACATCATAGATCGGGACACCAACAACCATGGATCGGGACACCAACAACCACAAACATCAAATCGGAGCTCACTACCCCCCAATCGGAGCGGCGATGATGGCGGCGGTGGTGATCTCGTTGGACGGGAAACGAGCCGGGATAAGAAAGGGGGCGGCGGTGATAGTTTTCTTCGGCGGGTAGGTTTTGAAGGAGTGTCAGAGACATTTGAAGAGATGAGAAAGAGAAGAAACAACTTGAGAAGATGAAGCTCACTACCCTAAACTCTTTATGAAGATGAAGAGATGAAACAACGTGTCTTAAATTATAAAGAGAGAGAAAGTACTGAGATATTATAAAGAGAGAAAGAGACATTTGTCAGGTGCATTAAATAGAGAAAGAGAGAAGGATTTGACATTTGGGCTAAATGACTAAAATACCCTTTTGGTTGTCATATTCTGATTGGTTGAGAATGGTTCTCGCGATTCTTACAACTGGAGGCGGTTCTCATTCTAGCGGCCCCCTATATATATATATATATTTTATTATTTAGTACAGAAAATTACATTTATTCAAACCGTGTAATACGCATATTTTTAAAGTTGTAATTTTTTTTATTATTTAGTATATAAAATTACATTTATTCAACCCGTCTAATAAATGAGGTTTTTTAAAGATGTATTATTTTATTATTTGGTAAACAATATTATATTTATTCAACTCGTGTAATACACGTGGTTTTAAAAATATAACTTTTTTATTTGGTATATAAAATTACATGTATTCAACATGTACAATATTGTTCTTATAAATATAACTTTTTATTATTTAATATATAAAATTATATTTATTCAACTCGTGCAATAAAGAAGGTTTTTAAAGATATATTGTTTTATTATTTAGTATATAAAATTTATTTATTCAACCCGTGTAATACACGGGGTTATAACCTAGTTCATAATATAGATATGTCAACTAAACCATTTGTGTAATTTAGTTTTTCTTTTATAATAAATACTGAATCTTTTAGTTTTACTGTTAAACTGATATTTGTATATCTAACTTATAATAAAAGACTCCAAATAATGCCACATGTAATTCTCTCCTTCAACCTCATAAATTTATTTATATTTGTTTAATAAATTTTTTTAATACTAATATTAATTAATAACCAATATATAGATATCACTTATTTTTATCATTATCTTTATCTAAAATTAATAAATAACTTCAATTTTGCAATTTAGACCCTTTGTTTTTTTATTTTTAACCCAAAGTTTTTCATCTTTTGCAATTTAATCCCAACTTTTTTTATTTTCAATTTTGGTCCACCATACTTTTCATCTTTCTCAAGTTTTTTGTTTCGTTCTAAATTTTGTGAGTTAACGCACCGCAACGTGCATGTGGGGTTCAACATTTCTTCGTATATTTTTTCCCGTTTGACTTGCCCGTCGCGTCACATCTATTTTTCTGCGTTTGACAAGTTCATCCAACACGCGGGTCCTGGATGGACTTAGTTATTTTTTTCTATGTTTTACGCTTCGGTTTAATTTCTCAGCAACGCGCGTGCGTAATTCAAAGATTTTACGTCTGCTTTTCGCTCGACGTTATTTTTTTCCCGTTTTTATTATTTTGTTTTTACGAGTTTTTTCGGTGTTGGTTGCCGCTGAATTGGTATAGTACTGCTACTACTTAACACATTTTTATGACAACCGCTGCAACGCAGGAGCTTAATACTAGTGTTATAATATAATATATATCAATTAAGTTAACTAGTTTTTTCAAAGTTTCAGTTTGATTAATCGGATCCGAATATTATTTATTTTCGGTTGGTGGTGGCAAGCTATTAAAAAAACGAAAGTTATGTTATATAGATGTATACAACACAGCTTATCAACTTTTGACACCTAATGTATATTATATGGTGTGTATACTATGATCTTATGAAATATAACTAACGTATTTATTATAATAATAAATACTATTTTTGTAATTATTTTTTAGATAAGTGCATTGCCCATTTGGACACGTAACAGTGTAACACCCCACTACCTCAAGTTCTCAACCTTCTTTAGGCAGTATTAAAACTAGGGAAAATTACAGCAGTGGCCTTTGACCAAGGCAATTTACAAAACTAGCCATTTGACCAGGCATAAAAAAGCTCGGTCACGCTCCCCCATCCCAGTGAACCGTCATTTTTATGCACCTTCAATCCAGCCACAACCAAGCGGACACGTGTCCTCCTAGCTGAAAAGGCTTTATGCCGCTTCATGCCCAAGCCGAGCCGTTTCATGCCCAAGCCGAGCCGCTTCGCCCCCTGCCCCACAAGCTAGCCAAGCCGCTACAAGTACAAGCCATGACCTTTCAAGGCCAAGCCGAGCCGCTACAAGTACAAGCCATGACCTTTCATGACCTTGAGATTTATGGTGTTAAATTTTCAAAACTCTTGTTAAATTTCAGTAGTATTTTTAAAAAAAATATCAAAATACATCAAAATATGTCAAATTGGTTTTTGAAGTATAGGTGGGACAAATTTTTTCAATGTTGTATTTTTTAAGAAAATAACGTTTTTCTTAGCTTTAAAAAACCGAATCCCATACAGAAGGAGTTCTCTACTCTGTGTTCTCTCCTTTTCTATGGAACCTCTCGGTTTTATGCCAATTTTTTCATCGGGTGGGTTACCTCTCTCGGTTTTATGACGTTTTTCTTAGCTTTAAAATCTCAAACTCATTATATTTGTAGTGGGTTAGGATCAAAGAAAAGCTTTTGTATTTAACAACTTTTCTTTGATTTCATTTTTGCTTTAACCTTCATATACGCTTTGTTAGCTCTCGGTTATTTTTAACTTCAATGTAATACTTTTCTCCATATTTTTTTATTGTTTTCAGGCCAAATCTCAAACATGTGTGTTTATCGTTGAAATATTTAACGTAAAATGCGCTATCACCAGCAAAGCCGTATGCCCTAAAACGCCACTCACAACCATCAACAAAACATGACACTTCGTACCGTGTTTTAGACGATCTGTCAACTTTAAACTCAAATCGTTCTAACAAACATTTTTTACCCAATTCAAGTTTCATTTCTTCTTTGCTATTAAAAATGTGGCCTGGCTCGAACACAATAGAAGATATGCCTTGGCTATTACTGGGTAAGTATAATTGGGTACTGTTTTCATAAATTTTTTTATCACTTTCATCAAGAGATAAATTTAAATCAGGAACTTTGAAATTGTTTAAAGATGCACAATCAGAAGAATCAGCATATCCTCCTTGAATGACATATAATTGAAATAATTCAAACGGTTTACTCTGAGCCAAATTAAAGAAAAAAAACATCATTATCATTCATTATATCGATCGGATCTGTAAACGAAGACATCCGGTAGGATATCCGAGTAATATTTTGAATATCACACATCTTGCGAATATAACTTAAAAAGTGATGTAGGAAAAATTGGTTTCAACTTCTAAACCACGTCTAGTAATACAATGGTGACCGACAACATACTCGATATTCCCGTTAACAACCTCCCAGTTTCCCCCGGTGTATATCACAAACTTAACACCCATGAGTTATACTAAACATGACCAAAGTATGTATTCTAACAAAGAAAACGAGAAGACAAAAAACACATGTGTGCAAAATCCAGATGTTATATATATAGTTACGAAATTATACATAAAAAACACATGTAAAGGCTTGGGCATGTGTTGTAAGGTCATAAAATTCAAATGAAACGGCTTGGGGTAGGTGGCAATGCTGAAGCGGCTTAGATCCAGGGTGTAGCGGCTCGGGATGGGGCGAAGCGGCTCGGCTTGGCCATGAAATGGCATGGCTTGGCAGTACCACAAAGCGGCATAAATCAGAGATTAGGCGAAGCGGCTCGGCTTGGGCATGAAACGGCTCGGCTTGGGCATGAAGCGGCATAAAGCCTTTTCAGCTAGGAGGACACGTGTCCGCTTGGTTGTGGCTGGATTGAAAGTGCATAAAAATGACGGTTCACTGGAATGGGGGAGCGTGACCGGGCTTTTTTATGCCTGGTCAAATGACTAGTTTTGTAAATTGTCTTGGTCAAAGGCCACTGCTGTAATTTTCCCTTAAAACTATAGGTGTTAAATCATAACAAAATAACAACCCAACATGAAATTAACGAGTTTGATTTGAGTTTAATCGGATTCAAGTCAGTACAGCGTTAAACCTACATGCATGTTTAGCTAAACAGTTTTGTTCGTGTGAACCTAACGGATTTGTGGGTTGATATGTTTAACCCATTTTTTTATTCTTTATTTTTTAATATGTATTTATTGCAATAAATTAAATTTCGACTACTTTTGTGTCATAATAAATAAGTTTAAGAATAAGAATACACAATTTAAGAATGATTGCTTAAAAACTAAAATGATATGTACATTTATGATTAAAGCATTAATTAACATGCAAACAATATTAAAATAAAAATTTTCGGGTTAAAAGGGTTGTTTTTGCATCAATTCGAGAATATACGTGTCGTGTTCGGGTTCATATACGTGACATCACGAGCCGTTTAGTAGCCCTAATAAAATCACTAGGTGATTTTGGTTCAATAATTTTAGGGAAAGTTCTAGGTTGAATTGTTAATTGTGATCTGTAAAATTACATTTTAATTACAAGACTTTTAAAGTTTATTTATTATTATTATTATTATTATTATTATTATTTTTTTTTTTGTAAAACTGTAAATGCAGACATATTAAAGTATAAATGCTTATATTATTAACGTAAAAAAAATATATACACAGCTAAGAATCGTGTTATATTATAAAAATGTTAACACCAATGTGATCTTATTTAGGTATACAAACATAGAAATAGATAAAAGCGTAACAATGAACAAAGCATATGTTATCATATGAATTGTATTTTTATAATTCAAATCTTTAATAATAGACCATCTCCGATATATATGCATTAATTCTCCTATATATTAAATTCTGAAGTGAATGAACAGTACTAATCAAAATAGAAATAAATGAATAGTATCGGGTACCGGTGCTGGTATCAAATTTATCAAACTGAGTGTATTTTCGGTATCCGTTCAGCACCGGTATTAATCGGGTTTTACCCTCAAATACCGGTGCCGTACCAGTACCGACCGTATCAAGCCGTACCGTACCAGGTATATTCGGTACCGGTACCCACTTTTGGGGATTTCGGTAACGGTATTTTCGGTACCGGTTGGTACCGAGCTCATCAAATCTTGTAGCAACGTAGCAATGCAAGTAATTGCACAGTTTAGATTACTTTTCATACACACCGTAAGTAAACTGTATTTCGTTTGAATGAGGTTTTATATACACAACAACTTATTTTGCTTTATTTTTTGTTTTTTTACGTAATGAATGAATTGTAGCATGTAAAATTAACTTGGATATTTAGATTATTGATGAGTAAATCGTATCAAGTCCTATAATCAAACCGGTATCGTATCGGTACAAAATTTACTATACCAAATCATTTTCGGTACCAATTTGGTACCCACCTTTTGGCATTTTCAGAATTGTTACTTTCGGTTCGACACCGGTTGTAATAACTCTCATCAAAAGTCCTATTTATTTTATTATTTTATCCAATAGGAAACCCTAATTGAGACACCCAAGTGATTCTGCACAAACCCTAAAATTTTCAGAATCATCAGGATCAGGGCCCCTAAAACTCAGGGGGGGTAAAACCCTAGTTACAATTATCTACATAAAACATTGTCAAAATTTAAATTTTCGAAACTGTCAACTCAGCAAGCCTACACACACACGGGGCTACTCTATAAAGATTTCGTGTCCCTTACGGACCGTAAGGGTTGAGGCTTACGGTCCGTAAGCCTGGCAAATTTCGTGTATAAATAGCAGGCATTGGGACTTGATTTCAGGCACTTGTTCGACGTAAAAATTCCAATTGTACGTTGAGTTATAGCATAAACAGTCCAAAACACACACGTATCACTAATCGCCGCCGCAATACAGGGTAATAACTCGATCGCTGCTACGATTCAATGTCCGATCGATTAAACTATCCAATGGATGTTTAAGTGCTGCCCACATTAGGGTTTATGCTTTGTCATTCGTTGTTAATTCAATGGATGTTTAAGTATCACACTTTGTCATTCGATGTGAGGGTTTAATCTCGTGAGTTATCGTAAATGCTGTATTAAGTTACTAACCGAATTGTGTGCCTGTTATTAAATTTAGGGTTAAAAAGGCTAATCAGTAGGCTAGGCTCTGCTCAAATTAAATCTGCAATGTGAGTCCATTCTCTTTTCTCACCGTTTTTATCACCTTTTTGTGATACAATTATATTTAAAAATGCTTTCCAAAATCCTAAATGTTTACCAGTTATACTTACAGTGATTAAATTTTTATATTCTATAAGAACTCCCGGTATGGGAGGTTTTATACATTATTTGACCCTCGTTACTATTGGCCAGAAAGTTAGCCAATAGTAGCATGACCACAATCACAGTGGGAATTATGCCCTAGTAGCCATAGCCTATAACTAATATTATTTTAACATTAAAACGTTAATAAATTTAATGTATGTTTGAAATAAATCTAAATGGTGTATACCATAATAAAATAGTCAAGTATAATATATTCTACTATATTAAGATTATATTTTTAGTCTTAGTCACGTTAATATATTAAATAATGATATTACAATTATTTAATTAACATATTATATTTGATAAGTTATAGTAGTTTAACATAAAATGATATATGTTATTTTCTGGGTTAAGTGGTTTTGTGCCGTAAGTAATATATTTGACAAAGTAATGTCACGGGACACAACTAAGTCCAGAGTCACTAGTTGAAAGAATGATCAACAGTGACATGTCCAAAGGCACTAGTTGAGAGAATGATCAACAGTGATATGACCACAATTACTAGTTGAAAGAATGATCAACAGTGATATGACCACAATTACTAGTTAAGAGAATGATCAACAGTAATATGACCTGAGTCACTAGTTGAAAGAATGATCAACAGTGATTTGACCACCGTCACAGGAATCGCCTAGTGACCAATATAATAATAAGATATACTATATATCTATTACTTGATAAATTCACTATTGGACAAAAATGAGCCAATGAGTGATATGACCACTGTCACATCGGAACTGCCACCATGTGACAAATACTAATTGAGTTGGGTAAATATAAATGAATATAAAAACTTTGATGCTGTAAAGTATAACAATATATTTTATAAAATGGAATGAACTCGCCAGTATTTATTACTGATAAAACTTTTTCAAAACACATTTCAGGTAACTTGATGTAAGGATAGTAGAAGCCAGCTATGGAGCACTGAAGGCTTAAATAAAGTGGCTATAATTACCTGAATAAAAGAAGAAATTTATGTTTTATTTATTTGGGTTTATCCCTATAAAAACAATTGAATGAAATACGGGTTTAAGCCCATTTGTTTAATTTTTTGATGTTTTACAAACTCTGAAATTATTTCCTAACTACGATCCTGATGAAAATTTTCCGCTGCGTAATTAATAAACACCGATACCATCTGACTGGTTCACGGCTCTCGTTCCCAGGGTGGAGTCGAGGGTCGTGACACCGGTCTAGCACCATATCTATATTTATTGATTTTTTACTTTCAAATACCATACCGTATTGTACCAAGCATTTTCGGTGCCGGTACCTAATTTCGGTGATTTTTCGGATTTGTACTTTCGGTGTCGTTACCGGTACCGAGCTCCTCCATATTTTAACGTGTTAGCACCGTAATAACTGAACTGAAAACAACCGAATTTCCAACGTGTAGGACGTGTGGGTCCTATTATTATATATTAGGTTATTTAAAATCGCTTTTTAGGACGGATTGACTATCCTTTTCACGACATTTTTATTTATGTTTTGATATTCGGTATCTGCTTGCCGTTACTGACACGCGTTTTGCAGTCATTGAATCCCCGCCGCAACGCGCGGGCGGAAATTTAACTAGTTAAAGTAAAATTTAAAATTTAATGTTGGATCATCTTTTGTCATTTACAAGAAATAGTGCAATTGTTGGGATGTAACAATATTCATTACACAATTTCTTTATCAGTTTATTTGCTAATAGTATTTATTATCTCAGTGTTTTATTAATTTTTTAAATATTGAAAGTAACATTTTTAAGGTATAGGTTATTTTTTCAATAATAGATATTATTTGAATTATTTTAAAAGTAGGAAATTACATAATAACAGTAGGTAAACGGACAACAAGTTGCTCCGCACACCCCCTTTTGAATTGCAAAACCGATCATACTGAAAACAAAGCTCTGGTTCTTCGGCGTTGATAAATTATTGTGAACGACTAAATGTAAAAACCTAAAGAAGAGGATGACGTTCGATTTCATTTGTAACCGTTTTTAAAGGTGATGCTATACGAACAACACCCTAAAGTATACACTAGGCATGTTGTCACATAATACGACTATATTATGTTATATGTGTCATACGCCCATATGGCAGGGTGTAAATTGATAATAAAGTAAACTTCCGTTTTGCTCCCTGTGGTTTGGTCACTTTAATGGTTTTGCCCCAAACCTTTAAAAACAGACATTTTGGATGAAGTTAGAGGCGGGGAGCAAAATGGAAAAACCATAGTAAACTATTAGAGGAAAATGGCTATTTTTAAAAGTTTGGGGCAAAACCGTTAAAGTGACCAAACCACAGGGAGCAAAACGGAAGTTTACTCTTGATAATATAAGCCATATAATTTTGTTACTCATGACATCAGTCATTCATATGTTCGTCAAACATATCATGTGTGACATATGATTTGACGAACACCACCTCATACTGTCCAATCAAAGAACCCACATGACCGTCTTTTTCACTTGTCATACACCTGATATGACATCAACAACCTATATGACACACAAATAGTGTTTAGATAGTGGGTATTTTTGAATTCTTTCCACAATGACACATAAAGTAATGATAATTAAAGAATAGGGTGAGAATGATACAAGAGAAATTATAGTTATTAGCATATATATCAACCAATCCACTTTGTGTCAACCGATCCATTTTATATCTACTCATTAGTCTTCAACGAATATTTTGTCGTCGTCGTCGTCATCATCATCATCATCATCATCATCATCATCGTATTCTCCCTGAAAGATACGAATCACTTGTTTACAAACTTATCTGGAAGTTTGTAGACATCGCCAACGACTTTACCATGACTATAAATGCTATCGATCAAAAGTTATGCTTCATAAGACAATTGGTGTGGATCATTCGAGACTTATTCAGATGTGTAGAATACATCAGTTGTTAATCTATTATATTAAATTTCTTACAAGAGAAGTATTAGGGACGTAAGATCACTCGAGACTAACTTACACATCTTGTTTTCAGTTATGCAGTTGGCTTGTTTGTTAGAAGTTATGCAATTATGAGCATGTGATTGTTTTCAATTGTCAATTACATCACATATTACTATTTTTGTTGTTGTTTTTTTTTTTTTTTTTGAACGGCAAATTTTGGATCACTGACGGACCACTGGAGTATCATCGTGCCACCAGCGGAACCACCCAATCATATCCATCTCCACTAGGCATAATGCCTATACACCAATTCAGGAGGAAACCCAATAAATATGGGAAAACCCCCTTTGTGGGAATCGAACCCAGGACCAATTGGTCCCAAAGCCTTATCCCACCCTCAAGATACCACTAGGCTATAAAGTCATGGGTTACTATTTTTGTTGTTAACAAATGAAATGTTTTTTTTTTTTCAAAACCACTGTTAGCGACAACCAATACTAAAGTTACGATGTGTTAATACGAAGAAAATTAGACTGCAACGTAAAACATATAAAATAATAATTAAGTCGATTTAGGACCTCGCGCATTGTAACAAACTTGTCAAACGGGAAAAAATAGACGACGTAAAAACGTTGACCACACACGCACGTTGAGCCGTGTTAACTCGCAAAATCTAGAACGAAGCGTAAACCGAAAACGTAAAAACGTTGAACCACACACGCACGTTACGCCGTATTAACTCGTAAAATTTAAAACGAAAAATCTGCAAAATATGAAAAGTGTGTGGGACTAAAGTTGAAAGTAAAAAACTCGTGATGTTAAATTGCAAACGATGAAAACTTTTAGGTTAAAAGTAAAAGGTCAAATAGATTTGGGTTAAAAGTGTAATATCAATTTTTTTTTTTGAATTAGAAATAGCCAAAGCTAAAAATTTTACAGGCATTAAAATAAATTAAACGACCCTTCTTTATGATTGTTGCTTATGGTTCACGAAGGTTTACTGAACGAGATTTCTTGTTCGTGTTCGTTTATTAAGGAAATGAAATGTTCATGAACTGTTCACGAACACCTATTGAATGTAGATGAACGCAAACGAACCCAAACAAATGTTCATGAACACAATATTCATTTAAAAATACAATATGCTTTTTTCATCAGAAATATTACGAAGAATCCACAAAAAATAAATAGATACTTAACATAATTAACACAAAACTTAAGAAGTTTGCTAAAATTTAACACAAGCTGAAATTAAAATGATCAAACGAGGGACGTTGGTGGAGGTGAATAGTATAACTATGCTTTCAAATTTTAAAAGCTAAAGCCAATAAAATAAAAAATATAACATAAAAAAACATTTAAATGAATGAACATAAAGAAGCGAATATAAATGAACACATTACCAAACGTTCACGAACGAAGCCTCTGTTTAGTCTTGTTTATTTAACTTATCGAACAAAATTTCTTGCTCGTGTTTATTCATTTATTAAACGAACGAATATAAACATATTTTCGTTAAATGTTTACTAAGCTAAGCATTGGTTTTAGTTGGTAATTTTGTCAAGACATAATAGAAACAAAATTACAAAACAACCTGTACGTAAGTGGGCCCACGAAACAGAAGCCGGATTACCATCAAACCGATAGCGCGTGGACATACACACACAGTGTGCGAGTGTGCCTGCCTTGTCTTGCCGATGGGACCTTGAAAGACTAAGGTGCTGTTTGTTTTTTCTTCTTGAAAACCTCTTCTGCTGCAGGCCACATCTGCAGGCATCTGCAGGAGAAGAGGTGGACCAAATGTCTTCAGTCTGCAAGGAGAAGAGGGTTTGTTTTTTCTTTTATATAAAACCTCTTCTTCTTCTAGGTTTAACACACACCACACAGACAATCTGCACCTCCACTCTCTCTCTACAATCTGCACCACCGCCATCATCACCACCGCCACCACTTCACCACCGCCATCATCACAACCACCGTCACCACCTCCACCGCCATCATCACAACCACCGAGCCTGCAACGAATCGAACAAAACGACCGTCACCACCTCCGCCTTCACACCTGGCCGGAGTCGCTGAACATGAGGTCGACCGGACTCGCTGAACTTTGATCGATTTGGGGTGTTCGTTTCCGATCGATTTAGGGTTTTCGATTTTAGGGTTTTCGTTTTGGGGGTTTTGTTTTGGGGGTTTTGTTTGTGATGTTGATGATGATGTCGGAGGTGGTGGCGGAGTGGAGGTGGAGCAGAGGTGATGGCGGAGTGGAGGTGGAGGTGGAGAAGATTTGGGGGTTTTGTTTGTGATGTCGATTTGGGGCTGGAGCAGCGGAGGTGGTGGCGGAGTGGAGGTGGTGGTGGCGGAGCAGGGGTGGTGATGATGATGATGATGGTGGCGGAGCAGTGGTGGTGGTGGCGGAGCAGGGGCGGAGCATGGGTGGAGGTGGAGGTGGTGCCAAGAAGAGGTAAAGCTCTTCTTGGAGAAGCTTTGGTTTTATCACTTCCTCATGAAGAGGCTGGGGAGAGACAGGAAGCACTTCTAAAAAAAAAAAAACAAACACTCTTTTGAGGCTAAACCTCTTCCCGCGTCTGCACGGTGCAGACAGAAGAGGCAGGAAACTCTTTTTGAAAAAAAACAAACACCACCTAAAAGATGTGGTGGGCCCCAACTTTTGACTCTAATTAAAGTCTTAACAAGTCCACAAAGGGTCAGCCTTAGCTCCAAAGGTCAAAATAAACACAACCCACCCAGTGTAAAATAATCAATAAAATAAACCAATAATAATTAAAAAAAATCATAAAATGGAGTTGCTTTGTATCATCATTTGGCCTCTATTCTAACGAGTAAATATGTTTATTTAACGATAAACTTATATTAAAGACTAACAAGAAACTAGCAAGGAGTTAAACGTCAAGACAGATTACAAGAATTTACATCAGTTGTTTAATGAAAGAGACTTAAGTGGTGATCTATTTCTTAATCTAAAGGTATCCAAGCAATTAATTACTTCCACTGTTTGAGATGTTGACTTCGTTTTGTTGGAGAAAGTGTGTTTATTCCTTGCTTTTCATACACACCAATAAGCCGTCAATATCACACCTTGAAAAACTTTATTCTCTTTGCGCCACATGTTGGAATGTTTACGAACCACAAGTAAATCACGAAATGAGAATGCAAAGATCGGTTTAACACCACACTAACGGCTAACGGCTAACAAAACTCCATGCTAGCAAGGCAAAGTGACAAGAAGTGAAAAGATGATCGCTGGACTCATCTTGTTCACCACACAACCCACACAGGGCCGTCTCCGAAAAAAAAAAATGGCCCTGTGCGAGATAAAAATTTTGGGCCATATTCGCAAATTTTCCATGTATTACGAACTCATCAATTACGTGATCACTAAAATTTATGTGAAAGTAATTTAAATAGTTATTTTTATTTAAGCTTAGCTAGTAATTTATTAATTAAAGGGAAAGATTTAGTTGATAAAATTAGTCATTAAATGTCATATGCAGCTAAAATAGAGAATTTGGAGACGTCGGGATTAGAACCTGCGTCTCATTGTTTAAGCAAGACAATAACCACCCCGACAAAAGCTTGTTTGTGTCATCTTTCGATTCAGTATAGATATATTTTAGCTTATACAACGTAAATTCTATGCAAAATTAAAAACATTTGGGCCCCCTGAGGGTTTGGGCCCTGTGCCGTTGCCCGCTCCGCACCCCCTCAAAGACGGCCTTGAACCCACACACAATCGATCCCACGTTCACGTTCCTTCTACTAATCGCCACACGAGTTAGGCTTCGATCTATTTTTGCAGACACAAATAACAACCGTTAGAATGTCCATATGGTTGAAGCCCCACGGGCACTCTCACGATCAAGTACTGATGGACATTGATGTAGATTTTAGAAGTAGATTTAATGGATGTGTGAGGTAGTAGGTTAAAAAAAATTAACTTGATCGTAAGAGTGTCTGTGGGGCTTCGACCATATAGATTATGGACATTCTAGTGGTTTTTATTTGTGTTCACGAGTCACGACTTGCCTTCGACTCCGAATATGAGGTACAATACAACAACTCTGCCAAGATCGAATTGGGATAGAAACGTCATTTAAATTGCGTTGTTGCTCAACTCCCACTGAGAGATCCATAACCAGAAACTGAACCAATCTGAATTAGAAATGTGTCTAACCGAACCAAAGTCAACCAATTAAACCAATTTATTGCATTTGGTTATCAGATTAAAACGACTAAAGCGGTGGTTATTCGGTTTATCCAGTTGAATTCGGTTCGTTTATCCGAACTAGCAAGATTTGTGGAACCAAAAACCAAATTCACAACTCGATTCATTTTTCCGGTTACAAATATTGTTAAGTTTTCTGGTTTTTTTCGGTTTTCTTTTATACACACCCATAAGCAACAATCATAAAGAAGGGTAGTTTAATTTATTTTAATGCCTGTAAAATTTTTAGCTTTGGCTATTTCTAATTCAAAAAAAAAAAAAACGTTAACAAAGTTTTTTTTTCTAATAAATTTAGAATTTATTTTCACTAATGAGTGTTAAAGAGTTATAAAATTCAAAGAAAAGGATTTGATATTCAACTTTCACGAGTAAAGAAAGCGATATTAAAAACTTGTATCTTATTCCATACTAGTTTTTTTGGACGTCGCGCGTTGCGGCGAAACCGAGCAAATAATAAGGTAAAACAAACGTGATTTGAAAATAAAGCATGTTGTTTAGAAAGTCAAACCATTAGAACGGTTTAGTTTATCATCATACTGTTTTATAATACCAAATAAATACTTTATTTTGAGTACAACTTTGTTTTTAACAAAACTTATAACGGAATGTCAAGATAAAAAATAAGCACAACTATGTACTTAATTTGTTAGAAAAAAGTTACAAACGTAAATTGTTAAAAAAGTATCAAATTAATTGATAAATTAATATATGTTCTAAAAAAAGAAAATAAAGAATTATTAAAAAAATGGTAAAGAAAATATATGATTTTAAAAAAAAGGAAGAAAAAAAGATAAAAAAAATGAAGCACAACTACGTACTTAAGTTTAAAAAAAAAGGTTATAAACGAAAATTATTAAAGAAGTACCAAATTAATTGATAAATTAATATATGTTCTAAAAAAAGAAAAAAAGAATTACTAAAAAATGGTAAATAAAATATATGATTTTAAACAAAGGAAGAAAATAAAAATATATTATTAAAAGTAAATATAATAATAAACTATTATAATATATTAAATAAAAAATAACAAAAAGCTATATATTATTATAAAAATAAAGTTACTATTCATCGTACTTTATCAACAATAAATAAATATATATATATATATATATATATATATATATATATATATATATATATATATATAATAATTGCTAAGGTAGCAACTAGCAAGTGGTAAAAAAAGATATTTTTATAAGAGGCTTCAATGTTTCATACCACATATAATGGGACATATAGATACATGACGGACCATGCTAGCGGTAAAACAAAAAATTGTATATTGCTGTTGATTGATTTACAAAGAAAAAGAATGCAAAATATATAGGTGACATTAAATACAATCTCTAAATTGAGGAGGAAATTGATTCAAACGGTCCTTAATTGAGAGAAGGTAGATGTCCATATCCACAATAAAGGAAATGATGATTATAGTCTAATCCTTCTTATTTCTTTATTTTCTAACACCCCCCTCAAGTTAAGTAGTGGGGTCTCCAATACTTAACTTGCCAAGGCAGTGATTGAAGATTCTCCCGTTGACGGCCTTTGTTAATATATCAGGTAGTTGGTCTTCTGATTGGACGAAAGGAGGGTTCTATAATCTTTTTTTCAAGATTTTCTTTGATAAAGTGTCTATCAACTTCTACATGCGTTGTACGGTCATGTTGAACAAGATTTTCTGAAATTTGGATTGCAGCTTCATTGTCACACATGATCATACTAGCTTCAGTTTGAGGAAATCCAATCTCAGTCAGAAACTTGCGTATCCATAGGACTTCGGCCAGGCCTCGTGCAATTCCCCGAAACTCAGCTTCGACGCTTGATAGGGCCACAACCTTTTGTTTTTTGCTCCTCCATGCAACCAGATTCCCTCCAACTAAAGTAAAGTACCCTGATGTTGATCAATCAGGGGCGGACCTACGTTACGAGGAACGGGGTCCCTGTACCCCAATCTTTTTTTAAAAAGTAGTAGAAACGGTATATAAAATTGTCTATGGACCCCATAAAATAATTTAGTTTGACCCCATAACAATGAAAGTGAGCCTAGTGCAGTGGTAAAACCCCTTGTTTACACACAAAAGGTCATGGGTTCGATACCTGTTTCTTCGTTTTTTGTGTTTTTTTTTTGGACCCCATTGTCCAAAAATCCTGGGTCCGCCACTGTGATCAATGGTCTCCCTTATCTCCTGCCCAGTCTGCATCCGTATATGCTTGAATCTTTAGATGTTTGTTTGGTTGAAAGAGAACTCCATGGCCTGCTGTTCCTTTGAGGTATCTTACAATCCTCCATACTGCTTCCATGTGAGTCACTTGAGGTTGATGCATAAACTGGCTGGCCACCCCAACCGTATACGCAATGTCTGGGCGAGTATGTGAGAGGTATATTAATTTGCCCACTAAACATTGGTATCTTTCTTTATCTGCTAGTTCTGCCTGTTTCTCCATATACAGTTTCTGATTTACCATCATTGGGGTGTCGGCGGGCTTGCAATCGATTATTCTTGTCTCGGCTAGAAGGTCAAGAACGTATTTCTTTTGACAAATAAAGATCCCTTGTTTAGACCTCAGTACTTCAATTCCAAGAAAGCACTTAAGTCTTCCCAAGTCCTTCATTTCAAATTCTGTGAATAAACTTGCCTTTAGCTTCTTCATTTCTTCTTCATCGTTCCCTGTAATGATCATGTCATCAACATAAATAATCAAACAACTAACCAGTTTACCTCTGTGTTTAAGGAATAACGTATTATCAGAGTTGCTTTGTTGAAATCCATATCCTTTCATTGCTAGAGTAAATCTCCCAAACCAAGCTCGGGGAGATTGTTTGAGTCCGTAAAGAGTTTTTTTCAACCCACATACATCCAACAGATGCCGCATTGGCGCATTGCGATGCTACATCAATGGGTTGTTTTTTGTTATAAACGGGGTGGGAGGTGCTTGTGTGGACGAACGACCATACATGGGGTAAGGTTGGACCATTTGTTTCTTTTTTTCTTTTTTCCCGGACGGGATGAAGATAGTAGAGATAGACTTTACTACAAGTGTATTTGTAATGTTTGTGGGTCATTTAGATGATACTATATGATAGGATTAGATTAGTTGTTAAATTTGAGATATGTAACATTTGAAAACGTTTAGTTTAAATTTATAATTGAAGTTAAAGGTATTAAATAATAATGAGATGAATATAGTTAATTAATCCGAATATTAGAAAGTAATCATTTAAAATTTGTACAGATTCTAAATTCATATTATATAACCCTACAAAAAGTAACTTGGGTTGCCTCCCTAGAATGAAAAGTTGTGACTTTTAAAAAACCACACATACATACCCCTTAGTACCCGATCGTTTAAAAGTCGTGTCTTTTAAAAATAATTACAACTTGAGGTTTGTACCGTTACATTTAAAAGTTGCGTTATTTAAAAATAATTACTTTATGATGCTACTTTTAAAGACACCCTGTTTGATGATCGAATACAAAAGGCAACTTAACCTTTGCTTGATACAACGCGTCATTTGATGATCGAATACAAAAAGCAACTTAACCTTTGCTTGATACAACGCGTCATTTCATTGTAACTGACAACTTGAAGAGACGCAACATCTCACAAAATTGCAAGGCATGTAATAAAATATTAAGTTGTAGTTGCAAGCCATATAATAAATATTAAGTTATAAGTTATTAACCCATTTTCACCCCTACGAATCCCTACCATTTCTACCCCAAATCCAAACTACCGCTTAATTCACAATCAAAAAGTGCCCCTTGCCTATGAACACTACCATTCTGCCCAAATCCCAATTCCCAACTAGCGCTCAATCCACATACAAAAAAGTGTATTTGCTTTATTAATCAAGAACGCCTCGACATAATCAAGCGCCAAAATCAACCGTGTTGAAGATTTGAGGGTTATGGTGATCAAGACCACGTAGTGAACTGGAAGGAATGTGGAGAATTTAATCATTGTCTCCGATGAATATAAAAACTTCGATTCGTGCATTGAATTTTCAAAGTCCTACCCTATGCGCTCACATACATATGATTGAATTTATCAGATCAAACACCCAAAAAAATGTATCTTTTTTATTTCTTTTCCTAATTCCATCCACACGTATTCGTCATGACCCCCACAATTTCACAAAAATTAATTAATTAATTAAGTTTCTCTTTTTACTACTACTACTACTACTACTACTACTACTACTTTTATATGTAGAACAAGATTAACCCGCATCATCAACTTCAGTTTTTGTAATTTGGGTAATCAAGAATCACCCAGGGGGGGGGGGGGGGGGTGTTGTTGAGGAGGATGTCTGTGCCCTCGGTTCTTATTGCGCCTCCACTCAGATTAATTTTCGATAAAGATTCATTCATTTTGGTGGGTTTTTTCATAAAGTTTTGTGGTATTCATCTTTTTTTTTTTTTTTTGTTATTATGAGAAAATAATCATGCTTTGCTTTCTTATTCATTCAGTTTGGTGGGTTAAAAAAATCAACGAAAAGGACTTCAAAACATACATATATACATTCAGTTTTTTTTGGAAATCATTCCCTTTTTTTATTATTAGAATGAGCGTCATAAAAAACAAAACAAACCAAAAATCGAACGATTATATGGTACATCTCTTATTTGCCCAATTGTCATTTTCACTGAAACCATTTAAGCCAACAAGTAACTATTGTCAAAATTATATACGGATTCACTTTTCAAGTAACCGTTCTTACAAAATATATATCATCATGTTCGGTTCAAATTTAGGCCGTTCCTAAAAACGCTTTATGACTTCTGAAATAAAATGCTTTAGTAACATAGTGTAGGATAGGGATAAGCATAAGGAAAAGAAGGTTTGCATAAACATTGCGAAATTCTCAACTCATATACTCATACTAAAACATTCATAATTGAGATCTCGCTGCAACGCGCGGGCATGCTTCAACTTGTGAAAAACAAAATATAAAACAAATAAAGTGGTGTGTTTGTGAGTGTAAGAACATCTACAAGTGTTCTGTAGCTCTAGAGATAGCAACGTGAGAAGAGAGAGAGCGCAATAAAAAAAGTTTATCCTATATATACCTTTGTTGTTGGACAAAAATTATGCCTAACTAAGGGGCTGTTTGTTTACCTCTTAATGAGCCTCTTAGTGGTTCAGACCTCTTACTGGTTCGGCACTTAATGGTTCAGACTGTTTGTTTCACGAGCAGATGTCTGAATGGTTCAGACATTTGCATCTGAATGGTTAAGCATTATACAGATTCTGAATGATTAAGACCTCTAATCTGAATTGGTCAGACATTTGCCTATGAACGGTTAAGCATTATACAGGCTATTAATGGTTCAGACCTCTTGCTGGTTCAGCACTTAAACATTCAGATGTTGCCAAACAGCCCCTAAGGAATTAACAAATTGAGATATGGAAAGTTATATATTTTAGAGAGATTTAATATATCACTTGGTACCTTTTTAATATACACTCCCTAGGAGTTTCTACTTTCTACCCACAATATTAAATCAACAACCTCACAAATACAAGCGTATGCAAATACAAATGTAAAGGGTTATGTGCATACATATTTACTCTTTGAAGACCAAATGAAATTCAATTTAGATCGACATCATTACATTTCAATTTTGTTTGCCAAATCTTTAACCAGAAATACCCATTCACCTTTATACTAGTCACAACCATGATTTTAATCTATATCTCATATGGTTAAAACTTTGTGTCCAACTAGTCAACCATTATTCAACAAGCTCATCGAATGGGGGATTCACATATTGAAATATAGAAAGGCGGTAGTTGATTTGACGTGAGGATCACCACACGAATTAGTGTGGGAAACGGGTGGATAGTGAAGATGCATGATAAGCCAAATCTGGTATGTCTAGGTCAAATATAATCCTTGAGGTTTGGATCTAAGATCCGGATGACGATGGCTACACTAACAAACCATGTCGATGTGGAATATCCACGAATTGCTTGGTAATATGACCACCAATCAAAATAGAGATGTCAACATCAAATCGGTTATACTCTCAAATCTCAACGGTCCCATGTCTCCTTAATAATGACAAATAACAATGCTTTGTATGAATACTAGTTACCTCATGTAAGTTAGGTCATTCAATCTCTCTCAACGACCTCTCTTATATATTTGTTCTCACGCCGGATGGTGGTTACATATTCACAAAAATACTTCCCTTCCTACGACGAGGTTAAAACCGACTTGTTTTGAAGATTAAATCCATTCCAAAATCCAAACCTTCAAACAATGCTAAGAAAATTCTTTGGTAGAAGTCAATGTCGCAAGAAAGTCGATTTCGGGTCTTGCTTTTCATTGGCGTCATCCGCATTCTTATCATCGAGCTTATATTCTCTCTGTTCTGAGCATCATGGAAAATGCATCAGGATCTAAATCCAACATTGTCTCTTCTTCTGAAGGGGTTACAACGTTGGGAATCGGGTACCTTCACTTACCTAATAATAGCTCCACCGTTACCGCGTCACCATCAATTCATCAGCCCCAACTGTTTTTTGCAACGCCACCTTAGCCTTATCATCCATTGTATCCTTACCCGCTACCATGTGTGTATCCCCAACTAGGTCTCTTCCGCTCAATGTCGCTGCGTGGTCTGCCCCCACCATGTTGATGGTTAGTCCAGAGGTGTGGCGTATGAAACAGTAGCAGATGTTGATGTATGAGCCAATGCCTAGGGAAGCTGGATTAGCTGAGTTGCGCACACAACTCTCTTTTGGAGACATGACATTAGTGACTCCTGCTGCAGCCGTGCGAATGAGTGCGCCCACCGCCACGGGTGCAAACATGACAAGAGGTAGTATTGGCGAACAAGGCATTCTCAGCAATGTATATATGTATGAATCGAATACAGAGGGAGAACAACGATTTAAGCAAGTTATACAAAGAGCCAATAAGGGAGCCAACAAACTACTATAAAAACACTATAGCAATACCTTCATTGATTGCTAAGTAATATACACAAAGAAACATCCATTTCTAACAATACTTCTTTAAGAAAAAACTACGGTTTGGCGGGTGTTAGTGTGCAAGAATGGAATGAAAAAATAATTTGCTAAAAAAAAGCTAAAGTGCCTTTTGAGTTGTGACTAATAAGTATTTGGGTAAAAGATAGATATCAAGTGATATTGCACTGCTGCAAATAAGGGTGATTGAATTTAACATGTTTCCTCCAATACGTTTTGTATTTTTCAATGCCGATATCTAACCATGGTTTCATAACTCCATCATAGTGTATGACTGCCGCTTGCGCGATATCTTCTTGTTTGATACCAGAATGATATCCTAATCCATGAACATGCCATTTTTGGTCCAAACCAGTGGTCTGATTGTAAAATGTCATCCAACCTAGGGGTAAGCTACCAGCTTTCCACATCGGTTTCTTTTTTCCCTATGGTAAAAAAGTAATAAACATTTTCAAATTGTTAATGCCGATGACTACTAAAAAGAAAACGAAATTGTCTGAGCTGTTAGATTAAAATGTCATTTTCGTCCCTGAGGTTTGGCCGGTTTTGCGATTTTCGTCCAAATGTTTGTTTTTCCGCATTTGGATAAAAAAAGGTCTCCATCCATTTTTCTCCGTTAAGTCAAGGGTATTTCCGTCCTTTTTGTTAACTTAAAGGGCAATTCGGTCGTTTTCACTATAACGAATACCCCTGAAAAAGACTCAATTGCTCTTCAAGTTACCAAAAAAGACAGAAATACCCCTGACTTACAGAGAAAAATGGATGGAGTCAAGATTTCAAACCTTTTTGGATCCAGATGTGGAAAAACAAACCTTTTGACGAAAGTCGCAAAACTGGCCAAACCTCAGGGACATCAATGACATTTTACTTGAGCTGTTATTTATAAGCTAGCTTTCTTGAATAGTAGAGGTTGAAGTTTCAACTAATATACTTAGGAACGGGTCAATTTCAGTTATGTTTATCTCTAACTAGTCAAATTAGTAAAATAAAAAAAATAGCTAAGTAATAAAAAGGGTTGAAGACGTTGGATGTCGTCCAAAGTGTTTTGTAAAAGCATATAACCTACTAAATCGCTTAACTCGAAACAAAATTAGTAAAATATATATTTTTTGTTAAGGCATATAACCTACTAAATAAAAAATTGTTTTAAAAAAACGTTTACATGACAAAATGGAGTTTTGGGTCGACCCAACCCAGCCCATTTAACATGTTACCAATCTCCCCAACTTGCCGTGTAAAAGGGGCAAATTCAACCCATTTATCCAGATGGGTCAATTAAAACCCTTTTAGCTATATTTTATTTGACATGTTAAGCGGATAGAATATAATTGAGTCGACTCGTTCATAAATAAAAGGGTCAGCATTTGTTGAAAATCAATTTTAGTGCAGAAAGTTGTAAAAAATATATTATCTTTAGATCTGCATGCGATTTCAAAGCAAACAATGGTTGGATAGAGAGTAAATTACTAATAAAATTTTGAAATAAAAGAAAAAGGAACATACCAGTTGCAAGTATTGGTTATAGACATTGGTCAAATTTCGTTTCCTCCACTCTTGCAAATCAAACACATTTACACCAAACGCCCACACGCACGCCTTGTCGCTAAATCGTTTTCCCACCATCGGGTCCGATAAGTTGAGTAACAAACCCATCCTCCGAAACGCAGGATCATGCCCTTGACAAGTCTTGACCGCCCCGTTGACTTTTCCCATCATATTTACCCTCCAAATCCGTGTTAAATCCTTTTGTACGACCACGTCATGGTCAAGAAGTACGATTTTATTTAACACCGGAAAAATGTCCGGTAAATAAAACCTGAGATGGTTTAAAGTTGAAGTATATCTCGGGTCCTGAGAGTCACGCCCATCGGTATTCGGTGGGTCGTATTTAGTCGAGAACCAATCGAAACCATCCATGTTATGAATCTGGATTTTTGCTTGTTTCGGAGGATGTAATATGAACCACATCGAGATTGCCGCAAAGTTAAGCGAATCCGTCACCACATGAAACACGATTTTCCGTGGGTCCTGCAAATTAAGTAACGCGATATGATCAAAACGAGTATATCTTAATGCAAATCAAAATGGGTCAGGTGACTCGGGTGAAGTCGCCTTGACCCGCCAACATCTTTTGTTCCTTTTTAAACGGTTGTAAGCAAATTATACCCTCAAGTCACTTTTGATACCGACCCATTTTACCAGTAGATACAAAACATAACCCAAATCAACCATTTCTAGGTAAACGGTTGCCACCTCTAGTATTATTAAACCTAGGGCCGCAAACGAACCGAACGAACAAGAGTGTTCCTTTGTTAAGGAAATATGTGTGTTCAAGAACTGTTCATGAACACTTACCAAACAAGATTTTATTTTCATGTTCGTTCATTAAGGAAATGAACGTGTTCGTTTGTTAATTTTAGGCAAAGAACGTTCACGACACAAATGAACACAAACTAATGTGCATGAACACAAATAGAAACAAGCGTTCATGAACACAAATGGAAACAAGCGTTCATGAACATAATATATAAAACACCAATACATATTAAAGGTTTTATTTGTTGGAATTTTACAACAACAACAACCGTACCCAGTAAATCCCACAAATAGCAATGCTACTCATAGGGTCTGGGGAGGGTGAGATGTAGACAGACCTTGCCTCTATCCCTGGGGATAGAGAGGCTGCTTCCAGAAGAGACCCCCGGCTCCAAAACGAACAGCAAACCAACACATCAAGTCAAAGAACATAGAAAAAAGAAGTCACCTACACCAAGCTAGTGATCAGATTGACACAGTATAATGTAAATCATGTATAATAGCATAGAACATCATACGGGCATGTACACAAGAAGTCAATCACCGGTTAAGTCACTTAAAGAATAAGAAAAACTTACGTCCCTAAAATACACCTAAGACCTTCCTGCAATATCCTCTAGAAGTCCTTAACCCTAATCCTACGCCTCCACGAAGTCCTATCTTGGACCATGTCCTCAGAAAGATGCAACTCTAGTAAATCATGCCTAATCTGCTCTTCCCATGTCAGTTTGGGTCGGCCTCTTCCTCTCCTCCCCTCCACAGTAAGAGTTTCCACTACTCTAACTGGTGCTGTCGTTTGCCTCCGCTTCACATGCCCAAACCATCTCAATCTCCCCTCCTTAATCTTATCTGATATACTAGCCACTCCTAATCTCTCCCTAAAAACCTCATTTCTTATCCGATCCAACCTCGTGTGTCCACACATCCACCTCAGCATCCTCATCTCTGCTACCTCCATCTTGCGCGCGTGTGTCTTCTTGATAGCCCAACAGTCTGTTCCATAAAGCATAGCTGGCCTAACTGCTACCCTGTAAAATTTCCCCTTTAGTTTAGTTGGAAACCTCCTATCGCACAATACTCCACTTGCTGCCCTCCATCTACACCAGCCAGCCTGTATGCGATGGGTTACATCACTATCTATGTCACCATCCCTTTGTACAAACGACCCCAAATATTTAAATTTAGTTGCCTGCGGGACCAATTGGTCCTCAATGGTGATTTGGGTGTCATCGTCATCGGCTACACCATTGAAATCACAGTGTAGATACTCGGTCTTAGATCGACTAATCCTTAGGCCCTTGCCCTCTAGAGCGACTCGCCACTCCTCTACCCTCGCGTTCAGGCACTGTTTAGTTTCTGCAATCAACGCAATATCGTCTGCAAAAAGCATGCACCACGGAACTGTCTCCTGGATCAACTTGGACAACTCATCCAAGACCACCGCAAAAAGAAAAGGGCTCAACGCAGACCCTTGGTGGAGTCCTACCTCCACAGGAAAGAAGTTTGTATCCCCTATAGGCGCGCGGACACTAGTTTCCGTTCTATCGTATGTATCCTTAATTATATCTATATACTTCCCAGGTAGCCCTCGTCCCTCCAAACTATCCCAAATCAGTTGCCGTGGGACAGTGTCATATGCCTTTTCAAGGTCGATGAACACCATATGTAGATCTTTCTTCTTCGCTCTATATTTTTCCATCAATCTCCTTAGAATATGTATCGCTTCTGTAGTTGACCTCCCTTTCATGAATCCAAATTGGTTTACTGAAACCTGCGTTTCTCTTCTAATTCTAGTTTCAATTACCCTCTCCCAGAGCTTCATAGTGTGACTTAGCAGTTTGATTCCTCTGTAGTTCCCACAACATTGAGCATCTCCTTTGTTCTTGTATAAAGGCACCACGACACTACTCCTCCACTGATCTGGCATTTTTCCAGTCTTGAAAATACTATTGAACAAAATTGTTAACCATCGGACTCCTTCTTCCCCCAAACACTTCCACACCTCAATCGGTATGTTGTCCAAACCTACTGCCTTGCCTCTTCCCATCTTCTTAAGTGCCATCCTCACCTCTTCCTGCGTGATCCTCCTGCAGTAGCAATTATTCTGTTGTCGTCTTTGATTCCTGGGATTGCTGCTATCTTGTTGGTATGCCCTACCGTCGTTGAAAAGATTATGAAAGTAGGTTTGCCATCTCAACTTAATGTCATGTGCCTTGAGTAGAACACTTCCATCCTCTCCTTTGATAAACTTTACCATTCCTAGGTCTTGTCTTCTTCGCTCCCTGGCTTTTGAAATCTTGAACATATCATGTTCCCCCTCTTTCGTTTCCAAACGTTCATACATTTGTTTATAGGCTGTATTTTTTGCCTCCGTCACCGCCTTTTTCGCTTCCCTTTTTGCCTTCTTGTATATCTCCCTCGCCCTCAGCCGCTCCTCCTCAACTGTGCACCTCAAAAGATCTCTAAAACTCTGTTGCTTAGCCTTTATATTGGCATGCACATCTTCATTCCACCACCAGGACTCCTTATGCCCATTGGTCTTTCCTGTTGTTACCCCTAGCGTCTCATTTGCCACCGTAGTGATCGTAGTCGCCATCTCCTCCCACATCCGGTTTGCGTCGTCGCCTTGTTGCATCGATGTCATCGAGTTAACTTTATCTCTAAACAACGTAATTTTTTCCCCCTTCAGGTCTCCCCAACGGGTCCTAGGTCGGGTTTTCCTCTCCCCCTCAGTTAGCCTTACTTTTATGGCTATATCTGCTACCAACAAATGGTGTTGAGCAGCTGCAGTCTCCCTTGGAATAACCTTGCAGTCCATCCACATCCGTCGATCTTCCTGCCTCATCAGAAGATAGTCGATTTGCGTGTTACGTCCTCCGCTACTAAAAGTGATCAAATGAGATTCCCTCTTCCTAAAGAACGAGTTTATAATACCTAGGTCGTGAGCTGCCGCGAAGTCTAGAAGGTCTCTACCAGGGTCATTCCTATCGCCAAAACCAAAACCCCCATGTACCAACTCAAAGCCATCACTATCCTTACCAATGTGCCCGTTAAAATCTCCTCCTATAAAAATTCTCCTCCCTAGGTATGGCCCTTACTACTGCATCTAGACAATCCCAGAACTCTCTTTTCTCTTGTTCTCCTAGTCCCACTTGCGGTGCATAGGCGCTTACCACTGTCACTACTTGCTCACCTAATACTAACCTTAGCACCATAATTCTATCGTTGTGTCGTATCACCTCAATTACATTCTTATGCAATTCTATAGACACCAAAAAACCTACTCCATTCTTGGTCCCATCCGACCCGGAATACAACAACTTATACCCATTCCGCTCTTCTGCTCTATGTCCTTTCCACCTAGTCTCCTGAAGGCACGCTATCTGTACCCTACGTCTTTTAAGTGCGTCTATCACTTCCAACAATTTACTACTAAGAGTTCCTACGTTCCAAGACGCTACCCGTAAAGTACACCCTCTAACTTTACCCTTACATGCACCTCTCGTTGGAATTGTTGGAATTTTGAAGAATCTAAATATAAAATATAAAAATTAAAAACACTAATGAACTATTGAACATAAACAAACACGTTACCGAACGTTCATGAACATAAATGAACGAACGTGGCCTCTGTTCATGACTTCATGTTCGTTCATTTAACTAAACGAACGGAATTTCTTGTTTGTGTCGTTCATTTATTAAACGAACTTCCCGCCGAACGGTTCACGAACTGTTTGCGGAACGTTCAGTTCGTTTGCAGCCCTATATTTAAACCCTCTATAACAAAAACTTGAGTTATTTTCTTATTGTATCACAACATGTATTACATACGAAATGTAGTGTGAACTGAGACAGGATAACAATTTGTTAGAATCATTTAAGCTTCATCAGCAAAGGTGTATTGACTAATTATCTATAGCGTAAATAAAGAACTGACATATGTAAAAAAATAAGCAGATAAAGCAAGATCAGCATACCTTTGTGGTGGAAACAGTAGAGTCAACCACAACGGAGCATGCCAAAACGTTGTCAGAAAACACAACGAAATGGTGCAGATTCGGATCATGCACGTCGGGATTGCTAGGAAGCTTTCTCTCTTCGGGATTTAACGCAAAATACTCTGCTGTAAGCCTCATGGAAAGACAATGAAGCCCCTTTGGAGTCGTTCTTCCTGCCAGCTGTACGAGAAATTCTTCTTGCTCCTTTTGTACTTTAACCTGTTCTTCAGCGTTGTTCGTCATCGCACGAAGCTTCTTCACCATGCTAGAGCAATCGGGATAAATTCGCCCCGCTTTTTGCAACGAATTTTCCATGGCCCGCATCCTCTGAAAGGCCCTGAAGAGATTATCAGACCGGTAAATTGAAAAACTTTAGCTTTAAAGAAATGGGTCAAACATTGCACGAAGCATAGTTATTAAAGGCTCTAGGCGCACTCAAGGCGCATAGGCCTCGCTTGGGGCCTAGGCATAAGGCGCAAAAAAGGGAGGGCCTAAGAAAAAATAAGCGCATAATGAAAAAAATTAAAAATATTTTATGTAGTAGAAAATTAATACTATTTACTAAATAAAATAACAAAAGCTATCATATAACTTTTAATATCATCTATTTAGTACCAAAAGTTGTAAAATATTAGTGTAGAAAAGTAGTTTTCCTTGGATAAAAGTAGAAATCTGGATGGAATTTTGCCAGAATTTAGAGAATATAGCCGGAAACTCTCCGGAATCTTGCCGTAATCTGCGCCTGAACCATCACCCAGAGAATTAAAGCGCAATTGCCTTGACTTTAAGCGCAATGGTCTCGCCTAGCTTGGAAAATGGGCCTAGGCGCAAGAGGCGATGGCTTTTAACAACTATGGCACGAAGTGTATTTTTAATGCATAAAACTTCCTAAACCCTTTCAACCGAAGTAATTATATTTTCATTGAGACGATATGATTTTTGTAAATAATATTTGAGACACTAATTACTTGCAAAAAAAAAAATCAAAAACAGGACAATAGCGTTTCAGGTCAACCAAACACGTCTACTTTTGACGCATGTCAAAAGCCATTTTGCTAATTTCTAGATGAGTAAAATGCCATTTTCGTCCCTGAGGTTTGTCCAGTTTTGCGACTTTCGTCCAAAGGCTTGTTTTCCGCATCTGAATCAAAAAGGTTTAAAATCTTGCCATTTTCATCCAGCACGTTAACTCCATCCATTTTTCTCCGTTAAGTCAGGGATATTTCTGTCTTTTTTGCTAACTTAAAGGGCGATTCGGTCTTTCTCACTTTATGCAAAAAGACCGAATACCCCTGAAAAAGACCGAATTGCCCTTTAAGTTAACAAACAAGACAGAAATACCCCTTTATTAACAAAGAAAAACGGATGGAATTAACGACTCAGATGAAAATGGCAAGATTTCAAACATTTTGGATCCAAATGTGGAAAAACAAACCTTTGGACGAAAGTCGCAAAACTGGCCAAACCTTAGGGACGAAAATGGCATTTTACTCATCTAGAAATAAGGCTTGGCATTTATAGTTTAATACAAAATCAAACCTATGCGTTTGATTACATAGTATATGAAAAAAAATTTCATCTATATTCCACAATAATCATGCATATGAAGCAAAAGAATGAATAAGTAACCTCTTAGACAGATCAGAATCTTTGCCAACGACTCCCATTGCTCGTTCTAGTTCTTTAACTCGTAACCGTAATTCCTTTATTAAATGAGTATTGCCAGCTGGCAATGCAAAACTCAAGTAAGCTTTGGCCCGTATCAGCTGGTCTTTCATCTCTTCGATCTTCTTATCCATTACCCTCCGTTCTTGCGGTTGCACATCATTTCGTTTTGTGACATCATTGTTTCCTTTTGCATCAGGATCTCCTGCTGAAATCATTCATCGTAAAATGATTAATACTCGAAGGAAAGCAGTGATCAATTAACCTTAGATACAAATAAGACACGCAAAAGACCAACCATTTCGTTTTGTAATATCATTGTTTTCAGCGGGTTCATCAGACTTAACACCCAAAACTGGGGATCCGGAACTGACGACAGGATCAAAGGTTGCGTCTTTGTAAATGTTTAAGATGGGTTCTCTTAAGCCTCCACCTTCCTCCTAATACACCACCATAGGTAACTTAAGGCTCCTCAAAAATGATAATAACAAATTTAAAACTATAGTTCTTTGTCACATGAATATTACAATGAAATTACAGGAGAAGCTAGCATTTCATATTACCTGCTTAACTAAATTTAACCTCAATAGTTCCCTCCTGTCTTTCTGGAAAATGAAAAAAAAAAAAAAAGAACCCTTATAAACTAATCCACATAGTAATAAACACTAATTATAGCACATATAAAGAAACTGTGAGTATCTATTTTTATCACTTTGTATGGGGTGGCGTTATACAAACACCACTCACACACGCACACTATCTAGAATTCTAGACACCACTGATGTGTCGTACGGGCCGTATGAAAGGGGCAAAAAGTAGTCACACGGGCGTTATCACTTTGTATGATAGTGGCAAAAAGTAGTCACACGGGCCATATGAAAGGGGCAAAAAGTAGTCAAACGGGCCGTATGATAGGGGCAAAAGGTAGTCAAACGGGCCGTATGATAGGGGCAAAAAGTAGTCAAATGGGCCGTATGATAGGGGCAAAAAGTAGTCAAACGGGCCGTACGATAGGGAGAAAAATGGCCATATGGGTCGTATACTCCTATGAGAGCCAAGTCATACGGCCCGTATAACTTTTTAACAGACAAATAAATGTCTGATGTGACCACCAACAATGTACGTCATACAGCCCATATGACAATTTTTCGGCCTATCATATGGCCCGTATGACGTGGTCAACAGGTGACCTGGTGTACACTTTTTGGGATGGTATCTCTATAACCACCCCCTTTTGTATCCTTTGTTGCAATTTGCAAAAACAAACAAAAAATCAATTTCTGGCAATCCTAATTTTACTTTTTTTCCATATACCTCTCAAATTTCTCACTCTGTTACCAAAATTGTTACAAACACATTTTCAATTCAATTAACCACAACAATCAGTCAATCACAATAACTCAAAAGCAATGAAACAATGAAAACATACAAAACTGGATAAGTCTTCAATAAACCCCTTCGATTCTGCATCAAAACAAACAACAATCAATCAAAACACACATCACACAAACAAACAAACAAATAATCAAAATCCACAACAATAAGTCAATAACGGACCGTATAGCAACAGGATCGGAGCAACAACAGAGAGAAACAGCAGCGAGAGGATGCAAATCCTCGTTCGTCGACGAAATTGCTTCATCAAACGGAGCGAAAAGTAGAAGAACACTTGATCATCGGATAGTGAGTGATTGAAGATCGAGATTTGATGGTGGTTAATTAGGGTTTTGTGAGTGAATTTTAGTGTGTGTGTGTGTTGGTGATGAGAGTAACATGTAAATAGCGTGTGTTGATGGTTTGAGGAGAGAGAAGGAGTTTTTAGAGAGAGAAAGAAAGGGGACGCGGGGAAGAAGGAGGAGGAGGTGTGAACGCCATGTTCGTTGCTGCAAATTTATTTTTTGTTATATTAAATTTTGTATAATTAATTACTTTGATAATTATTATTTATTTATTATTGGTCTCTTAATTACTATGCTAGTTATCATTTATTGTTATAAGTAGGCATTAAAAAGTTGAGTATGTAGGATTAACTAAGTTTCTCTAAAAGTCAATTGTTTTGGTTAGAGAGTGGTTCGAGATCGGATCACGGTTGCACAAAGCTTGTCTGAAAGACAATTAGTTGTCGCCTCTCGAAAGGCTTGTTTTGTTTTGTGATAATGCGGATGTGGAGCACTTCTTATTCGCATGTAGGTTCTTGGTTATGATTTGACGATGGTTTTCATCTTGGAGTGGTCTTATGGCTTTTCCTCTTGCAAAGAGGTTGGTGCTCACAAACTTGATCATTAGCCACTCGAGGTTGAATAAGAGAACGAGGTTAAAAAAAGGGGGATATGATTTATTTCATAATGTGTCGTATTTGGAAAGCTAGGAATTCCTTATTTTGTGATGAGGCGAGATATTATATGAAAATGAGGAATTACATCATGTTTTTTTTTACAGTTGGAATCGAGTTAGAGCAAAGTTTTGTAATCTTTCTTGGTCATAATGGTGTTATTCATTGAGTTCTTTTTGGTAAGTTGTACTATTCTTGTCTTGTGTCTTATTAGTTCCTTTTTGTTAATATAATTTGTCGTCGTTTTGAAAGGATGTATGAGATTATAATCAGATATGTATATAGACATATAGTAAGGCTACTTGGTGTAGTCTCTCGCCATTCGCCATATCACCCCAATGTTATGTAGCCCCACACACAATCTCATAAGCGTCATTGAAGGGCGCTAATGCTCTCTTCGCTAGCCCAATAGCAGGCATGAGAGGAAGAAAATGAGGGGACCCACCTTCTTTTAACCAAACAGATTTTTTTAAATCAAAGAGGTTTTATGAGACTTTATTCCACTGCATAAGTGTTAAGGGTGAGAGGCTTCCTCTGTACGGGATGCAGACGTGACGCTAATATGGCATGATAAAGCCCCTAGGGGTTTATCCCACACCATGCAGTCTAATGTCTATGTGTTTTTAACGATATTCTATACTAATATGTGACATTTTAGGCATAAGACTAGTTGGATATATATTTACTCATATGTGTGTACTTATGATAATCTTGGTTACGAAATTATTTAGGCATTAACTACATAAATTATTAAAATATTTGAAGAAAAAAAATTATATTGTCTGTGTTTTAAGAAACAATTATATGGCCTCACATGTGTATTAATTGCTAAGGTAATAAATGATAGTAAAATAAGTGAAAATGGGACGAATCCTACGAAGTTGACATTGGTGTGAGTCGCATTAAAAAATAGTAAATATGTAATACGGTCGAGGTAAAGGATCCTGTAAAAAGTGCCCAAAGTGTGAGAAGGGTAAGAAATAATGTGGTGATGACAAGTGTCCTATATCTAAATTAATTCAAAAAGGTGAATTAGTAAATTTCTATTTTCTTTCAATTAATTGATTTAAAGATAACTGCCCAAAATAACTTCCACCCTTTATTATAGGAATTCGATTTTAGGAATTAATCTACGAATGTGTGTAGTGTTATATAATTCTGTAGTGCAACAACCATTCAGAACTGCATAGTGTTATATATTTTTTATATAGTGTTATATAGTGTTACTTGGTGTTATATGGTGTTATAATAGTGTTACATGGTGTTATATAGTGTTCTTTGGTTATATATTGTTATATGATTGATGCATAGTGTTATATAGTGTTATATTTTTCTGGTAGCATGCCTATGATGGATGTATAGTGTTATATATTGTTATATAGTGTTATATGATAGATGTATAGTGTTATATGATGGATGTATAGTGTTATACGTTTCTTTGCAGCAGTTACATATTTTTCTATTTTTAGAATTTAGGATCGAGATAATTTAGCAATTAAATTTGAATAGCTAGTTTTTAGGAGATTGATGGCGGTTACCATATTTGAAACATTGGAAAAGACACTATTGCCCTTCAATTTTACATAAGGTCCTTCTAATTAAAACACAATTACATTTTATACCCTATTGATCTCAACCATTAGATCAAATATCCAATGGTTTAAAACACTTCTTACCCTTCTCACATTTTAGACACTTTTTACCATATCCCTACCCATACGGTCGATAGCCGTTAAAAAATGTAATACTGTCGATAATATTGATATGTGGGGTGAAATTGAATTATCGGTTAAAGTCAAATAAAAAAATATTAAATTGTTAATAAGTAAACAATATTAACAAGTCAAATAAAAAAATATTAATTGGTTAATTAGTAAACTGTAGTAACATTAGTTGAATCTCATATAGGGTTTGTTTGGCAAAAGTAGCTGGTGGTTGGTGGCTGAAAGCTGTTAGCTGTAGTTTTTTATATATATCTATGTGTTTGGCAGTAGCTAGAGCTTTTAATAAAATATATAAAATAACCAAATTGAAGATAATTAAAAAACATAATGCTAAACGTGTCAATATATGTTTCTTTCGATTTGTTTATTATAATTATTATTTTGGTTTTAAATAACTACTAACGATAAAAAAAATTATTATTATTTTGGTCTTAAATAACTACTAACGATTAAAAAAACACAAGTTAAGAGATGTACATTTTTTTACAATTTCTAAGTAAAAAAATCAATATTAACCATTTAAGATGGCTATATGGAAAATATTTTAGAATTAATAATAAAGGATTACAAATAATATATTAAAAATACTAAATTAAACATAACTAAGAATTTGATTTTTCGTTATCTTCAGAAAAAAAAAAAAGTTGGTGTATTAAAAAGTTCATTATCTTTATAGGTTAAAATAGGCATTTTTCTATAAAAGTTTGTAGCTCCTTCTAAACGCTACTAGTATTAGCGTTCAACCAAAAACTTGAACCTCATACCTAAAAGTGTCAAGCTCCTTCAACCAAACAAACTTTTTTATTGAATATGAGTTTTTTCTTAAAGGTTTAAAGCTATAAGCTTCTAAAAGCTACATACCAAATATTGTGATTATTATTTATTAGTAATATCACACCAATATTTTAATATCGATTTGTTTTTTTTTTTTTTTTTGAAAGGTAAACTTCATTAACGCAAACGGCACACCTCCAATCGAGGGGCCCAACCAAACAACAACAGCCTACATAAAATCGAATTTACACCAATCGACCCACTCTATATATTTACATTTGCTCCTATTCTTAAACCATAAAAAACCTAGAGCTTTCACCTCGTTGACGATCTCCTCGATTCTGGCTTCCTTGTTTTCAAACCTCGCTTTGTTCCTCGCTTTCCAGATACACCAAACCGCTATCCTAACTATGCCTTTGAAAGCCTCATTTTTGTTCCCACTTAAGCCCACAAACTCGTGAATTTTTGAAACGTCCTTAAAGTCGAAGAGGATAAGTTGCTGCACACCGCACCACCTGCTGATTAGATGCCAGACCACCGACGTGATATAACAGGCCGAGAAGATATGAGATACCGAGTCTGCTCCTTCGTTGCATAAAACGCACCCGTCTTCCAGCACCTCAATACTTCTATTTCTCAATGCTTCGACCGTCGCTATTTTATTTAGATTGGCTCTCCACATAAAGATGTTAAGTTTGTCTGGAATCCATTTGCACTCCTCTACCAGATCCAATACCTGCATACTGTTGTTCTGCTGATCGTTCTTGTCGAGCAATTTTTTAACTGCCCCCACACTGAAAACTTTGTCTTCAGCTCCACTCCATTCCCATCTATCCGGACTATCAGAAAGTGACACGTGAAACAACCTGCTGCACAGATCCACCAGCTCATTAACTTCTACCTGTTCCGAAACATTTCTCTTCCACATCCAGCCATAATTCGAGACAATACCACCAGCAGACTCCCTCGGTTTCAGCCTGTCTTCGACCCTACACCCCTTCTCCTTCTCCAGATTGAATAACTCCGGAAATTTGGACCTGAGTGGCTCATCACAGAGCCATGGATCCAACCAAAAAGCCGTATCCTTTCCATTACCTATCTTGCTTCTGAAAAAAGATCTCAACGGAATCCCCTCAACCGAAGTTTTGGAGATAGTCTTAGCTATGTTACACCACACCCCTCCCAAAGAGGTTCTAAACGGAATAAAATTCCAATTGAACTTCGTTGTATGAATGGCTTCCACGACCTTAACCCATAGTTTGTTTCTTTCCGCCTTGAGTCGCCATCCCCATTTAGAAAGTAACGACACATTAATATTTCTAAGTTTGTTTAAGCCCAAACCTCCTTTGTTTTTCGGACGCGACACCGTCTTCCACGCCACCCAATGCATCTTTTTGTTGCTATCGTCCCCTCCCCACAAAAATCTTCTAATCTTGGCCTCCAAATCCGATATGACCTTGCAAGGAGCTTTGAACAACGAAAAGAAGTAATTAGGGAGACTTTCTAGCACTGATTTGATAAGCACCACTCTCCCCCCGATAGAAAGTAACGACGCCTTCCACCTAGATAACCGAGCTTCAAAAATGTTATACACTGGCCTCCAATTTGCCACCCGGTTCATGTTAGCACCTACCTTAATTCCGAGGTAACTTAACGGGAATGAACCCGACTTACAACCTATAAGAGAAGCCAAACCCCCGACTTCCTCGGAACTCACCCCCAACCCGAATAAGCTCGACTTTTCCATGTTAATTTTAAGGCCTGAACACAAGTGAAAAATCCGGAGAATACGGACCACGTTACTAATATTCTCTGAAGACCACTCCCCTAATAAAATGGCGTCGTCCGCATAGAAGAGGTGAGATATGGAAGGCCCATCATTCGGTAACTTTAAACCCTTGACAAGACCTGCCTCTTTAGCTTTATCAATCAAACCTGAAAGGACATCCATCACCAAGATAAAAAGGAACGGCGATATAGGATCACCCTGTCTTAAGCCTTTGAAGCACTGAAATTCAAACGTCGGAGATCCATTTACAAGCACCGAGGAACGAGCCGACTTAAGAATACCTTTGATCCACTGACACCAACGATCTGGGAATCCCTTTTTAGACATAATGTCGATGAGGAAATTCCAATTCACGTTGTCGTAAGCTTTCTCAAAGTCAATTTTAAAGAAAAAACCTTTTTTCTTAAATTTTGCTCCCCATCTATGAATCTCGTTGACGATTAGTGGACCATCCAAGATGAAATTCCCTTCTAAAAAAGCGGATTGCGATTCCGAAACAACCGATCCAATAACCTTCTTTAATCTGTTAGCAAGGACCTTTGAAACCACCTTACTGATGATACCGATAAGATTAATCGGCCTATAATTCTTGAGTTCCACCGGATCTTTTAACTTGGGAATTAAAGCGATAAAAGACGACCCACTCCCCACGCTGAACTCACCGTTATTGTAAAAAGAGTTCAAAACTTCCGCGAAATCATTCTCGAAAAGATACCAGAATTTTTTGATGAATTTCATATTGAGCCCGTCCGGGCCAGGAGACTTTTCACTGCCACATTCCGAAACCGCTGCTTTAATTTCTTCCTTAGAGAAGGTTTGAACCAAGAGATGTTTGTCTTCCTCCCCCAAAGTCTTAAGACCATCGCACACAATTGACGGCCTATCCTCCCAATCTTCTTTGAATCGATTTCTGAAATAGGAAAATATCTCCTTTTTGACTTTAGCCGGATTCGATTCCCACCTCCCGTTTATATTCAGCCCCGGAATGTTGTTAGAAGCTTTCCTTTGATTAACCAGAGAATGAAAAAACTTAGAATTGGCGTCTCCTTCGGTGGCCCATTTGACTCTAGCCCTTTGTTTCGCCTCCGAACACTTTTTAATATCCCTCTCCAAAATGACTTTCTTGTTTTCCGCTAATACCCATTGTTCCTCTTCACTTAGCTCCCTAACCTCCATTAAACTCTCCAATGATTCCAGTTCCTCCAACGCACCAGCATATTCTTCTCCTTCTTTTTTAAGATAGTTGTCTCTCCAATCTTTCAACGCCTTTCTTAAGTGAGCGAACTTAGCCGTTAGGCTGAGATCAGGTGGACCAAGCGAGGTAAAAGAACTAACCGCTTGTTCCACGGCCTCCTTATACCCCTCTTTCTCCAGCCAAATATCAAAAACCCTGAAAGGCTTAGGCCCGAAATTTTTGTCCCCAACCTCCAAAATAATGGGACAATGATCCGAGTAAAGGAACGGTAACGCCCTTAGAGTAGCGGAAGGCCATTTACTAAAAAACTCCGGGCTCACCAGAATTCTATCAAGTTTACTCAATTTTTTTTGCCATTCTCTCTAGAACAAGTAAACCTGAAACCTTTCATATCATATTCCAACAAATTAGCCTGAGCAATGAAATCGTTAAAATTATTCGCACAGGAGACTCTGAAGTAGGAGTTCTTTCTTTCCGCTTCATTCCTGACAGCATTGAAATCCCCTGCCACCACCCAAAGGCCATTCCACCCTCCCATAATAACTAAAATCTCGTTCCACAGAGCTAACTTCGCCGATGTGCTTTGCGGAGCATAAACATTTAAAATATTCAACCACTCGCCACTACCTGTAAGTTTACCCCTGACCGCCAGCAGGAACCTTTGTTTAATAGACACCTCCTGAACAAATTTCCCTTTATCCCAAATACTGATGAGACCCCCCGATCTTCCTACCGATCCCACAAATTCCATCCCAAAGTCCTTGTTTCCCCAAATATTCTCGAACCTACTGCCACTAACCTCCTCTTTCAGAGACTCTTGCAAAGCCAAAAAATCAATTTTGTGTCTGAATTTTAAACTTTTAATCCAACCTTCCTTAATCGGACCCCCAATTCCTCTCACGTTTAGACTTAAGAAATTCATTTAGAAACAACATTCATACCTTCACAAAGCACAGCCTCCTTAATTATGTTGGAATGTTCTCCAAGAGAAGCTCCCAGCTTGATCCCTAGCTCAATAGTGGCATTTATCTCCTTTTGGAGATCCTCCTCTTCTGTCGTTTTCACCGACGCCGGAACTTGAGTGTCCGGGACAACCAGATCCTCCGAATCTTCATCCATCCCCGGCGACAAACCTGCTGAAGTTACCCCTTGGCTAGACGGGTCTAGATCAACTGTATTCACCTCTGAACTCGCCACCTCCAAAGGTTCTTTTCTGCTAATCCCAGAAGGATCTCCCTGAATATTGAAATTATTTAACCCAACTGGCCAAGAGAAGTATTTGGGCTCCTCTGCTTCCAACCTGGACCTTTTTTTGGGCCTAGGCTCACTAACTGTGCTCTGGTAATTGGGCTTCCTCAAATGAGTGTCTTTTAAAAGATTAAAAGGTTTTTTACCTTTAACTTTTATCATGTTCCTTTTCTCCGGGGTCAATGTGGTCCCACCTATTCCCCTACCACTGTCTGAACCAGCCGCCATTTCTTTGGGATTACCTCCCTCTTTCATCAACTCCTCGATTCCTGCATTAGTCCCTACACCAACGCCACCTTCCCCATGCAACTTTTGAACGACGTTCCCGTTTCCCAAGCCATTGTTAATGCTATTACCTGACCTCTGAGATTCTCCTACCATCCTTTCGTCTTCCTTATCGTCACATCGAAACTCCGATGACCATTTTTCCGACGGATACTCCTCCTCCGACCCCGACCCGTCCTCCTCCAAACCTTCCGGCGTCCATTCCTCCGCCACCTCTTCCACCCAAACTTTATACCTTTTTTCTTTCCAGCCCAAAGATATCACCTCCTCTATTCTGACCCCGTCTCCTCTTAACACCCCAACACAATTGACCGAGAGATCCAGATCGTCCATAGTCCTGTGAGATGCATGAACTATTTTGCCAAAATGCCGGGCAATTGAATCGTAGACCTCATCAGACGCTAAGTGAATAGGAACCCCCACCATTCTGAGCCAAGCGATCCTTTCGAACGGCAGGGATTGCCCGTTCCAATGGTCCAGAGAAGAAAACCAAACATTCCACAAATCATGTTTACAAACAAGACTGTTACATTGCTCCTCCGACATAAATTTAACCAAAACGAACAAACCTCCCAGGTAACTAATAGTGAAATCCCTTTCTCCTGCCTTGGACATTAACGAGAAGAGGTTGTGTAGAATCGACAAACTCTTACACCTACCCACCGCTGCCGAACCGACCAATTCTTTAAATGCAAATATGTTGTCAAAAACTTCGACCACCACTCCACCCTCACGAGCTTGATCCGAAGGCCCTTCCGTCTTTGCCCCATTGTCATTAACAAAAAGGTCTCTGAACGACCTACCTCCACCATTGTTATATAACGTATGAAACTTAGGTTGCTGCTTGACCTGATTCCCCATATTCGGCTCCGCCGAAGTAGAACTCTTCTTATCCTTCTGACCATCGAACAAGCTTACATTTTCCGACGCAAATCTAGCGAGATTCACCTTGAGTTTCGAACTCCCCATTTTGGTACCGTTCAACGCTCGTTCCATCTCCTTTACATCCCTAACATCTCTGAAGCTAATGAATCCAAACCTGTTACCAACCTTGTCCTTCTTTCTAGCGATGTAAATCCCAGCCACCTCTCCAAAAACCTTTACAAATTCCGAGAGTTCCCAAGGTGTACAACCCTGAGGAAGGTTAGTTACGAAGAATTTGGTGATGACCCCTTTATCCAGCTTTCCGCCATTCCCTCCGTTCTTTGTTTTGCGTTTATTGTGAGGGTCCAACCACGGGCCTTCATCCTCCATGACGAAACCCAAGACAGTGACAAAACTCGAACGGCGAATGAAAGCAGCCGGGAAGAATGATAGAAATAATGGAAGGTTAGATCAGCAAACGGTATGCTTCACAGATCTCACCACGATCGCTATCCTTCCACCTTCACCTTGTCGAGCCGCCGACGTATTATCACCACCGTAGCAGACCGATAAAAAAACCTCACCCGATGGCAAATGGAAGGGACGAGACACCAGTTAGGATGAAAGGTTCAGTCAGCCGCAGCGACGACCTCGCACACTAACCCGGGAAACCCCTCGACGTCGAGCCACCGGCGAAAGGAGTGAGAAAGAGAGAGAATTGCCACCGGCCAGGTAACCATTCACTTCACTAAGATAAAAAACAGCCTCTTTTTATTTATTTCATGTCATGTAATTTGCGTCGAGGATGATATTATTTGTATTGGATCAAGGGTATTGTTTGATAAATAAAATATTAATTGGTTTTGTTTTGTTTTACATGTGGTGAACAATAATGCTTATGTTAGGCCGGTGCCAATTCATGCTCCGGCATATGTTACCAGGGGAGTGTCCTTTAAGGATATGGTGGCTGAGGATCTAGGAGTGAAACTGCAACCCAAGAAGGTGGTGGTAGCCGACGAGAGGATACCATTGTACCCGGATCACTGCATGATGCGGGCGGTGATAATCGAAGTCAGAGATGTTCTTGCATTCGAAGAAATCCGAACCTTATTGGATGTTAGTGGGTATGTAGAGATTCCGGTTAGCTACCTGGGTGGGATGAAATGCATGGTGGTGTTCAAAGATAAACGACTAGCTGTGGATTTTATAGAGAAAGAAGTGGAGGCATGGAGCAGTGTGATTGTTTCAGCGGAACTGTGGAAAGGTCAAGATGTGTCGTTTGAACGCCTGGTTTGGTTGAAGGTGGAAGGTGTTCCGATACACCTAAGAGATAATAGTTTATATGAACGCATCGCCAGTCAGTTTGGGAGACGTCTAGGGCCATCTGAATTTTCATGGGACTCACCGGATAATTCTTGTGGAAGATGTTGGGTGGTTACAGAACTGGGTAGGAGAATTGATGAAGAGCTGGTAGTTGTTTGGTGCGGAAAAGAATATAAGGTTTGGGTTGTAGAAGAAAAAAATGGTGGTATTGATTCGGTCATTAGAGGTTTGGCTTCGAACTGTCCGGCTTCGCCACTTGACTCCGTGGGGTCTGTGGCCGGAGGCGATGAAGATGTTGAAGAAGGTGAGCTCTGAGAGGATATGCCGGAGGACCGGGAGGACATGTCGGAATCCCCGGTGGCATCGAAAGGGGCGAATCAATCGTCTATTGGGTGTACGGTGGCAGACGAAAGGTTGGGACAACTGGGGGACACGCATGGGAACACTGATCGAGGTCCGTTCAAAAAAAAGGATACGTTGTTACAGGTCTCAAAAAATAATTATTGTAATCAGGAAAGTGGTGTGGGGCCCAACAATTTTTTTAATTCTCCACAACCTAATCTGGGTAATCTAAATGGTGATATGGACCCAGGCCCAAATGGGACTTCTAGGAAGAGGCCTAGAAGGTTTAGAAGCCCTGGAGAAATTAGCCCAATTGGGGATCTGTTCGATGACGTCTCAAGGGGTCAGAACAGAGAAGCAAATTCCCTAGACTTAAATCACACAATTATGGAAAAGGAGAATATCTCTGGCGAACAAGAAACAAACTCGATCATGGCTGATGGTGAAGGTCTTTATAGCGGCGCAAAGGATGATGATGGAAACTTAATACCATTGGATCGGGATGCGGATGAAGGTCAGAATAGTGCTGCCGGTTCTGTCCCTGGTAAGGAATATTTGCGTCAAGAGAATAGTGCAACTCAGATTGAAACAACGGAAACGGTCAACGTTGGTACAAGAGTTGGTTTTAAACTGTCCGGGTTTCATACTCAGGTTAGTAAGGTTATTATTGGTGAAGGCGATAACACTGTGTTACAATGAATTTTTTGTCGGTAAACTTGCGGGGGGTCAGGGACCAAAGAAAGGTGGATTGGATTCGCGGTTTAAAAACATCCCATGGGGTTCAGTTTCTGGCTATACAGGAAACAAAAATGGCAAACATCTCGACTTTTAAGATAAATGGGTTTTGGGGTAGATTTATATATGAAGCAGCGACAGTAAATGCCATTGGGCGGTCGGGAGGTTTACTGTGTATGTGGAACCCGGCCGTGTTTCATTGCGTGGGTGTGGAAAAAAGGCAGAGGTTTATGGTTGTAACAGGGGATTTGCTAAATTTGGGTGTGCGTCTAAATGTTGTAAATGTGTACGCATACAATGATCCACTGCGGAGACGGGGGTTGTGGCGGGAGTTGTTGGCAGCAAAGAATTCAGGTTCTGGTTTGTGGATGTTCGCGGGGGATTTTAACGATGTAAGAGAGCCTTCCGAAAGGTTTAACTCCGAATTTGTAGCGCTGAATGCGGCATTCTTTAATCAATTCATTGATTTGGCTGGGTTGATGGAATACCAGATGGCCGGGAGAAAGTTTACGTATCACTCGGATAATGGGATTCACATGAGCAAGCTGGATAGGTATTTAGTGTGTCAGAATTTTATGAACACTTGGCCGTTGGCGTCGGTAGTTGCTTTGTCAAACAATGTAACGGACCACTGCCCAATACTATTATCGGTAATCCCAACAGATTTCGGACCGATACCTTGTCGTATTTTTAATTCTTGGCTGGTTTTGCCGGGGCTCATGGATCTGGTGGAACAATGGAGTAGGGGGTTTCGGTTCGAAGGCCCAGCTGATTTATGCCTTGCAACAAAGCTTAAATGGCTCAAGTTTAAAATGAAGAGGCGAGTTGAAGACATAAAGAGAGGTACAGAGGCTGAGTACATCTCCAGAGCGACACAGTTAGAGATCTTCGAAGTGGCGGGGGAGGTTAGGGGTCTCTCGGATCAGGAGTTGGGTCTTAGGGCTGAATGCAAGGCATTCATTTTGGAATGCGACCGACAAAAAAGGATGGATTTGAAGCAAAAAGGTAGGGTAAAGTGGGCTACGGACGGGGATGAAAATACGGCATATTTCCATGTCGTGGTTAATGCAAATACTAGAAACAATCGGATCAACGGCTTGATGATAGAAGGTGAATGGATAACCTCTCCTCCCCTCATTAAAGATACAGTTTGTGAATTCTTTGCAAATAAGTTTCTTGAACCGTTGGCTTCAAGGCCGCCACTAGTATGCCCCAACTTAGCAACGCTATCGGATGATGAGGCGGCTAGGTTGGTTGGACCATTCTCGTGTGAAGAGTTGAAAAAGGCTGTGTGGGATTGTGAGGGGGACAAAGCACCAGGGCCAGATGGTATTAACTTTACTTTCTTGAAAAGGTGTTGGGCTTTTCTTGAGGGAGATTTTCTAAAGGTGCTTGAGGAGTTTTTTCACAAAGCGTCAATCAACCAAGGATGCGCGTCGTTCTTCTTGACGTTAATTCCTAAATGTAATGACCCGGCCGGCTTGTCAGATTATAGGCCAATAAGCCTTATCGGGTGTGTGAATAAAGTTATATCAAAAGTCCTAGCGAATCGCTTAAAATGGGTGATCAAGAAATTAATATCCGAGGAACAATCAGCTTTCTTATCGGATAGGAGTATATTGGATAGCCCGTTAATGTTGAACGAAATCATTGCATGGTTACGAAGTTGTAAGAAGGAAGGTATGCTTTTCAAGGTGGACATAGAGAAGGCGTACGATTCTCTAAATTGGGAGTTCCTTGATTCTATTTTGCTTCAAATGAACTTCCCGGTGCTTTGGAGGAAATGGATAAGTGCTTTGGTAACTTCTACACGAGCATCGGTATTGGTGAATGGCGCTCCTACACAAGAATTTAATTGTCATAGAGGTCTCCGACAAGGGGATCCTCTATCTCCTTTTTTGTTCATTATTGTTATGGAGGCGCTTACGGGAGTTATAAAAAAAGCTTGTGATATTGGGCTTTTCAAAGGTATTCGGTGTACAAATAATGAGCCACTCATATCCCATTTTCTGTATGCGGATGATGTGGTTTTCCTAGGTGAATGGTCGGAGTCAAATGCCCGGACTTTAAATAGGATACTTCGTTGTTTCTATTTATCCTCGGGCCTTCGGGTGAATCTTGCAAAAAGTAGTGTATATGGTGTGGGTGTAGAAGACTCTCGTGTTCAACAAATGGCGAACATACTAAGGTGTAGAGCCGGGACCTTTCCTTTCAAGCATTTGGGACTTCAAGTTGGAGCGAACATGAATTTAGTAAAACATTGGAAGCCGATCGTGGATGTCTTTAAGAAGAGATTGTCGGTTTGGAAATCTAACTCGTTGTCATTCGGGGGGAAAATAACCTTATTAAAGTCGGTTCTAAATTCTCTTCCCACTTACTACTTCTCCTTATATCGGGCTCCGTTAGCGGTCATTGCTCAATTAGAGAGAATTAGAAGGGAGTTTTTGTGGGGTACATGCCCGGAACAATCAAAAATAAATTGGGTAGCATGGGAGAATGTAATGGCTCCAATAGAGAGAGGAGGGTTGGGTATTGGATCGTTAAAAGAAATGAACCTTGCTATGTTGGCAAAATGGTGGTGGAGGTTCAAATGTGAAAGAGGAAATCTTTGGAGAAAGGTTATTTGGTCTATGCATCATAGCTCTAGGGCGTGGAATTTTATTCCTAGGAAGTTATACATTGGGGGTAATTGGAAGCACATGATAAAGGCGGCTCATGATATGGAAACAAGCGGGTTAGATTTAGTATCCTTCTTCAGGGGTATTCTTGGAAATGGTTCAAGCATTTCTTTTTGGAGGGAGACATGGCTGGATGATAGGCCATTATGTGAAAAATACCCTCAGTTATACGCGTTAGAAGCTGCAAAAGGGGCTGTAATTGCAGACCGGGTCTCAGTCATAAATGGGCTACAAGGGCTGAAGTTTCAGTGGACGAGGATGCCTAGTTCAGAGGAGGAAACGTATCAGTTGGACGAGCTGCTGTCAGCTTTGATGCAGGTCAGGTTAGGGACGAATGAAGATAGATGGGCGTGGTCTTTGGAATCGTCTGGGATCTTTTCTGTCCGAAGCATCAGAGATCATTTGCAGCGAAAAAGATTTCAGGACCGTGGGGTTGGTTTCTTATGGAACAATTGGTTACCGTTAAAGGTTAATTTTGTGACATGGAGATTGATGTTAAATCGCTTGCCGACCTTGGTCGAATTAGCAAAAAGGAATGTAAATGTGGGCTCGTTAAGGTGCAAGTTATGCAGCGTGGAAGACGAAACTGCAGATCACCTGTTTGCGGGCTGCGGTTTTGTGCAACAGATTTGGGACTTCATCGCGACCTGGTGCAAAATAAGGGCTTTGTTCGTCTTCTCAGCGAAGGATGTTGTGGATGTTTGGAAGCATGTTTGTGGTAACCGGGTGTGGAAGAAGCTGGTGAATGCGGTAATTCAGGTTGCAGTGTGGTGCGTTTGGAAGCTTCGGAACGACATCACTTTCAACCGTAAGGAAAGGCCGCTAGCGAGTATAAAAGAAGAGATTAGGTAGCTGGGTTTTCTCTGGATTCAGAACCGAGCTAGGCGACAGACAATAACATGGGATCAATGGTGCAATTTTGAGGTGTCAAACTTGGTTTTGTAATTGTGCACTGATGTAATGAGATACTGGGCAAACGTCTTTTGTTGGCCCCTTTTCTATTTGAATAAATCTTGTTTGTTGGCCTTTCAAAAAAAAACATGTGAACTCCTAGTATATGTCATGCAAGTCACGTGCCCGTGTACAGTGACTTATAAACTACTCAACTTATAAATACCCTATTATTTATTAATTTAATCAGTATTATATTAAAAAATATAATGTAGGTCAAATTCATTAAAAAATGTGTATGTACATGCTTCTTGCATCCTTTGTGTCACATCTAGAGTGATAGCTTTGGTTTACATAAATCTTTACATAGAAATTTGAATTGAAATTCATGTTTTCTACCAAATTCCTCCTTTAGTGTTACTTTATTTCCATGTAATTTATTATTCATTCGAAATTTATAGATGTGACTATAATTGCCAAAAAAAAATTCTTGTGTTTGCTTTCATAATCATGAGTTCTAGCCGAACTAGTTAAAAACCAAAACCAAAATCAAAATCAAGTTTTTTTCTTTCATAATTGTCCGTTTCGATGAATGGATAAAAAACCAAAATCTATACCAGGTTTTTCACTTCAAGTTATTATTCGAAAACCACTATGCCAAAATTAGGTTATTTTTCTTTCAACAAAACCCAATAGGCTTATCCAACAAAACCCAAGAGGTTGTTTGTTCTTTTACACACTCGTTATTGGTTTCTTTTGAATTATCCGATTAAATATTTGGAGTACCACCAAATTAATCTAATATGAAACTAATCAATACACGATTCAAAAGGCTTATCCAAAAAATTCCAAATTCAACAAAACCTACAAAAATCGATTGAAATGTTAAGATGCTTTCACAGAATTATGTAAAACAAACGACCCCTAACGATTACATTACGGAATATATGAAACAAAGCTTAAACCACTCATTTATTTATGTATGACCCATTACCTAATAACCAACCCAATACAATCAATGGTTCTTGATTAAACATTTTTGCCATCTTGTCTGGTTTTTAAAAGAAAACACTACCCATTTTTTATATCATGTCTTAGACAGGGTATAATGATTGTGACATCTTGCTTAAAAGTTATGATTTGGCTGGCCCATATAAAGGCTTATACGTGAGTACATGGTACTAATCCACGTGTAATTGTTATCATTGTTCATGTGCTTCATCATCATTAAGAATACTAAAATTGTGTGACAATGCTTTTTCCTTTTGTGTTGTAACGTTTGAACTTTAGTGGAAAATAAAGTTATTATTTTTACTAATTTTAGATGAAAATAAAAAAATGATTATGTTTAATATAGTCTTTATCATTGTCAAACTTATTAAATGCATTTTTATTAGCTCACTATAACATCAAGTACACGTTAAAATATTTTGTTATCGGTTTATATTTTATAGTTTTAAGATTCTTTAAGTATCTTTTAAAGTCAAATCTTTGAAATTTTCAAGAAAAAATGTATAGTTAATTTTACTTCTTTATTATGTATTAAATGGTCATTTACTAATGTCACATGTCATAGTCAAAGCTTTTTTAGTATCTAACATAAAATAGGAGAAATGTTTTTGTATACATGTTTTTCTTACATTACTGTAAATTTGTATACGATGTTCAAAATGTGATTTATTTTATACCGATGTCGATAAACAAAACCAATGACTATGATAATTTATGTTCAGGGAGAGGGTGATAATTAAACATAACAAACTTACTATAGAAGATCTATGGCTATCTTAATCTTTGAATATTATCTATCGGGGACTATTATTATATTAGGACTTAGATCTTATTCTAATAGTAGTGTTGTAAAAATCGCGACTAGGCGGCTACTAGTCGGCGATTAATCGCTAGTCGGCCAGTAACTGAGTAATTTTTCGTTAATCGGTCCATTAATCGCTAGTCGGACCTAATTGGACCTAGTCGGGCCTAATCGGACCTAGTCAGGCCTAATCGGACCTAGGCTAGCCAAAAGTCGGAGATTCCTCTCAGATTCCGACAAAAAAACCTGTATATTCCGGCAAAAACCTCTAAATTCCGGCTAGTTTCCGGCAAAAAACTTGTATATTCTAGTCAGTTTCCAACCAAACCATGTGAATTCTAACAAATAATCTTGTATACTTAAAAAATAAGTTGAGTAAGAGTTAAGACCTAGCTACTTAAAATATTTACCTATAAAAATGTGTATATGTATACATAAAACTGAAAATTACATATAAATAACTCGATCCGATTAATCCCGATTAATCCCAAGTAATCCCAAGTAGTCGCTAATCCCCACTTCACCGGCCGACTAGCGACCAGCGGGTTCTCCAACCTTGCCTAATAGCTGTTGTTTTATCATTAATAGTTTTTTACTTCTGATACGAAGGTTTACAATTGCAATATATAAAAAACATATGGTTTTAACGCTTCCTAATTGTAATCAACCTATGAATATTTTGATGTATATACACAATTGGTCCAAATTCAAGAGGTTCTTAGCTCACTATTAATCGTGGGGTTTCATTTTCTAATCTTGAGTGTATGAGAATGGTAATGGTAATGCGAGCACCATTAAAATGATCTCAAAACTAGGTTATTCGTAACCCATTGTCTAGTATCCAGTATGGTTTAAAGATTGCTCGTTAGGATAATATTTATAAAAAGTTAGAAAGACGATGTAGGGTTATTGAAAATTATACACATACCATGCCATTTTGATAATTGATGAGACTCGTTAATCAAACCTCGATGATAATGAGAATAAGAATAGAGAAAATCATTTATCTAAAGAACGAGTAATGAAAATCAAAGAGTGAGTTAGGACCAAAATAAACATCGAGGTTCTATACAATTAATTTTATAAATTTTGATTTTGTATCTTTTCTATTTTTTCCCCGTTGCATCAAAATATGATTGTGCTTGATTGTTTTTAATCGACATAATCAAGTCAAACAAGACAACCAAAGTATAAATCAATGCTTATTTGGACGCACAGAAGAGGCGAATTGTTGTACTTATTAGATCCGTCGGGACTGACGAGCCTTGAACCCGCAACGTCCGCCTTGATAGGGCGTGCTCTTGCCTATTGGCCGAAAGTCTCAACCCAACTTAAAACAAAAGTTATCGGGACAACACTCCCAAATTTTGATTTGTACCACACCACTCTTAACTTTTGATTTGAACCCTAACCCAGTTAGTTAATGTCAGATGACACGTCACTAACAAGTGCCACATCATCATAAAATGCCATGTCAGCTGCCATATCAGCTGCCACATCATCAAAAAATGTCACATCAACTGCCATGTCACCAAATAAGAGCAATATCAGATGCCACATCATATGCCACGCCACCACACAAAGTGCCACATTAGCTAAAAACTAACTGGGTTAGGGTTTAGTTAGTTTGGAAGTGCTAGAGGAAAATAAGTTAAAAGTTGGGAGTGTTGTGGTACAGATCGAATGTTGTGAATGCTATCGGCCAATTGATGAAAGTTAGGGTTATTTAAATCCAATAACCCCTTTTTTTTATCTAGCAACGATATTAGGGCCTAGGGCTTAAACGACCCAAATCATTCATTAATTACTCTAGTTTTGCTTGCTAAAAGATTGAATTGAGTCAATCTTAAACGAACTCAAGAACAAACTCGAGCCTAAATACAAGATTGTTTAACAAGCGAGCCCGAGCTTCACTTATCAAGCTCGAGGCAGCTCACGAACTTGGACCGGTCTATTATCTATATAGTTTTCTTAGTATGTTAAATATATATATCTACTTTATATAATAAAAATTATCATTTATAAACCTATGATAAATATAAGTAAATAACATATATCATGTTATATATTAAAGCTACACCTTTAAATTTAAAAATTATATAAAATGTAATGATAAATGCACATAAAATAACTAACATGGAAAATGAGTCAAGCTGAAACCTGAAAAACTATTAACAATTCAAGCTTGAAATTTAGATATAGAGCTTGAACTAAGCCAAGCTCGAGCTCGAGCTATTGCAAATTAAATAAGCTTGACCTCGAGCTTAGTCCAGCACAACTCGACTCCACTCCATTCTTTTATACCCTTAAACTACACTCTTCACCAGACCAACTTTCATGAGCCCAAAATGGCATCGTCGTCTACATATGTAGGTTCGGGTGCACATGATGCCACTTTTTTGAACGATCATAGAAAGCCCGATCACCCGGATAAACTCAATGGCGAAAGGCCACGCACGTTCGCGAACACAGAGGACATTGGTGTCCTGGCCCATCATCATTATATAGGAAACCCACCGTCGTTTGACCTACTATGTTAAAACCCCAGGGTCAACCCAGAGCAATTTTGCTTTAGGTAAGTATAACAACCCGCACTTTTGTGCGTTGTTACTACTCGTTATACTCGTTACGCCTAGCACCAGAGATTCGGATCATAATGTAACTATATCGTATATACATCGACAATCGAAGGATAATCGCATATTTTCGAAATACAATATCACTATACTACATTATTAACACTCACGGAGGCAATGAGTGATGACCTATTCTAATCTCCTCAGTGGCCGTGAGATGTCGAACGTAAACAATTAACGCTAACAAGGACCCTCGGGTGAGTGCTGTAGCTCCAGTCGTCATGACGATGATGACAATACGAGTAAACGGTACCCCGTCAGTCTTTGTGGCACTACACGAAATAACGTTCACAATGACATCAAGAAAGGACCTATACTAACCTCATTGATGGCCGTGAAACGTCGCTAATAATCGCATACTCGAATCGAAAACCGATTGTTAATTATCGAAACTTTGGATTATGGATACGTAAATACGACCCCTAGTGATATATATATATATATATATAATAATAATAACAATATAATGATAATATAAATTAATTACGGAAGGTACGCACTCCGAAAACTATCAAAACAATCAAAAACGGAGAAGTCCAACACGTCAGGATAGCTATCCGGACGGATGGACCATCCGGACGGATGGGCATGCGCACGGATGGCCATCCGCACGCATAGGCCATCCGCACGGATGGGCTATCCGGGCCAAAACCCTTTCCTTCTCCTCTGTGGCCTATAAATACCATGTCACATCACTTGAACAGTGATGTGACAGCTCCTACGCGACCAAACACGCTCCGAGACCCTTTTCTCTCGATTTCCTCTCGATTCCGGTAAGATTTCAACCTAAAACTTGTACTTCTACAATCTACACTCGATTCTACACCATTCTATCTTTCAAAACTCAAATTCTAACCGTGAAATCTGCGGATTTGAGGCGTTTTGAGGTGATGTCACCAAGAGTTCTTATGAACTTCAAGTTGGGATCTCATTTCACTATAAACGACTCAGATCCGGGTGATTTCCACATGTTTTAATGACAAATCCCACCTAAATCTGTGCGATTTCGAGTTAACCATGAAGAACCATCACGAACGACCAGATCTGATGGAACGGGGTGATTCCCGGCCGTTAGAATGAGTCAGGATTGACGGAACTTCAAGTGTTAGTGCGAAATTACACTACCCTAGTAAAAACGAACGCTTTCCTTCCGTTAAACCCTCGGAAACAGTGTTCAGAGTGCGAAACAGACATGGCAATCCGCACGGATGACATGTCAGCCCGCACGGATGACATGTCAGCCCGCACGGATGACATGTCAGCCCGCACGGATGACATGTCAAGTCCGCACGGATGGCACATGTCCGCACGGATGACTTGTCACCCGCACGGATGACATGTCACCCGCACGCACCACTCATCCGCACGCACAGCAAAGTCAGTCCGCACGTACCACCTTCATCCGCACGGATCATCTGTATCCGGACGGATAACATGCCATCCGGACGAATGACTTGTCATCCGGACGGATAACATGTCTAACCGCACGGATGAGGACCATTCAACCAAATGAGTAACTTTTCAAGGTAATCTCACTTAACCGTACATCGTTTACTCTATTTCTTCAAGGATCATTACAGACATACTCGCAACCGACTCAACCAAGTTGTAATCCCGCTAAATACGCACTGTGAGTATACTTGACCCCTTTTTAATCGAACTTTGGGTGCAACATACGTTTCTAACAAATCGAACTTATCAAGCGAAATATTCAAACAATCGAATTATCACTTGCGAATAACTGTTATGCATGGATATACGTGATGCTAGTTGCATATGTGCTAGGGCTTATACTCGCGACGTCCCACCACGACTAGTATAGTACTATTGCGCCCAACGGGGTCTAGTTATGCCATCGTACATTCGAGCATCGAGGACTTAGTTGGTAGTATCAGTTTTGTGAGTATATATGTCGTGTATTACGTTTATGCATGTGGACATTCGCAGCGCTTTTAATCTATTATGCTATACTTATCAAACCTGTATACTCGCCAATACTTTTGTATTGACAAATATTTTAACGTATGTTGCAGGTTAGATCGTAGACTATATCAAATCAAGCTAGGGAGTCTAGAAACTCAACTAAAAAAATCTAGGTTGTCGGATTTGTATTGTTCGAGAGGACAGGAAATCTGTGATAACTTATATGATTGTATTATTTGTTAGTATGGGATAACGAATGTATTAAACATTATCGCAATATAGTTGTTATGGATTCTCTTGAGCAATCTGATCCGCCTAGTGCCGCGCCCCGATGATTCCGCCATCGGTTGGGGTGTGACAGATTGGTATCAGAGCCATAACTATAGGGAATTAGGTCAGACTCGACCTAGTCCGGGTCGATGTCTTAGAAATTGACCTAGTCTATAGTCTAAGTACCAACAGGCCGACTCATACAAACCCGGTGGGTTTGTATTGGGCTACTTGATACTCTCGATCGAAGTTGCTAAAAGCTACACTTCGTGTGAACATCGCATACTACAACTTCACGCGAAGAAGCCTTTCCTAAGGCTGAAATACTACTTAGCCTTCCCTAAGGCCGACACAATACACACGTTTTCAAAAATACTCGCATAACGAAATCGAGCGATCCAGTCGAGATCAGGCGTGAAAACCAAGAACTCTCGATAGGATTGCTCACTCAACGCATTTTTCTAGCACGAGAACCTTTCATCGAGTTAGGAGTGACATCCACATCTCGACAAAAGTCTCCATTTCGAACTCTAGTGGAACTCACGAATTTATTCGAAGAGCATAACCACAATTCGGAACGAGACTGTTAAGTCAGGGGTGAAACCCGTACCTTAATAAGTCGTTCCACTCTCTATAAACTGGTTTTCAAAAGCTCTCACCAAGGACTCGACTACCACGATACTCGAGCCACGCGATGACTAGGAAGACGAATGCCAGGAGCTGCATCCGAGTGGAAGCATAGAGTCTTCTAAGACAACGCGCGTGCACGAGCTTGTTAGATATAGTTGAGTTACCTTGGGTAGTCGACGCCTAAACACCCAAGGCACTCTATCGTACGAACGACCAATTTTACACTGGCTGGAACTTATTTACGTTTTGAAACTTTACGCCTTATCGATTTCTCGATGTAACGATTTTCACTCCCTACTTTATAAACGCACGATTCGCACAGCCATCGCAATCTAAAACGAAATCCGAATGTTCGCAACAAAACTAATGCATAATCTATCGCATTCGCTCTCGTTTTCTCACTTCAACGCGACCTCGCTTATCCTAAATCGGCCTGTATGTGTATAATTACAAACTACAATTATATAGATATGAAAATATGTATGAACAAACAAGTCAATGTGTGGAAACTTAGGGATTTCGTGTCTCCTATGTGGCTCCTATGTGATTCGTACTATTACTATACTATCGCACCAAGTTTTGAACGCGCTCAATCGTAACGCAAAACTCAAAAATCATTATGATCGAATCTCACTCCAAGTCTCCTCCTGTCTAGATGCCTTCCAGCAACTCTACCTCGAGACGAGTAGCTAAGAGGAAAGCCGAACGAAGCGCCGAAAAGAGGATTGCTTCACTTGTGATTAAGGAAGTGAGTAAGCTTAGTTCTCAAATTGCCGCTCGAGTGCACTCTCTCAGCCACTCTCGAGCTTCGAAAGACGTTAAGACAGGAGAGCCGCAATCTACTTTTCTCTACAAGCACTTCAAAGCCTGTGACCCGATGGAATTCACGGGTGAAGGAGGTGCGACTCAACTACTCTAGTGGTTTGATTCTATCGAAGTCACCCTTCGTCAAAGTGGGTGTCCCGATAGTCTCCGTACTACTTGCGCCACCGGAGTATTCCAATCGCGAGCACTCGATTGGTGGACCGCCGAACGTAACAAACGTGGGATCTCCGCAGCTTACGCTCTCTCTTGGAATGAGCTGAAAGAGCTCATGGAGAAAGAGTATTGTCCTCCTCACGAGATTCAGAAACTGGAAAACGAATTTTGGGAAATCAAACAAACCGAGGGTGACAATGCTGGCTACACCGCAAGGTTCAAACAGCTTAGCATAATCTGCCCAAGTCAAGTTAACACTCCGGGGAAGGCCATCGCGAAGTACATTCGTGGCTTGCCTGAGTGTGTGGGTGATTTTGTCGAAGCTGCAAGACCTGCTACCATCGAAGAAACATACCGCTTAGCCGCAGAAATCAACAACAAACGACTCGTGGAAGGGTTATTCTCAAGAAATCCTGTCAAGCAAGCTCATCAAGCAATCGCCAGTAATCCCTCAGACGAACATGTTGGCCAATCTTCTGATGAATCAACTGACGAATCTTCTGACAAATCTGCTGGCGATTCTTCTAATGAATCAGCTAACGATTCTTCTGACGGATCCGCTAACGATTCTTCGGACGGATCTGCTGCCGATTCTTCTGACAAACCTGCCGATGGATCTTCCGACAAATCAGCCAAAGACTCCGCAAGCGAGCCTTCAGACGAATCCTCCAACGACGACATCTCTTCGCAAGACACCGACGAACCCAGCAGCAAGCGAAAGATTTCAAGCCCGAACTCATCAACAACCGAACTGCTGCAACCGGAACCTCTTCGAACAGTTCCGATGTTTCCAAAACGAGCCTACACTGGATTTCATCCTCAGTGTTACTCGTGTACCTATCATCATCCAGTTGGGGCTGACTGTCGCTATTGCAATAACTGCAACCGTTACGGTCACTTCACCCGCAACTGCCGCATCGAACCGTGAACTTGAGTACTGCAACAACAGCTCCAGCAAAAAGTCTTCAGCATCAAGTATCTGACAAGCGTAGGATAAAGTTGTAATGATACGATTTTCGACGTTTATTTCTAAGTTTTGAACCTACTCCCTTATTCGAAGTTACCACTATGTGTAACATTAACTCTCGTTTTCGTTTTCTCTTCCGCTCTCTAATCGTCGCACTTAGACTAGATTCGCACATACTATATACTATATCACGAAATAATGTGTTTTACCCTCACTACACTCTTAGAACGAGGTACGATGAACGTGCAAGGAACAAATAATCACGGGTGCACACGGGATTATTTGGGTCAGTGCACGGTGATCGTAGTGAATTCTAAAGGAGCCATAGCGTTTTGACAAAAGGTGACACCAAAACACGGGATGAAAGTAGTAAGGGTCAGGCAAGGTGTGCTTTATCATACTACCGAAGTTCCGTGAAGAAAGTGCCACGTGGAGTTGTACGTTATTAGACCTATATACTATTATGATTATTTTCAACACACTACACTCAATCGCAAGGCGTAACAAACCGTATTATCGCAAGACTTGGCGTAAGTCTGCAAACGCAGTGCAATCGCCTCATCAATGGACTCTGGGGAGTCTACCTCGCAGGACAATTGCATCAACGCAAGACTGGTCGTAAGTCTATAGCGAGCAATCTCATCAAACACACTAACGCTCACGATATCATCGGGTGAGGACCTATTCTACCCTCCTCGATAACCGTGATGCGTCGCAACGTAACGTTAAGCTTACTCGAAACAAAACTCGACTAATTGCAACCACTTATCATGTGTATCCCGAAATCTCTATCGCTTATTATGTGAATCTCTGTCACCTGCAGTGTATCAATCTATCGATATACCGTTATCCGTGATACTTGTGCTAAGTTAGAACGCATGACCTCGCCTCACGAGAGGAAGCCCATATGGTTAAAACAAGGTGTTTTAGTTATATCAGCGGCCTTTCGTGGAAACAGGCCATGTGGGGTCTGATGTTAGCTAAATTATGTGGTGTTACTCAATCAAACCGAACCGCGTAACTCGAACCGCATACCTCCATCGCTTGCAACGCAACTACCGATTATTGTAATTCGTTTATCATCGCCATCATTACTAGTGTTGTGTTTCGTGTTTATTCGTCTAATCACCAAATCGCTGATCGCCTATCGTGTATAATCTACCGCCTATCGCTCGTATGGTATTAAGTACACATGACACCGCTCCACGAGGCAAAGCTAACCTGGTTAAGCACGGTGTTTTGCCATGTTAGTAAACCCCCGTGGAAACGTGCCATGTGGGTGTAATGTGGAATCTAATCGAAAACGTGCCATTCGCTTCTCGCTTATCAACTCGCTGGATTAATCTATTCGATCCTATCTTATGCTCGGTCCGACTTTCTATCGATTGGGCCGAGTAAACGCAATTCTATCCGAGTCACATCGGCACACCTGACACTGCCTCACGAAACGGAAGTAATATGGGCAAAACATGGTGGATACGCCGCTGGTAATTCCTATATATAAGTGTTTTAGACATATTAACGAACTTCCGTGGGAAGGTGCCAAGTGGGGCTTGATGCTAAATCATTCTTTTCAAAAGGTTAAAACTGATTTTTATAAAACTTTTATTAAAACATGGAACAAGTGGAATTCCTCACAATGTGGAGGTAACATCGAATCAGCTTAACTCCATATTCAAAGGGAGCTTCATGAGTTCAATTTTTCCTTAAAACCTTTTTTTTCAAGATAAAAAACAAGACTTTCAAAGGGAACCCATATCATAGGAGAGTTTTCGTAACCCTTGTTCATCTTCGAATTCCTTAAAATGTTAGAAACTTAAACTCCCTTGCAACGTCGGTTAACATCGACTCTGTTGACCGCACGTTAAAAGGAAAATTTTCAAAGATTTTTCATCCTAAAATCCCTTTTCAATATCTAAAGCGAACGCTTCTTGCAACGTTGGTTAACGATCGACTCAGTTAACTCTACGTCATGAGAAACCTTTCGAAATTGCAATCGCATCGAACTAACGAATTCTACACAAAACAAGGTACTTTGAAATGCCAACTCGTGGGATTAATACTTTCGTCTTTACGTCGCCTTCTAGCTAATCGCAGCCGATCTCTCTTATTCGAAACGTTCTCGCTGTCAACTTACGGTCAAATCACTCGCTGTATCGCTACTTATACAAGATCAACTCTTAAGAGTCTACCTATTGGATTAATTTCGGGACGAAATTTCCTAAAGTAGGGGAGACTGTAACAACCCACACTTTTGTGCGTTGTTACTACTCGTTATACTCGTTACGCCTAGCACCAGAGATTCGGATCATAATGTAACTATATCGTATATACATCGACAATCGAAGGATAATCGCATATTTTCGAAATACAATATCACTATACTACATTATTAACACTCACGGAGGCAATGAGTGAGGACCTATTCTAATCTCCTCAGTGGCCGTGAGATGTCGAACGTAAACAATTAACGCTAACAAGGACCCTCGGGTGAGTGCTGTAGCTCCAGTCGTCATGACGATGATGACAATACGAGTAAACGGTACCCCGTCAGTCTTTGTGGCACTACACGAAATAACGTTCACAATGACATCAAGAAAGGACCTATACTACCCTCATTGGTGGCCGTGAAACGTCGCTAATAATCGCATACTCGAATCGGAAACCGATTGTTAATTATCGAAACTTTGGATTATGGATACGTAAATACGACCCCTAGTGATATATATATATAATAATAACAATATAATGATAATATAAATTAATTACGGAAGGTACGCACTTCGAAAACTATCAAAACGATCAAAAACGGAGAAGTCCAACACGTCAGGATAGCTATCCGGACGGATGGACCATCCGGACGGATGGGCATGCGCACGGATGGCCATCCGCACGCATGGGCCATCCGCACGGATGGGCCATCCGCACGGATGGGCTATCCGGGCCAGAACCCTTTCCTTCTCCTTTGTGGCCTATAAATACCATGTCACATCACTTGAACAGTGATGCGACAGCTCCTACGCGACCAAACACACTCCGAGACCCTTTTCTCTCGATTTCCTCGCGATTCCGGTAAGATTTCAACCTAAAACTTGTACTTCTACAATCTACACTCGATTCTACACCATTCTATCTTTCAAAACTCAAATTCTAACCGTGAAATCTGCGGATTTGAGGCGTTTTGAGGTGATGTCACCAAGAGTTCTTATGAACTTCAAGTTGGGATCTCATTTCACTATAAACGACTCAGATCCGGGTGATTTCCACATGCTTTAATGACAAATCCCACCTAAATCTGTGCGATTTCGAGTTAACCATGAAGAACCATCACGAACGACCAGATCTGATGGAACGGGGTGATTCCCGGCCGTTAGAATGAGTCAGGATTGACGGAACTTCAAGTGTTAGTGTGAAATTACACTACCCTAGTAAAAACGAACGCTTTCCTTCCGTTAAACCCTCGGAAACAGTGTTCAGAGTGCGAAACAGACATGGCAATCCGCACGGATGACATGTCAGCCCGCACGGATGACATGTCAGCCCGCACGGATGACATGTCACCCGCACGCACCACTCACCCGCACGCACCACTCACCCGCACGATCCATTCACCCGCACGCACCACTCACCCGCACGCACCACTCATCCGCACGCACAGCGAAGTCAGTCCGCACGTACCACCTTCATCCGCACGGATCATCTGTATCCGGATGGATAACATGCCATCCGGACGGATGACTTGTCATCCAGACGGATAACATGTCTAACCGCACGGATGAGGACCATTCAACCAAATGAGTAACTTTTCAAGGTAATCTCGCTTAACCGTACATCGTTTACTCTATTTCTTCAAGGATCATTACAGACATACTCGCAACCGACTCAACCAAGTTGTAATCCCGCTAAATACGCACTGTGAGTATACTTGACCCCTTTTTAATCGAACTTTGGGTGCAACATACGTTTCTAACAAATCGAACTTATCAAGCGAAATATTCAAACAATCGAATTATCACTTGCGAATAACTGTTATGCATGGATATACGTGATGCTATTTGCATATGTGCTAGGGCTTATACTCGCGACGTCCCACCACGACTAGTATAGTACTGTTGCGCCCGACGGGGTCTAGTTATGCCATCGTACATTCGAGCATCGAGGACTTAGTTGGTAGTATCAGTTTTGTGAGTATATATGTCGTGTATTACGTTTATGCATGTGGACATTCGCAACGCTTTTAATCTATTATGTTATACTTATCAAACCTGTATACTCGCCAATACTTTTGTATTGACAAATATTTTAACGTATGTTGCAGGTTAGATCGCAGACTATATCAAATCAAGCTAGGGAGTCCAGAAACTCAACTAAAAAAATCTAGGTTGTCGGATTTGTATTGTTCGAGAGGACAGGAAATCTGTGATAACTTATGTGATTGTATTATTTGTTAGTATGGGATAACGAATGTATTAAACATTATCGCAATATAGTTGTTATGGATTCTCTTGAGCAATCTGATTCGCCTAGTGCCGCGCCCCGATGATTCCGCCATCGGTTGGGGTGTGACAGTAAGACTTGAACCCATGCCGATAAAATTTCAAAAGAGTAAACTGCCATTTTGGTCCCTGTGGTTTGGCCAGTTTTGCCACTTTAGTCCAAATCTCAAACTTATTACATCTGGGTCCCTGTGGTTTGGTTTTTGTTGCCATTTTAGTCCAAAATCCAAAAATCCCCTTTTTGACTGTTAAAAGCTGTCTATTTTGTCCTTTAGTGCAGGGGCATTTTGGTCATTTTTTAAATTTCTTTTTTTTTCAATAAAACCCAAATCAAAATAATCATCTTTCTCTTCTCTCTCTCTATAGCACCACCGCCACCTCCTCCCTCTCTCTTCTCTCTCTCTCTCTATAGCACCACCACCACTGCCACTCCAAACATCATCATCAAAACCCAGATCAAGAACATCATCAAAACCCAGACAAGAACATCGTCAAAACATCATCAAAACCCAGACATCATCAAAACCATCATCAAAACCCAGATCAAGAACATCATCAAAGCATCATCAAATATCATATTTGCAATAAAACCCAGATCAAGAACATCATTAAAACCCAGATTCCAACACCACCCACAAACTTAAAAAACAATCCCACAAACAAAATCAAATCTTGATCAAAACCCAATAACCGTATCCAAATTACAAACAAGCCCACTAAATCAAATCGAAATCAGATCAACTATCAATACCGATTTCAAAACAAAAGAAAAAAAAATGAAAAGTTCACCTGCCGCCACCTGACCACCGTCACAACCTGCTGAGCACCACCACCACCGTTAACTGCCTGAGCTTGACTAACCTGCGCCGCCATCTCAAAACCCAAACAAATTTTCCCTTTTTTCCAAATTTTTCACCGTTAACTGCCCCCATCTACCACCACCACCCCCATCTACCACCACCGCCCCCATCTACCACTACCGCCGCCGTGAGCGGAGGCGTCGCTGCCACTGTTGCTGTAAACTGGGTGTCGGCCATCCTCCTTTCTCCGATTCTCTCTCTCTGTTTCAGGTGTGTTTGTGGAGAGATAAAAAGGTGGTTGAGGGAGGAGACGAGTGGTCGTGGTGTGTGTGACCGGAATAATGTCGCCGCCGTTCTCAGAGAAGTGAGAGAGAGAGCTGGTCGATGATGAAGATGAACTCAGATCTGTGATGTGTGTATATTAATATATATATATATATATATATATATATATATATAGGGTGGGAGTTTGCTACAAAGTCCATTTTTCCTACAAAGTGTACAAAGTCATAAAACACCACAATTTCAGCCATAAAACACACTCAAACCCGACAAATAACAAAGTGGAGATTTACTAAAACGTCATATTTGTGGGTTTTGTGTTGTGTTTTGGATGATAAGGCTTTGATTTTCGAATGACTAACATTAGTGTGTTTTATGATGATCATCATGTTGTGTTTTATATTCATAGTTCTATGATGGTGTGTTTGAAGTTTTTATGGAATGTTAAGGTTTGGATATTGTGTTTTAGTGATCTTCACTCTGTTATTTGTGGGTTTTGAGTGTGTTTTATAGTTGAAATTGTGGTGTTTTCTGACTTTGTACACTTTTTAGGAAAAATGGACTTTGTAGCCGAACCCCACCCTATATATATATATATATATATATATATTAATTTTTGAATTAAGAAAATGTTAAATGAAAAGCAAAATAACCAAAATACCCCTGAGCTAAAAGACAAAATAGGAGGTTGCAAGAGTCCAAAAATAGGGTTTTTAAATTTTGGACCAAAATGGCAACAAAATGCAAACCACAGGGACCCAGATGTGATAAGTTTGAGATTTGGACTAAAGTGGCAAAACTGGCCAAACCACAGGGACCAAAATGGCAGTTTACTCATTTCAAAATTTTAATTGTTTAGCTATATAGAAATTTGGAGTGAACCAATTAATAGATTTGAAGTGAGCCAATCAATAAGAAAATAAAAGGGCTCTAGTGGTTACGAAATAGAATATTATACAACAGGTCTAGGGCTCGAGGCCCAACTTAGACGGTTTTAAGAATTTTTTTTTTTGTTTTCATTTCATATGCAACATAAACAAATTAGGGTTTACTTCATTAACAATCGACGCCCGCATTATTTTTACTCGCCGCCGTTCACGACCACGGACCACCGCTGCGGCGCCGCCCGCCGCCCACCTCCGTTCACTTTTCACTACCCCCACTCCAATTTCTTGTGAGGTAAATTTTTAAATTTTATATGTTTTATGTTTGAATTACAGAATTAAATGTTATTGTTTTCTGTTTTTGATATACATTATGTTTAGTTGTTTACGTATTCTAATGTGTGTGAAATGTGAAAACATATGTACAGCTACATTAACAGCATCCTAAAACTCATCAGCTTTTGAATTGGTGCAAAATTGTTAGGAAAATTGAACTGTTTGGGTGTTATTTTGTTTCTAGTTTTGATTGCCGTTTCAAACCTAACTTACATGGTTTAGTTACAGTTTTAAATCTCAATTACAAAGCCTAAAAACTGTGAAATCAAATTGTTAGTAAGTTTCGGTTTTAGTTTTCGATGATAGTAAAAAGTTACTAATGGTTTGGCTCACGGTTTGACCTGAAATCTGTCAAAACTGGACCGTGAACGTCATAATTAGGCACCGGAATTTAGAAAATCTGTTTTTTTTCAGTTATTGCACATTCGCATAAACTTCTTTTGTTGCCCTACACCAGTCGTCCGGACAAACACTGCCTTGCGCCTTTGCTGGCTTGCCTGAGTACCTGACTGGCGCCATTGTTGCACCACGTCCGCTGACAGGTGATCACGTTAAACTTATCTCTCAGTTTCCCATAGCCCTATTAATTTGCATACGTGGATTCGTGGAAGATGTTTGAACGGTTAAGGTTTGTGTAGTTAAATTAGTTCAGTTGTTAGGGTTTGTTGAAACTGATCGCCTTATTTGAATTATCTAAGATTGTTGAATTAGTTCAATGGTTAAGGTTTGTAAGTTAATCTAGGGTTCCTGAAGTGGGCTGAATTATTCTAATTAATTTTTTTTTTTAAATTAATTTGGCTGAATTATTGTTCAATTGTAAGCTCGTGAATCAGACCTTGTTGTTGGCTTGTTGCTGATCAGCTAAGCACTTGACCATAGTTGTCAATAGCGGTCGCTATAGCGAACAGCGTAGCGTATAGGTTGAAGGTCGTCGCTACGAGGTATGTAGCTATAAATAGCGGGATTTGAGTTTTTTTAATATAAATAGCGATTAAATATAGCTATAAAATAGCTGGATTTTAGGTTTTGTTAAATAACATGTAAAATAGCATATATATATATATAAATATATATATATACGACTATACGAGGGTATCTTGATATGATATACAAATAATTTTTTTTCTAGTGTATCGTTATTTATCGCTATATAGCATATAGGCACCTTATCGCTATTTGTCGATGTTCCCATTAACAACTATGCACTTGACAATACAACCAAAAATTTCTGCAAATGCACTGTGCTAGCAGGCAGCAGCTATGTGCATAAATAACCACACTAGATTCTCCAAAAATTGATAGACCGCTTATAGCCCTTAAAAGCGTCAAAGGCTAGTTCTTTGATTCGGTAGAACTCATCTTTCTACAACTATTTTTTGGTAATATTGTGATCTATGCATCTGAACGGGAAAAACTTGCCTGAACTGGCCATAATTAGTTTCAAACGGTTGGCCAAAAATCAGTCTATACAAAACCAAAACCAGTCTAAAACAGCCAAGAGTGGGGACATGTGATCCAGTTTTGGAAGCGATCAAATGGCTTAAGAAGCAATTGATAATCAAAGACGATAAATCGAACCAAAGGTTCCAAGAACAAAGTTCTTTATATTAATAATCAACCAAAAACTAACTAAACAATAAACTCTAACTCCTAATTTATAATGAATGAAATAGAGATAAACTAGGAAATTTAAATCCCTACAAAATAGGCAAGTAAATAAAAAGACTAAAATTCAAATAATCAAATATTAAAAATTGTTTGTGCTTGTATCCGGATGCTTCTGCATCATACTCCCCATCTTCGAAAAAAAAACTCGCCCTCGAGTTTTGTCTTTGGACCAAAGCCACCTGGGTCAAACGGAACATCGGGTCGCCTCTTGCCTACAATTATCATGACCCATATAAACAACTTAACGGCTCGCTGAGAACCTATACCACCGGGATCGAATGGAGCATTGGACCGTCTCATGTTCACATGCGTTTCAGATTTGTACGGATTACTATATTCATAAAAGTTAAGGGGAACAGACCCGAATTGTAATTGAGCGTTCACTGGTGGTTCCAATTGAAGTTTTGGAGAAGTCACACCCATAAGCCGATTTCCCTTTCTAATTTCCTTATATTCTACCGAGACTTTACACCCACTAGACGTGCATATCGGCCCAAAAATATTACTACGTATTCACTACTCCGTACTGTCCATCGCATACACTTGAATCTTACACATTAAATTAAAGACATTCAGACTACTGATGAGAATGAATATTCGGATCTGAACATTACTCATTGATTTGTTTGTACGAACCCAACAATCAGGGACTGGCATTGATGTTGTTGATTCGTACGAATCAACAATAGTTCATACGAATCCAGATTTTAGTACGAATCAGGGTTTCATTCCTTCGTACGAACCTGGAAATCAACAGGTTTGTTAATATAGATCTGAATTGTTTCATACAAATCTGAATTTCTTGCATACATACAGATTGAGTTAGGATTGTTTAATGGATAAAGGATTGCTGTGAATTTACATTAGAAACTAATTCGAGTTAAAACAGAATAGTCCATTGCAGAATTATCCGCTGCAGAATTAATTACATTCGCACAGTTTGAGTCGCACTTATGTCTGAATCATAATTCTGTTAATACGCATCTGTTTTTGTCCATCTGCACAGATTTAAATCTGTCTGCAGAACTTAGAATCAGTCTACATCCGTTAAATTCAGTCCATTCGCTGCAGATTAACAGCAGATCCGTAGAAATACAGAAGTACATCCTCTGAATTCTGGTTTTTTTGCTAGTTCTGTCTATTCGCTGAGTTTTGTCTTTTCGCTGAAATAAAGTTCAGTCGCTGATATGATTCATCCGCAGATTTAATTTTTTTTTCGTTTTTTTTAATTTTTTTAGTTTTTTTTTTAATTTTTTTTTCGTTTTTTTTTTAATTTTTTTAATTTTTTGTTTAAATTTTGTTTAAATTTTTTTCGTTTTTTATAATTTTTTCATTTTTTATAATTTTTTTCAGTTTTTATTATTATTGATTTATTCTCAATCCATCCTGACCCAAACCCATCCTGACCCGAACTCATCCTGAGTTCCTGACTAGGCCCGGCAATTTTAACCCAAGGAGCTGATTATGGGTTCATTTGGGCTATTATTTAAACACAATGGGTTATTTTGGGTTTAATGGTTTTTTCCAATGGGTCAGGATGGGCCCTTCTAAAGTTAATAAAAAACCTAGTAGGTCAAACTGGGTTTAACAAAAAAGAGGATGGGTTATCTTCTTCTCCATAGGTCTTTGCAATTCACGCAGTGACGCACTGATCTTCCTGCTACAATTCATCTTCTTCGTCGATTACAGTAAGTTAACTCAGATTCAGCATAGTTAATTTTTGTTCTTGTCGATTAGATAATTATTTGTATATTTGTAGTTAATTTTTGTTAACTCAGATTCAGCATAGTTAATTTTTGTTAACTTAGATTCAGCATAGTTAACTCAGATTCAACAGAGTTTGTTCTTGACGTTGTTAGATTGTATATTTTTCTGTGTAGGTGCTTGGTTTAATTTAAGTCTAAATCTTTGACATATGTTGATGAATGTACTTTACTAACAATCTATGACACCTTCTCAAACAACTGCTGTTATGACAGTAGGACTGTTTAGGTTGTTGGTAACTTGGAGTTGGACTGCAAGTAACCCTTTGCATTTTTATAGGATTGGCATAACAGCATGGTTGCATTTTTATATGGTGGCATAACAGTAGGGTTGGCATGAAGGTGACATTCCCATATTGTAAACTAAACAAAGTTGAAAAGACACATAAAGTCACTCAGTTAGGCCAATGACTAAACCCAACCAAGCATTTTTGCCAGGTTACCAGCATACTTCATATGTACGTACCATCTTTAACTCGGAATATAGCTCGGAATGCTACATGTGTCCGATCAAGCTATGCAGGAAAAGTGCAGATCGTTTATTTTATTTTATTTTTTTATAATTTTTATATATTTTTTAATTTTTTTCGTTTTTTATTTTTTTATAATTTTTTTCAGTTTTTATTATTATTGATTTATTCTCAACCCATCCTGACCCAAACCCATCCTGACCCGAACTCATCCTGACCCAAACCCCCCCATCCTGACCTTCTTTCTTTTACCCAAACTCATCCTGACCCAAACCCCCCCATCTTAACCCAAACTCATTCTAACCCAAACCCATCCTGACCCAACAACCAATCCAATCCAACCCATCCATTTTGCCACCTCTAATCCTGACCCAAACCCATTCTGACCTTCTTCTTTCTTTTACCCATCTTAACCCAAACCCATCCTGACCCAATAACCAATCCAATCCAATCCAACCCATCCATTTTGCCACCTCTAGAGACGACTCTTGTTCTCCTTACATCCCCATCCCTTCCATATTTAATCAATAAAGCTCTCTTTTAACATCGCAAGATCCGGCTTCTGGACTTAAACTTGAGTTCATATTCAATCTGACTTAATTTCAATTCGTAAGTTAGTATTTTTTGAGTTTTTGGAATGATTCAATTTCAATTTTCTGTTAGTGTTGCTCAGTGGTGTGCTTATTTGCCCTCAATTTGATCATGAAAGTGTTGTGGAACCCTAATTTGAGAAACTAAAAGTGAATGATTAGATTAGAAACGATAAGATTCACATCTGGCTGTCCATTTTGATGATAAATGTACCTATTATGGTTCAGTAGCTGGTAAATAAGTGTGAATCAAAGTGTTTGATGAAATGTCTAAGTGGGTAAGTGTTTTGAGTTTATCAAAGGGATCTTGTATGAGTTTACTATCTTTGAGTGAAACATTTTGCTTTCTTGCTCAAGTTAATTGCAGTAATTGTTTATCGTTGTTTTATATGAATGAGTGTGAATATTCTATTGCCTCATATTTGAAAGTTTAATAGCTAAATTAGCTATAATCAGATGCACAGATGAATGTGAAAGTTTCACTGAAGTTGCATACGCGGAGGCACTGAACAGTCTCATGGCTGTAACAAAGTTTTTGGTTATTCGTAGATGTGATTCGAGTGCCAGGGAGAAGAGAAGCTAGGTTTCTCTAGTCAAGGGGTTTAGGTTTCAATTTTTTTTCATTATGTTTAACCCTCTTAGCTGCTGCCATATATTGTTCAGTTATACTACATACTGAACTTCAGTTTGCATGAGCTAGACATTTTGCCATGTTTGTTGTGTGGTCGTTTTCACAGGCATAAGGCAAGAAACATTTTCTTTTACAGTGTGTAACATGACTACATGTAGCCTTCTATTCTCTATTCTATTGAGCATTGACAATTCAAATCTACATTCTTATTTGCTCATCAAGTACAAAGCATTCTTAAATATAGCCAGCCACTTTTGAATTTAAATTTAATCTAACTGAAACTTAGACCACTTGTCATTAACCGAGCTCCACTGTTCTGCAGCAGATGTGCCCCATTATATAACTCTGAAGTCTTTAAGAACTTGACAAAGCATTCTCAAATATAGCCAGTCACTTTTGAATTTAAATTCAGTTTTCATGAGCTATACATTTTTTTTTTAGAAATTTTTTGACTTTTTAGAATTTTTTAGAATTTTTTAGGATTTTTTAGATTTTTTAGAATTGTTATATATTTTTTTAATTATTTTTTCATCTCATCTTTACCCAAACCTACATTAACCTAAACCCATCCTAACCCAAACCCATCTTAACCCATTACCCATTCGACCTTTTTTTAAAATACCCATCCTGACCTATACCCATCCTAACCCAAACCCATCCAACTTGCCCACTTTGCCACCACTATATAAGACTATATGTTTGATTGTTTAGGCTTTGATAGCAAGTTTCAAAAAAGTTTGTAACCATTTGTGATTATATTGTGATAAGTTTTATACATTTTTTCTTTCTAAAACGGCCCGTTTTGACCTGAACCAATTTCGGTCAGAGATCCTTTTGGCCCGATCTAGATTGAACCGTTTTTGATCGGGGATTTTATACGGGTTTTTACGTGTCCAGGTGTAAATATGTTCAATTTAACGAAATTGGAGCATACGTTAAGACTGGAGCCTCATCTTTTGACCCTTCCTCTCAACGAAGCCATTAAGGGAGAGCTCGAGCGTCTCTTCGTCGATAAGGTATATTTTAAATCATAAAACATAATGAAATAAATAATTTTTACTTATTTCTATAAATCAGATAATCGCAAAGTTGGGCCTATGCATATCTGTATACGATATAGAATCAATTGACGGTGGTTTTATTTTTCCCAACGAAGGCGCTCCAACCTACACAGTATGTTCCAATTTTTTTCTGTTATTATCGTTTTTGGCTTTAAGTTGCTTTATTGATGATGTATGATGAATAATGACATAATTTTGACATTTTTTTGGCAGGTAAAATTCAGGCTGATAATATTTCGGCCCTTTGTAGGAGAAATTATATCTGCAAGACTAAAAGAGTCGAACGCTGATGGTTTACGGTGTAAGTTTGTTTACATATCTCATTGCGATTAACGTTTTTGTTCTTTAATGTTTATAAGTCGGATGGTACACCATATATACGTGTATGTTATATATATGCAGTATCACTTGGATTTTTTGAAGATATATACATACCCGAATTGCTAATGCCGGAGCCATCCGAAGCTGAGCCTGACTCAGAAAACAAGTGAGTTTATTTTTTTATTTTTTTTAATATTTTTTAGAAATCTGATTTATTTATTTTTACGTTTTCAGGGGCCAAGTTAAATGGACATGGTTATTTAACGACGAGAAGTATTTAATAGACGGAGTTGATGAGGTTATCATCTATAATTAAGTTCACATTAATTTTCTTATTAAACTGATTACACCATTTGTTGAGCTTTTGATATTTGATTGCAGATTAGGTTCCGGGTTCAAAACATTAAGTTCCCTGAAATCCCAAGAGAGCAAAAAGACCCGAAGCCTTTTGCCCCTATGGAGATAATTGTAAGTTCATAACTGCAGATCTAAAGATTATCTCAACTTAAGAAAAAGAAATAATTCCGTTATATTTTTATTTAAAACTACTCAGTTCAGTTGATCGTTTTATCTTGACAGGGATCACTTGTGTCGGAGGGCGGTTTGGGCCCCGTTTCATGGTGGGTGTAGTCGATGCGAACAAAATTTTCTGTTGGTTATGCCTTGTAGATCAGAAAAATGTTATTTTCATACATCTTTTCTGCAAATTTTGAGTTTTTTGTTCACAGTTTTTATATATTAGCTTAGTTAGTACTTTAAAGACTGAACTTTAATTTCTTTAAAAAAACAGAAAACAAGTATTTACGAGTCGGGTTTTGCGGGTGGATATGATAGATTGGGAAATGAACTCTCTTTATGTTTTTGTTTCCCTCTGTCGCGAACGTGATATGTATGTATATTGGGGTTTTGTTTTATTAATAATTAGTTGATTGGGGTTTTGTTTTATTTACAACGGGTCAAATGGGAGAAGCGAAAGCGAATGGGTTCTGAATCGTCTTTTTGTAGATCTCCAAATTCACTTTGTTAAAAGTTATTGATTAGTCATAATAATATAGTCTTTAAGTAATATCCAACGGGTCTAATCGGACGGACTGTTTTCACTCAGTTATTGATTAGTCATAATAACATAGTCTTTAAGAAGTAATATCCAATGGGTCTAAACCAGCGGGTCTAATCTGTTCTTATCACCATCGCCGACTTCCAGTTGATATTTTAGTTTATCTATACGAGATCATATAAAAATGCCGACCCCAATCTGAACTGCTATGGCCATCACCTGAATCAGCGGTCCGGCCCAGCCCAGCTACCGCCACCACAGCCGTCCCGACTTGGACTGCCGACCGGGTGTCCGTGTGGGATAAAACCTAATTCTACAATTGATGACTTTACCGATAAAAATAGCAATCAAATTAATGTATTGTTTCGAAGTACATAATTTATAGCCATTTTAATTTCCAAACAAAAGATATAACCAATGACTTTTTAGTTTTTTACTTCACAACTTAAAATGGGAATTTTACTTGTATGAGCAATCAACTTCAAATGGCAATTTTATACGTACGAGCAAATTTACAGACTTAAAAGTTATACTAAAAGATTTTCAAAACAATTTTACTATTTTCTGGCACCAAAATAAACCATATTGTATGCATAGAGTTCGGATGACATTTAGCACTAGGAATATGATTACTTCATGAGAAGTTGAAAACATAAAACATGCGACATTAGACCGCGGGGTATGGGCGTTGGTTGGGGGCGGGGGAAGCCAAGCAACGCCGTTTTAGCTACACCGGGCCAGCGTGGGTAGCGGCGTTGCCCCGCTGGCGTGGCTATGAAGCTTGGCGTGGGGCGGATTGGGGAGATGATGTGGATGGCTGGGATTGGCTAGGCAAAGTTGACCGTTCGGGGTAGCCGTTTCACAACGGCTAGACTATAAAAAATATATATATTTCTTTTTCAAACTTATAATCCTCGACAATGCATCCAAGAGAACCCGAATCCAAGCCCGCCACAAAACCGCCAACCACCAAACCCGACCTAAATACCCCTTACCTGCGGCCAGCCACAAGGTTTTGTATACTCACCTTGTCCCGAGCTAGCAAGAATCGTGTTGTATATAGGGGGCGTGTTTACACGAACTTTCCATACGACGATTCATTTATTCCAACTAACCTTTCTGAACCCGATTCCGTACCCGAAATACGACCGCAAGACGTTGGTGGTTCGTCATCCAAACCAGCCAAAAAAAGAAGTCACAAAAAAACGGATGAAGAGAAAGCAATAGCGGCCGCTCAACGAGTACAAAAAAAGTGGACGACTCAAGAAGAAGCTACTTTGACAAGATGTTATATCGACGAATCGCAAGATTCGATCAAAGGTATTTTATATATAACAATATTTTTTTTTTGTTTTATTATAATTTTTTTAAAACAACTAATTTTTTTTGGAATAGGGAATGCACGAGACCGCACAGATTTTTGGGATGCCATAAACAATCATTTCATACACAAATGCAAAACAAGGAGGTGTATCGTGAAAATGATAGCCTCTCGTCCAAGTGGAGTGACATAAATAAACAGGTCACCTTGTTCAATGGTTGTTTCCATAAGGCGAAGAACTCGCCAAGGACGAAGCCTACTTGATCCAAAATGCTATGGTCTCGTATAGAGATAACAAGAAGGCCGGGTTCAAGTACATGCATTGTTGGAATATATATGTAGATACGCTTCTAAATGGGCGATAGTCCCTATTGCTAGCGAATCAACCTCATCCAAACGGGCAAGAACACCCTCGTCCCAAGCTCAATCCGATGCTCGTGATCAAGAGCTTGATCTAAGTTTGGATGATTTTGAGGATTCTCTTTCCCGCCAACCTGGTAGAGACACTTCAAAAAAGCGGGTTCAAAGAGGTAGATCGGGCTCCGCATCGGGTTCGACCTCGGGTTCGGCCCCTAGTTCGGCTTCGGGTAAAGGGTTGTACACTGACCGGTTGTAAGAAATTGGGACGAAAATTGACACATTCAATTTCATCCAACAACAAAGGGTCGAGGTGAAGAAAAATATCCAAGCGGCTCGCGAAAAAATGCATCTCACAAAGAAAAACTTGCGGATATGAAGTTTCTCGCCATGAACGTCGATCACCTTAGCGGCGCAGAATTGACAACGACGTTGAAGATGAAAAAAGAGATCTTGCAAAAATATAACATGGATAAATGATGAAGTTTAATTTTTTTTTATTTTAACGTACTTGTTTTTTTAATTTTATATGTAGTTTTTTTTAGTTAGTTTGTTAATTTAATTAAATGAAATTTTAATTAGTTAAAAAAAAAAGTGCCACATGGCTGGTCACGCCAGCCGAAGCCACGCCACCTCACACCCAACAAAAGCCACGCCAGTCAAGCCACACTATGTAAATCTCACCTTCGCCACTTGTGAACCTAAGCCGAACCCAAATCCCCGGTTTTAAGGAGTAGAAAAGGGTGTATAAGACAATTTTTTTTCATTTATGGAGGCCAAAATCAAATCCCAAAAACTGCACACAATTAACTACTCGTCACTTGGAGAAAATCATCATAAAAAAATATTCTTTTCTAAAACAATATGTCAATATCTAACACCACTTTGAAAAATTCTTTAGGGATAAAAACGTAATAAATTACCATAAGTCAGCACTTTAGAAAATAAAATATCCACTATTAGAACAGTAATTTCACCCTTAACACAATGTAACTTAAAATTTTAAAATAGCGTAACAATAACAATCTGCATATATATAAACTGAGACTTTATGTAAAGAAAGCACTTCCATATTAATCACTAGTTGGTACCTCTCCGGCTCTCCGGCCGACTAGCGCTTAGCGATTTGTCTTTACCCATATGAACAGCAACCAAAACCAAATCGACTAGTTTATAAATGAACGCTAACAAATAAAAAAAAGCATAAATAGATGAAAAGCAGAGCATTGAAACAAAAACAGTGTGCCTTAAAAGATACCAAAATAGATGCCAATGAGTACAATCAAGTAAAAAGAACACAAAAAACAGGTTTTAAACCACATCAAAATCATAAGTTAAGCATGTTGATAATGATTTAACTTGTAAAGTAACACATGACCCGCAGCATTACCCATAGCCATCATACCGCCACCCGGACTGAAATCCAAACACCGAGCATACTGCAAATTCCGGTTTGCTGGCGGCCAGTTTGAAAAAACCGTAAATGAAGGTATATGCACCAGCTTCATGCTGTTCTTTTTCATGCTCGAACAAACCGCTAAAATCTGCGCATCGTGGTTAAACTTCATGAAATCTATTTTCGTTGTTAGATTCTCGATAGTTTTAACGGGTTTTTTGTTTCCGCCGAGAAACTCATCCCGGTTGTATACGTTAACAATCCCGCTATCAGAACCCGCTGCGAAGAGGTTTCCGGTTGGAGTTGTGGTTAACGCGGTGCCGGTTATACATCCTTCGTCGACACCCTTGTGGAAACACGTCATGGTTCTAAGATCCCAATGGTAGATTTGACCATCACCGCCGGTGCTCAGCAGCTGTTGACCGTCATTAGCAAAAGTCAAAGCACGCGCGGTCCCGTTCATTTTTAAAGTTCCAATAAGTTCTTTTGTTTTGGTTGAAACCAATAAGATATACCCTTCGTTTCCGACAAAAGCGATTGTTTTCGAATCCGGTGAGATTTCGAAACTTTCTAAACTTTTTTCTTCTCGCCCGACTAACGGACCGATTTTATCGGTTTTTGCTTTGACCAAGTCCAAGCTGTAGAAAAACTTTCTCCTTCCAGATAAAATAACCTGAGAGCCGTCGGGTGTGAACGACGCTTTTCTGATCGGACAATCGTCGAGAAAGATCGTCTGAATTTTCGTGTTCCGTTTTCCATCGATTTGGAAAAACCGTAGCTTTTTGTCTAACCCGGCAGTGAGAAGCAACTGCCCGTTTCTATGAAACTGAACGGAATTGATCGGCCCGTGTGACGGGTCTTGTGCGTTTGCATCAACCAATCGAGCGTATTCAAGTAACCCCGGTAATAACTTTGATTTACCCTTCACAACAAGATCTTCATTGGTCTGAAAGATGGTATCGATATCCCCATTATCTTGATCACTGTCGCTATCTGATGTGTCGTCTTTTGCTAGTGAATCGAAACGGGCCCATTCTGTAGTCGGGTTTAGCTTCATGTGTTGAGCCCGTAACCGTGATACGTATTCGGTACCAGTGATTATACTCTCGTCCTCTTCTTTCCGCATCTTTCTCAATCGGTTGACTTTCGCTATGTTTATGTTGACCTTTTGTTCCTCTTCATCGACCCACACGGGTTTTCGTTTGGCATTATCATCTGCACCGACTATTTCTCCCTTTACTACATCATCTTCATAAATAGACAGCACACTGTTGGCGGAACGATCCGTAAAGAAAAGGGCAGAATCGTCATTTGGTTCATCGACTTCTTCACTGTCGTTTCCGAAGGTGACTGGTAATAAAGAACCAAACAAGGCGTTTTCGAGTTTTTTCATTTCGGCTTCTTGCTCGGTTACAGCTTCTTTGCTCTCTTTTCGTTCTTTCTTTTTCTTTTTTGGCTTTACGGAATCCGAACCTTTTAAATTGTCAGGTTCTTGGACTGAATCTAACGGTGAAGGCTCGTCAAGAGCCTTTCTTTTGGGCTTCTCGCTTTTGTCTTTCGGAACCACATTTTGTGAAATTAAAGTAGCCATAGATGCGGCAGCTGTTACCTGCACGATTAATCACTTAAAGTATAAGCTATGTGTATAGTCGTATGGATACAACTTGAGAAATGTCTTATGAGAGCTGTTCAATTTGAAAGTAAGGTTATACTAAACATTCTCCGTTTTACCAGACACAATAACTTGAAATAATCAACAATTAAGACAAAGAAATATTAATATGCGTCATCTCCTCATGTCAAGATTATTTCTTTTGCGTATTTGCCCTAAAACCCATGTAGATGTTGATTATCAACTACATGTAAATTAAACACCACTGCTGCAAATATTATACATGTTCAGTTGAATCTAATCAATGCTTAACAAACCCATATGATATAATAACTTAACTAGCCCTAAATTTATCAGAAACAGTAAACCCTAATAAAACCTTAGCATCAACCCACCAAAATTCATCATCAAGATCAGATTTTTAACAGAAACCCTTAACTACCAGCTAAAATTAATAACACCCAGATAAAATTTTGATGGAATTTAACTGTCAATAATCTCAAAACTATGGTATATGATAAGAAAACTAATAAAGATCGAAGCTTTTCTTACTGTACGGTGTTAATCAACCAAACCCACAAAGATTTCTCAACAACTCAATCAGTATCAATAAACAAACACAGAGCAGTGATGCACATACAAAAACTAACTGCAAGAGTATGATTTGATAGTTACCTGCCTACCGACGACGATTAAATTAGTGGCGGCAACGGTCACGGCGGAGCGAACGAAAGTAACGGCGGCCGGAAACAGCAACTCGGTGGAGGGAAACGACGATTAAGGAGAACAAGAGGGGTTTAGGGTTTTAGTTTGCCTCACGGTCCAAATTTTGACCCGTTTTGCCCTTTCTTAGAATAAGTTGTATATTTATGCCTTGAGGTTTTCTTCAGTTGACATGTTTAGTCTATAAGTTTTAATTGTTTCCAAGTTCAATCCATGTTTTTATTTTATCTAGGGGTGAGCAAAAGGTAAAACCCGACCTGACCCGAGAACCGAAATCCTATTAAATCACTAGCCGATTCACTACCCTAATACATAAATCGGTTCCGGGTATTGTTATTTATGGATAGGTCGGTCCAAGTATAAAAACCCGACCCGAGAATATACAATTTTCCTCACTCAGATTCATGTTCTGATGCCTAAGCGATGAAGAACGAACAGTCGAAGACGACATTTAATCCTTGTAATCGGCTTGATACATTTCAATCCTTGACCTGTATGCAAAGAACAGTTGACCAGTTGACCTATATGACTGAAACCTGTCGACCAGTTGACATGTATGACAATATGACTGATGTAAGTATAAGTTTTTTTTAATATCTTTGTAAATAAAATTTAAACGGGTCAACAATTTGTTGATAAAATTTATTGTTTGCTGCAAAAGTCATTTTGTAATCGTTAAAGTTTCAAACGGGTCAACAATTCGTTGATTTATACATTCAGTTTGACTGCAAAAGTCAAATCGTTGGATTATTTATATAACAAAAAGTTTATTAGACCTTAAAAAAATAAACAATCAAATCGTAGCAAGTAATTGATAATCGAATGAATGATGCAGAGTTTCAAGGAGCGTAAATGCTAATTAGGGTAACAAAATAATCGCAGACTCACTAATGGGCCCTAATCCAATTGATAAAACATTGTTATTTCGGTCCAGGTGTTTATATGTCGGGTTTACCTACTTGTTTGGACCGAAACCGACCGACCATGCTTCTGAAGATAAACTGGAACCGACCTAATACCCTAAGCGCTAGAATACGTGTCGGGTTCAGCTTAGTTTAGGGTCGATTCTCGGTTCTTTTCGGTTTGACCCTAATTTTGCTCACCCCTAATTTTATCCATGTTTATTATTTTCTCTATGCTTGTTATTTTGTTGTTTGTTTGTTTTTTACGGTATGTCTTTTTCACCTTTTTTTCCTATTTATCTCTCGTATTAAATAACAATAATAATTTTAAACAAAAAATTAGATAAGGACAAACGTTTTTGTATATGATCATAAAGTTATATCCCGAGTATTAAGAGTGTATATATATATATATATATATATATATATATATATATTGGAGTTCGATGATTGAAATTATGTTAAATTAGGAATCAAAGGTTCCGTTTAATATATACCTAATAATTGTATTATTGTTTTTTTTCACTATATTTAAATAATTACTCTGGTATGTGGCATATGCTTTTATCAAATTATAAGTGTTTTTAGACGTATCGCTATAATGGCTTGGACTCGCCATTATAGTCGCACAATTCTTTCAAATGTCGAATCTAGACAACTTAGTTTCACCTTTATAATGTTAGGCGTACTGTTATAATTGGTTTAAACTCATCATTTATTGCACATTGCATTAACATTTAGAAAGAACGTCATTTTTAAATATAACAATTCAAGAGAATTTAATTCTCGATTTTACGGCATAATTCATAAAATTGATGAAGTATATAAAAATGTGGGGATCGATCTCCAATTGTTTGTATCGTAAACTCTCTTGAATACAATTTTGAGAAGAATGTTTTATGAATGAATTCTAGGGGGGTAGTGCACAGTCCTCCCGACCGCCGGAGTGATCCCACTCCGGGAGCCGCTACCCGACCAAGCTAGCTCCGCGGTGAATTCCCCTTGCCGAGTTCTTACCCTGGGCGACATATGCCACTCCCAAGACTCGAACCTGGTACCTCTAGGAAGAGGTGGGTGTCAGTGGCCAACTGGGGCTACCCCAGTTGGTTAATGAATTCTATATTGTATTATAATGCATGAGTGAGTGGTATTTTTAGATACCCAAAAAATAAGAACCCCCCCCCCCCCCCCCAATTTATAGATAGACCACTAAAATGAGGGAAATTTGGTCTCTTAAACAATATTTATTTTTTTAGCCCCTAAACTTATTACATTTAAATCCCTGAGTTTTTTTTTTTTTATAGATAATTAGTTTTCCCCTCCACAACAAACTTATCATTCTTTTACATATTCTTGTCATATCTTATAAACTATAATGCTTTAAAAAAAATCTAAAGACAGCATGACGACCTACACATTTTTGCCGACATTTCGATAGTTGTCTTGTTCAGTATCGACGCGCGGATTAAAAGGTATAAGTAGATGATACCGGTGTACACGTGATTAAAGCCCATTAAAGCCCAAAATATGGGTGGGAATTTAACTTTAATGTGACATCTCAAACCAACAAGAATCAATGGGAAAATAATACTTGTGTGCAACAAAAGAATCTTGAAACGTTGAAATAAATTTAAAAGGAACAATCTTCAATGAATTGAAAACAAGTTTGAATGTCACCCAAGTTAGAAATACAACCATTCAAAGGTACCGTGACGGCCTGCTCATTTTTGCCGACGTTCCGATGTTTTCTTGGTCAATATTGACATACCGATTAAAAATGTACAAGTAGATGATGTTTAGTGTACAAGTGATTATTGCAATACAAAAATTAGACTGCTTGGTTTGGAGAGCCCAAAAGTAAAAGGTACAACCCATTCAAGCATAGTGTATAAGTGTTCTTAACACGTGAAACCAACCTATAAATCAGGCTCTAGATTCAAAATTCAAAACCCCTCATCTCAGTCTCTCTTTCTCCTTAAAATATATGCGAGAACCCACCCTCCCTCCCGCTCAGGGATATTCCTAGAAAACCCTGCCTGGCTCACTCGAAAGCTGTTAGGTTAAAGTTGAATCTGATGGTTTCAAGGCTAAAGTTGTTTCAATTCGTACGTTAAGCCGTATTGTACGTTAACTGACCCCTATCTCTCTCTCTATATATATATATATATATATAAACCTTATAAATTATTTCAAGTGGTCATTAATCATTACCATTTTTCGTTTGTTTTTTTAACAACAGTTTCATTCAAAAACAGCTAGCTAGCTAGCCACTAGCACAAAAATACAGAGAAAGGAGGAAAGGAGACAGATTACAACTAAACAAACAGACAACATACAACTCAAACTTCGAAATCTATCCATTTGCCCCAATTCTGCAGCCCCCTTTTAGGCCTGTTAGCCACCCAAAGGTACCCAATAACCTTAATATCGCCAAGAATTTTGCCAACACTCACAAGGGACATCTTCAAAAAATGAGTTTATTTCGTGCACGCCACAGGCTCCGACAGACAATTATCAACAAAGCTTGGACTAACTTTTTATTTTTGTCGCTCCCTTGGATGAACTTGTGATGCTCAAAAACATCATTGGCCGATAAAACAAAAATGGGTGGGATCCTTAGCCAAACGCTAAGGTGTTGCCACACAAGCGACCCAACCAGACAAGCTGAAAAAAGATGGTCAATCGTTTCTTCTCCGAATCCACAAAGGCTGAACCTAGACGAACCATTCATCATGTTCATTTTAATTGGATTGTCGACCTTTGGAGTGCGATTCAAGAGCACTCTCTAGCTAAATACATTCAGCTTGATAGGGATCTAATTGTTCAAATCTAAAACTTTAATGATGTCAATCAGGTCAGGCCTCAAAAGTAGTTTTTTTACCGAAGAAACGGTAAAGGTGCCCGTATCACAGCCCAGCCAGGCCCAAGAGTCATGCTCAGAACTGAAACCTATATTTGAAACAACAATAGAAAGACTGAGGAGCTTCAGAAGCTCTTCCCCACACATCGAATTGTTTTTCCATTCCCACTTAGGAATTAAAGCACCGTCCGCCATGTGAAAGCGGTCCACCACACGACAAGCTTTTCTGTATTCGAGTATGAACAATCTAGGGTAAACATTTTTAAGCGGTTTATCCCCAAATCAAACGTCTAACCAGAATCTTATATGCCTTCCATTTCCAAGCTTGCACTTGAAAGCACAACCGAGGGCAAGGTTGGTAGATACGATCCAATTTTACAAATTAGCTATAGCACCCCACGTCCCTGAGAGCAACTTATTGAACGGGACGGCAGGCCAAGTTCTCTGAGTGTGATGTATGACCGAAATAACCCTACACCATAGGCCTTTGGGCTCGGTTTTGAACCTTTGGTGAGGAGGGCTATGTTTGAATCTTTGAGGGGACTCAACCCCAAACCACCGTCTTTTTTTCTCACACGTAACTCTTTTCCAAGCAACCCAACTAGTTTTCCCAGCCCATAAAATTTTTCCCCTTTTAGCCTCTAAAGTGTCAATCACTTTGCTTGGAGCTTTATACAAGGAAAAATAATAGGAGGGCAAGGCTTCAAGCACATATTTGAGGAGAGTAAAGCGTCCACCGATTGATAAGGAGGATGCCTTCCAGGAGGATAATCTAGAATTAACAACATCCACAACAGGCTGTCAACTAGCCACCCGGTTCATGTTAGCCCAACTTTGATCCCGAGATAAATGAAAGGAAACGAATTAGGTTTACAATGAAGCCGGACAACCATGAGGGTTGTTTGGTAATGGTGTACACCGTTCCCCATAAGACTAGATTTCTTATAATTTATCATTAAACCCGATATAATATGGAAACACCGAAGAAGTCGGGCCAAAGCACAAACATTAGAACAGGACCATTCACCAACAATTAAGGTGTCATCCGCGTATAAAATATGGGCAATAAGCGGGCCATCATGAGGTGCCACGAACCCTTTGAAAAGGCTAGTCGAGCACACTTTGCTAAACATAATTGAGAGAGCTTCCATGGCGATAATAAATAGAAAAAAGGGAGATAGGATCTCCTTGACGGAGGCCCCTATGACATTGGAATTCAAAAGTGGGGGACCCATTAACTAGGACCGAGGCCCTAGCCGACGAAATCAAGCCTTTTATCCAACCTTTCCATGTGGGCGGGAATCTCATTGAAGACATCACTGAATCGAGAAATGCTAGATAAGGTGGTCATAAGCTTTTTCAAAATCAATTTTGAACAAAATGCCCTTCTGCTTCTTTTTTCTTCCACCAAGTAATAATTTCATTAATTATTAAAGGATCGTCCAAGATTGAACTACAATGCAAATAAACTTATATTGTATTTCGTTGAAATTTAGAGCTTATGTTGTTTCGTTGAACATTTTGGATTGTAATGTATTAGGATGAGCTTATTTTTTATTTGTTCTTTTAAACTACTGAAAAAAAAAAATAGACTACTGAATTTTGATAGCTATGCATTAAATTTTATTTTCAAAATTGAGTCAAACCAGGCCGAGCCGAGTCCGAGCTTGCCCTGTCTCGTCTCGGTTCGGTTCGGCTCATGAACAACCCTATACTCGGGGAGTATTCGCTCTTCGAAACCTTGTTTTACAACCATATCCTTTTATTTACTATGGTTTTCTATATGTGATTGTTACATTCACATTATATAAAAAATATTTCTTTATTAATGTTTAAGTATTTATTTTTAAACTGCCATTACATCTATCTATCTTTGTTAAAACAAATAATTAACAATAAACCCGTATTCGTTGATGACAAAGTATTATTCTTACTAAATACTTACGATATATGACTATCATAAGGGGAGTGGGGTGGTCATCACTCATCACTCACAACATCCAATCAAGTTTTGTCATGTCATCAACCATTATTCCATCACTCACAAGCTTTTTTTAGTGGCGGTGGTCATCACTAGTGATAGAATTCCATCACTCACAACTTTTTTTAATTTCTTTTTTTTAGAAATTAACAATAAAACACTAAAATTATAAATTCCATTAAAATTAAAACATGCTAGTTCAATTCAACATACTATAAATATTTTAGGCTACAATTTAAAAAAAAAACTAAAAAACTCTACTTCTCGTCCGACTCATGAAACTCCAAACCTAAAGAACCTACTAGTTCGATTAAATTGTATATCAACCGAAAGTGAGTTTCTTCATCACGCAGGTCTTGTTGGATATTTTCTGGAACTTGAACTTGTGTAGGAGGATCCGGCACCCAATCCGGAGATATTGCACGTCCGTCTTCTTTGGTTAGCATATTGTGCAATATGATACATGCATATACTATGCTATGTATTGATTTCTTGTTCATCGCACGAACCGGTCGGCTTAGTATGCCCCATCTACCCTTTAAAACACCAAAAACCCTCTCAACATCTTTTCTTGCCCATTTTTGCAACTTTTTGAACACGATTTCTTTAGCCTTGACAGGAAAGGAATGAGCTTTCACGAAAACATGCCATGATGCGTAGATACCATCCACAAGAAGAAAGCCTCGTCTGTAATATCGCCCGTTAACATAGAATGGACAGAAGGGTGCGGTAGCATCCGTTACGGTTTGAAACAACGGCACGTATACGATCACGATCTACCATCTTCTTCTTTGGGCGGGACGAACTAGATTCAAGTTCGTTATACACCGACACAAAATATTTAAACGTCTCATTGTCAGAGACGACTGGGTATCGCTATCGCTGTCCATCAGAAACGTCGAATCCGTAGGAAACTCTATTTGAGAAAGATGTAGATTGTGTGAAATGTGTTTGTGTTTTGGTATGTGTGAAATGGTTAAAAATTGAGAAGTATATATAAAGGGTTTAAAGGTTTTTTTTTTTAATTAAAATTACCGTTTTATAACGGTCATAAAATGCAAACGGTCAAAAATCCATGAAGTTCAACGCGTGAAGAGTTCAACGCGTTCTTAATTCCACGCATTGATTTTGATGGTGGTGGCGGTGTTCTTTTGGCCATCACTCGTGATGGTTGTCCATCACGGAATCACCCCCACTGCCATAAGGACACTGGTTTTAAAGTTCATTGTCGCTTTAGTTGTTTCTTTTTCGATATAAACCTTTTTCCTTTCTTCAAGCAAATAAAAAATGAAAAATAATATACAATATTTGTAAAAGTTTCGAACATACTAACAAAAGGAAAGCAAATGAAAAATAATATACAATATTTGTAAAAGTTTGTAACATACTAACAAAAGGAAAGCAACTAATTTCACAAAAATACATACATAATAAGTTGATTAATCCAATAAAACTAAACTAGGGACAAAATAGCAATTAATTTATATAACCTTAAAAGAAAAGGTTGGTGGCACCCACACTTTACAATTTTGCCCTTTGTCTAGAGCTTAAAATTACAGAACTAATCCTTTGGCTTCTTTCATCTTCATCCTCGCTTAATCGTAAGCATCTAGGGTTTTTCTTCCATTGCATGATTGTTATCGGCGTTGCTGAGAAGAGATTAAGCAAAGTCCCCGTTGCAGACCGCAACCGCCACCGGTCGTTCCATCTGACGAGGATCCCGCCATCTCCTTTGTTCGGTTCACCAGCGAGATGTCTTGGCCTAAAGCTGATCCGCCACTTCCGATTCAAATCGGAGAAGACCAATTATGTCGTGGCAACCAGCTTGCTCGCAGCAAAGAGGTCATGTCTTTATATATCATTGATCTTTTGATTGTTCTTGGTAAGTATATGAAAATTGTACCTGGGTTCGATTTTGTTGTATGTGCTATCATGTTAGTTTCATAATGAATGTTCTTTTGTTCGATTGTTCATCTCTAGACACTATGATTCAAACTTGATTGAAGTTTACATTTACTTATGTATTAACTGAGTATAAACTAGGGCTAGAAATTTGGGGATTAAATTATTCGATTATTTTCATTAATATAAAAAGCGATAAGTAACGGGAATGCCAGACCGTTCAGGTCGGGTCCAATACCATACCCCATCAACAACTTTATTAAAGTTATGTCTCAAGGCTCTTAATGATCGACATGGTTGTTGCTCTTAATAAGCTTGATCGCCAAGAAAAAGTGCATTTAGCTGTCAAGGTTTAACTCATCTCTTTTTACTTCAATGGATGGTGATTCATTTGGTGAGTCTGACTCTTTTGCCTTATTTGAACCCAAATACCCAGCTTCGCTTTTCAAACAACAATTACCAACATATGTTGAAAAAATATAGGCCGACACGTGATAACTTAAAATGAGAAATATTTCCATTGTTTGGGTTGTGCATTCAGGTACTACTTACTGTTATATGTGGCAAAATAGGCTATCCAGAGGGTGAATGAGCTTTTTTCTGGGACAAATGTGTCGGGCTAGGGCTGAATCCAAACTTCTGCATTGAAGATGTTGGTAAGGAAGAAAGTGGCTCCGCTCAATTCCTTATGCACCGGATGAAAACTGATAAATACTTTGACCCGATAGTTAACAAAATCCCAAAAACAAAAAGAAATTTTATGATTATTCTCTTCATTATTATTTTCTTTAGGGGGTTCGGTTTTGGAGTTAGTTCTGTGTTTTCTGTTTGGTTTGTCATGGGTTGCTTCTCATCTTTGGAATTAGTTTTCGGTTTTGTTAGTAAGTTGTTGGGAAACTTTAGTGTAACACCTCGAAAATTTACGTCCTATAATGTCTTGACACGTGTCATAACCTTTGAACGTGTGAAAGAATGTTCTTGAAGGACTAAAGTTGACAAACAATGAAACTGTGTAAATATAAGGGTTCAAAGTGTCAACAATGAATAAATATACTTTACAATAACCCTACATGATGTTTATAACCTTAAACGAATAGATCATGGATCATACGAAGCGAATTGTGAAAGAAAGTGAGAGATTACAAACTACAGGGGTTAAATGTGTCAACATGTTAAGATATACCTCTGAGTGACCTTATAGCAAACCCGAAGCCTTGTAACGATTAATTATGCTCACTAGAATGCACCATAAAAATTTCACCAAGTTTCGTTGCCGTATGAGAAAGTTGTGATAAAATTCGTGTGTGAGGGTTAGAATCGTCAACAGTGAAAATTAGGGCTTTTCGGGTGATCACAAAGTTACCCGAGGACTTCACAAAGATGGTATAAGTCTTGAAGCCCTTATAAATCAAGTTAGAGGGTTTATAATGCAAGAAACAAGGTGAAAGCGACGTTTAGGAGGACCGGGGACTGAAAATGCAATAACTGAAAACTTGAAACCTGAAGACATGTCCCAGGCGGCCCGCGTTGAGATCTGTCAAATGGGAGGTGGGCCGCGTCTGACTGCCAGATGCAGAAAAAACCCACAGGTGGCTGTATCAGCCTTGTAACCGACTTAAACTTCAAGATTTCGATTCTATGGGCTGCCTAAAGTGGTTTATAGCCTATAGAGGACAGATGTACTGATCCTTGAACATTGGTAGACTCATTTGACATTCATCTAATATGAACAAAATTCATATAAAAGTCACAAAGTGGAAACATGCAACCACACTTCATTTCTGAACATTTTGAGGAACACAAGAGCTGATACAAGACTTCCAAATCATCCATTAGACACATGTAAGTATCCTTGACCCTTCTAAATTAAGTTATGCTTAGTTTATAGCCTAGAAGTCAAACCGTCGTAACTACGGTTTGACTTAGCGATAAAACACAATCGGTCCAGAGTTTTGTCGAAACGAAAGTTGTTATAAGTTGGTATTTATGTGGGTAATTAACCCTTAAAAGGGCACCCACTGATAACCGTTCTAACTAGGTAGTTTGTCGAGTCAAACTTCTTACGAAAAAGTCAACAGAATCGTTAAACATGTAATTAGTGATATAGAAGGTGTATAACCTATTTTATCATTCATATAACCTGATAATAAGTATAAAAACTTGTCTACGCTTGTTTGATTCGACAATTTTCTGTTTTGAACCGATTCGGAACCGAAAGACGCAAAAGTTTAACTTTTGCTTTGACCTCAGTTCTGACCCGGTTTAGATAGGTTTAGACATGCCTTAAAGTTCCATTAGGACCTAGTTACATGTGTGTATAACCCTCTGCGTTTATACCACATAAATCCTTAATTGTCCGACGTTTCCGTTAATCGCCTAAACATTGACCGTAATGCCCTTATGACTATAAAACGAGAATTTTGGAAATATGAAAGTACAATAATCTTAGTTACTAATTTTTAAACATGTCTGTAAATTTTCACATCAGTCGGAGGTCTAGATTAGGAGTTATGCTTAATGACGTAATTATAACGCTTCTTAGTAATTAATCGGCGTCCTTAGCGTAAAGCCTATCTAAACCCCATTTTTTGACACCAAACCTTTTACCCACTGATGTAATATAATATTCTGGGATTTTTGAAGATTTTTAATTATTTTTAAACTGATCATAAACTAGGATTATCGCCTTAATTCGGTAAATACCGAATATGCCCTTTTCGGCCATAAAATGAGTTTTACAAATCCTTTTGATGCCAATCCAATTGCTACTGATTTTAAATAATAAATGGAGTATTTTGAACCTGTTTAACTGATCAGAAAACTCAGAATCCTATTTTAACCCGTACGTCGCTTAAAACGGCTTTATATGCGTATTAAACGCATAGTTTGGGTTTAAAACTATTTTGGCATATAAGACTTATAATCAAATGTTATAACATGTTAAAATAAACTATTTTACTGATTTATTCGGACTTGGATCACAGAAGCTTAATTGATCCCTTTTATAATCTTTAAAATGACCAAAATACCCCTAAGGGGCTTAATATGAGATTAAACTCGTTTTGGGCATAATGGAAGATATCCTACCGATATCACAACATATTTAAGGCATGTTAACTTAGGAAACCTGTTTAGGACTCTTATGGTTACCGTTACGCTTCATACGCGTTCGGTTCGGTTTATGTAACTAGTTTACATAAATTAGCCGAAACGGGTCAAACCTTATCGGTTTTATCTCAAAATCCAGAATGTGTATAATATACCCATATTATACAAGTCTCCGAACTTGTCGGGTCTAAATCACATTCTATTCCAGTCTTCGCCTTATCATACGTTTGAACCGTATCTTCCTTTTGAAAACTAACCGGTCTAAGTCATGACTTAATTAAAGACCCGTTAGGATTCTAATAGGTTATTAAAAACATTCGTTCCAGATTTAGGAGCCCAGTAAAAGCTATCTGTACTTGCTGATTTGATACGGCTGGGATTGAATTTATATTTAGCTCAGGTAAATACTTTTAACTTATTTTTCCTATACGGGCTTGGGGTACGGTATATAAAATACCGCTTGGTCGGGCATTGAATCTTTAATTGTATGATGGTTAAAGTATTGAGATGTTCCGTTTAATTTGTTTTGTTTGCTTAAAGCCTTTGGGGGTTAATGACCGTTGTCCCGGATATCCCTGGCATCATTTTACGAAATGGCCACGACCTTAGCACACAGGTGTAGGCGTACACATGTCAGTGTCTCATAAATAAAGTGGTGTGTCCATTAATCTTTAACCCGGCTCGATCCGGGCCACTGAACGCATAAGGAACATGTAAATCCTTTACAAGTTTATATAATTAAATAAGTAACCCAAGTTATAAAATATTATTTGTGCCATGTGCATTCAAATCAATCATTTTCAAAACCTTTTCAAAATGAGTCGGTTGATTGTATTTACCAGTGTAAACTGACGTATTTTCCCAAAAAGTCTAAGTGCAGGTACTAATCGGAATTGGCTGGCTACTCCTAGCATCAATAAAGAGTCTCGCAAGCTTAGATGCCTAAAGTCTGTTGAACAGTGTTATTTTATTTTCGATCCGCCTGTGGATCCTTTACTTCCGTTGTAATACTTTGATGTTACACTATTTCGGATTGTAATATATTTATCCTTTTGCTTCCGTTGTGCATTTATATATTGTGTTGTTTGACTATGATGTTGCCAACCACGTCATGTTACTCCCCTACCGGGCCCACCGGTAATACGTGGAAATTTGGGGTGTGACAGGTTGATATGAGAGCCAACATTGAGTGAATTAAACACTAGCTTTTTGTGTTTAATCTCAATGACACATTAGCACATTCCTTGACCTTCTGAGTCTAGACTTAACATAGGAATATTCTAAATCCTTATCTGGAAATTCTGCTTCCAAATTTTTATATTTTGGATACGTCGCCAAGCGAAGAAGCCGTAATAATAATTCTCCACACCAGGAGCCTTAATTTGCTGACCTTCGTACAGCGGCTAGGACGAAACATGCAACCAAGGAGAAAGCATTCAGAAATAAAATAAAGAAGAAACTCCTTTTGCTAAAAATCGTTTCCTTAATAGTCCTTATAAGGACATAATTACCTTTCAGTTCCTTCGAGGACAACATTATTCCTTTCAAGTCCCGTCTAGGGCACATCTGTATTTTAATTTTATAGTGAAATAATTAACTTTAAATTTTCATTCAAACATTCCTTTTATAAGATCTACCTTTATATAAAATGGCAAAATCTAAAAAGGACGAGACCTAGCCACACATTATTTTGAGGCAGGGCAAAGATGGTAGTTCCATAATTAGATTCAGATCCATATTTAACACCTCAATTTAGGATTGTTCTGCGTTAAATATTAATAAGAATCTTAAGAGTGAAACCTAGCCTTCGGGTCATTTTAAGGCCGGGCCATGATGGTAAGACCTGTTTAAAAGATTCGAATCCCTGTTAACATCTGTAAATATGTTAACACTCCTGGCAGACGTGATTTATTAAAATCACACACGTCATTCTTATTAATGGATTCTTCAAAAGATTCCTAACCCAATGTAATGATCTCTGAATCATGGGTTTAGATCATCACTTGAGATGATCATATTTTGACCATACGTGATAATATAGCGCCTACAGGCCCTGCTCATTTCCATATGAACCAAAAGACAGTGGTAGCAATGACTCCCTGTCAGATAAAGGTAATGAACTAGGTTCAAACCTTCATGCTTTGATTCTCTGAAATCATAGCTTATAATTTATAAATGTCCTTGTGACTAGGCATGTTGTGCCAGTATACCTTCATGCTTTGATTCTCTGAAATCATAGCTTATAATTTATAAATGTCCTTGTGACTAGGCCTGTTGTGCCAGTATACCTTCATGCTTTGATTCTCTGAAATCATGGCTTATAAATTAAACTTGTCTACGCGACTAGGCCATTTGTGCTATTACTAACTTATAAATTAGGATTCATGATAAAAAAAACCCTGAATAAAATAAATATCATTCCTTTCCTGCCAATATAGATATTAAAAGAGAATCTTAAAAGGTTTGACCTAGCTTAAATGTCATTGAAGACCTAGCTAAGATGGTAAAACCTGTTTAAAAAGAGATTCAGATCCTTGTTAACATCTGAAAATGCGTTAACACTCCCGACAACCGTGATGCGATAAAAATCACACTTGTCATCCTTATATTAGGAATTTTTTTCCGAATCCCTTACTTAGCTTAAATGATCAATAGGAATCATGGCTGGTGAACGTCGAGCATGATGTACGCATCAAAACATCCATTTGGGATGTATACCTACGGGAAAAGGTGTATACATTAAAAGATAGTTTTATTTCATAAATTCTTGTCAAGACAATGAACTATGGAATTTTCCGATCCAAAGGAATCATCGATTATGTTTTAAATTTTTCTCTAGTGACAAGGCCCCTGTGCCATCAAGAGTCTTTGGGAACAAGCTCTTGTGCTGTATAAAATGTCAGTACGACATTTGACAGTCGTGATTTATGTCCCCTGTCTAATAAATATGAAGGATTATATTCTGTTTACACGCCAAGGATGGTTTATCTAAAAACCTGGCAGAACATAATCAAATGACTTAAATACTATCTTTTGGCCTATATGGTTTATTTACACCATAACTGTAACGTCTCGCTTTTTGAAACTTACTTTAATTGGAAAGATTATTCATGTACCTATTTTTGGAAACTTACATCCGTATCGTATTCGCATCTCTCCTCCATTTTCGTAATTCGTAACTTCGATCGTAATGAAATTCTATTTTTATACTTATACGTGTTGCAATACTCGGGTTATACGTTACCAATCTCGAATGCATACGCTTAACCGATACCCGACATACTCGTACTCATAACTTATACATGCTTGTTAACTATTAAATACGTGGCTTCTAATAATAATAATAACAATAATAATAATATAAAAAAAAATTATAGTAATATGCTAAATATAAACGTAAGTTGATATTATGCTAAAAAAAAAAAGCTTATGGCATTGCACAAAAAATATATATATATATATAGAAACAGCCCAGTTCCTATCGGACAAGCCTTGTGGCTGATTTATTGGTTGTTTTGATAGTATAATCATCCACTTACTATTTCATTGAATTAAATAGAAAGTATATGATTTATTTATTTCATAACACCTTATATTAATACCTAGCATATTAATGTTAAAAAAAAGAGAAGTGTGGCTATTAACAGCCCTTATGGCCGATTGGAACAGCTTAGGCTGTCTTTGTATTGATTTAATTCTTTGTTTTAATAAACCTTCCACCCACCAAATGTTACATTAATTAAATAGGAAGTTATTAATACAACATAACCTAATATAATGCCTAACCTTTGATTGTAAATAAAAAAAAAGGGAAGTAAAAGGCTGTTGATACAGCTTACGAGCAAAAGCCTTTATGGCTGAATAATTTGTTTTTTTTTTTTTATTGTTAAACACCCACCTAATTACCATTAATGCCAACCAAACTTAACCCTAATTCATCCCCTATAAATACAACTTATAATCAGCCACTTTTCCACTTTTACAACCCTTAAACACTCTCAAAAATCCCTCTCAACCAGCTGAAAATCGCAGCCACTTTAGCAGTTCGGACAGATTCATCAAGCTTTACGAAAATGGGCATAACTTCTTCATTTCTTATCCGCTTTGGTCCATTCTTTTTCCAGAACGCTTGGCTTGACCTTGGCTTCAATTCTAGGGGTGTTTCACAGCAAACAAGTCCCTGGAACTCCGGAAAAAAGGCTTCAAAGTCTACTGTTTAAATTTGTTTTCATTAATCTTTGCTTAAACATGAGTTTAACTCACTCAAACCTATGTCCTTATGCTTACAACCTCTCTTATGGTTGGTTAAGCTTAAAAACAAGGTTGAGACACTATAAATCAGAGGTTAAAACCTCAAATACTTTCTGTTTTGTTAGGGTATTTAACCCACAAATCATGTCAAGCTTAGATCTTGATGAATGAGTGATTATGGAACAACTTGGGTTGTCCTACATACAATCCTCACATGATTTGATGATTTCTCTTTAGTTAGGATTGTTTATATTATTGTGTTAATCCTAGTTCGTGACCCTCCTTGGTTGTTCTTACATCAAGTGAAGTGGTGAACATTCAAGGGGTTCCTAAATGGAAGCATGTTCTTCCTACCCCATACATGACATCTATGATACTCGAGGTGCCTAAATGAAGATCCTAATCTTCTACCTCCTACTTGAATTATTGGACTAAATAATATGTAATAATTAACCTAGATATATAAATATACACTCATTCGAACCTTTAATGTGAACTTGTGTTTATATGTTAAAGTAGTAGAACATCATCTAAGACCTAAACCTTGTTGTGATTCTTATGGGTGTTCAACTCATGAAAACATTATCATAACCCTTGTGGTTACCAAGTGTCATACAAGTGTTAAGTGTTGAAGATGATTATTTTCACATGTTATTCTCATATCTTATTTTTATGTTGTTTTAAATACCGAATCTCGTCTCTATGCATACTTGAACTTTAACCCTTACACATTCAATCTTTTAACCTCATCAACTCGTCAATAATCGGATAATTGGAAAGCATATGCCAACTTTGTGAGTATACTCGTATTTTCCCCTCTTTACTTTTACCACTTTTGGGGTGTAACATGTTTATCTATCAACAACTTACACATGAACTTTTTGCTTAAACACATGAACATTCTTATTAACATGCTTGTATACGTGATGGTTTGATACTTTAAACTTGGATTAATCTTATGTGTTGAACTTATCATTAACTTGTACGAGCCAAACCGCCAATTTTAGAGCTATAGGATTAACGACCCGCCACCCTTATCTTGTGGTTATGTCATGAGCATATTGCGTTTTCTTGGTTTGATATGTTAGACACATACCATGTTTTTATGTTTATCTTGAATCACATGCTTGCTATGAGGAATTGTTCAAAACTTATCTTTTGCTATGTACGTACCAAACTTGTATACTCGCCATTGCTTTTGCATTGAACTTTATTTTAAACATGTTACAGGTTGAGGATGATGATGCCATGAAATGAAGTAGCGTTGATACCTAGATACACATATAGACGTTTAGATTAAATACGTTGTATGAACATCATAATTGTTGTCGTATTGTTCCTTTTGTATTTAACATGTTGTATTTCAAATTTCATGTATTGTACCATTTATTTATGAAAGAAATCAATTTACCTTTAATTCTATTGTCACAATTTAGCGTTATGTGTGATGAGCAATCTTTCTTCGTCTCACTCCGATGTTTCCGCCATCGGTTGGGGTGTGACAATAACTATCTAATCAATAAATTCGACAATTCGCCATATAATTAAGTCAATTATTACTACTTGGTTTTTAGCCTTCAAAGCTTCACCATGGCTGACTCCTCTGAAGCTCACAATCATCCAGTTGATCAGAATGATAATGCAAGACTGAACTTAACGGGCGCCGAGTTACAGGCTATGTTAGATACAGCTGTAAACAAGGCAGTGAACCGAGCGTTAAGGGATCATAAGCGAAAGTGTATTAATGCCCCAAATGAAGGTCGTAAAAAGGGTAAGACCGGTTCAAACCATAACCCGTCCAAGCCAAAGGGGGCAAAGCCCAAATGCAATAACTGCAGGAAGCAACATTCTGGAAAATGCACCATCGACCCACGTGCTAATTTATGTGGAATTTGCAAAACCAAGGGTCACAAGACCTTGGATTGCAAGAAATTGGAAGATGCGACCTGTCATGGTTGCAGCGAAAAGGGCCACATCAGTACTAATTGCCCTAAGGCTGCCAAGGAAGGAGCAGCTAAGTATGGCAAGTATTTAAAGGACAAACAACAGTCAGGTGAAAAACCCAAATGCAAAACCTGCAAGAAACAGCACTTCGGGAAGTGCAGGTATGGATCGAACTCGCATACACAGTCGAGAACTTTTGCATGTGGGATCTGCAAGTCCAAGGAGCATAAGACCTTGGATTGTAAGAGATTGGGAGACGCAACCTGCTATGGTTGCAATGAAAGAGGGCATATTAAGACCAACTGCCCTAAATACGCTAAAAAGCTTGAGGAAATTAAAAAGATCAAAGCTGGAAGCTCTCAAATGGATGCTCAAGAGACTGTTCAGGATAACAATGTCATAACAGGTACTTTCATTACCAATAACGCTCATGCTAGAGTATTAATTGATTCAGGTTCAGATAAGTCTCTCGTAGACAATAGATATTGTAAATCATTAAATCTGCCTGTTAAAACTCTAAGCGTTAAGTATGAAGTAAAAAAAAAAAAATTTGTCCGATAGTACCTCAGAGACTGCTCCAGCAATATTAGATGGATGTTTTATAGCCATTAGGAATCATTTTTCCGATGTCCTATTTTTCCGTTAAAATATAAGGACGCAATATAGTGATAAAAATCGATGGGTTGCCTTAAAAATCAAGCCCATATTATGGGTGATAAGAAGCAATTAATTATCAAGACTCCTTATGAGACAACCCTCATCATTACATATATCAGTACGATTAATTAATATTAAACATAAAAAAATGGTGGAATTGGCCGTCCCCGGAATCGAACTTGGGTCTAGGCCGCACCCTTTCGCGCGCCTAGCCAACCGAGCTAGGTGCCTAGTTTGTGAAATATCCATTTTGATTAAATATAAGCACATGTACAATAACTTCCTTGCTTCTTACTATAAGTCACCTACTTATCCTTCTTATGTTAACTAAGTATTAGAATCCAAGATTTTATCTCTATGTTTTAATTACTCTTGGCTTGCTTAAGTTGACTAAACACTAGAAAGGATGAAGTAGAAACCATTAAGTATATCAGTGGTTATGCTAGAAAGGACATGGTAAGGTATAAATCACAGTCATACGATGGCAATACTTTTAATTAGTAAGGACATTAATGAAATCCTCAAGTAGGATCCTCTTATACATTGTGGAATGGTCCAAGTTTTAAGGACCTTATTAGAAAAACCTAGTATCCGTTTCGCGAAAAGGGAAAAGACGGAATAAGAATTTCTGACTCTCGCCATAAAAGTTTTAGATTGTCGACAGTATGTCGCAAATTTTAATTCATTGGCTGAGGTAGTACCCTATTAAAGCACATAATTATTAGTGATTAGCATTGGCAATAAGAGGGCACACTAAGGTTTCAAAACCTACTCATTAAAAATCCATTATGGATCTACCTCAGCTACCCACGTTATAATGATTAAGAAGTAATCAATCAAAGCTGAGACTGCCCTAAAGTTATCTAAGATTTTACAACTAAGTTTAGAAGGTTTAATAATGGAGGCGTTTAACCCTCCTGTTGAATAATTAGAGACAACTCACATTAGGAATTTCACCAGATAAACCCTTATTTGTGAATTTATTGCTATAAATTACATGTGGTTTCGGGTGCTGTTAAGTCTCTCACAAGACAATAAACTTAGCAAACTTTTAGAATTTTTCCCTGTAAGAACCCCAGATGTTATGTGTAAGGTAGAACCTTCAGGCAAATCATAAGAACCATTTCTTCTGTTCTTGTCAGAAACCTCCAGTCATAGAAAATTTTTCCTCTCTCAAGAGGAAGTGCGTCAGCACATGTAGTTGATATCTCTTTAATCCCTATCGATTCCGAATACCAAATGGTATGATAAAAGCATCATATGAGGATTGGTGTATCTTAATAAATTCCATAGATTGCTTCCATGCCTGATCAGTATGGAGGTTTAATACATGGGACCACAATATTCCGATGGTCATAGAGTACTAAAGTCAGCTAATGGTATTCAAAGGAGATGTCCAAGTTGGAATTGTCCAAGTAAATGTTCCCGATTAAGGAGTTCTTGGACTCATAACATAAATGTGTCACTTAATTGACACAAACAATGGTGGATGAATAGGAGCCTGAGATTTGTAAAAATCTCTGTAAACTCCTTGTACCTTGATTATCTTATCCTATTATTACCCTGTTTACCCCTGAAAGGCAGGTAGAGTTAAGGTTTAAATTCCGTTTAAGGCTGTGTTATTTTGAAATCTCCAAAACGGCTAGTACTATCATTGGAAGGAACGAAATCCTGATTAACTAAGTTTAAAATAGAGGGTTCATATAGCCTAACTCAATATCCTGGGAATCCGGTATAGTTAAGTATGAAAGACGGTTCATTTTGCTTATGCATTATCACCGCAACCCTAATTAGGCAACGATTAGGAATTTGCCATTAGCTGCCCAGGATCGTCGATCTGTTCGACTAACGGCAAGGATTAGCTACTCCTTAAAAACTAGTTAAGCAGTGGTTGGAATAACCATCTCACATTAAAATAAGCTTTTCTATAATAATTGATATGTAGGCTACTCCTTTGGAGACCTTGTATAGATGAAATGTTAAATGTCTATTGTTAGATAGAGAATTGGTAAGTCCAATTATCAAGATCTGAAAGTTGCCAAGGAGACAACAAATAAGATCATACAAATCCATAATCGATTGTAGGTTGCCAGTATACGGCAGGAAATCAAGGAGTTATGAAAATAGCAAACTTCCTAAGTTCTTGTTAAGGAATAAGGTTTAACAAAAGATATAGGAAGGGTGTACCAAATTTGTTAAATTATCAGGCTAGTTAAGCTCTGAATATATGGAAATCATTCGAAGGAAATCGAATAATATCAAGATCAAGTAGCTTGTAAGCTAAAACCTACTTAAGGAGTTTGACGGAGCTCGCAATACATTGCACACTAGTGACTGGAGGATGTGTTCCGCCAATAAGTCAAGAAGCACTATCACATAATGATATGCAGAATTATGATGTGATGAGCATCCTGTATCGATTGAGGATCGACAGGTCAAGAAGCTCCAAAAAGGATACATACGCCTAATATAAGAGTCATTTTGGGAGCTTGGAAAGACTCCAGATATGCTATAAAAGTTAAGTCCATTATGCGACAAAGAGTACTTCCAGCATTTTAACAAATCTCGAGGTCGAGATTTCTTTTAAGGGGGTGAGGATGTAACACCTCGAAAATTTACGTCCTATAATGTCTTGACACGTGTCATAACCTTTGAACGTGTGAAAGAATGTTCTTGAATGACTAAAGTTGACAAACAATGAAACTGTGTAAATATAAGGGTTCAAAGTGTCAACAATGAATAAATATACTTTACAATAACCCTACATGATGTTTATAATCTTAAACGAATAGATCATGGATCATACGAAGCGAATTGTGAAAGAAAGTGAGAGATTACAAACTACAGGGGTTAAATGTGTCAACATGTTAAGATATACCTCTGAGTGACCTTATAGCAAACCCGAATCCTTGTGACGATTAATTATGCTCACTAGAATGCACCATAAAAATTTCACCAAGTTTCGTTGCCGTATGAGAAAGTTGTGATAAAATTCGTGTGTGAGGGTTAGAATCGTCAACAGTGAAAATTAGGGCTTTTCGGGTGATCACAAAGTTACCCGAGGACTTCACAAAGATGGTATAAGTCTTGAAGCCCTTATAAATCAAGTTAGAGTGTTTATAATGCAAGAAACAAGGTGAAAGCGACGTTTAGGAGGACCGGGGACTGAAAATGCAATAACTGAAAACTTGAAACCTGAAGACATGTCCCAGGCGGCCCGCGTTGAGATCTGTCAAACGGGAGGCTGGCCGCGTCCGACTGCCAGATGCAGAAAAAACCCACAGGTGGCTGTATCAGCCTTGTAACCGACTTAAACTTCAAGATTTCGATTCTATGGGCTGCCTAAAGTGGTTTATAGCCTATAGAGGACAGATGTACTGATCCTTGAACATTGGTAGACTCATTTGGCATTCATCTAATATGATCAAAGTTCATATAAAAGTCACAAAGTGGCAACATGCAACCACACTTCATTTCTGAACATTTTGAGGAGCACAAGAGCTGATACAAGACTTCCAAATCATCCATTAGACACATGTAAGTATCCTTGACCCTTCTAAATTAAGTTATGCTTAGTTTATAGCCTAGAAGTCAAACCGTCATAACTACGGTTTGACTTAGCGATAAAACACAATCGGTCCAGAGTTTTGTCGAAACGAAAGTTGTTATAAGTTGGTATTTATGTGGGTAATTAACCCTTAAAAGGGCACCCACTGATAACCGTTCTAACTAGGTAGTTTGTCGAGTCAAACTTCTTACGAAAAAGTCAACAGATTCGTTAAACATGTAATTAGTGATATAGAAGGTGTATAACCTATTTTATCATTCATATAACCTGATAATAAGTATATAAACTTGTCTACGCTTGTTTGATTCGACAATTTTCTGTTTTGAACCGATTCGGAACCGAAAGACGCAAAAGTTTGACTTTTGCTTTGACCTCAGTTCTGACCCGGTTTAGATAGGTTTAGACATGCCTTAAAGTTCCATTAGGACCTAGTTACATGTGTGTATAACCCTCTGCGTTTATACCACATAAATCCTTAATTGTCCGACGTTTCCGTTAATCGCCTAAACATTGACCGTAATGCCCTTATGACTATAAAACGAGAATTTTGGAAATATGAAAGTACAATAATCTTAGTTACTAATTTTTAAACATGTCTGTAAATTTTCACATCAGTCGGAGGTCTAGATTAGGAGTTATGCTTAATGACGTAATTATAACGCTTCTTAGTAATTAATCGGCGTCCTTAGCGTAAGGCCTATCTAAACCCCATTTTTTGACACCAAACCTTTTACCCACTGATGTAATATAATATTCTGGGATTTTTGAAGATTTTTAATTATTTTTAAACTGATCATAAACTAGGATTATCGCCTTAATTCGGTAAATACCGAATATGCCCTTTTCGGCCATAAAATGAGTTTTACAAATCCTTTTGATGCCAATCCAATTGCTACTGATTTTAAATAATAAATGGAGTATTTTGAACCTGTTTAACTGATCAGAAAACTCAGAATCCTATTTTAACCCGTACGTCGCTTAAAACGGCTTTATATGCGTATTAAACGCATAGTTTGGGTTTAAAACTATTTTGGCATATAAGACTTATAATCAAATGTTATAACATGTTAAAATAAACTATTTTACTGATTTATTCAGACTTGGATCACAGAAGCTTAATTGATCCCTTTTATAATCTTTAAAATGACCAAAATACCCCTAAGGGGCTTAATATGAGATTAAACTCGTTTTGGGCATAATGGAAGATATCCTACCGATACCACAACATATTTAAGGCATGTTAACTTAGGAAACCTGTTTAGGACTCTTATGGTTACCGTTACGCTTCATACGCGTTCGGTTCGGTTTATGTAACTAGTTTACATAAATTAGCCGAAACGGGTCAAACCTTATCGGTTTTATCTCAAAATCCAGAATGTGTATAATATACCCATATTATACAAGTCTCCAAACTTGTCGGGTCTAAATCACATTCTATTCCAGTCTTCGCCTTATCATACGTTTGAACCGTATCTTCCTTTTGAAAACTAACCGGTCTAAGTCATGACTTAATTAAAGACCCGTTAGGATTCTAATAGGTTATTAAAAACATTCGTTCCAGATTTAGGAGCCCAGTAAAAGCTATCTGTACTTGCTGATTTGATACGGCTGGGATTGAATTTATATTTAGCTCAGGTAAATACTTTTAACTTATTTTTCCTATATGGGCTTGGGGTACGGTATATAAAATACCGCTTGGTCGGGCATTGAATCTTTAATTGTATGATGGTTAAAGTATTGAGATGTTCCGTTTAATTTGTTTTGTTTGCTTAAAGCCTTTGGGGGTTAATGACCGTTGTCCCGGATATCCCTGGCATCATTTTACGAAATGGCCACGACCTTAGCACACAGGTGTAGGCGTACACATGTCAGTGTCTCATAAATAAAGTGGTGTGTCCATTAATCTTTAACCCGGCTCGATCCGGGCCACTGAACGCATAAGGAACATGTAAATCCTTTACAAGTTTATATAATTAAATAAGTAACCCAAGTTATAAAATATTATTTGTGCCATGTGCATTCAAATCAATCATTTTCAAAACCTTTTCAAAATGAGTCGGTTGATTGTATTTACCAGTGTAAACTGACGTATTTTCCCAAAAAGGCTAAGTGCAGGTACTAATCGGAATTGGCTGGCTACTCCTAGCATCAATAAAGAGTCTCGCAAGCTTAGATGCCTAAAGTCTGTTGAACAGTGTTATTTTATTTTCGATCCGCCTGTGGATCCTTTACTTCCGTTGTAATACTTTGATGTTACACTATTTCGGATTGTAATATATTTATCCTTTTGCTTCCGCTGTGCATTTATATATTGTGTTGTTTGACTATGATGTTGCCAACCACGTCACGTTACTCCCCTACCGGGCCCACCGATAATACGTGGAAATTTGGGGTGTGACATTTAGCCAGGTTAACTGGGTGTGGTGTATTCATTGACCCAGATCTAGGATTTTTTTTAAGGAGTATAAGTGTTTTAAATTTGGGGATTAATGTGTCAAATCGAAGGTTGTATTTGATTCTTTATTAATTGCTGGTTGTGGGTAATAAGGCTAACATTGGGGCTTTGAATACGGCTCATGGATTGAACGTGTCAGCCCTCTTTAAGCCTTAATTTTGGCAGCCCATCATAGGCCCAAGAGGTATGGCTTCTTATTTGCTATTGAGTTTCATAGTTTTTTTAATTTTGGGCCGCTTGAGAGGCATGCCGAAAGCCAGATTGTGATGCAACTGATTGTTTTTATATTGTAATTTTTGCAGTGGTATGAGAAGTCTACTGACATAGATGATACGTGAGTGCCAAGTATGGTCATGGAGTTATGATGTAAAGGATTAGATACTATCAAAACGTTCTTTTGGACTTGCATTATATACCAAGGCATGTTTGTAAACATCATCTTTTTATTATTTTGTTATTTTTTTGTCAAGTTCATCTGTATTCTTTGATTAATTCGCCAAACTCATTTGGATTTTCTGAAATGAATACACATCCAATCGACTATTAGTATCGGTCTTCATTTTATTTTCTTTTAAGAAAATGCATCACGTTTGTGATATTTGGGTTTGATGTTTATTCTGGTTATAATGTGTTTAGTTTGTTTGACTTTGACCTTATACATATTTCAACTTCGACGACACTAAACAGGGGAATATCTGAATCTGTTGTGATGATTGCAGGCCTGCAGAAACTGGACCTGGATAGGGGACTGGTACGTTTTCTTTATCTTTTATTTGGTTCAACTTTCGATATAAATTTTGCTCAAGAACCACATACCTACGTTTCGAGTTAGTATAGTTTTTAACATAGAATTTTTTGGGCTAAAATAGAATATGTTTTCATTCGACGGTATAAATTCCAGTTACTCTATTTCGACGTAAATTTAGTTCGGAAATAGTCAGGTATGCCGCCGCAACGCGCGGCGGGTACAAATACTAGTGTATATTGTAAACCAGAGTAATTCCTGATGACAAATCAAAACTAACAAATGATACGACAATCGACATCTTTAGCACTAAAACGAGTTGTGCACAAATGGTATAACCTTCCTTTTGGGAATGAAGGCATCAAAGTTTCCATTTATAACTAGTGTCGTGAGTTGTGTTGATTAATGGTTTATGCGATTTTTAACTTTGTTATCGAATTTAACTATAAATATGTGATTTGGGCTATTTTAACAATATAAGGTCATTTTGGTTTTTTCACAAAAGTTTGCAAGAGTTAATTGCTTAGTCGGTTTTGCATATATTGCACCATTAATCAATAGTTTAACAATTACGCAACTGATTCTAATGGTTATAAACTTATTACTTAGGTTTTGCCTATGATTAAATTTTCATAACATTGAATTATTGATAGTCCTTGTCATTGATGCTTGTTAAATTTATCCATTAAGTCAGTGTGAAATGCATATTTTACCATAATAAAAGACAAAACAATTTAAAAAGTTAATTATATTTTACCACCACCACAATACTACCTCCATCCTCACAAACCATCACCACCTCGAGATGGCAAAATACCCAAGCCTGACGGGTATGGAAAAAATATTTCGTGGGTATGGGACGTGTATGAGATTAAATGATACCCGACCTATCACTCGAAACTATATACTCGTTTACCCAAAACATATACCCGAATACTTTTAAATTATTTATATTTATTCTATCTTAAGTACAGTTTAGTAATGTTTAATTCCTGTGGCTTTATTATTTAAAGAATAAACTTATCATTTTATATATATTTTTTATGACATTATTCATATTTATATGCTATGAAACGCAAAATTAGTTTACATTTTTAAATATATCAAATATTATTACGGTGATGATGATATGTATGTTACTTACCTTCATTTAATATATTATATAGATTTTTAAAACATAAAACATAAAGGAAAGTAAGAAGTATATACACATGAAAATCCTAACGCATAAAATATAAAGGAAAGTAAGAAATAGACATACATGAAAATCCTAACAGGTATATCCGCAGGTATGCCCAATACCCAACGGGTACATACCTGCCATATACCCGACAGGTAATGAGCCGGGTATGAGACATGATTTTACAACCGGGCATGGATATGAAATTATCCATACCCGACCCATCGACATCCCTACCACCACCTCCACCTTCACACACCACCACTATCGTCACGCACCATCACTACCACCTGAATATTGGTCTTCTGGAAACAATTTTCCAGCAACCGACAACCGACAATCACCACAAGCAGACCCAAAGTTCGTGTTTTTGTAATCATAATTAGGCATCTAGATGAGTAAGGTGATAAAAAGACTTACCTTGAATCAGGCTCGTTTTTTGTAATCAATGACTTAATTTTTTTCTTGTATTATATATTTTAATTAAAAAAAATTAAACAAACAAACAACATTAAAACATAATATATTTAATAAATAAACTAAAAATTATTAATTTAACAACTTAATAACATAATTAATTTGTTTTAGTAAATACTTTTTTTTTTGAAGGGTAAACTTCATTAAACACCAAAAAGAACGGACATCTCCAAGAAAGAGATGACCCGCCTAAAAAAAATGTTACATCAAGGAAAAAGAAAAGTTACACAAATTTCTCCATTCTACCGTACCCTCCTTGTGTTTACTCTTATACCAAAGAAACCCCAACGATTTTATATGGGAAACGATTTTAGTAAATACTTGATTGCGCAATAGTCTTTTTGATAAATCTATATTCCATATTCAATAGCCAATAAATACCTTAACTTAAATATTTAACCAAATTAATTTTCATAATCGAATCTTTTACATTAACATACTTACTTATTATTCTTGCAGGCTCCAGGGGCAAAACAGTAATCTCACACCAAAAAGGTACATCACGTGCTTTTAACTTGTACACTACTTTACTCCAGTCCACTGTAAACAAAAACGCTCCTCCAAAATTGAATCGAAGGCGCGAAGTATTCGATCATCTCCCGCCCCTCACGTGACATTTCTATTTCATTTTCTCCCCCCCATTTTTTCACTCTGGTTCTACTCTCTCTCTAGAGTCTAGACCATCTTTCTCTCTCTAGAATCCAAAACCCTAGCTCAATATGCACGGCCACCTTCCTCATCCGGTCACTCCGGCCACCGCCGCCGCCTTCTCCGACGCGTTCATCGCCAAAAAAGGAAAGCGCCGCGGCAGCTACAACTGCGGCCGTTGTGGTCAGCCGAAGAAAGGCCACATTTGTCACCTTCCGCCACCGCCGCCTGCCGATTCGACCTCAGCCGCCGTAACTCCGGCGGATTCGTTAACCTCGTTGACCGATTCGCCGTTGTGTACTCTTCGTTCGGTTAAACAGAAGCCGTGTTCGAATCTACGGCGAGCGTTAACTGTTGCGGATCTGACGTCAGCTGACGTCACTCCGGTGGATTCGTCGACTTCAATTTCTGTTACTGCGGCTGTTGTTACGGTTGCGGATACGGATTCGCCGTTGTGTAGTGTTCGTTCGGTTAAGCAGAAGTCGTGTTCGAATCTCCGGCGAGCGTTGTCGTTTGATGATGTGGAGGAGCTGGTGGATTCGGATGATGAGATAGGCGGTGAGGAGGATGAGTTGATTGATGAGGAGGTTGATATCGGATCTGGTAAGTTGCCGGTGAGTTGTTTATGGGAGGTGATGCGGCGGTTGCCGCCGCCGACGTTGTTGTCTGCGGCGAAGGTGTGTACTGGATGGAGAGATGTTAGTAAGCGGTTGTGGAAAGCTGCTGAAGAGCTTAGACTTAGGGTTCCGGCGAATATTCAGGTCGGATATGTTGGATCGGTGTTGCAGAAGTGTCCTGCTCTTGTTAGACTTTCACTTACGATGCAAAGGTGTGGAAAGTGTTAGATCTGTGGTTATTCAGCTTCATTTGACTTTATGTTGACCGATTAACGATGTGTTTGATTAAAAACTATTAGGAACATAAGATGGAACTATTAATGGACATGAAATGGTGAATTTGAACTAAAAGAATTGGAAATTTTAAAGCTAATTAAATTGTTAAAATGTTACAATACAACATTTAAGTATTTAAGTATTGTAGTTAAAATGGAATTATGATGAAAATGGTGATTTGAGTAATTTATGTATGGTGATAATTGTTTTGCAGTGATATGGATTCTACTATGCTGGCTTGCATTGCGTTTGCCTGTCCGAATCTCGAATCTCTGGAGATTGTTATGTGTGAAGGCTCGTTCAATCGTATTACTGGGTATACTTATCAACTTAACTATTTGCTGTTGGATTTATTGTAAGGTTCGATTGTATTCTAGGTTGAAGTCTATCTGCATTGCATTTGGATTCACAGACTGTAATCTTTAACTTTGTCATTCCACTTAGGCCTTTGCTAGAGTGCTTTACTTGTTTATCATTCGGATTTTTGTCTATAGGTATCATTAACATTCAACACATGCATATCAGAATTTTTGTTACCAGTATTGCTGTATTGGCATGTTTTTTTGGTTTTACAGTTCGAAAACCAAATTTTGTATTAGAATTTATATAGGGGGTCTGCATGTGTTGTTTGGTTATGCTGGTTCTACTTCTGAATGGGTAAATTTGTCAGTTGAGATGTACTTTGAAGTTGAAAAGACTTCACTGCTGCAGTTCAATAGTTTGATAGTAGATTGTCTTTTGAAACATTTTCTCATCACAGATGATGAAAAAAAAATTGTGGTTTGCTATGGATAATAAATCATGACAACTATCTGCTGTCAAATGTAATTCTGTTTTTATTTATGATTTTACTGTTGTGTTTGCTTTGCACTTTCAATCCACAAGGATGAAAAACCATTTTGGCTTGTTACAACTAATCAGTAATTACGTTATCCGTCCCTGAATATAGTTTTGTGTTTTTAGGGATGAATTGGGTCGTTTTGTTGCTGATAAACGTTGTCTTACAACTCTAAAGATGGAGGGGTGCTCTAACCTTGGAGCTTTTGTTCTCTGCTCCAACACACTCTCCACTCTTTGGCTTTCAGATCTTCATTCACTTTCAAAGATGGTATGCATCTTTGAAGTTACTTTTACTTATCTTCTATAAAAACTCATAATCATATATGATGTTCACCTTTACATTTACATTTATTTAAATCTCAATCAGGTTTTTAATCTCCCCAACTTGAACGAAATATCTCTCGATTTCTCTCGTCAAGAGAACGATAGCACTGATCTTGCTTCTATGATGGATGGCCTCGGAAGAAGCTGCCCTAAATTAAACAATATTCACATCGCTTCTCTTCATCTCTCCCATTCTGTCGTGCTTTCTCTCACTGCTGCACAACTAAGGTAATATCAAGAGGCAATTTTTATTGTGTTTCTAATCTTAAAAGTCAAAAAGTCAACTGTACCAACCTACTTTATCCGTTCATTTTAGGGAACTGCGTATGCTATCACTTGTACTTGGATCAGAAATTACCGATGCATCAGTTGCAGCAATTTCTAAATGCTACTCGAATCTCGAATTACTTGACCTCAGTGGGTAAGTAATACTATTTTATATTTATAACCCATGGTTATTACTTATTATTATGTCTATGTAAGTTCGTATTACTAACTGTGTTTTACAGGTCTAGCATAAGTGACAGCGGTTTAGGGATGATATGCAATGTGTTTCCTGAGACTTTAACAAGGCTACTCGTTGCTCTATGCCCCAACATTACATCAAGTAGTGTTTTAATCTATGCTATGTAATGATAGTTTTTCTTATTTGTTAATCATTAATATTTGTCTCTTTTTATCATCGTCATCGTCAGGTGGTATCCAATTTGCCACAGCTCAATTACCTCTTTTGGAACTCATTGATTGTGGGATGACAATATGTGAAGAAAACAGCGATTCAGAATTACAAACATCCCCAAACAGCAAAGCACATCTTAAGTACCAGAAACTGTTTATAAAACATGCTCGGTTGAAAAAGCTAAGCCTTTGGGGTTGCTCTAGCCTTGATGTAAGATCCTTAAAACAATCTTAACATTTTAATATAATAATTTTACATCTTAATCGATACGTATTCTAATTATCTTGTTTTTGCAGTCCTTGTATTTAAGCTGCCCAAATCTCAGTGACCTGAACCTGAACTCCTGTAAAAATTTAATTCCAGGTAATTTTTAATTTATATAGCATTTTGACCAACAGGATGACGATGTAGTTTAATATTTAATTTACTTAAATTTTAATTGTTTAATTACAGAAAAATTGGTACTGCAATGCCCAAAGGTGGAAAGTGTGCATGCTGTTGGTTGCCAAGATGTATTAATTCAAGCAGTTCAAACTCAGGTAAACGAAAATTTATGCTTATATTTGTCTCTTGAAGAATATGTTTCATCCAGACTTTAGATTTATGTATTTAATAGAGTAAAATGCCATTCTTGTCCCTGAGGTTTGACTAGTTTTGCGACTTTCGTCTAAAGGTTTGTTTTCCGCATCTGGATCCAAAAGGTTTGAAATATTTCCATTTTCATTTGACTCGTTAACTCCATCCATTTTTTTTGTTAAGTCTGGGGTATATTTGTCTTTTTTGTTAACTTAAAGGGCAATTTGGTATATTTAGTACGTGTACATTATGTTATATGTTTGTACATTAAGTGAATGAAAAAGACATAATTGCTCTTTAAGTTAACAAAAAGACAAAAATACCCCTGACCTAACTGAGAAAAGTGGATGGAGTTAACGAGCCAGTAAAAAATGGCAAGATTTCAGTCCTTTGGACGAAAGTCACAAAATTGGTCAAACCTCAGGGACGAAAATGACATTTTACTCTATTTAATATAATGTTATAATTTCTTGAAGTTAATATTATTGTTGACCTGTTATCAGGTCTCAAGTGGTTATGCTCCTTTAGAAGACCGTTACTCTCGTAAAAGGATGGCCGATGGTTCAAAGAGAGTTGGAATTCCTTTCTCCTTTAGTCAACAGGTAACCTCAAACAAATCGGTGTCATTTTTTATATGCTATCTGATAAAAAAGCAATAATCTTAAACACCATGAAGTGAATTAGTGACTTGTTTCTTATGCTGTGTTTGTTTGTGTTGCAGTTACCGGATTATGACAAAAACGGTTGGGAGGCTCGAAAGCGAAGAAGGTGCATCGTGCAAGTTGAATAATGACATGTAGGTTGCCAAACTATTTGCTGTAAAACCTTAAACTATGTGCAGTAGATTATTCATTCATGGGTGGATATGCTTCATGTTGTTGCAAAAATGATCTGTTATGAAGTTAAGACTCAAAAAACTTATCTTTACTTGACATTATCTTCACAATAAAAAAGCAACTTTGATATCAGCTTTAACCCGCTTTTGCTTTCAATGTATTTATTTCTACGGGTGTTTATAAACTGATGAAACCAATAGGACCGATTTAACTTTTAGCTGGTTCAACTGGTTTCGGAACGGTTCAGCCCATCGTTTAGAATTTAGAAATCTGAGACGAAACGGCTTTGCTTATTGTTTATGTTGTGGAACTGCTTGTATAAACTGATCCGGTTGAGTCTATTAAAGGGTGTTAATAAAGCCACACTTATAATCTTGTTTTCACACCCTCTATACGGGTTGTATATGGTTATACAGGCATACGACTCGTATATAATATTTTGACATGACAAATATTGGGTTATATATTATATGGGTTTTGGGTTATATAATATTATATGGGTTATATAGCATTCTATACTGATTGTGTAATGCTATACGACTCGTATAGATGGAGACACAAAAACATTCTCTGACATTTTTTTGTGCAACATTCTCCTATATGACCCGCATAACTTTATATAGGTCGTATAGGTGTTGGGGGGTGAAAATAAAATTGTTAGGGTATGGGAGTAGTGGGAGCCTTGTTAAAACACGACACCAACTAAGATTAGTTAATAATCTTTTTTTTTTTTAATTTCACGTAATAGTAATATATCTGATAGTCATGTTCTCTTCCTCGTGAGCAATGTATTGCAGTTGGTCACCCAATTGGTACCACTTAGGTAGGGCGATTTGATCGAAGTTTTATAGGGCTAGCTCTTGCTACAAACTGCGAACCAAACCATTAGCTACGTTTTGAAAGCATTGAAGTTGACTGACCAAGAGTAAAAAAAAAAACACCCTGAAACCAAACTAATAATTTTTTTGGATGTTTTCATGGTTTTAAGCCAAACCATAAATCCCGCCAGGTAGCGGTCTTAATCCTTACAGCCAAACCATAAATCTATTAGACAAAAAAACGCAATCTTTTCACAAAGTTTTTTTTTTAAAGGAGATATTTCTTTGATGGTCGAACCATTGAATCTACTCAATTAGTTATAGTAGAAAAATTGGCAAATTCAGGATGATATCTTTACTATTTCAACAAACGTTAATTTTAAATAAAACTGCAATTTAACAAAATTTCAGTAATCTCACCATAAAAGTGTAACATTTTAGTATTGGGAGTATGTTAAGTTAGAAATGTATAAGAAAAATAATACAAATAGATTATAGTCCATTACAGAAACATTATTAATTTGAGGCTTACTAAATAATTAAATGTGTAAAGTCCACACTACCAATCTACAATAACTTAATAAAAAGTGTGGGGCTCACTTTTTGAACAAGCCAAGTATAGTTTATTTTTAAAATTTTATTTGTTTATTTGTAACATAAATAATCTCTCTTGTTATCCATATTGAAGATACATATCCGTGTCCGGACCTTATCCTGAGGGACGGACCGAATCACCTAGGGACGAACATTCTGAAGACCTCCGTACCCCACATGGCCGAGGACGGACAACCAAACAAGTGCGTCTAGACGGATGACGTCATCTCAGTTGACTAGTATAAATAACCATTCAAGTACAAGGCAAGTACGATTTTCTCTGAACCTTCGTCCTACTTTCTCTTTCTACTTTCTTTCTCTATTAAATACTTATCCTCACGCCGGAGGGTGGTCGCAGAGAGGCCCTCCCATCTCTGCGGCGAGCCTAACGGTTTTCTGTTTTGCAAGTTCAAGTCCTCAATCTCTCCAAGGTCCAAAACTTGATTTACAGGCTTCGGCCTACTTCGAACTTTGGATCTTCACATATAAACAGGCATGAGGGAGCAAAATGAAGAAACATGTGTGGCGTTTCAAATTTATTTCAAACTATTGACATTTGGTTCGGTTCAGCCCGGTTCGGTTAATTTGGTTATGACATATCATAAACGAAACCGAGGCATGGAGACCATTTTAAAAAAAATGGTTAACCGATGTAACATACAATTTTCGGGTTATTTATCTATAAACATCTAAGAGTTTAAAAAAGAAAGGTAAGGTAACCATATGTTCACCTCATCCCATTTTTATATATTATTACTGTGTTTAAGTTAATTTAAACTCATATGATTATGATAACAGAAAATCATACAAAAGATAAAAGGGATTTGAATTTCGTTAGTTTTAACTTGTACCTCACATGAAAATAATTATTTGGGTTATTTAGTCTCTTTTGGGTTGTGAATTAATATGACTTAAGGGATAGTGGGGATGCGAATCTATTTGTGGTCATCAAATTGTTTGATCCATTACCACAAATGGGTTTGGTTTTAGGCAGCCCATAATAAGGCCCAAAGAAAACTTCAAGAAGGGAATTAAAAGGAATTTGAAGAAAATGGATATATATACACGCTTAAAAAGGCTATAGGGGAAAAAAGTCAACAAAAGATGACTTGAAGTTATGTATATTTACTATTCATGACAACCAATAAGGAAAGTTTACTATTTATGATGATATGACAACTACTATTCATTAGCTTTGTTTTTTAATATATAGGATAACTTATTGTTATAAGACGAATTATTGTTGATTTCTTAATAGTGTTGTTCCACTTTAGATGCCCAGCCCAGTTGGAGAAATTTGCTATGATAATGATATGTTTTTAAGGTTAATCACGTAGGTAATGTCTATTTAACTCATCAAATATTTATATCAAACATCTTGTTAACAAGTTGAAATCTTACTTAACTTGAATGATAATAATGTTTAAGCAATTAAACAGGTGTTAATCATATGCCTGTGAATATGTGATTAGTATTTGTTTTGGTGTGATTCAGTGGCGGAGCTAGCCTATTAATTTAGGGGTATTCCAAAAAATAATTTTTTTACCAGTCAACGGAGTAGCAACAGGGGCACTGGGAGTCTGAGATGATCGCAATTCTGTAATGTTCTGTTTCTTACGTTGCCGCCTAGACACAAAACAAAATGATATTTTATTGTTTTAGCGCATGGGCTATGTTTGTCAATTGGGTCTCTTTCAATTATATTATATTTAATTTGGGTTAACTCTATCATTTAGGCCTAATTATTATATAAGTTTGGTGTTGTAAAAGGTTTGAGCTTATAAAGGTTTGGAATTTTAATAAATTAAAGTATCCTATTTTTTAGGGGTATCCCCGTATTTGTTCAGAGATATCCTTTATATAAAACAGAAAAAACTATACTACGAATATGGGGTTGAGGCGTAGCCCGTGATGCCCCTTCTTATACTATACCTCCGCCACTGGTGTGATTGATTCACGCGTTGTTGTGAACGTGCCTAGCACACTCTAGTTAGTTTAGTTAAGGATCAGATAGTTGGTGTGTAAGTACATGGATTGTACTCTGTTTATGGTAGGATCAACATAAGTTATGACTATCATCTATATAGCCAATTAAACATTGTTCTTACCAATTAAGTCTTGCAATTAAGTAACCAAAACCGAAAGTGATTGCTTGTTTCTCGCCTTCATAATTAATTTCAACTCTCTCGTGTTTCATGTGTTTCATGCGTCTTAATTTCATTGCAAATTAGTTTAGCTTTAGTTAACTCAACCTTCAATAAAAATTTGTGTATATTACTTTTATAATCTAACAAGACGTGCTCTACTAATCACATGTTACTCGTGGATACGATACCCTACCTACCTAGGTTATTTAGGTTTCTAGATGACTTAACGACAATCATCACTACCAAACGAAGGTGCCACTAATAGAGAGTTGCTATTAAAGATCAAAGTTAAAGCTGATAACAAGTTGCTGCTGATGATAACTTGTTGATAGCATAAGTTACCACTAATGAAGGCGAAAGTCTAACTTACAAACTAATGACAAGTTACCACTAATGAAAAGTTGCTACTAAAGCAACTTACGGTTGATGAAGGTTCTCTGTTGAGAAGTTGTTATAAGTCATCATTAAAGTGAAAACTTGTAATCTTGTAGATTTATATATATATACAAGTTTGCAATTACTTGTAGATTTATATATATACAAGTTTGCAATTAACTTCATAATACTTTTCGATGACTTGTCATAACTTTTCCTAGAGCAAATTATTTCACCATGTTCATAGCTACAATTTTAGCTTGTTAAATCAATTTATTTTCTTCCAATGCAATCTATAACTTGTATTACAATTATTGTAACTACTAACTATTGCATTTGATTCTCAAAAAAACAAGTTCTTACCATTCTTCTTAACATTTGTTATTATAGTTCTAATTGTGTTCGTCAATGAAACAATAAACTCTAATATATCTAGTTAACACTTATTCCGCTCTAAATCTAACAATCAACTAGGGGTGTTAGTTTAGTTAATTTGACATAATTCTCATCAGTAATCCAACATTAGTTAAAACCAGTTAACTAAGTAGCCATCTTTTGTATGTTGTTTGATGATCTTGTAGAGTAATTGTGTATATTATGTTTTTTTTGATGAACTAGTGGAGTAATTATGATGCACTTGTAGAGTAATTGTGTCTGTTATGTTTTTTTGATGAACTAGTAGAATAATTATGATGCATATGTAGAGTAATTTTGAATTTTATATTGTTTGATGCACTTGTAGAGTAATTTTGAATGATATATTGTGGTAGTGTATTAATGATGAACTAGTAGAGTAATTATGATGCACTTGTAGAGTAATGTTGAATTTTATGTTGTTTAATGTACTTGTAGAGGAATTTTAAATGATGTCTTGTAGTAGTGTATTAATGATGAACTAGTGGAGTAATTATCATGCAATTGTAGAGTAATTTTGAATGATTAGTTGTTTGATGCACTTGTAGAGTAATTTTAAATGATATCTTGTAATAGTGTTTAATGATGAATTAGTAGAGTAATTATGATGCACTTGTAGCGTAATCTTGAATTTTATGTTGTTTGATGAACTTGTAGCGTAATTTTGAATTTTATGTTGTTTGATACACTTGTAGAGTAACTTTGAATGATATCTCACAGTAGTGCATTAATAATGAATTAGTAGAGTAATTATGATGCACTTGTAGAGTAATTTTGAATTTTATGTTGTTTAATGTACTTGTAGAATGATTTTAAATGATATCTTGTAGTAGTGTATTAATGATGAACTAGTAGAGTAATTATCATGCACTTGTAGAGTAATTTTGAATGATTAGTTGTTTGATGCACTTCCAGAGTAATTTTGAATGATATCATGTAATAGTGTATTAATGATGAACTAATAGAGTAATTATGATGCAATTGTAGAGTAATTTTGAATTTTATGCTGTTTGATGCACTTGTAGAGTAATTTCAAATGAGAAATGTTTGATGCACTATGTATAATTACTCTACTGATAGAATAATCACTCTAGTGTAATTATTTTAGTATAATTCCTCTAATAATATAACAATTACTCTAGTTACACAACATAATTACTCTATTTTTGACAATTACTCTACTAATAGAATATAATAATTACTTTATTATTCTGGCAGGCTAATTACACTGGCAGGATAATTACTCTACTAGAGTAATTATTCTATCTGTTTTTTTCTGCTTCAAAATCATTATGTAACTACAAATTGACAATTCGCAAGGCTTAATTTAACAATCGAATATGATTTGCTAGCTTCAATTCATCATTCAAAAGCTTCAATTCACCCCATTCAAATCTGTAATTTTAAGGAACTTCAATCGATCAATCTGAGAAGGAAGGGAAATCGGAATCAAGGGAGTGTTCAAATCAAGTTTAGCGCAATTGATCGATTTGTATTTATGATTTGCAAAATTTGATTTACCAATCAGGGTCGTTGATTGGCAATAAAGCATGAAGAAATTGTAGTTTGAGGAAATTACAATTTTGCCACCGCTCTTTTTCAGAAAATCATGCACTTCGAACGTTTTGTATGGTAAAGTTATTTGTATTTGATCTTTTGTCATGATATATGAGTTTTTGAAGTTGGGTGAGATTAAAGGGGTATTGGATTTTAATAATTCCAACTTTCACTAATTGGCCGGTAATAATCCCAACTTCAAAAATAGCCTACAACACTCCCAACTTGTAACATTTTGGCCACCAATGATCCTTGTCTAACTGGGTTATAACCCAGTTAGTTTTTTGCTGACTAGGCTGCTGACGTGGCACCATCACCACCTCCGGTGACCTGCAACTTATTCCGACGACCCGTTTTACCCCTGAAACCACCAAACGAGACCACCACCAATCATCTCCGACCTCCTGTAATCTTCTCCGCTGCTCAGAAGTTCAAAAAACCCAACTCTGGTGACCTGCAACTTATTCCGGCGACCCGTTTTACCCCTGAAACCACCAAACGAGACCACCACCAATCATCTCCGACCTCCTGTAATCTTCTCCGCTTCTCAAAACTAACTGGGTTATAACCCAGTTAGACAAGGATCATTGGTGGCCAAAATGTTACAAGTTGGGAGTGTTGTAGGCTATTTTTGAAGTTGGGATTATTACCGGCCAATTAGTGAAAGTTGGGATTATTAAAATCCAATACCCCGAGATTAAAATATAACTAGCTAGTATTTAGGACCCGTGTGTGGTGGCGGGGCCTTTAAACCGAACAAAAATAGACGTGAAAACGTTAAACCATGCACACGCGTTGCGGCTTGTTACGTCACCATAGTTATAACGAAACGTAAAACGTAGATTATCGTAGAAAAAATAACTAAGTTTATAAAGTTAGTTCATTAAATAAATTTATAAAGTACAAAGTTCATTAAAATTCAAACTAAACCCTAAGAGTTAGTTTGTATTTTTGCTAATATTCTAAGGAAAGAAAAATAAATATATCACATGCAATAAAAAGTTAAAACGTGAAAATATACCAAATAAAAAAAAAGTTATATAGACCACCTATTGGTGTATGCAATAAAATGACATCCTTCTACTAGTCACCAAAGTTTGTAACTATTGTATAACCAAAGTTGACAATTAATTGATGGGTAATTTAACTTCTAACAATAATGAGTTTTTAGTTCTAACATCCAATATATAATTCATATGATTCAGATCAAGAGACCTATACCTTTGGATTCTTGTTATTAAGTAGTTGCCTGGCTTTATAGCCTAGTGGCATTCTGAGAGTGGGATAAGACTTTGGGACCTATAGGTCTTGGGTTCGATTTTCACAAGGGGGTTTTCCCATATTTATTGGATTTCCTCCTGAATTGGTGTATAGGCATTATACCTAATGGGGATGGATATGATCGGGTGGTTCCGCTGGTGGCACGATGATACTCCAGTGGTCTGTCAGTGATCCAAATTTAGCCGTTCAAAAAAAGTAGTTGCATGGGTTTCAGCACCATTATGGACACTTGCACTCTACAGGCTAAAATCATTTTTTTATTATAAGAAATAATATATTAATTTTTTAACAAAAAAAATACAACCATAAATATCTGCCTTTAAAATCCATCAATTGCTTATTTTGTGGAACTTGAAGTTGCATCATTTGATGATGATAAACACCTAATACCAGTAGACAAATAAACGATAGGCGATAGTAACATACACTTGTGATTTTTATTCAAATTATAAAGCAAAGAGTTGATAACAGTAAACTTAAAACCTGGTTTGGTATCTTCTTGAGTATTCAGAACAGGTTAGATTAGTCTGCAACTTTTGGAAGTATATAAGACCACCCGTAGTGGTTGCTCTTTTGGGCGTTTTTGGGGCTCAATCACGCCCATATCGCCCACATCCCCACTACGCATGGGCGTGTTTGGCAGTTTTGTTGTTGAGGCGTGTTATAAATCATGCCAAATGGGGGGATTCTTGGCCAATCACATTTGAGCTTCCATTTGGAGGCCAATAAGATTTTTAAATGTTTTTTTATTTTATTTTATTACAAAACATAATGCCCCACAATCCCCACTACACCCCTTTTGTAAAAACGCCCAATAATGCCCATTGCTGACTGGGCTGCCACATGACGCAAAACGCCCAAGGGTGGATCTTGCCCACTACGCATAGTCTAAGAGTGTAATATATTAGTTGGCATTAGGCGTAGGCACATAGGAGGGTACGGGTTTGGTAGAACCCGTATTAAAAAGGTTTTTAGTGTTATATGTACGTGTTTTTCGACGTCGCACCCATAGAAATTTCGACATCAAGCCCACAGAAACCTTTACACTGAACTCTTTGAAGCCTTAACTGAACCCATATGTACAAAAATTGACACCGAACCTTAGAATATTTGACAACTAACCTTAATCCACATTTCAATAAAAAAGAATCACTTGTTAAGACTACATTCTATTAAAAAATATTTTATTAGCTCATTTAGCCCACATTTAATTAAAAAATTATTAAGGCTTAAGCCTACCACATAAGCCCATAAACCATTTAACCGATATGTATCCTTATGATTATGATGAAAAAGGTAAAGATAAATTCCGTACTGAATTTAAAGTCTATATTAATAATTTGAAAGAAAATACAACGTTTGCGTGTACACCGATCAATGATTTTAGTAGCATATATAATTACATGAGTTATTGAATGCATATACACAGAGAAAGAGAGATACCATGACGCACCATGTGTCTTGGGGCGATGGGTCATGGGTATATGTGTCGCTCCATAATTACACACAAATTATACAACATATATGACTTATTACACAAGTATATAAATAATTACGCGACATGTATATAACTACGGACAATCATGTATATAAAATTACGCATGTTATCGCATATAGCAATCTACATTTTCTTAAAAAATAATCAAAATTTTGTAGTAATACTATAATTAAATTAAAGGTGATAAAATTCTTAATTTTATAGCCTTACTTTTCAAAAAATAATAACAAAATCTACGTGATAATCCCACTTTGTTTTTTAATCTTAAGTCTCCAAATATGAATTTAAGCAAGTTTAATAAAATAAAAAACCTTAATTATTAAATGCGTGTCTTCTTTCGAATTAAATTCATTCAAATTACATTATTCATGGACCGACCAACCCAAATAAATGCATGCCCCAACATTGACATTCACATGTTCATGTCTCACAAAAGGCTATAAAAAAATAAATCAAAATCATATCATATTTTGTCATTTAAACCTGTCATATTAATTATGTCGTATTTTTCCCATACTTATTCGTTACATTCTAAAGATAAGAAATAAGCATTTATCATGCATTAATATTCTAGATTCAACGATTCATGGTATATGTGAACTAAGATAAGACAACAAATATAACATATGATATGTCAAACTAATTAGATATGGTATACTAACTAACTTAATTGTCACTTATTTTTTTTTAATCAAATTCCGTTAACTAGATCCTATAAATAAACCCGTCTAATAATAACACGATTTCTAGATCATATGAACTAGAAATCGTGTTAGTGCTTGAAACTAGACTGGCTGACAAATCGGTTGCTCTGATGATACATCGGTTTCGATCATTCAGCGCAGTCACATAGCTAGCCAATCAACGAAGGGAGGAGACAAGTATCAACGACTTTCACCGGTTTGTTTTGTTTAGAACCGGCTGATTCATTTGTTTCCGGTTCATTAACTCATAAGTAAACCTGTGACGCTGATTGTCCTCACTTTAATTGGTTGTCTAATCAGTCGGTCTGGTTTTCAAAACATTGATTGCATGATTATTAGAAAACTAAGCATATGATATAGTAGATAGATTTTCACATTACATTACCTACATGAAAATAACATGTACTTCATAACATAAGTTACATAGATTATTAAACATAGTACTACAACAAATTACCAAAACAAAGGTTAAAAACCTTAGGTTTGGTAGTACATAGAACATACTAATGATATTTATTGGTCTCTTGCCTATTTATGTCCATAAATTTCAATCACCCAAGTTTATAAATACACATTACCCTCACAATATAACCAACAATCAAGTTCCCAATCCAGATAAAGAGCTTATTATAAAACAATACGTACAAACACGAACCGTATCGTCTGCTCATTCCATCGCGCGCTATACTTGATGTTGCATGCCACACAAAGACCGAACAAGCAAGATGTCGCGGTTGAGTTTGTTCGTCGAGTTTAGCGTCTGTTCTTGCATTTCTCCATAGCCCTCGGTGCTAAAAATTTAATTTAAAACACACTTGTTATGTATTCATATAACATATTTTTTATAAAAAGTAAAAAAAAAAAAAACATATTATTAAAAGGGGGTTTGCGGCGCAGCTTGTTGCCCGTTTACATGTCATTCTTATGTAATTTTTCTATCGTTAATCAAAAGTTTAATTACTATAAAAGAAATTTACCAAGTCCCATGGCTTCCTTCCCTTTCATTATACGTAAACGCTTGCATGAATCAACGAACATCCTGATAAACATAAATAAATGTTGAATATAAGGTAACTAATAAGTGTTATTGTTATAATTCTTTTTGTTTATCAATTATCATCAGTCACTGAAATCTGTCATAATTTTTTTTTTAATAAAATCTAATTTACTTCTAAGAAAAACACGAAGTTCTGATTCTGTCACTGTTTATCACGTAAAAAGTTATATCATTAAACGAAAAATTACTCCCAGGGAACGTCTCCAACGAGCATCCAATCCCCGTCTTTATCTTCGTAGGTCGGAACGTAGTCGGAATTGTTCAAAAGATCCATTAACTTGCTCTCGTTCATGAAATCTTTCAACCCGTGTGATCCACAGGTACCTACATAAATAGTTTCCGTATCAAAATTAATAAAAAAATGTTAGCTACTTAATAAAAGTTAAAAACATTTTCTAAAAAACACATCAGAGGTCTCAGGTTCGAATCTCACAGCTTAAAAGAAAACTATAAAAACAACTACTACTAATTAGTTAACTAATTAGTTAATTAATTAATTAATTACCAATAGTGAAGGAACTGAACATATTGCCCAAAGCATCAGAGAGATCTTGATAACTTTTGTACATTTTCAGGTCAACTTTCCGGAGGTATGGAGCTCCATCCATGCTCACCTTCACAAACGCCGCACCGCCACCACCCGCAGCCTCCTCGTTGCGGCCGATGCCACTCTTCTTTTGTACCGACAGCATGTTTTTCCGGTATGATCTCACCGGTGGCCAACCCACCACTTGTGCCCTATAGTTCATTACATTACAATAATGTACAAAATAAGACTCTTATATATAATTCAATTAAGATATTGTTACTTTTAGCAAAAAAAAAAAATAAATAAATAAAAAAAAATTAAATAGCTCGTGGTTTGTAGCTCGTTTGAAAAGAAAAAAAAAACTAAAAAAAATTTGTTTAAAGAGCTAAGCTCGAGCCAAAATTTGAGCTCGGTTTAGACACTACTAGATATTAAACTGGGATGTTTTCTACGCTAAAATTTCAGCTAAGTAGGTGTCAAGGGTTATTATTTATTATTGTGTCAGCATGAGCATGAACACATGTTAACAAGGTTCAGTGTGCCGGTCATGATCCTTTTGCTTTTGCTTTTGCTGCTTCACTTACGGAAATCTTGTTACGACTTCTCCTTCCTTTGGACTTCAAGTTGAGCCCGAGCTGTCAGAGGTTCGGGCTCAGCTTAGCTTAGTTGAACTAGTGAACAACCTGACTTGGAAAACTTACTTGGCGGGCGGGTTAACGGAGCAACGGGTACCAATGGTGGTGGAGAAAAGCTTCTTGTCTTGATCATTTTTGGTACTTTCTTGATCATCTGATGAGAGTTTGAGCTTCAAGTCCATGACGGTCTCATCGTAGCCTCTCTTTCCGCTGGTGTGCACCGCAGCATCTCCGCCTTCACCGCAGTTGCCGGGTAGTCCTAGTCGTAACTCCGTCTCGTCAAATGACATGTTTCTCTCTATCTCTCAGTTGTGATGTTCGTTACTAGTGAAATCCTTTTTTTGAGGAAAATGGTAGTGAGTGTTGGATTCACACAATAAAATGGGCAAATCATTGTGCCAATAATTTTATAGTATATTATTTTTATATATCTTAAAACAGTAAAAAAACATACTTATACACACATGCACACTTAAACCGCTAGGTGCTAGGTGTGGGGCTTGGGTTTGTGGGTTTGGGCTGACATGTATCGGAGATGGGCTCCATCAGACTACCAAAAAAAAGTGGGGTGTGGGCTAGCCGGCGTGGGTTGATATTTGACAAATATTTTTATTTTTTTTATTTTAATCATAGAATTTAATATATTAATTTTAAAAACACCTATTTAATTAATATTAAATAACTATAGCAAAAAAAAAAAAAAAATACATTACATCACAAAAAAGCAATCTTCATCTTCGTCTTCAACGTTGTCAAATCTAGGAAGTGTTGAAACATTTTGTACCAAATCAGCTAGAAGATTTGCATTTATTTGGCGTGACTCGATTAGATTTTGGTTTTGTGTTCTCTGTTCGTCACTAATGTCTTCGTTATTTGATTGGGTCTCCTCGGGATAATATTCAACTATTGCCCGACCTTCATCCTCTAAAATCATGTTGTGTAGAATGATGCACGCGTACATCAGGTTTCTTATTTGATCTTTTTGCTACAATCGACAAGGCATGCTCAAAATGCACCACCTTTTCTTCAAAACACCAAATGCTCGCTCGATGTCTTTGTGTGCCGCCATTTGAACTTTGTTAAACTTTACTCTTTAAGGATCTAGGGTTCCATCTCTTGAAACAAAAACAGCCCACTCAGGGTGAATTCCATCAACAAGATAGTACCCATGAACTATTCAACATCATTTACAAAAAAATGTTCCTTTAGGTTCAACGCCATTTATCAAATCATTGAAAAGCGGCGAGTGATGAATAATGTTTATATCGTTATGTGAACCTGGCATACCAAAGAATGCATGCCATATCCAAAGATCTTGTGATGCAACAGCCTCAAGCATCATAGCCGACATTCCATGATATCCGCTTGTGTGAGAGTCTTGCCATGCAGATGGACAAAGTTCTCACTTCCATTTCATACAGTCTAAAGTACCTATCATCCCGGGGAGACCATGATATTAAGTGTGATGTTCCAAAAGTTGTTGCATATCACTAAACATCGGTTTTCTCAAATATCTTTTTATATATAGTTCAATGATATAAGCACAAAAATTGTGAAGACTTTCCCTAGCCACCCGTCCCGACATTTTTAAATACTCGTCCATTATGTCGGAACTATTCCCGTAAGCCAATTGTCTTAGGGCGGCCGTAACCTTTGGATAGTAAAATTTAGTAAGAATTGGTTGATTTATATAGAATAAAAGTTAAAGATTTTTTTATTTTATAAAATAGCCGTTGCCAACGGCTAGCCCAACGGTCACATGAACTCAGTCAATCCCAGCCATCCACATCAACTCCCCACCCCGCCCGACGCCAGGCTTCATAACCACGCCAGAGGGGCAACGTCGCTACCCAAGATGGCCCGGTGTGGCTAAAGCGGCATTGGTTTGGTTCCCACGCCCCAAACCCAAGCCCACTCCCCGCGGTCTTAGGCCATGTGTAGTGGTCACCCCCCTTCATCTCCATCACGTGGGACTATTCGACACGTGACAATTGTGTATGAGAGGGGGTTATATAACATCGATGTGTAGTGGAGTTATACCCCTTCAATATATATATATATATATGTGTGTGTGTGTGTGTGTGTGTGTGTGTGTGAGAAGGACTAATCTTCGCGTCGTTGTAATCTTCACGGGGGAGGTCGGAATCCGCCGTATGACGCCGCCCGGGGCGGTGTTTGCCGACGCCATATGGCGCGATGGAGGATGGTGGCGTTATATAACCTGGGAGTACAGAGGGTCTTAAAACAGTAAATTAATATATATATATATATATATATATATATATATATATATATATAGGGTGGGGTTCGACTACAAAGTCCATTTTTCCTACAAAGTCATAAAACACCATAATTTCAGCCATAAAACAAATTCAAAACCCACAAATAACAGAGTGAAGATCACTAAAATATAATATCTAAACCCTAACAATCCATAAAAACTTCAAACACACCATTGTAGAACTATGATTATAAAACACAACATAATAATCAACATAAAATGCACTAATAATAGGCATTCGATAATCAAAGGCTTATCATCCAAAACATAACACAAAACCCACAAATAGGGCGTTTTGGTAATCTTTACTTTGTTATTTGTGGGCTTGTAGTGTGTTTTATGGTTGACATTATGGTGTTTTATGACTTTTTACACTTTGTAGAAAAATAGACTTTGTAGCCAACATACACCTATATAATATATATATATTGTAACACCCCGAAAATATAAAACCTAATATTAAATTTATAAAGTATAAATTTAACGAGAATTTACTAATTAGGAATTTTAACCTAGTTAGTTATTTTCTTCGAAATGGTTCATTACATGGTTAAAGGTTAACAAACTATATGTTGAACAAAGTAGAGGGACCTTAGTTGTTAACTCTGAAACTTAATTAAAAGGAACAAATAAAAAATAAACCAAACACCCCAAATCTGGGTGTTGGTCGATCAAGAAGAAGCAGGGGGCGACACCCCCATTCCAAAAAAACCTTAATCTCACCAAAACAATCAAATTGAGGGTTCAAATCTGATCAAAAACGAAATCTGAACATAGAACAGTGATCCTCATCACAAGAGGATTACAAGGTATGTAAAAATTCGTGTTAATCCTTTGTTTGAAATTCTCATGATTTTGGAAAATCTAAAATTAGATGTTGCATGTGTGTTGTTTGATTAGATTAGAGATGATGTAGTGTCTAGAAGTGAAACCTAGACAACTACATGTGAAATCATGTCCAATTTCAGGAAATTTCATGAACACCTTGAAGGTGGGTTATGGGTTTTACAAGATGAAGATGAACACTAGGGTTTAGGATGATTATTCTAGTGTAATTTGATTGTTGAAAGTGATTCCAGAAAGATATGATGCTTAAAACACTATAGGAGGGCTTTATTGTTGTCAAGTTAGCTAATTAGCAAGCTAAGAAGTTGATTACTAAAGATATAAAAATTCTGCATATGAAGTGTTTGTTGAAATGCCTCAAAGAAGGCTTGAAAACTAGAATTTTGTAGTTAAAACACCTAATCGTGATGTTTTGACTATTATGTGAAATGTGGTTACAAAGAGTTCTAAACATGATAACATTGAACTCTATAGGAAGGGATACCGGAACGTCAAGTGGACAAGCCGGTGATGATTCACGGTTGAAGGGCGTGCGCTAAGGTATGTAACTTGACCCGTTACATTTATTAGATTTGATGATTCTAATGTATAATTGAATCTTGAATAAGAGTGTTCTAAATTAAGCGTTGAAGTCGTTATATTGATTGATTTATTAAATTCGGATGGTACTCGTTGGTAGTCGTCAAAGAGGAGGATTCTTTAGACGAGCCAAACGGGTCAAATAATCGAGTAAAACATGATTAAGGCTCCGTAATATGATGAATTGTTCTTGATGTTTGGTTAATATATAATATATGAGAAATATAAGGTTTTAATGTATCGGTGTCATATAGAAACTGAAACCCGAGAGTTGGAAACCTTGGTATATTGATCATACAAAACCAAACATAAAGTTCCAGGTACTACCGTAAATTACGGTATTACCGTAATTTACGGTAGAGGTGAGATGTCTTACGGTATAGATCCCCTGGTTTACGGTGACCAGACAATTCCAGGTCTCACCGTAAATTACGGTGATACCGTAATTTACGGTGAACCCAGAAAAGCTTTTATATGTTTGTTATTTCAAATGTGTTGTTAAACTTTGGAGCCATATTATATAACAACGTCAAAACTAATGTTTTTAATGGTTTTGATCATAGGTAAATTTGGTGGATCTTACGGGTGGCGATCAAGCGATTAAATGGAGAACCGAACACTACGTTTTGAAGCTTCCGCAATGTTTTTAATCCTTGTAGTCTTTGTGTATGGGTTGTAAACACATGTTAAACAATTTTTGAAACGTTTTAACTTAGTCATTAGTTGACTAAGGTCTTTGTTACTTATGAACTTCGTTAATGAAAGTCATGTACTTAAACTATATTTTGTAAATAAAAAAAAAAGTTTAGGGTGTTACATATATATATATATATATATATATATATATATATATATATATATAGGGTAAGGTTCATGCGATGTCTTTGTGTGCCGCCATCCAATGTGAACACAACCAAAAATACCTAAAAAAATCTATAAAAAAAACTAAAAAAACCTAACCTCACCCCCCCCCCCCCCCACAAAAAAAAACCTACCCCTCCCCCCCAAGCTAAATGCTAAAAACTAAACCCCCTCAAAAAACCTAAAAAAACCCAACACCCCCACCCCCCACCCAAAAACCTAAACCCCCCTCTCCCACCCCCAAAATCCCAAACCCCCAAAAAACCTAAAAAACACAAAAAAATATATATATTTTTACATTAAAATTGCTACTTTTAGTAACAAAAAAATTTTTTTTTTTTTTGGCTACTAAAAGTAGCGACTTTTGTATAAAAATTATTTTAATTTTTTTTGTGTTTTTAGCTATTTTTAGGTATTTTTGTTTGTGTTCACATTGGTTCTCGCAATAAAGGGTGGTTCCTAACGGATCACTGTCCTATATAGGCTAGGGTTCTAGAGTGAACATTAGGTTGAGAGTGAACTATGTGAACTAATCTGAGCCATTAATTGTTTAGATCTTGGAAATTTTAGTAATGGCAGTTTTGTAATTATTTATATGTAAAAAATAAATAAAAAGGGTATAAAGGTAAATTATTAACTACTTCTCTCTCCAGTTAAATAATTAATTACATTCTCTCTCATTTTCTCTCTCACCAATTAACTAATTTTTTAATTCTAAAAAATATAACCATTATATAATATATTATTTCATCTAGAACATGATTAAAAACATTGTAGAAGTGAATGTACATATATGTATTATACGTAATCACCATTTAAAAACGTATGTACATATATGTACATTAACAAAAATTATTCCATCCAATCATCTTCTTTAAGTGTACATGTCCGATTTGTAATGTGCACATATGTACATTCATAATATGCTTCTAAAAGAAGTTAATGGTATGGTTGTTCAACTTGGTACACATGTATATAACAAGTATCTGAGATGATTGTTCGGCATTGTACATATGTGTACACAACAGTCTCAACACGTATATACATATATGTATATTAACAAGTCATATTATTAACACGTATGTACACATATGTACATTATCACACCTATGTTCAGAACAAGTGTACATTATCACACAAGATTCATGATGAGTACATAAAGAATGATCATGGATTTGCAATTATAATTTTTTTTGAATATTTAATCTAAAAATAAAAAATATGTAATCAAACGTTTCGTAAACAATCAAGTCTTGCATGAATATGCAATTAAAAAAAGAATAAATAACACAAACATATGAATTCATTTATTAAAAAAATAATACTTCTTAGTCTTGTGTGAATATAATTATCTCTTATAAATGGCCTGCTGAACGACATGAACGTACAGAGAAATGAAAAATAAAATTATTTTGAATCAATAGAGGTGGAGAAGATAATTATGCAATTTAAGAAAACTATCAAAATTAAAAGTGTAACTGAAACTCAATGGTTAAAATAAATTAAGATTTAAACTAATTTATTGTATGATTACAATCCTACCCTTAACAACTAAAAAGGAAATCAATGGTCCTGATTAGTTCACACAGTTCACTATGAAGATGTTGTTCACAAATGAACCTAATCCTATATATATATATATATATATATAGGGTGGGGTTCTAGAGTGAACACTAGTGTATTTGCGAGCTGAGTGAACAAATCCTGGCCATTGATCTACACACGTGTATGGCTAGGATCTAATCATCAAATCATAAAATACACTAGTGTATTTCAATATCAAATCCTGGTCATTGATCTACACACGTGTATGGTCAGGATTAGTTCACTCAGTTCGCAAGCTACACTAGTTTTCACTCCTGAACCTAATCCTATATATATATATATATATATATATATATACGTATATAGAGACACAAGGACGGACCCACATGGTGCGGGTCGGGGTCCATGGAGCCAATGTTTTTTATAAAATAGTAGAACCGGTATATTATATTTTCAAGAACCCCATAAAATAAATTAGTTGGACCCCAAAGTATTAAAAACAAAGATTGTGTGGTGGTAAATCCCCTTGTGTTCCAACAAATAGATCTCAAGTTCAAGTCTTGCATCTCCTATTTTTTAAGTTTATTTTTTCCATCAAAATTAAACTGTTGTTTTAAAACAACACAACCACCCATTGACCCTTTAAGTTGCTTCTTTAAAATGATAAACTTAATGTCTCCGAATGATTACTAAATAAGACTTCCAACATATAGTGGCGTTCGTAAAAAAAAAATTAAACAAAATTTTGAAGTTATGTGTAGTAATTGCGCTGTTTAGGTAGCTATTGGTTTCAAGCAATTTATTGATGAGAACTTATTGTGCTTTTTCTGAATTACAAACTGACGTTTTAGGGGCTTTTGATTAGAACGAAGATACGAGCTTATTGATGTAAAACTTACCTCGAAACGGTGCTCCAAACGACTTGTTTTTTGTTAATTGGAAGTTTAAACGCCGGAATTGAAGCACCGTTTTCGTCATTTGGAGCACAATTGCAAGGTAAGTTTTACATCATTCGACTCGTGTCCTCGTTCTGATCAAAAGTCCTGAAACGTCAGTTTATAATTCGAAAAAAAAACTTAACTCCGGTAAGTTTTTTTAACTGAGGACCGGTGGAAGAAAAATAGTTAAAAGGTGTGACTGTCAAAGGGAATAAAAAAAGTGGGATTGTAATAGTCAATATTAATAACGTCTAGTAAGGATTAATAGAGGCCAATATCCCTTTGTTTAATTCATTTGTCTCATGTCAAACGGGCTGACGAATATTCAGATAGTTATAAAGTTGTAAACTTGCTAATCAAGTTGATGAGTTAAGACACTCACGTCTGGCCGGAGTGGGGCGACGGGCCTCCCCAATGAGGGGGGGTGTGGGGTGTCTCGCACCCAAAAAATTGTGACACCTTGCCGTTCAAAAAAAAAAGTTGATGAGTTAAGAAAAATATGCTAAGGTTTTACTTTTCACTTTTTCAGGCCTTTAGCCTTTAAGATTAAGATATTTTTTCTGTCAAAATTAAGAATAAGACCATCCGTAGTCGATGATTTATGGGCGTTTTTTGGAAAAAAAAAACGTCGGAACACGCCCCACAAGCCGCCCCCGTGGGTGGTTTTTTTGGCAAATTTCGTTTGGAGCGTTCTTTATTTCACGCCTTGGTTCATTAGGTTTGGCCAATCATCTTTCATCTTCTTTTTGTTTGTCCAATAAGAGTTTTTGATGGTTATTTTAATTTAATTTTATTACACATCTTTTAATATAATGCCCCACATTCCCACCACACCCATTTTAGAAAACGCCCCATAATGCTCTATTGCTGACTGGGCTGCCACATGGCTCAAAACGCCCAAAGGTAAGGGCATTACCACTACACATGGTCTAAAGTTATATAAGGGGGGATGGTATGGTCTTCGGGAACCATTCGGTGAATGGAGTTCACCTATCGGTGAATGGTTGCCGGCCTTCAATCGGTGAGCGGGGAGAGGGAATAGCGGTGAGTATTCACCGACTCGGTGAAGAAGAGGGAGAGGTGGGAGAGAGATGGTGAATGGTGGGCCCCAACCCCTTTTAACCAATCATTTTTTTTAATTCTTTACCACTCTTTATGTGTTTAACCATTGCCAGTGATTGAGTGCAAATGGAGAGTGGAGTAGAGACTTGACATGGCATGATATTATTGGCTAGGAAATAATTCAAACACTCAACTAGTGATTGACCGGTCCCTCCAACCTAATTTCTTTTTTCTATCAAAAGTGGGACCCAATTGGCATGTGATGAGATGGAGGGAAAGGGGCCCATGTGAAACTGTGTTACCCAGGAGTCAAACCCTATTCCATGTGCGCGCTACAGGAGAGCCCGCTCACCCTTTTCTAACCCTTAAAATTAAAAAGTTTATGAATTATGAATTTATATGATTATTATGAGGTAAAAGTTTTATGGTATAAGTTCTCAGTTTAGAAAAGAAATGATTTTCTATAATTATTTTCATTTAAAACTCACATAATGAGGAGTTTAAAACTCAATTTGAATATGGGTATAAACCGGTTCATCGTTATGCACTGATAATACCGGATTTTTAGGCAGTTTGAAAACTAAACCTGTACCCTAGTTGGACCTCGCTATATCGTACCAGTGATGTCTCTGGTAGTCAGTTCAACCTGTAATACCGGTTGATTTGAACCCGTTTTTAAAAACATTACAACAATCGTACCTAGCAAATTTCACAAATAACAAAACTATTCGTAGAGTTTGGAGAGGATAAGATGTAGACAAAGCTTACCTCTAACCGTGTCGGTTTTTAAAACATTGATAAAGATAATTATATGAATAAAACTTAATCAACTCATATCTTCTAATTATGGTAAGAATAATTATAATAAATACTATTTTTTTAATTACAATGTTTACCCACTTTTAATTTACACCAAATTAATCCTAAACTAAAAGTCTAAAACTACTTCTTGTTTAGAAGTGAACTCAAACGTAGCTGGTAAACTAGCCTCACATTGGCTATATTATATCTAATTAATGTAGTAAAGTTGTATACTTTTTTTATACATCTACATCTCACTTATCAGCTTGCATACGTAAGAATTTAAACTTAATACCATTTTTATGAGTAGCAATCACAATACCAATAAACCACTAAACTAGGGGCAGATGTATGTATAGTTTAGGGGTAGCCCAGGCTACTACTTAACTTTGTTAGCGGAGCGTAGAACTAATGCAAATATATTTTCTTCTATCCGTTTTATGTATCGGGGTACCCCTAAACAAACATTAGTATATACCTAGGTCAAAAAGGATTATTTAACTACCCCTACATTTTTCCTCTAAATCCGTCACTGTAATAAAAAACATATATACTTGTGCTAACAGCTAATCCCTAGTTTTGTTATTGTTCTCTTTAGATATGATCAATTATGTGTCTCATTGGCAGTTAAAAAAATATGTATCGTTGACTTTAAACACCCCTCCTAACACAAACACACATGCATGCATTCATATGTACATATATGTGTGTTTAAACAGTTCTAACTATAAGGTCATCCGTAGTCATAAAGCCCCTTGTGGGGCGTTATGCGACACGTGTCGTGCCACGTCACACAGGGGCTTTATGGGCAGGGGCGGACCCACATTGGTGCCACCGGGGTCCCCGAACCCCAATCTTTTTAAAAAAAATAGTAGATTCGGTATATTAAATTGTATATGGACCCCATAAATACAATTAGGTGGACACCATAGAAATAAAAAGAAAGTTGGTGTAGTGGTAAATCTCCCTCTTTTCCACCAAGAGGTCATGGGTTCAATCCTTGATAAGCCCATTTTTCTTATTTTTAAAAAAAAAATCTAGTTCAAACCTCACTTTAACTCGACCCGAACGAGGACCGACACGAAAATGGACCCCATTGAAATAAAATCCTGGGTCCGCCACTGTTTATGGGGCGTTATATCACTTGAGCCCGTAGTCATAACGCCCCTACCCATCATTACCTAATTATTAATTTTCATTTTTATTAATTATTTATAAAAACCCATGCTTTATTTTCATTGGTCAAAGGTTGAAAAGCTTCCCCCGTAACGCCGTGAAAAATATCACGCCTGCCCCCCTTTTTTCCCCATAACGCCGTCCATCACGGTGTGCGGGGCGCTATCTTTCTTTTGGGCGGTATATGGAGCCCCACTACGTATAACCTAAGTACAAAATAAAAGATTCTGATAATTTGTGTAAAGGGGGTAGAATGGACAATGATAGCATATTAAGGGGTTTCTGTCTCCTGGTTGGGCAGTGGGATTAATAGTTAACTCTTTCCCATCTAAAGACTTTTAACCTATAATGTGTAACGAATATAACAGATTTTTGCATCGGTTTTAGATCATAGTTAGGGCTGTAAACGAACCGAACGAACACGAACAAGGCCATGTTCGTGTTTGTTCATTAAGGAAATTAACATGTTCGTGAATTGTTCACGAACGCATACCGAACATAAGTTTATGTTCATGTTCGTTCGTTAAGGAAATTCAGTTGTTCACGAACAGTTCGTGAACATTGGTCTCGAACATAAACGAACGCGAGTAAATAAAAAAGAATGCAAACAAACATTTAACTTGAAAATAAAAAAATGAAAATATAGTTATCCTTAAACATTGGATATAAGTAGTTAAATACAACCATCAAATGATAAATCAAAACACAAGAAGTCTAATGCACCACCAAACGATGAATCCACTTTAACTAACTTAGACATAATTATCCTCAAAAATGTCTTAGCATGTCCAAATTTTAGCTAACTTGGAAAAAATAGGGTTCAAGTTTTCAATATGTTTAGATAAAAGGTTTATTATTATTTTTTTTTAATATAATCAACCGAACACGGACGAACGTAACCGAACATATTACCGAACGTTCACGAACGCAGTCGAACGAACGAGACATATGTTCGTGTTTGTTCGCTAAGCTTACCGAACGGAATTTTTTGTTCGTGTTCGTTCGTTAAGCTAATCGAACGAACATAAACGAACTTCCCGCCGAACGGTTCACGAACTGTTCGTTGAACGTTCGGTTCGTTTACGGCCCTTGCATAGTGTGTTGTACAACAAGCTTTAGGGGTATTTCAAAAAAAAACTTTGAATTTTCACTTTTAACCTAAACTTTTTTATATTTTCTATTTTAACCCCTTTTAAGTATTTTACTTCAAACCCAAAGTTTTCCATCTTTCATAATTTAACACAACACTTTAGTATTTACAACTTTGGTCTCCCATACTTTTTATCTTTCGTAAGTTTTTCATTTTACGTTTCGTTCTAAATTTTGTGAGTTAACATGTCGTAGCGTGCATATGAGGTTCAACGTTTTTTGCTCTATTTTTTCATATTTGACAGACCCGTCGCAACGTGTCCATTTTCCCCTTTTGAAAAGTTCGCCGCAACGGGCGGGTCCTAGATCGACTAAGTTATTACTTTCTACGTTTTACGTTTCTGGTTAATTTCTTCGTATTAACACACTGTAACGGGTGTGCGTGGTTCAACGATTTTAAGTCTGCTTTTTGTTCATTGTAATTTCTACCATTTTATCTATTTTATTTTTACGATGTTGAGAGTCGATGCCATTGTGGCATTGGTGCTACTTGGCACGGTTTTACGAACGTTTTTAACCTATTAATTTTTTTACTAATATTTTGTTTCGGTTTACCCCTATACTTCCTATACTTAAAAACTATTTTTATGTGCATATTTTATGTACGGTTATGTATAAATATGATTTGTTCTACATTCCGAAGTAAACTTTTTTTTATAGACGAGTCAGGTCAAATATAATACGTTTTCGTTTAAAGAAACCATTTTTACGTGCATATTTTTATGTACGTTTTTGTATAAATTCAAGTTGCTCTACATTTCGACATAAACTTTTTTGGGAAATGATTCAGGTCAAATATAATATGTTTTCATGTTTATTTTATGTATGTTTCGTAAAGTTTGTTTCGAACCGAGTGGAGTCTAATTATGGTTTCTTTTTCTCCATTTTTTTCAAAAGCTCTAATTAATCCTTTTCGATTACATGTGCATATTTTCCTTCATACCCGTTACGTTTTCTATGTATGAGTTGGGTCATATATACTTTGATTGTTATGATTGTTCGATATGAATTTGATTTACTTTACGTTTTCCTTCATACCCGTTACGTTATAAGTGCTCGATATGAATTTGATTTACTTTATGTTTGATCCAATCACAATGCTTATACATGTTACATTGAGTTCAACTGGATACGTCAAAATGTGTGTTTTCATATAGTTAATGCATCATATAACGTTTGGATTAATCCATTCAATGTTTACGATGTACCCGCGCCGCAACGCGGGCGGGTCTTAACCCTAGTTTTAAAAAATAAAGTAAACTTTCATTTTCCTTCCCGTACGTGGTTTGATCGTTTTAACGGTTTTGCCTCAATCCTTTAAAAATAGTCATTTTACTCCCCGATCTATGAAGCCCATCACGATTTCACTCCCCACCCCAAACGGCATCCATTTTAAACGTTAAAAATTGTCATGTTTCAGTCTAGGTTTTGGTCTAGTTATGGCCATAATTGTCCATCATATGTTATGCACGTGACAATTTTTAACGTTTAAAATGGATGTTGTTTGGGTCGGGGAGTGAAATCGTGATGGACTTCATAGATCAGGGAGTAAAATGACATTTTTAAAGGATTAAAGCAAAATCGTTAGAACGACCAAACTGTAAGGAGCAAAATGAAAGTTTACTCTAAAAAATATTAAATGAGATTAATGACGTTAGAGTAATCAAACATGACTCTACAACTAGAATTAGATCCAACACAAGCCCCCTCTTCTTATTTTATTTTAAAGTCAAATACTATTAAAAATCATGATATCTTTCATTTTATAAGAGTCCCAACAGATATTCATAGTGTGTATGTTAAATACCGATAAAAAACCCCTATAAAAGGGTATGCATTTATATTTTTCGCATTGTTGTAAAAATCGTGACTAATCGGCGATTAATCGTTAGTCGGACAGAGCAATTTTTCGTTAATCGGTCCATTAACCGGTAGTCGGGCCTAGTCGGACCTGATCGGGTCTTGTCGGACCTAGTTGGCCGACCAAAAATCGGCGATTCCGGCCAGATTCCCACAAAAAACTTGTAAATTCCGGTAAGTTTTCAACCAAACCATGTGAATTCCAGGAATTAATCTTGTATACTTTGAAAAATAAGTTAAGGGACAGTTAAAAATTGTCTATTTAAAATATTTACCTATAAAAATGAGTATATGTATACATAAAACTGAAACCAAATATGTAAGAAATCCGCTAGTGACAAGCGTTTATTTGATTTCACATATATACGTGACAAGTTCAGGAGCTATATATACCAAAAATGGATTTAGAAACTTTTTTTCATACAAAATGAGAAAAGTGTGTAGGATTTTTTTTAATCAAGGCTCGACAATTATTTCTATGCTATTTAGACCACCTGTAGTGGGGCGGTTTTTTTTTTTTAATAAAAAAAAACGCTCAAAAACGCCCCCCCCCCCCCCCCCCATTACACTAGGCGTTGTTTGGCTTTTTTTGAAAAAAATCAAGTTGGTGCTTTAAATAAAACGCTGAAAATTGCATAGGGGCGAGAGATATTAATTCCAAAATTTACCCACTATATAAATAATACCCACTTCTTCCTATTTTTTATAAAAAAATTCACACTTTCTCTCCTACTTCTTCTATATTTTATACAAATATGCATCCATTCCGACCCCCCCTTTGGTGTCCCCGCAAGACCCATGAACCCGAACACAACCCAACCGCAACACCCGTATAACCTTCAAGACATGGACCCGAGCGTTTTAACGTACGCGGCTTACTTGAGTGGCGCCACTCCGTTCGTGCCTCCCACCTTCGGCTATGGTCAAGCCGGCGGGTCGCAACCTTCACAACAACAAGTCGAACCCGATGTCGATGTCGTGCCGGAGACGCAACCCGAACCGGTGCCAGAGAAATCGAAACGCGGCAGAAGGTCGCATAAGAAGAAGGAAAAGGACGAACCTCGACGTAAAAATACTCACCTTAAATGGACGAAGGATGAGGAATTCACGTTGACTCGGGCGTGGCTCGACGTTTCGGAGGACCACGAAATTGGTAACTTTCATATTTTTTTTTACTTTTATTTTTTCAATTTGTAGCAAACTTTCAAACGGGCCCCGTTTTTTGGGATAGAGTTCGTGCACTCTTTTATAACACGTGGGGTCAAGGCGAGCATCGGGACAAAGATTCCATTTCTAGCAAATGGACCGACATCAACAACAAGTGTCATGCGTTCCAAGAAGTGTACCAACGTTACTACAATAATCGCCCGAGCGGTGAAGGTGACGTCGCGGTTTTAACGAAGACTTTGGACGAGTACGAGAAAACGAAATGCCCTTTCCCGTACCATAAGTGTTGGGATCTACTACGAAAAAGTCCAAAGTGGGCGCTAGTAGGTACCATGACGTCTAGTAGTAGACGTCGAGCTAAACGGTCAAAAACATCATCCTCCGTTGACCCTGAAACACCGACATCGGATGCCCGCAATGTCGATCTAAATGAGGTGGTGGACGTTGACGAGGAACTTGAAGAAGAGTTGACCCGACCGCCCGATAGAAGAAAGGATAAGCGAACCGGGAAAAAAACGGTGGAGTCGTCTTCCGATCTCGAGTTGATGGAAGATTTCGAGGAGATGAACCGTCGTCTCCAAGACATTCGCGACCTCGGCCACCAACGTTATGAGATTATGAAAGAATGAGTGGTTGAAACCAAAAATTTTAACGAGATGCAAGAGGCGAGGCGAATGGAAAAGGATATTGAGTTTTTGTCCAAACCGATCGACCATCTCCAAGGCGACGCGTTGATCCTTGCGCAAATGCATCGCCAAAAAATTCGAGAAAAATATGGACTCTAGATCATTTTTTTTTAACTTTATTTTTTTTCGGTTTTTTTATTTTCTGTTTTTTTTTCGTTTTTTTTTTAATTTCAAGTAGTGTAATTTTTATTTTAAATTAATGAAGATTTTTATGTTTTAAATTAAAAAAAATAATAATTGTGAAATGATTGCATGGGCGTTATTGGACATTATTCCCAGTACGCCACTTTTGCAATAATGTCCCATGCTGACTGGACTGCCACGTGTCGCAAAACGCCCCATGGTGGGGGCATTATTTGGCTTAACCACTACACATGGTCTTAGGCGGGTCTTCCACTGCAGCGCAGTGGTTGTACCTATCCCAATGAAGATGAGAACCGGGTGTATACTCAGGTTCGAATCCGAGGGGCCCCGAGTTTTCTATTACGGTGCATTTTCTCCAGAGGGCTTCGGCTCTTGTGGAGGGTGCAACTCTTGTTTCTGGGCAGGAGGCCGGAAATTTTCTCGGGGAGAGCCCAAGCCAAACTCTGATGCCTTGACAGGGACCCGGTTAAGACAACCTAGTCTTGCAGCCGGAGTGGGGCGACGGGGCCCCCTGGTGGGGGGGTGTTAGACATTCCGTCTGTTGAATAAATCTAACCTTTCAAAAAAAAAAAAATGGTCTTAGGCAAAACTTACTTTTATTTGAACTAACTCATATATAATTGATTGGATGATAGTGGTTCTTTCGGTTTTCAAATATATAATAAGCTATGGAGTAAAATGTCAAAATGGTCCCTGAGTTTATTGTACTTTTACCATTTCGATCTAAAAAAGAAACATTTTGTATCTGCGTCTCTAAGGTTTCATTTTTGTTGGCATTTTCGTCAAATTGACAAACTGGGTTAGAATTTTCTAGTTAACTTCTTCATTTTTTGTCGTTTTCCTTATTTAAAAGAAATGTATAATTGTCATTTTATGCCATAATATATTCTAATTAACTGAGGAAAACGACAAAAAGGAGGGGGGGAGTTAACAGAAAATTCTAACCCAGTTTGCCAATTGGATAAAAATGCTAAGAAAAATGAAACCTCAGGGACTCAAATACAAAAGATTTCATTTTTGAACCGAAGTAGCAAAAGTAGCATAAACCCAGGGACAATTTTGACATCTTACTCTATATTATATAATTTAAATAAATAGCACATGTGTGTTCATGTGAAAGTGTATAAACCTTGATATAGACCAGCAATGGATTAGAGGTAGAATACATAAAGGTTGGAATTGTAACATGAGAATGAGGTGGCATGTTTTAAGGGGGGCCATGTTTGACTGCATCAGGTTGTACTATTTGCATCAGTACATGTACGTTATGTTGGAATAGAAGATTAGAAGGTGTGTGATTGATTGCAAAAGGATTGGACCTGTTGCCAGAAAACGAGACATAAACGAATGTAAGTGTGGCCCAGTTCACATACCCATAAAAGTCCAAGTTATTGGCCCATTACCCGTGTGGCTGCTGGCCCACATTTCACCTTCAGCATTCAAGACTTTGCACGTGTGTATAGGGTCTACCATCATGTATATTATAATTTATTACTAGTCACTTACCCGCGCGATGCGGCGGGAGTGGCAATTTACAATAGTATAATTGTTTACCGTTAGTTTATCCGTCGTCTCGTGATATATTGTATAGTACTTAAGTTAGTTTTCTTATTCGTGATATGATGGCACTGGTTTTTCTGTTAGTTTATCGATTCTTTGGTGATCTTCTACAAGAAGAGTACAAAACAAGGAAGTAGATGTAATTAAAAACAAGAAGAGTTCAAAACAGTCAAGTAGCTGGACAAAACAATAAAAACAAAAGTGTGGGGAGTCTCTTGTATCTCTTCCTGTTTTACCAATACATCCGTTCGCTTATGACTTTCTTGTATCTTCTCCTCTACTGTACCAGATTTCGACACATAAAAAAAATGTTAGACGCTTACAGGTGATTTAAAATAGTAATTAAAAGGTAATTTCTGGAAGCAAATAAGGCACAAAATCTACTAACTTACCTTCTTTTTTATACGGATGCGATTAATTAATCACGCAACACTTCCTGGTAGACAACATTTGATGTGTAAACTCCGCGTTGTTTGAATTCTTTGGCGAGATGTACCAACACCTTCGTACTTTGTCTTGAAATCCCTCTTGATAACGCGACATAAAGTTGTCCATGTGAAAATACATAATCCGGTAGATAAATACCAACGTTCGGAATTGTTTGACCTTGAGCTTTATTAATCGTCATGGAAAAGCTAAGTCGAATTGGAAATTGTTTTCTTTTCAGCTTGAATGGGAACATGTCATCTTCAGAAAGGGTTAGAGGGATATGTTTTGGGGGGGGGGGGGGGGGGTTTAGGTTTTTGGGTGTGGGGGTGGGGGTGGTTTAGGTTTTTTTAGTATGGTGACAGGAATATGTTTTGAATGTTCAAAACATCAGGAACCCGAAATACCCGAAATATGGTGAAACACATGTACCCGAAACACATAAGGAATATGTTCAAAACACATGTACCCGAAACACATCAGGAATATGGTGAAACACATGTACCCGAAATAACCTTCTAAAATAACATATTTTACTTTTTGAAGTAACTTATTTAAGATCTAATATAACGCTATTTACATTATTTAACTCTTTAAATAGCTGTTTGATAGGTTTTTTGTAATAAACTTTAGTCACTTTCGATCCGTTTAACCCTTTTGTTTTGTTAGCTATTTTTTATTTAGATACACTCGTTTGAGATACATGTAGATTAAACATAACCCAAATTGCCCGGTTCATTCTTAAAACGATGTCATGAAGACTAAATCTTTGAGGCGATAATTGGGATTAAGACATCATTTGTGAACCTACTAAACTGAAAATTACTTTTCATTGTGCAATATGCATGTATAATAGTTCAAGAATTACTTCAAATGATTAACACCATACCTGTGTATATACAGAATTCAAGAAGCACCCATTACTCATCAATTAAGGGAACTCTGCAAATTTATACACCATTAAACATTACAAACAAACTAAAGAGAGAGTATTTTTTACTTTTTTTCCAAAAAATATAACGAATTGTGCCTTTAACTTCAAAATAGATCAGTATTTATCCATCATTTAACCTGGCTTTATGCGTATCTTTATTTGCCTTTAACTTTGAAAAATAAAACTGAAACATTAATGCCAAATTACAGATACTAAAGAGCAATTAAACACCATGAATGCTTCGGTTTTGATCTTACGTTGCTTGAATTATGTTGAAATCTACCAAAATTAATAGAATCTAAAAGTAGTAAGAAAACCAAATTGATTATTTCAAATAAAAGAAACAAAACAAAGTATATGGATTACAATTTTAACCTTTTCAAAACTATAAATTTTGAAAATTTTTTCTTACCCAAATATCTAGTTTTGCAAAATTATGATAATCCTAAAAGTTCAAGCCCTAATATTAAAAAAAACAGAGGATATCTAGATTTAGTTGCCCAAATCAACAACACCCTAATAATGAACTGAATCTAGCCTAACAAAACAATAAACTGAAACATTTGACCCGTTTGACTAAAAAAGCACCAGCCAAAAAAAATTTCATAAGTAAACGGTTACCAGTAACCTGTTTAGATGTGATTTACTTGCAAGGCTTGTACATGAACTACTTTTAAGAGCCTTTTGAGATTGTAATCAATGATGTTGCCATGTGCAAGAGGAATCATCCTTCAACCGGTAACCCGTTCTTTAGAGGAGGGTTGGGTTTTTTGGGTTGACCCTTTCTACCCTTCGTCCTCTCCTTGCGGCACGCCCGAGCTCCACGAAGAGAATACATAGTTTCCAAAATACAGTTAATTATCCATATTCAAAGAAAACAGTAGAATGAAAATCTTATAAGCATCAAGAAATTTTCCATTGAAATATATAGCATAAGTTAATAAACTGCTGGATTTTTAAAAGCAGAACCTTGCATAAGGTAAGCTAAATATTAGAGGTGCACAAAACGGGTTTATTTAGAACCGGGACCGGGCAGGTACCAGGTCCAGTTATGGTCAACAACCGATTCTGGACACGCTCAGTTTTTTTACCAGGTTTTTAACAAGGGCTACCGTCCTCACCTTCATTAAAGTTGATTGGTAGTACTTCAGAAGAATCTTATTGAGCAATAAAATTTCATATCATCCTTTTGAAAAATAAAATGGCCTTCTCACTCTCAGTAACAACAAGCATCACAACATCAATAGCATTGTGCATCACCTGTAACCAAATATGAACTATTTTTATATAATGAAGATTAAACTTTAGTTACTTCAAGATGATCAATTGATGTAGGTTTTAAAAGGGAAAACCATAAAACCTAAAGATTCTTACTGCTCTGGACTGTAGCCCTTGTATTATCCAGAATTCTCAATCATACTCAAAATCTCCTCATGACAAATCAAAGCTAGCAACACCCACATCCACCTCAGCCCAATTACAGCTTTAAGATCCATATAACAAGTGCCAAATGACCAATCCTACCCCTTCAATATGCATATTTGGAAAGGATGATAACAACTGACCAACGCAACATCACATTCATTCAAATCCAGGTTTACTTTCCATATATCCCAACCTTCATAAGTTACAAACTACCTATTATGACTCTTAAAAATCAGCATTTTATCAAAAAAAAGTGTGTATATGTCTAACAGGACTCGTAAAACAAACCTGAAAAATTGAGCTTTCATCGAATGCATAGAATGACCTGCAGATGCATTGGTGATGGATAAGGGAAATCGAGTAACTTAGTGAGCCAAAAATGAGTATGCAAAGATAAAGAGGTTGTGCACATAACAACCTTCTGCCATCCCTAGACCCCAACCTCTAGCGCCGTGTTTGCCTTTGTTCTTTTCAACATAGCTAACCCTGCCTGCAAAAAGAGAACCGATTTAAAGTAAACAATCTAAAAAAATGAATCCAGATCAAAGAAAAGCTTTTATCCCATCATTCAGCAAAACTCCATTGCCATCATTAACGCCCTACTCTCTTTCCATCCCGTCGTCATCGTCGTTCTCCAAGCAGAGAAAAGAATCGGGATGTAACTGCAGGTGATGGAGACGAAAACAAACATTAACATAATAATATATGGGTTCCACATATACCCTAAAAACTTCAAGAATTTTCTCTCCTAAAGACACCTTCATCATAAATTCATCAAATAACAACCAAAAACAAACATTAACATAATAATAAAGTTTGACCAAAAAACAGAGAGTGGCAAGTTTTAACCTTACTATGGCAATAAAAACCCAGATCTGAATCGCACACACAACACCTAGATCTGAATCTCTTGGATCTGAATCTCCTTGGATCTGAATCGCTTGGATCGTGCGAGAGAGAGAGCAGATGGAAAGGCGGATCTGAATAGCTTGGATCGCGAGAGAGATAGCAGAGAAAACCTAGATCCATATCTGGATCTGGAATCGCCAGAGAGAGAGAGAGACTGGTGAGATATGAGTTGTGAGAGAGATGAGAGAGAATGAAGGGGAAAGGTGGATCCGTGTGAAGACATGAAAGAAAATGGACGGCTGATGATGGATCCGGGTAAAGGGTAAAAGTTTTGGAGGGCATAATTGGAATTGTAAATTATATTGTGCTTTAGAGGGTTGTACAGCATACTTTAGGGGTGTTTTAAGGGAATTTTTATGGACTTTAAGAAGTCCTTTGGATATGCTTTATAAAGTAGTATAGATAAGTTTATAATTATATCTTTGGATATGCTTTATTGTAACACCCCGAAAACGGGTTTGGTAATTAAACCCCGTTAATACTAAAGACGGGGAAAGTACCGTTAGTGGTAAAAGTAAACCGGCAAATATTATGAATTTATTTAAATAATCCTAATATTTATTTAAAGTGAATAAGAGCTTTCAAGAAAATAGGATGGATAAAAGGCCCGATTTAACGAGACTTAAAGTAAAACGGGTTATGACTTCCCGAACCTACTAAACTGACTAGGAATAATTCTAACCTAGTTAGATAGTGACTTGTGAGTGGGTTAAAACACTTAAATTATGAACTAAGGAAAATGGAGGGGCCAAACTTGTTAAACTTGATTTATTAAAAACAAGAATTAAAAACAAACAAAACACCCACTTGGGGTTGTCTGGTCGTTGAAGAAGCGGGGGGGGGGGGGGGGGGGCGACCTGGGTTTCTTCAAACCCTAAAATCCTCACAAAACTCACAAATTGGAGCCTCTAATCAAGTCTAAATCGAATTTCAAGCACAAATTCATGAACACCTAGTTGAAAGGATCATAAGGTATGTAAAATTGTGATGTTTTGATCCATCTTAAATTCTAGGTTATTTGTAAGAAACTGAAATTGAGCTTGATTATGTCATGCATGGATGAATCTTGAAGTAATATTATGTCTAGGAGTAAACCCTAGTAATTTATTTGTTAAATTGATGTTCATGATTGTGAATTCATGATTATACTCTCATGTGTCAAGTGGGTTTTGGAGAATTATGTTAAACACTAGGATTATCCTTGTTAACTTAGTGTATTAGAGTTCTATGAAGCAAATCTAGAATTTTTGGTATGAAGATTTGTCATGAACATGTAAAAAGATGTTTAAATCTTGGTTAAATAGTTAGTCTTGAGCTTGATTTCTAGTAGTAAAATTTCATGCTCATAAGGTGTTCGATGTAATGCCTAAGTGAAATTGGGTACCTACTAGTTCATATGAAGAACTTGATTATATAAGATGTCATGATGAATGCTAGTGATATGATGAACGGGTCTCACTTAAAGATGAGAACCCATAGTTCTTGTGAAATGAATGAATAAATTAGTCTTGATAATCGCTTGAACTAACTAAAGTGATTAAAATGTGATAAACGTGGTTAGAACTTTGGTTAAAACGGTGGTCTAAAGATAACGCCCACCGGGTAATTAAAGAATGCTAAAACTAGTTGATGAACTCGAATATGCAATTAGTACACTAATGGGCATTTGACTTTTAAAAAGTCAAACTGACCTACGATGTGATGAATGATAATTAGACATAGAAAATAAGTGAGGTGGAATGGTCGTGATTGTTAATGACTAATTTAACCGCCTTGTAAATGATTGACAATAGTTTGACGCGTAACAAGCTAGGTGAAAGCTTGGAGGAGGGAGCGGGTCAAACGGAGCAAGTACGGAAAGAAAAGCGTGGCGTGGATGCGAGGTAAGTGTAAGTTACACACTTATGTAGAATACCCGTTTATTCGATACGTTGTAAACGTGATAACGATAATATTGGAAATATGGAAATTTGTCAAGTGTCGACTAATGTAAATCAAGGTTAAAAGGATACCCATGGCGTAAGCCGAAATGGGTTGAATTTGTAAGAAAAGGGTGTAAAAGAAAAAGGGGTATGGTTATAAAATCCGGGATGGGATGGATGTATGAATTGGAAATCAAAAACGATGTTGGGCATATAGTCCAAACGGGTCGAATGGTGATGATAACACCATTTGACAATATCGACTAATGTGGTTGTCAAGTCTTATGTTAACAGGACCGATTAGCCAATCGGATAATTGCGTCACCATTGATGGTGTGATAATGAAAACGAGGTATAAATTGGGTCTACTTGTTGATCCGGGCCAGGTACGCATAATTATGTTGTAGTTAAAAGTGTTATTTTGGTCGAATAATTTGAGAGAGAGTCCTTCGTCATAAAAGGACTAAAATCGACCAAAACGCCCTTGTAGGCTAAATGGAACAAACGACCCTTAAAGGTTGTTTGGAAACGAGTTTTATGACTAGGTAAATACTTAGAATAAGTATAGAAGCTGAAAGAGGTATTATATTAGCTAAATGGCACGATTTGAGTTTTTGTCGTAAAATAATGATTCGAGAGGTAAAATTTGGTTTATATTGATCACCACATTAAACCTACCTAAAATACAGTTGGGGTGGGATATTATAGGATAATAAATGTGGTAATGGAATGCTAGAAGCAATCGAATGCTATTTTAGGTTCGAAAGTGCTTAAATACCCTTAACGGGTCAAAATAAGCATACGAGTGAAAATGGGTTTAAATTGTGTAATAAACCTGTGATTAGAACCTAATATGGTATATAACATTTATTTGAAGAAGTGTAGGTGATGTAGGAGTCAAACAAATATGTTTGTTTGATAAAATGTATAAACGGGTAAAATTTGATAAAAAGGTAACGAGTCGAAGGCTTGAAAGTCTCAAAATTTATTTATTTTGGATGTTGGATTTTAACTTCATAAGATGGAGAATTAAATTACGGACGCGTAGGAAAAAGAATCGGGTAAAACGGATCAATAACGAAGAAGTTATGGCCGTTTCCGTGAAATCGGGTTGAGCTGGGAATGTACAGCAACAGCTGAAGGCAACAGTCTGTGAAAACAAGGGCTAGGCGTGACGCCTAGGCCCTTGGCGTCACGCGACGCCCCTAACTCCGGAAAATTTTTAAATTTTGTCATTTTAACCCCTGTACTTGTTTGAACTTAATATTTGACTATCAAAACTAACTTTTAAGTTGGTTTTGATCATAGGTGATCGCCAAGAGTGCCCGGATGAAGATCAAGCAGCTACGAAGAACCGAACACACGATATTAAAGCTTCCGCACAGCGTTACGTCATAACTTTTAAATGGCGAACTTATTTATATTATGTTGAAAACTTTTAAGTTGTAAAAGTTTTAAATAACTCGTATTTTCTAAGGATACTTAATGGTAATTACATGTTTGATACCGTATTTATACGATAAATTTTCAAAATATTAACATGGGTGTTACAAGTTGGTATCAGAGCCTTGGTTTAAGAGATTCAAGTATGGCGGGAAAGCTATGCTTGGACTTAAACCTTACGCTCTTGATAAAGATTGGTGTTCGGTTCGAGGCTTGATCGCAGATCCGGTGAGTACATGTATATCAAAGGTTTAGTATGATTAAAGTGTTGAGAACAACACATATGGTTATCGTGTAATACACGTTACACCAATAAAAACGATATAGAATAGATATAGTCAACGAAATTACACGCGTTGATGCGTATAGTAGAAAAGCCTTGTATTATAATACGGGCATCCTTTAATGTTGAAATTATTAACTGTTGTATATGTTTTAGTTGAAGGACACTCGCATATGAGGATAGCGAGAGCTTAACAAATTACGGATATGATAGAAGAACGGTCCAAAGTATGACAAGAGGAGCATGCTCACCAAGGACTAAATCGCGTAACGACATCGAACAAAGTTAAAGGCAAGAAACGCCCGTCGGGGCAAGCATTACCAGGTGCGTGCTTTTAAATATAATCGCACAAATAACAATATACAACAAACATGTAGAGACTGATTGTTGCATATGTAAGTTAGAAACTTGGAAAACCTGAATAGAATACCTATCCAGGATATTATTTCCAAGAAAACTAAATAGAGGCGTTACTTACATAGGGCGTGATGTGAAAACTATAAAAAGGTCATGCGTGTCATGTGTTAATCGCTTACTCTGGCCAAGTAAGTAGTGGCATATGATACCATGAACTTCTTATAGTGGACACGTTTACATCCGATGTAGTAAGGACGGGGTTAAAGGGACAAATTAAAAAGTACCCAAATGAATCAGATAAGCAGAATATTTGATCATAATGTAAACGCATAGTCGGGTGACGGAAGCGTATTACATTAGGATGATGAGTCCGAGTGAAGGGACAAAGATTAATGTAAAATGATTAAAGTATGCAATTTGGAGGGGTGTGCTTACACTCGAACCCGGAGAATCCAAATATGACTCTTAACGGGCCGATTTTGTAAAACGCCAAATTTGAGAACAAAGTAGGAATATAAAAACGAAACGAAGTCATAATGCATACCGTAAGGGTTGCAATAATAACGATTTCGGTAAAACACCCGGTTGATGGGTAAGGAATTAAACGCATGCGTAGACTGAGAAACAGGAACGCGAAATAGAAAGTCAAAAGACTCGGAATATGAGTCATGACTAAAAGATGACAAGAATTTTCGCAAACATAAATTTTGGTAATTACGTTCAACCATTTCAAAGTTGGACGGGTCAAATAAAGAATGAAGTTTGACATTCATAAGTGATGAAAATTCACCCAAAATGAGTCAAACGAGTCAATTAAGGAATAACGCTTAATAAAATAGGAAAACGCAACAATAAGATAGAAGGACCCCGGGTAATGGGTTGTAAAGGAGTATAAGTATGAACCGGGTAATGGTAAGCGTAAGACAAACCGATGTGTAAATGACGCTAGAAGTCGTAAAGTCGGAAAGGATAGTCCGAAAGTAAACAAATGAAACCTTAGACTACGGTCAAAGTCAACTAAAGTTCAAAAGCAAAATTAAATGATTCCAAACATAACAAAGGATGCTTTAAAGTTATATATGTATAAATACAATGGAATAAAGACTAGAATAAAAGATACTCTACAGGATCATCATAACCTACGGGATATTAATTAGTGTAAAGGTCTACGGGGCCAAAATGACCCACGGGTCATGAATTGAAGCAAAGGGATCATAAGGGCCTCGTCTTAAAGAGATGAAAGCTTAAGGAAATAGCCTACGAGGTTAAGTGAAGGAACCTACGGGTCAATAGTGGAAGGTGAGGGAACTTGTTACGATTCCCCGCGTAAAACGAGAAACGGAAAACAATAAATTATGGGTTGTCAATTTCCTTGATATGAGTAATTGACATAGTTAAAGAGAAAAACGTTAGACTAAAATTCAGTTTTAGTAAGAAATAACATTTTTACAAATATAAATTCTGATAGGAAATTGAATAGTAAGCATGAAAGATTCAAGTCTTGACGCTGATAGGCGCAAGACGATATATTCGAAAAATGATCTTTTCAAAAATGAAAGGTTGATATAAATTAAACATGATGTGACACGATCACGGTTAGGAAATGTAATGTGAAGTAAAATCACATTATAACCAAGCGAGAGGTAAAAAGTAACTGGGCTAATAAGTCTAGTTAAAGAGACCGGTTAAGGTCAGCAATTTAAATCAAGAAATTTGGTTCGTTTGTAAGCGGTGGATTCGGTATAACTGAACCGAATAAATGAATTTGAAAACAAAAGAAATTGTTGCTAAAAGTGAAAGATTTCACTAAAGACCTTTAAACGGGTCAAGGTAACGGATTCACAAAGAGTTCGATAATATATAAAAGCGATGGATATCGCTAAGTTAACTAAACTAGTAGAAATAACGAAATTACGTTATTTCAAGTTGCATTATGTCGTATGAGGTACGTAAATGTTTTGTAACCAAAAAGATATTACAATAATTTTCTGGTAATACTAACAATCGGTTAAAATATGAGCAATGCTCAATTGATTTTCGAGAACAAATGCATGGAGTTAAACTCGATAAATTATGTAAGAAAAGGTTTCGAGGACGAAACCTCTTTAAGGGGGGTAGACTTGTAACACCCCGAAAACGGGTTTGGTAATTAAACCCCGTTAATACTAAAGACGGGGAAAGTACCGTTAGTGGTAAAAGTAAACCGACAAATGTTAGGAATTTATTTAAATAATCCTAATATTTATTTAAAGTGAATAAGAGCTTTCAAGAAAATAGGATGGATAAAAGGCCCGATTTAACGGGACTTAAAGTAAAACGGGTTATGACTTCCCGAACCTACTAAACTGACTAGGAATAATTCTAACCTAGTTAGATAGTGACTTGTGAGTGGGTTAAAACACTTAAATTATGAACTAAGGAAAATAGAGGGGCCAAACTTGTTAAACTTGAAACTTAATTTATTAAAAACAAGAATTAAAAACAAACCAAACACCCACTTGGGGTTGTCTGGTCATTGAAGAAGCAGGGGGGGCGACCTGGGTTTCTTCAAACCCTAAAATCCTCACAAAACTCACAAATTGGAGCCTCTAATCAAGTCTAAATCGAATTTCAAGCACAAATTCATGAACACCTAGTTGAAAGGATCATAAGGTATGTAAAATTGTGATGTTTTGATCTATCTTAAATTCTAGGTTATTTGTAAGAAACTGAAATTGAGCTTGATTATGTCATGCATGGATGAATCTTGAAGTAATATTATGTCTAGGAGTAAACCCTAGTCATTTATTTGTTAAATTGATGTTCATGATTGTGAATTCATGATTATACTCTCATGTGTCAAGTGGGTTTTGGAGAATTATGTTAAACACTAGGATTATCCTTGTTAACTTAGTGTATTAGAGCTCTATGAAGCAAATCCAGAATTTTTGGTATGAAGATTTGTCATGAACATGTAAAAAGATGTTTAAATCTTGGTTAAATAGTTAGTCTTGAGCTTGATTTCTAGTAGTAAAATTTCATGCTCATAAGGTGTTCGATGTAATGCCTAAGTGAAATTGGGTACCTACTAGTTCGTATGAAGAACTTGATTATATAAGATGTCATGATGAATGCTAGTGATATGATGAACGGGTCTCACTTAAAGATGAGAACCCATAGTTCTTGTGAAATGAATGAATAAATTAGTCTTGATAATCGCTTGAACTAACTAAAGTGATTAAAATGTGATAAACGTGGTTAGAACTTTGGTTAAAACGGTGGTCTAAAGATAACGCCTACCGGGTAATTAAAGAATGCTAAAACTAGTTGATGAATTCGAATATGCAATTAGTACACTAATGGGCATTTGACTTTTAAAAAGTCAAACTGACCTACGATGTGATGAATGATAATTAGACATAGAAAATAAGTGAGGTGGAATGGTCGTGATTGTTAATGACTAATTTAACCGCCTTGTAAATGATTGACAATAGTTTGACGCGTAACAAGCTAGGTGAAAGCTTGGAGGAGGGAGCGGGTCAAACGGAGCAAGTACGGAAAGAAAAGCGTGGCGTGGATGCGAGGTAAGTGTAAGTTACACACTTATGTAGAATACCCGTTTATTCGATACGTTGTAAACGTGATAACGATAATATTGGAAATATGGAAATTTGTCAAGTGTCGACTAATGTAAATCAAGGTTAAAAGGATACCCATGGCGTAAGCCGAAATGGGTTGAATTTGTAAGAAAAGGGTGTAAAAGAAAAAGGGGTATGGTTATAAAATCCGGGATGGGATGGATGTATGAATTGGAAATCAAAAACGATGTTGGGCATATAGTCCAAACGGGTCGAATGGTGATGATAACACCATTTGACAATATCGACTAATGTGGTTGTCAAGTCTTATGTTAAAAGGACCGATTAGCCAATCGGACAATTGCGTCACCATTGATGGTGTGATAATGAAAACGAGGTATAAATCGGGTCTACTTGTTGATCCGGGCCAGGTACGCATAATTATGTTGTAGTTAAAAGTGTTATTTTGGTCGAATAATTTGAGAGAGAGTCCTTCGTCATAAAAGGACTAAAATCGACCAAAACGCCCTTGTAGGCTAAATGGAACAAACGACCCTTAAAGGTTGTTTGGAAACGAGTTTTATGACTAGGTAAATACTTAGAATAAGTATAGAAGCTGAAAGAGGTATTGTATTAGCTAAATGGCACTATTTGAGTTTTTGCCGTAAAATAATGATTCGAGAGGTAAAATTTGGTTTATATTGATCACCACATTAAACCTACCTTAAATACAGTTGGGGTGGGAGATTATAGGATAAGAAATGTGGTAATAGAATGCTAGAAGCAATCGAAAGCTATTTTAGTGTCACACCCTGATTTCCACGTGTTACCGGTGGGCCCGGTGGGGGAGTATCGTGACGTCATGGTTGGCAACGTAATAGTTAAACAACACAATATCAATATGCACAGCGGAAGCAAATTTAAAAATATGATACAACCGAATTTATTATTGTAATATCAAAGTCACAATATCCGGAAGTTTATCCACCAAAGGATCGAAATGAAAATAGTATTTATGGTTCAACAGACTTCAGGCATCTTAAGCTTGCGAGACTTCTAATGATGCTAAGGAGAAACCCCAGCCAATTTCGCTTAGTACATGCATTTAATCTTTTTTGGGAAAATACGTCAGTTTACACTGGTAAATACATTCAACTGACTCATTTTAAAAATGATTGAAAATTAGTTTGGATGCACGTGGCATAAACATTTTATAATTTGATTAAAATGCACAGAGGCAAAATTAATCTTGTATAACTTGGGCAATTATTTAGCTATATAATCTTGCGAACGAATTACATGTTACTTAGGCGTTCAGTAGCCCGGATCTTGTCCGGGTTAAAGATCAATAGACACACCACATTTATTCTTTTGTGCGCTGACAGGTGTACGCCTACACCCCGCGCTTAAGTCGTGGCCATTACTTCGAATGTTGCCATGGATATCCGGGACATGGTCATTAACCCCCAAAGGCTGTAAAGTAAACAAGACTGTTTAAACGAGCCGATCAAATTATTCAATTAACCACCTAAGCGATGGAAGATTTGATGCCCGACCAAGCGGTATTTTATATACCGTAACCCAAGCCCGTATAGGGAAGATAAGTTAAAAGTATTTACCTGAGCAAGTATTAATCACAATAAGCAAAATGCACGTAGCTTTTACTGGTTCTCCTAATCTGGAACGAAGGTTTAATATAACCTATTAGAATCCTAACGGGTCTTTAATTAAGCTTAAGCTTAGACCGGCTAGTTTCAAAGATACGGTTCGTACGCACGATTAAGCGAAGACCGGATAGAATGTGATTTAGACCCGACAAGTTTGAAGACTTTTTTAATATGGGTTTATTATTCACATTCTGGATTTTAAGATAAAACCGTTAAGGTTTGACCCGTTTCGGCTAATTTATGTAAACTTGTTACATAAACCGAACCGTACGCGTAATAAGCGTGACGGGTATTCATGAGAGCTATATACAGGTTTCCTAAGTTAATTATGTCTCAAATATGTTGTGACATCAGTAAGATGTCTTTCATTATGCCCGAAACGTGTTTAAACACAAACTAGGCCCCGTAGGGGTAGTTTGGTCATTTAAAAGTTTATAAAAGAGTTTAAGTAACAACCTGAGTTACAGGTCTGATGTAATCAGCAAATATGCTTAATTTTCTAAGTTATATCAGTAGGTTAAAGCATATATGTGAAATTTATCATTTCTAACCAAACTATGCCCCGTAGGGGTATTTTGGTAATTTCACATAAGCCGAAAAGCTCAAAACTGGAGTCTGAGTTTATCAACCTTTGCTTACTGTTAAAATATTCTAATTTGCCTAAAATATCAGTAGGTATCAACCCGGGTATGTTCAATATGATTTTAAAACATACTATGCGTTAAAAACGCTAAATAAGGCGATTAAAGGCCATTTCCGGGTTCGATACTTAAATCTGATATTTTTATATTTCCAGAAGGCTTAAAATAATTTATTTATCATATGTGATTAGTAGCAAAAGATTTGGAGTCGTTTAGATATGTAAAACTCATTTTATGGCCCGTAAGGGCAAAATCGACAATTACCGGATTAAGCCTACGACTACTAGTTATGCTCAGCCTAAAATTAATTAAAAATCTTTAAAAATCCCAAAATAATATATTACATCAGGGGGTATCAAGTTTGATACCAAAAAGTAGGCTTAACTAGGCTATACGCTAATTACGCCGTTTTATTAACATAAAGCTTTAAATTTGCGATAATGAGCATAACTCTCAATCTACAAGTCAAACTGATGTCAAACTTTGCATACAAGTTTATATATCCAAATATAGGGTTTCTAATCTTTTACTTTTCCAAAAATCACGTTTTAAGGTAATAAGGGCATAATGGTCAACATATGAGCAATTAACGGAAACATGCATATTAATTGGATAACTAATGAACCAAGGTGTATAATCACAGAGGGTTGTACTAACATGTAACCTAGTCCAATTAAAGCTCTGAGGCATTTCTAAAACATGCCTAAACGGGTCAGAACTGAAAGTCAAAGTGAAAGTCAAACTATGTGACTTTCGGTTCCGAACCGGGTCTAAACAGGAAATTGTCGGGTTGAACATGTTTAGACATGTTCTTACACTTATTACCACGTTATAACAATGATCCAACAGGTTGTATATGATCTTCAATGTTAATTATGCATAAATAGCATTTTAGACTTCCTGTTGACTTTTTAAATATAAGTTTGACCCGACTTTTGACCTGGTTAGAGTGGCGATCAGGGGAAACCCTTTTGAGGGTTTATTACTCACATAATCACCAACTTATAACTACTTTTAATTCGAGATATGACTGAGCCATTATTGACTAATCTCGAAGTCAAACCGTAATTACGATGGTTTGACTTTTAGCTAAATAACTAAGCTAAACTTAATTAGAAAAGGTTAAACATACTTACAAGTGTCTAATGGATGATTAGGAAGGCTTGGGATCTGCTTTGGAGTTCCCGAGATGATCAGAAGTGAGTGCAAGAATGTTTGTAACTTGAAGGCCTTATATACTAGTTGTAATCACCATAAGGTGTTGAAAACTAAGGCTACAAGTGACCACAATTGTCCCACAAGTGTCCCTGGGGTCTAGGAACATTTTAGGGGTCGCCCAATAGTGAGAAATACCAGTGAGATTGGTCAAAATCGCGCAAAACGGGCTGCAGCCGGTTTCTGGTCGCTGGGCAGCTGCTTGCGCACCGTAAGGGTCTCTTCTTGCGGTGCGCAAGCCTTCATCAGGGACCAAAATGTTGTTCTTTCATGCATTCGAAAGGGCAACTGATGTGCAATCGATTTTTGGCCATGTTTTATCAATAAGGGGCCTCTAAAAAGTGCCATGAACAGATACATACCCTACCATTTTGAATTGTTTGCTTGGATCCTTTATAAAAGTACCGAAAACTAAGGGTCACCGTAGGAAGTTCTTCGTAGGAGTCCACCAATTAAATTATGAATCATTCATTGCTATAATTCACTGAACTTGAACATATACTAGATGTTTTTAATATGATTTGAGTCTTGGGATTTATAACGAGGTCGTTCAGAGGTGCAAAAGTTAACATGACGACACTTTTAAATCCTGTCAAACCTTTGTTTAATAATCCGAGTTTATAACGCGTTTTGTCTTTCATGACACGTGTCGTTCTTTCATTGTACACGAATTTTCGAGGTGTTACATTTAGGTTCGAAAGTGCTTAAATACCCTTAACGGGTCAAAATAAGCATACGAGTGAAAATGGGTTTAAATTGTGTAATAAACCTGTGATTAGAACCTAATATGGTATATAACATTTATTTGAAGAAGTGTAGGTGATGTAGGAGTCAAACAAATATGTTTGTTTGATAAAATGTATAAACGGGTAAAATTTGATAAAAAGGTAACGAGTCGAAGGCTTAAAAGTCTCAAAATTTATTTATGTTGGATGTTGGATTTTAACTTCATAAGATGGAGAATTAAATTACGGACGCGTAGGAAAAATAATCGGGTAAAACGGATCAATAACGAAGAAGTTATGGCCGTTTCCGTGAAATCGGGTTGAGCTGGGAATGTACAGCAACAGCTGAAGGCAACAGTCTGTGAAAACAAGGGCTAGGCGTGACGCCTAGGCCCTTGGCGTCACGCGACGCCCCTAACTCCGGAAAATTTTTAAATTTTGTCATTTTAACCCCTGTACTTGTTTGAACTTAGTATTTGACTATCAAAACTAACTTTTAAGTTGGTTTTGATCATAGGTGATCGCTAAGAGTGCCCGGATGAAGATCAAGCAGCTACGAAGAACCGAACACACGAGATTAAAGCTTCCGCACAGCGTTACGTCATAACTTTTAAATGGCGAACTTATATATATTATGTTGAAAACTTTTAAGTTGTAAAAGTTTTAAATCACTCGTATTTTCTAAGGATACTTAATGGTAATTACATGTTTGATACCGTATTTATACGATAAATTTTCAAAATATTAACATGGGTGTTACATTTATGTTCTTCATCCTTTTGGACAACAAATCATTAATTACTATAAAGTCAGCTGACTTGTATTATTTTAGTGAGTAGAAATTGTATTGTAACAGAAAAATCAAATCAATTAAGATTAGAGTTTTCTATTTCTAAAGGACGACGGCGTAATTTTTTGCCCGTCTAACTGCTATCCTCATATAATTTGCCCTGATAATTGAAATGAAAATATCTGTTTTATCCGTAAAAAAAATTAAGAAATTAATGATTTGGTTATGATTTTTGGATAAATGATTTTTATGATTCGATTATAGACAACATAATTAACTCAACTGACCTATAAGTGGAAACATGATGTATAAGTTGACATGAAGCGTTTATGAAAGTCTGAAATCGTTGACATCTAAGGACATGAGTAATGGGCATTATAGGGGCGTGAAAGGGTTTCATAATGCTCTCAACATCGCCCCGTTGGGCATTATATGGGCATGAAGAATGATGGACATTTCTAGAATAATACCAAAAGAGAAGAAAAATAATAGAAAGTAATGAATGAAACAGGCATTAAGATTCATTAACCGTTACACATTTTTAAATGGGCATTATGATAGTAATGTAGCGAAAAATGCCCCTTAGTGGGCATTAACCATTACCCATGGTATTATAGGGGTATGAAAGGGTTTGGTAACATCCCCAACACCATCCCCTGGGCGTTATAGAGGCATGAAGAGGGAGGGGCGTTTCTAGAATGCTCAAAGAGAAGAAAAATGGAAAGTATCGAATGGCATGGGCGTTAAGAGACATTACCCGTTACACATTTTTTGAATAAGCGTTATAATGCTGATGTGGCGAAAAAATGTCTCTTAAAGAGCATTAACCATTACACATGTTTTAATGTGATCTTATAAAACTTAAATGATGTATCATATATAGCTATTTTATAGTATATATTGGTATGGATGTAATCTGTTAACTACTAATTATGATCAAGTCATTCTTTCACTTAAAAGTATGCAAACATTATTTACATCTTATTTGGATGGTGACTGATGTGATGTTAGTAGAAATAGTTTATATTTAAAAGTCATTTTAAGGATGAGACATATTAGTATCATGAATTTATAATTATTTATACATGTAAATTGCTTTTGTAGTGAAATTGTGGCATACATAAATGTATTTACTTTTAGTATCCTACCCTCTATAGTGTCATGTAATGTAACAAACTAGCAATGATACTACAAATATTAAGTCCTTTTATAAGAATAAAGTCCAAGTTATTTTAATGCGTAAAATTAGTTATTTTTTTTTTTTTTTTTTAAACTTAAGCATGTAACAATCATGAGGGCAAATTCATTTTCCCTTCTAGTGTGAATCTTCTTATTTTTCGTACATTTTTTGCACCAACCCTAAATTTTAAAATCCAAAACAAATTCATATTATAAATCATATGTAAAAGAAGAAGGATGAAGATAATAGCGAAGAAGATAGGAGAAAAAAATTAATTGAAAAAGCTTCCAGGTATATGAAGTTAACAAAACTGGTGGAGCTCCAATGAGCTGGTGGTGTAATGATAAGAGAGAGACCTGGTTTTCTAAGTGATACAGGTTTGATTTATGTCTTCCCCATTATTTTCTCCGGCAGCTGGTGATGATGAGAGACTAATTTGATCCTTGAACTGAGCGGGGTTTACCTTACCGCACTATCGTGCCTTCGGGCGAGTGTTCGTGGGCTTTGAATTGGGTGAGGGTTTTCCCTGATTTGGAGACGAGTGTATCCCGATGTAGTGAATTTCGCCAGTAGCCCATTTGAAATATTCGTTGGCCGTTCAAAAAAAAAAAATTGGTGGAGTTATTTTCTTTTGTTTCAGCATCCATTAATTGTTTCACGCTAAGAGCATTCACATTCCACCTTCCTTTTATATCTATATAACTTTACTAAAAAACACATTTTCCCTAAAATTTGGTTGTGTTATAGAAAATCACACATCCTGTTCTCTATTTCTATTTTTATCTTAATCACAAACACTTATCTTATTTTATTTTTTCTCTTTCTTATACACTAAAAAAAATACATAGACTTGAATTTGATTCTCTAAACATAGAGAGTTGTTATGCTCTTTATTATAGAGAGTGAAAAGTAGTTGTATTTTGGATGTTAAATTATAGAGAGTGGAATGTAGTGGTATTTTGGATGTTTTTTTATATTATTCTGTAAAATTTTGAGATAAAATATCTATAGAGAGTAAGTTGTGAATGCTCTAAACATGGAATGAAAACCAATGTTTAGCTTGAGGGGGATGTGAAGAACACTAAATGGTTGTTAGTTAGTTGGTAGTTGATTGTTTGTTTGTTTTTGAACGGTCAATGAATCCTTCAAATGGGCTATTGGCGAAATTCACTACATCGGGATACACCCGCCTCCGAACTTGGGAAAACCCTCACCTACGGCTGAAGCCCGTGAACACTCCCCCGAAGGCACGACAGTGCGGTGAGGTAAAATCCGCTCAGTTCAAGAATTGAACTAGCGATCTCCACCTATTCGCCTAGTCTCTCATCATCACAAAGTGTCGCAGATAATATTGGGGATGGCAGGAATCGAACCTGGGTCTCTTAGAACACCAAGTCTCTCCCTTAGGCTGGAGGGTGTGGGGGCACCACCCTCGCCAGCTCACCATGTATAACGCTCCATAGGGCTCCATCACCACACCCTCCATTTTAAGAGGGGGCGCCATGGTTGAGGCGCTAGCATGGTAACGAGAAGATTAATGCGTTCAGGTGGGGCCCACAACATGTAATCCAATCATTTTTTTTACTTTTGTTTAATAGGGGCCTCCATCCACACCCTGCAAATTAAAGGGGAGCTCCATGGCTGACGTGGATCCTACATGGCCTGATAAAGCCCCTAGAGAGCTCTAACCACACCCTCTAGCGTTACCACTCCCTCAATTATTCAACTAGAAGGTTAATGGATAATTTAATAGTCTTTTATGTTGTTTATTTAAGTATAAACTTATGTAACTGAATGCAATAATTCAGAGAAACATGCATTAATTTCATCATATACTTTCTCCCTATAAATCAAGATTAGTCTATAGTTTGTATATTTCAATATCATATCCATATCCATGTCGCTTTCACCTTACAAGATATATTCACACTACATATCTTTTAATTTGATCATTGATTGTTAGTTTAAACCAATTAAAACAATAATAAATTAAAACAGATTAAATCGTAGTTTAGCGGATTCAAATTAAGGCTGCAAATGAACCGAATGAACACGGACAAGACTTTGTTCGTTTGTCAAGAAATATATGTGTTCATGGACTGTTCATGAACACTTACCGAACAAGATTTTATGTTCGTGTCCGTTTGTTAAGAAAATGAACTTGTTAGTGTTCGTTTGTTAATTTTAGAAAACGAACGTTGATGAACACAAATGAGCATAAACTAATGTTCATGTAAACAAATGCAAACAAACGAGCACAAACAAGCGTTCATGAACAGAATATATAAACACTGACACTGATTAAGTATTTTATTTGTCGGAATTTCGTCGTATTTAAATAAAATATAAAAACTAAAAAACTAGTGAACTATTGAACACAAAACGAACATAAATGAGCGAACGTGACCTCTGTTTATGTTTGTTCGTTTAACGAAACGATACAGTTCACGGCCTATTTGACGAACGTTTGGTTTGAAAAAAAAAATTAGTTGGACAGCTTTTCTATTCGTTTAATCAAACGATGGAAGTTCTAGTGGCCACTTCTATATTTTGATATTTGGGTTTTTAACATAGGTTTGGGTTGCAGTTGCCGTTAATACGTTTTATATCTTCAAATGCTTAGGCTGGAGCCCCCTAGGGGCTTTATCAGTTCACCTAAGCGTCACGTAGGAGCCATGTCAGGCTGGGGGCTTTATCACGCCCCCCTTTAATTTGCAGGGTGTGAATGGAGCCCCCGTCATCATTACCTAATTATTCATTTATTTAAATATTTATTTTTTAAATTAAATAGCAGTTTTAATAACTAGAAAATTAAAAAAAAACATAATTTCATTAAAAAAAATAAAAACACTACAAAGTCATTAAAAAAAACACAAGGTACTAGAAAAAAAACACAACATACTAGGAAAAAAAACTACATATATTTTGCCCGAATTTGTGCCGTACGAGCATCTAAAATAACTCGGTCCTCCTCTGATAGATTTGACAAATCTCTTGCGAGAAAAATCATGTCTTTTTTGATTTGTTTCTCCATTCTTATTTGTTGGTCTTTTTCCCTAATGGAGATTATTTTTCCCTAATGGAGATTATTTTTGTTGAGACTTGCCTCGAACTCGCTCAACTTTGACGGGCCATCTGATGGCGTACGCGGGTCTCGGCAATACCGGTTCTCTTGCTCGTTGTTTTGCAAAGTTTGCCAAAACGGATTGTTCGGGTCCCATGGCCCATGGGTTGTTGGGAAACATTGTAAAGAATGGTTTAAAAAAATGTAGAGACTGATATAAAAAGTATAGAGAAAGTGAAGGGAATGGAATAAAAAAAAGTGAAAGGAATGTGGGGTATTTATAATGTTAATTTATAAAAAGGGTGTGGCTATTTGCACCCCCACTTTTACTGCTTATACCTCCATTTCTAAAAATATCAGTTTTATAATTTTATAAATTCCACCCTTATATTTTCTAATTTTTGAAAATAAATCCTTATGTTAATATTATTTTTTTACGAAAACTGTTAATATTCGGTTTCATATATAATATTATCTTTTGTTCGCTGATTATACACAAGTAGATAGCACACCGTTTTGAAATCAAAATTCAAAGTTCAAAATTCTATACTCTTCTTCAACAGCAACTTTTAAATGTTGTTCTTTTCTTCTTCTATCCTTTTAAAAGATCAACAGCAACAAAAATATTATATTTTCTTATTCGATTAACAACCTGCAATCAAATCCTTTCATTTCATTTTTCTTTTTCTTTCTGTATAATCAACGAACAAAAACAAACTTTGAACAATTTTACTTGTGATTTCAACTGATTTTGTCGATTTAAACAATCTATAACCGATGTATAGTATTCAAAACGTTCAAAACTTCAAAGAAACAAACTGATATGTGTCTGAAATATTCAAAATATTACTGAAACAAACCGAAAATCTACCGAAACACACCGAATCAGTTCGAAATACGCAAATGATACATCGAACAGATCCGAATCAGTCCAAAATGTATGAAATTTCAACCGAAAATCATCGAAACAAATAAAGTTTAACCGAAACAAATTACAACTGAAGTTTAACCAACATATTGTACAGTTCGGTCTGGATTAGGATTTTTTAGCTCCTTATACCGGTTTATACGAGAACCGTACATAACTTCCCAATCTGCTGCAGCGTCACTTCGGTTGCTACTCCAAAGACTGTTCGGTAGAGGCATCGGATAGTCTCCTTCTAATCTAACATGGATGAAATGGTTTCCATGAACATGAACAAGCGACACCACTTGATGAGGGATACGAATTTGGTTTGGATCAGTCAATAGCGGGAAGAAAGTTTGATTGCCGGCGATGCTTAAAAGGTGAACAATCACACCAAATCTTTGAGCAACGAGGAGTCCAGTGTGGGGCATATCCATCCAATGATCAGCGCTTGCAAATCCCTTTCCTTGAAAATCTATGTTGCGACGTAGACGGTTATACTCTCCAGTGACAACTGTGTCAAAAATTTGCGTCCATATTTTTGAGTTAATGTCCATCTCTTGTACAAGTTCAGTTCGAATAAAACTCCACAAGTTTTCATCCATCTCCAACCCCACAGCGACAGATCGAAACCCACAATTACCATCGGGATCGACATTTTTTATACATGAAATGTACGGGTGAAAGATGCTTGGGATTTCTTTCATTAGTGGCTCAGAATCATTTGCGTAGGAAGTATGTCTTGGAGGCGATGGCTTCAAATCCATAAAATTATATTCAACCACATTTGGCGATGGTTTCAAATCCATAAAATTATATTCAAGCACAATACCTTCTTTTTGTTGTTGTTTCTTTAAGCTTGGTCGTCCACGAGTTTTTTTCTTAACAACAGATTCTTTCATTAATGGCTCAGAATTGTTCGCGTCTAAACGATGTCTCAGAGGTGATGATTTCAAGTCCATAAAATTGTATTCAACAACATTTGTTGAAATAACGTAAGCACATGGTAATCCACAACTGTTACGAACTTGACAACCACAATTAGAAGAGTTTAACTTGCTCTCTTCCACTATTATATCCAATGCTTTATGAGAAACAGAACCACATAGTAGTTTCAAGACTGGTAAATTATGTTTATGCTTTAGTGTGTTCTTACTCTTTTGGAAACTTGCTTTAATTGATGTATATTGTGAATTCACAATGTCATCAATGCAACCAACAAACTTATCTAAGCTAGAATTTGCTGAATTCAAGTATACCTTTAGCTTTGCATGTTGGCTCTCAACTCTGTTGGTTGTCTGATTTCTAAAATGTAAGCATTCATCAGTCCAAACCGAGACAAATAGTTCTTTGTGATTATCCAACCAAGTATTTTCCAGGTAATGTAAGACACCTGTAAGATGATGACGAGGACACTAATAAATAAAACACCACCGACAACAACAAGAATAATAATAAAAATAATAATTAATACCTGGATGTTTGGTCAACATTGATTGAAGTTCTTCGTATTTTTCCTTGTATGATGTCAAAGTTTGAGACTCAATTAGTGAACTCCACATTCCAGTAAAAGACTCCCACTTACGTTTCGACTTGAAATGTGACTTGCAATTCCTAAATATGCTTTGGGAAATGTGAAATCTACAAAGTAATCGGGTAGCATTCGGAAAAATTTGTTGGCATGCATTCATGAGTGCGAAGTCTCTGTCTGTAACTATAACGCGTGGTTGCATGCAGTTATCTAGAATTGACTTTAAGCAGTTTAATACCCACAAGTAGACATCCTTTGTTTCTTTATGCATAAATGCAAAAGCTATAGAAAACGTCTTGCTGGTAGAAGTTACACCAACAATTTCAAGAAAAGGTATATTATACTTGTTTGTCTTATATGTGGCATCCATAAGCATCACATCTGGGAATGCACGTAATAACTCTAACGATGTCGGATGAGTGAAGAATAATATTTCCAACTCATTTGAAATACTATTGGTAGAAGTATAATAAGTATAAGATTTTTCATGTAAATGAGACATAACAACCTGCATTGGACTTTTCCCTTTATGGGTTGTCTTTCGAATTTTATTGCGTGCATTGTATACAGTTTTAAGCGTAGAGACATTATCTTCATTCTGCTCCTTTATGATACCGAGAATATCTCGTGGCGCCACATGCTTCTTCGTCAAATCTGCCACTAACTGAAACTCGTTACATGACAATCGCCCTACAAATGCATGCCCCTCCATATGTTGTGCAGGTAGATGATTATGTTCATCGCGTATCACATTTAACTTCCAAGAATCGTTCTCTTTTGTATATGCCCCGATCAATTCAAATGGACAATCAATTTTTTTGGTGCCAGTTGCTTTACTTGTACCTTTAACGGGCCTGTACGCTCCACCACGTTCACACATTAGTATGACTTTACAATAGCCACTTGGCTTTTTTTGTGATCTTTTAATAACGATAACATGACCAACAGCACGTGCGGTGTTTTGAACCCATTTAATCATCTCTTCACGAGACTTGAATGCCTAATAATAAAAAAATATTACAGTTGGGACATATAACTACAAACATTATGTAAATAAAAATACAAGCTTATAATCCTTTAAATAAAACGTATACCTGATTGGTAGAAAATGCAGACATCTTTTTGTATAACTCTTGATGTCGAACTGTGATTAAAGTTACAACGAAAAAAGAAATTTTTAAACAAATTTCACTTAAAATGAAAAATCACTTTATGATCTAAAAATTCAAAAGTCTTGTTCTGCCAATTAACGTTACAATGAAAAAAGAAATTTTTAATTCTTAACACTTTTGAATAAGAAATTTGAAGATGGTAAAGTAGAGTTTATTGCTGGCCAAACTAGTGTAGGGGATGCTGTTGATGGTGTAATAAAGATTTTAAAAACTGTGGTATGCATCTTCTGCATGTATACTTAATGATCATTTTTGTTATCTTTTGAGAACGATAGAAAATGCTTGCGTTGACTTTGAAATTCATCCGAGTTGGTGTTAACATGTAAGATGGTTTTTCGACATGAAAAACAGTACTAAGAAAACTAACGTGAAGTGGCAGAACAAGAACACTTTTAATGAATTTTTGAAATAGATGACGAACACTTTTAGTTAGAATACATACCAAGAACAACTATGATGAAAATCAAAGTTGAAAATTTTTGTTTCTTCAAGCTCTTTCTTAATCTCCTTATTTCAATTAGTTGTAGGTTTTTTTTCTTCCATAGGATTGTTACATATATATCTAAATATTCAAACTATGTCAATTAGATAAACCTCTAGAAAAAATAGGGATATTTCATAATACAAATTTTGAAAAAAATACAAAATACAAGGGTTGATTGTATTTATTTACAAACTTTAGGGGGGGGGGGGGGGGGGGGGGGAGTGCAAACAGTAAAATTTAAAAAAATGGGAGTGCAAATAGCAACACCCTTATAAAAAAAGGAAATTAATTTTTTTTAAATATGACCGTTTGGTCAAATGTATTAACTCTCCTCGATCCACGCGTTTCTTGCTCGTTAACACAATGGAGCCCGGCCTATGGCGCCCCCCCTTAAAAAGTTGGGTGTGGAGGTATAGCGCCTCGGGGCGCTATAGATGATGAGTTGGCGGGGGTGGCGCCCTCACACCCTCCGACCTTATAAACAATCATTTAGAGTTCTTGAAATGTGAATTGTCATGTTTCCTACAGTATTTTGCTGCTTAATATGTTTATAATCATGGTTTTAAAAGACCTATGTATATGGAATATATTCGTTTATTGTTGCACAGTTTGTTTTGTATGTTGTAATCAGGATTTTAGAAAACTAAGTAAAAACTGGAAACCTTTTTTTTACCATTCCCTTCTGATTACTAATCCTACATCTTTCATACTTGCTTCATCATCATCATCATCATACTTGCTTGTACTTTATATTATTAGACAAAAAATGCTTGATTCATGTTTAATAATGCTCGGTTTGGTCTTACGATTACTGATAAAGATGGGCCAACCAATGTAGCTCCTCCATCTACCCAAAAGGAACCTTCTACTTACCTTGGGCGGTAGTATTATATGTAAATCGCGCAACTCGCGACTGGGGAATGACCCTAGTTCGTTTAATATTGAAAAGTTAGTTGAGACCAAAACGTACAAGTAATAGGCCACAAGGTACAACAACATTACTGGACGTGGGACATCCCAATAGACAATTTAGTCCTGAAAGTTTTCTAAATTAACTAGTGTGTTGTGTTCTCTTGTGGTCCAACCATGAACCATCCAAACAGTCAAACACTACTTTGGTGTGGGCTTTAAAGCTATGAGGCCCATGGACTTTTCTCACTAAAACGATGGCCCATAATGCCCCCATTAGTTTGACAGTCAAACTTTGACATTTGACTAGTCTTCTACACCCGTATCACCTTTTCTACCCTAAACCCTAAACTTAGACTGACCGGTATGGTGACGGAGGGATGGACAGGGGTGGCGGGATGGGGTGACGGAGCGGCGCCGAGAAGAAAGAGGGGGGCCCACATGTTTTGCTCCGCCCTGTACGGCGAAATTCCGACGGAGAGGACGATGACTGGACGCGGGGGGGGGGGGGGGGGGGGAGGGGGGCACGGTGTTCAAACCGGCGACGGACCGGGACGGTAGGGGGACGACCCCATACCGTGTAGCCTTATATGCATGTTTTGTTTTTACTATATTAATATTATACTAGTGTCTCCGCGCGATGCGGCGAGTGTAACACTTTGCATTACGATACTTGTTTCTGAAAGTTTTATTATTAGCGTAATATTTATTGTAACATTATTATGGTGGATATACATCGTAAGTGTTACACATGTCTCATAACTAATAGAATTAGCATTTAATTTATCAAGTATTTTAAGAAACCATTGATCAAATAAAGTAACATATGAATAAGGAAAAATAAGTCTTACATAAAAGTGTAAAACTAAAAGCTTAAGTGTGAACTGTGAACTACTTTGCATAATGATAAGATCAATTTAGGCATACGCCTTACACATCCAAAGGTCCGTCAGTGATCCAAATTTGGCGTTAAAAAAAACATGTATAAAAATGTAAATATTGTCATGAAATGTTGGTCCAGTGGTCTAAAGGTCTGCTCTCTCTAGTGGAGGCGCATGTTCAATTCCCGCTTTGGTCATTTTCGAGGGACATCTGGATGAAGGGACGAATCGGGGCTTTAATCCCGGGTTTGAACCTGACGCGGGCGAGGAGTTACGGATTCCATCTGATTCCCGCACATCAGGGGGGCATGGTCTCGTGGCGGTCGAGGAGTTAACTTTAGACATAGCCCCGAGTATGATGAATTTACACGTGAAAATTTTTGCCTTAAAAGAATGTAAATATTATTTAGAAGTATACATTTTTAGGACAAATAAACATAAATTTATATCTTTCAGACCAAAACAGTTGTTCAAATCTGTAATTTAAATTTATAAAAAACAATTTGTAATAATTTTATAATAATAAAATAAAGTATTTCTTTACGCGGGTTCCCACCAATCAGAGTCCACACATGGCCAATGTCACCATCTTTCTAGACATAAAGGGGGCCTACATCACATGGTGTTCTCCCCATTGAATGGGTCCGAGATCCAACGCTCAGGATTTGATGTGCGGAAAGCAAAATGATCAGCGCAATCACAGCCGTTGGTAGGGAGGACCACACAGGCTGTCTACACTATGTTCCCTTTTTAATTCACAGCTGACCCGAACCTGCCGGATATGGACCAACACCCCTTGCTGTATTATTCAACCGCTTGTCTCCTTCGTTGACAACTAACTACCAACGCTCTTTATGCGCGTGACTTTTAAACGCATTGTTTTTTTTCAAGAGCAGTTAATTTTTTATTTTTATTATTATGTTTTTTTTAACGGCTAACAAATCTTCCAAATGGGTTACTGGTGAAATTCATCACATCAGGATATACTCATCTCCTAACCGGGGAAAACCCTCACATAAGGCTGAAGCCCGTGAATACTCGCCCGAAGGCATAGCAGTGCGGTGAGATAAAACCCGCTCAGTTCAATGATCTAACTAGCGATCTCCGCCTACTCGCCTAGTCTCACATCATTACAAGGTGCCGCAGAAGAGCAGTTAATTTTTTAGCCCAATACTTCTAAATATAGACGTGCCTAAAGGTTTTGCCTTTGTCATGTGTCTAAAGGTTTTGTCTTTGTGAACTGGTCACCAACTTCATTGATCGTTGTTTTTTTTAACGGTTCATTTTTTCTCTAACGGTCAAAATAAGTATTATAATAAAATATACCAACTATATATTATTTACCAACTTATGGTTGTGAGGTAAAAGTACTATTTAATTTTGTTTCATTTTTCATCCTTACACTTTTCTTCTTTTACAACTTTGTCAAAAACTATTTTTTGTTATCCCAACACTTTTCCACTTTCAACTTTGGTCTCTTTTATTTTTCATCTTTTACAAATTTGTCATTTTACGTTTCGGTTTAATTTTTTTCAAGTACACACGCTGTAGTGCGTGTGTGTCGTTCAACGTTTTAATGTTATTTTTTGTTCGATTTAACGACCCCGCCACAAAGTACGGGTCCTAATTACTAGTTGTTTAATGGAAGATAAAAAAAAATATTTTCTCAAATATCTATATGGAACTATTCGTTAACGAAAAATAATAATTTTAAAACGAGATAATTGATGGTAAATGAATATTGATATTTGTGTGAGGGTGTGTAAGATATAATTCAAATTGATCTCCTGTTATTGTATGAAAGTTGTACTTGTTGTCTACTTATGTGATGCTTGTTTGTTGGGTTTAGTTATTTCTAGAATTTTCGGGTTTAGAATGAACTCACGCTTCCATATATCGAATGGTAAATGGTTCATGTAAGTTGAAGTGAGATAAGAACATCTTAGCGAGGAAATGGACTGCCAATAATTGATTCTCCGCAGTCAATAACCGACTCTATGCGATAAACTAAGCGTAAAGGCAATCCTAGTTCGGTTAAGAACAGTGATGATTCCATTGTTTTGCCTAATGATTGTTAGCCGATAAGAACGATGAATAAAGGAGGTCATAGTTCCATGACAAGCTCGACGACCACAAAAAAGAAATGAGACTTTCCTAGCCTTGTCGGGATATCACTTGTCGGTATATAAATCATGTAATACACGTCGTATTTTTTCATAGAAATGTGAATGTCGTACTCTTTCTTTCGTCATGTGATGTTTGTTTGGTTGAATTATTTATAGCCTTTTCAGGTTAGACTGAATAACCTCGTTAAAAAGTAACCCCAAACCAAATATTCGACAAACAACATTCATGATAAAGAAATACCTATTGAGCCCCCTATTTGTTGGTTAAAAACATATATAAATATCATTATATTTTAAACTTTTACCTTCTATTTGTTAGTTAAAAAACTTTACATGTACAAAATATTATCATATTATATTATATTATTATTATACATTCTATATGTTTTTCAAACTTTATCACACATGCTAGTGTGCGAGTGGGCATCAAAATTCTAATGCCGTGAGATCCATTCACAAAGAGAATAAATCACCTAAATCATGTCTCAACCCTAATCTTTTATATAAAACTCATCTTCCATCAACCCAACCCACAAACCATACATTCCCATTCCATTTCTATCAAACCCCACTCACCGGAAAACCAACAAACTCGCCGGAAAATCAAGAAACTCGCCGGAAACCACCCACTTCTGATCAACAATCAAGAAACACATGGATCTAATTAATTTCGAAGCAACCGAACTACGATTAGGGCTGCCGGGCTCAACCGATGACCAGCCAGAGATGAAGTCAACAATTTCACATAAAACAAACAAAAGAAGCTCATCGGAGATGGATTCGAGTGTCTCCGATGAACATGATTCATCAAGATCCCCACCACCCACCAAGTAAGTTGTAAAACCCATGCAAAATTTAATTATATGACATTTAGAATTTAGTTAGAACATGGGCTCCCGTGTATGTGGGCCCATGTTTAACCAAGTTAGTTAAAACATGGGCTCCCGTGTATCTGAGCCCATGTTTAACTATAGAGTTCTGATGAGATCTGGTGTATTAGTGCTGGTATGAACGTAAGTGTAGCTCATTTACTTATGTGAAGTGTTGTATGGTTTTTAGGACACAAGTTGTAGGGTGGCCACCGGTGAGATCATATCGAAAAAACATACTTCAAGGGAAGAAAAATGATCAAGCGGAGACGGGTTCGGGGATATATATAAAAGTAAGCATGGATGGAGCTCCATACTTGAGGAAGGTTGACCTAAATGTGTACAAAAGCTATGGAGAACTCATGAAGGGTTTGCAAGATATGTTTAAGTGCATTATAGGGTTGTACTCTGAGATGGAAGGGTACAAGTCTGAATATGCACCTACTTATGAAGATAAAGATGGAGATTGGATGCTTGTTGGGGATGTACCATGGGATATGTTTCTTACTTCTTGTAGAAGACTTAGAATCATGAAGAGTTGTGAAGTTATAGAGAGTTGATTTGAGTGTTTTGTATAGAGGGTTTTATTTTTTATTTTCAAGAGATGAAACCACTAAAAGAGAAAATAAAAACTAGATATGTACATGTATATATGATCATGTAATTTTTTTTAAGATTATATACATCCTTAAAGTTTTTTGGAATTTGAAATACCCATTTTACATATCAATCAGTGGAGAATAAAAAAAATTCACTTAAGTTCACATTTTTGTTGTTTATTTATTTGTAGAGAAGTGTTTTCGAGGTCGTGTTATCTTAGCTTTTTTTTTATCATATTGAGTTATCGAGTTAAAAATTAATCACATAATTATTTATAGTTATTGCAAAAGATCTATAGAGAGTTGCGATATCCCAAATAAACTTGGGTCTCCTATCTCACTTAGTGCAACTTGTCGTTCTTCTTTCTAGAATTTGTAACAAAATGAATTAATTTAGGGTGAATGGTTGATTTAAGATGTGGGGATGATGGTTAGCAAAAGATCTAGTCGTTGACATTTTCTTGATGGGTTTGGTTGCCATGTCTAGGGGTTGAAAGAGGTGGTTACGGGATGGTCGGGGTTGTTTGGGTTCGATGGGGGTGGTTATGGTCGGAAACGTAGTGGTAAGTGTGTGCAAAGGTTAGGTGGAGATAGGGATGTAAACCAGCCAAGCTGCTCGTGACCTACCTGAGAGAGGCTTGCTAAAAGCTTAAATCAGGGCGGGGTCAAACGAGCTCGAGCCTAAAAATAAGATTGTTTAATAAACGAGCCCGAGTCGGCTCGTGCTAAACGAGCTATTATTCAACTTAATTTTATTATATGTATATTCTTCCAAAACAATACCAACTTTATTTACGTAGTTGTAACAACCGTTATTGTTTTAACACTAATGCATAATACCTTTTTCTCGAATTTTAACTCACAAAGAACACACTACCGCAAACCCCCAACAAAAAAAAGGGAGCAACCACAAAAAAACTAATAAAAATAGTTACATCAAATGAAAATTACGTCATTTTAACCAAAGACAATCGACTTAACTTTAGATCTATGTTTAAAACAAAAACCTCAACGACTTTGATATCTCTGATAACATCCTTTATTAACTCTTTGCTCAATAAGTGCTTATCATTCCTAGCTTTTCGTATCCACCAACAAGCGATGATCACAATCCCATGGAAAACTTCCTTCTCTCGATCCCCCAAACCTACGTGCATATACAAACCCAACAAATCGCTAACCGAAAATACAAAAATCGAAGGCACCCTCCACCAGATACTCACATGTTGTCACACCACCGTGACAACCAAATAAGCGGGAAATAAGTGGTCAGTTGTTTCAACACCCAAGTCGCATAACCATAACCAATTGATCGGTTAACCAAAGTTTCGTAACCATAACCAAAGTTTTTATTGACCAATGGTAACTTGTGGTAGCCACGCTTACAAACAACCCTCCACTCATCGATCTTCATTCTTGTTGCCCCCAAAAACTCCACATTTCATCTTCTTCTTCACCAATTCATCCACCAAAATGCTAGCTCGTCTCGCATCCAAACGTCTGCTCGAGATCCGTCAAGTCTTCCGTCAATCCCCTCAGGTTTATCCCCACTGTTTTATCCACTTATTTCAATCGTATGATTTCGATTCATGTTTCTAACTCATACCCTCTTGTTTTTCAGTCAACTAGATCGCTATCCACTGCCTTGAACTATGTAAGTTGTAATCGATTTGTTCTAACTGATTTGAAGAGTTTGAATTTGATTTGTAATTGGGTATTTTGTGTGTTTGTGTAGCATATTGATACTCCAGATAATAACCCTAATGTTGCTTGGGAATTCAGCTAGGCTAACAAACCAAAGGTTGGAACTTGGAACCCTATTTTTGTTTTAACTGATTACATGATCATGAATTCGTATCTTTTTTGGGTTTTGTTTGATAATTGTGGCTGGCTGCTGGTTATAGTTAGGGTTTCTGATTGAAATCTGGTGTTATTAATGGGTATATGGGGATAGGGCTGTAATCGAGAGCTCGGTTCGTTTAGGAGCTGAAATGTTGAGCCTGTTAAAAGCTCTAGCTAGCTTGTTTCTTTTAAAAGAACAAAGATTTTTATATTTTTACACATATTGATATGTATAAAAACAAAAAGAATGGTATTTTTAAGTTTTAACATACACATAATGCAGAATATATAAACAACAGAATTTGTAATTTTTATATATTAAATTTATGGTTATACTTTTTAGTTATAGTCTATATAAAAATTTGGGCTTTAATTTAAATGAGGGAGCCAACAAGCTGAGCTTACCTTGGCTCGGGCTCGGCTCGCTTACAAACGGGCCAATTTAAAGCGAGCTTTTTTCGAGCTTTTTGAACAACCCTGCATGTGGAGTGGAAATTTCCGTAGGAACCAGCCGAACATATACACTGTTAGACGATTGTAACAGTGTGTTAGCATAGGGTTAGGAGTGTAACATTGTGCTCTACAAATACCGCCTCGTTATGTAACCCTAAACACAACAATCAAATACAAACCATATTTACAATCTGATTTACTCTTTATTGAAATCTTGGTATAGAAAAGAGGTGCTTCAATGCGTTTCACGCGCATCTATGTACAACCAGACAAGCTTTATTTACGACTAGAAGTTGCTTTTCTCTCATCTGTTTTACTAACAAATATATTTATCAAGCAAACCTTGCATAATTTATGCATACGTGAGGTTCTTTTATACATATAAACCTCCTACAGACCCTATTTTTTACCAAGAACTACATGAGACACCTTTTTAAACCAAGCTTGAAATGCATTTTTGTATTGACTTTATTGAATGCATCTTAGAATGTAATTGCATGTTTTGAAGGAATGTGACTGCATAGGAATTAGGGATGGGGAATTTGTTTTATAGTTCTGACTTGTGAGGCTTATGCATAATATGGAGGAACAGACAGTTAATACAAGTAGTTATTGTAGTTAGTTGAATCTGTGGGAACATCTAGTATTCCTACTGGTCTAAATATGGAAAAACACTAATAGAAAGTTGGAACAGATAAAGGGACCTTTTGGGAATAGTTTTTGGTTTTAGACTTCGAGCAGTGAAAACTTTGGAAGGAATAACGCCTGAAAATAGTCGATGGATGACTTCTAAAACTCACCCTCTATAAAATTTGGAAGTTTTTGGAAGTGATGGCATCATTTATAGATCATAATTCATAACTATTTAATCTGGCATAGTTAAATCATGGAGGGAATTTTACCAATTTATGTTGTAAATTGTAATAGCATTTACACACTGACCTCCCCCTTTCTTTATATTATCTCCAACCACAATCTAAGGGAATTAATTACTGATTAAAGAATACAAATTCTTAGCGTGATCAGCAGATACGTGAATTGCGTGCAATGAAATTCCAAACATAAAGTCACTAATCTCTGGTTTTGCAAGCGCGTTTTCACAAATAGTCACCCTATGTTGCAAGGTCTAGCCTCATTTCTAGTATTAAAAAAAGCAAACACAGACTTACTAATTACCTCTACTATTTGATGAACAGTTAGGTGGTGTACATTTCACAGAATGGAATGGAATCTAGATGGAATTGGAATTTAGATTCCATTCCTTATGTTGTTCGTTTCAACAAAGGAAGGAATTGGAATCTCAATTCCATTCTTGGTCGTGTTCGGTTAGCAAAGGAATTGGAATTGGAAATAAATTCCTTCAAATTCCTTTACACAAAGGAATTCAAAATCCTTCCATATTTTGTAGGAATTCAAGTAAAGTCTTTGGAATCTTCGATCGGTCACCAATGTCGAAAATAGGCCCACCGTCGACCCACAACAATTCCATCCGATTTAGCCCGCGCCGGCCTGAAACGTCCCGACCTGTTAACGACCCGACTTGCCCCGTTATGTACCCGAAACATCTCGAACCGACCCGGACCGTTAACGGCCCGAAACGTCTTGATTCCGCCAGACCTCGGTAACGGCTCGAAACGTCTCTACCCGACCCGTCCCGTCCTGTTAACGACCTGAAACGTTCCGACCCGAACAGATGCGTTAACGACTCGAATTGTTTTGATTTGATCCGACCAATTAAGGACCCAAAACATTTCGAACTCACCCAAACTGGCCCGTTAGCGACCCGAAACGTCTTGACCGGACCCGGCCCGTTAATGATCAGAAACATCTCGACCGGACCCGGCCCGTTAATGATCGGAAACATCTCGACCCGACCCGGCCTGCTAATGACCTGAAACGTCCTGAGCCGGCCCGTTAACGACCTGAAATGGCTCGACTCGACCCAGCCCGTTTCCGACACAAAACGTTTCGACCCGACGCGACCTAAAACGATTTGCTGCTGACCCAGTCGAATGGGCCGGGTCGGGTCGAAATGTTTCCATTTTCGAATTAAGATTCCAATTCCAAAAAATTTGCCAAGCGAACACATTAAGAATGGATTTGAGATTCCAATTCCAACAATTTCCAATTCCTTTTGGAATGTTTAAATTCCAAATCCAATTTCTATGCAAATTCCAATTCCAATTCCATCGCATTCCATGAAACGAACACTACCTTAGGGTTCTGATCTTGGGAAGTTTGGTAAACATCAGATTGCTCATCAATTCAATTGAGTTATTCATCTTAGCCATGGATTAAGTAATAGTTATCATTGTTGTTAATAGCGATCGTTACGGTCATAGTTTACTATGACCAGTGTGTGGCACATTGGTCCATGCTTGCTATATGGTCTGTGGTGATAGATAGCGGCCTTTAAATTTTTTGTTTTTTTAATATAAATAACAATTAAATTGGCTACGTTGGTACCACAATACCTGCTTCATTAGTTAAGTGAGTAACCAACCATTAAGTTTCTCATAGTATTATTTTATGTTTGTTGATTGTCACTACTTGAAGTCAACTGTGAAGTTGATTTGTAGATTCATTTGAGGATTCATGTCATTTATCTTCCACATTAAGTTTTAGATTGCGATTAGTATAGAGTTATGGTGGTACCTAGATTTTTTTTAAGTTAGAAGCTATTACTAATACCTCTATAAATGTTACGGATATTTCATTATTTGTTTTTGAGTTTGTTATAATGACGGGCTCATATATTACTATTTAACGGATAATATTAAGCATACAAATATACGTTAGGTAAAGTTTATACTATCCATAGTTGTTAAAAGCCATCGCCTATTGCGCCTAGGCCCAATTTCCTAGCGAGGCGAGTTAATTGCGACTTAAGTCAAGGCAACTGCGCTTGAATTCTCCATGTGATGGTTCATGCGCAGATTCCGGCCAAATTCTCTAAATACCGGCAAGATTACAGCTAGATTTCTACTTTTATCTAATGAAACTACCTTTCTACAGTAATAAACTAGCATTTTATAAATTTTGGTACTAAATAGACGATATTAAATGTTATATAATAGCTTTAGTTTATTTTATTTGAAGAATAGTATTAATTTTCTATTCATACAAAAATATTTTAATTTTTTTTTTTGCTGTGCGCTTTTTTTTCTCAGGCTCACGCTTTTTTTGCGCCTTGCGCCTAGGCCCCAGGCGAGGCCTATGCGCCTTGGGTGCGCCTAACGCCTTTAATAACTATGATACTATCTATTGTTAATTTAAAGTTTATACCTAATGGTTAATTGGTACACACAGGTAAAGGAGATTCTGTCACACTATCCATCTAACTACAAGCAATCGGCAGTCATCCCATTGCTAGATCTTGCACAACAACAACATGGCGGCTGGCTTCCTGTTTCCGCAATGGATGCGGTATGTTAGCATCTTTATATGCATTTTTCTTCTAATAATATATACGTCGCTATTATCTATTATGTCATTGTCGTTGGGATATATCATATATTTTACATCCCTTTTTATCAAGTATGTTGTTACTCTCTTGAGGGCTCTTCATTCGCAACACACAAATCCATGATTTGGACCTACAGCTTTTAGAAGCTTTAAGCTTTTGGTATTCAGGAAAAAAATAAGATTCCGTTAAAAAAGAAGGCCTTGCATGGTGGCAAAGCTTTAGCTTTGATCTTGGAAAAGTAAGCTCTAACAAGAAAAACTACTCAAAATCAGAATTCAAAATTAAATGTGAGGCTTTTGAGAGCAAGTTTACCCAATTACCCTTTCACGATAATATATGTTTTTTTTACACTTTAGAGTTACAACTACAACTAATTTTGCTAGACCCATCTTATTATACTGACAACTCCAACTAAAAGCTCTAGCTTACTGCTAAATTTGCCAACATATTACATACTGATAAAAATGCTATGTGGAAATTCCCATATAGATATATAGTTACACCCAAAAAGCTTTGTTGCTTCTTTATGTTACTCACTTCTTGTTCTTGTTCGTGTTCGTGTTCGTTCATTAAGGAATGAATATGTTCATGAACACTTACCGAACACAAACGAACGTTATATATTCATTGTAAACTAAATCTGCATTTTTCATCAGAAAGATGATTACGAAGAATACACCAAAAATAAATAAGAGTTAAATGGCATTTTAGTCCCTGTGGTTTGGGCCATTTTGCCAGTTTAGTCCAAAGGTTTCATTTTCGCATGTGGGTCCAAAAAGGTTTCACCGTTTCCATTTTAGTCTACTGGGTTAACTTCATCCATTTTTTCTGTTATCGAGAAGGGCAATTCGGTCATTTTATATGTAATTCTGTTAACTAGAAGGGCAATTCGGCCATATAAAATGACCGAATTGTCCTTCTCGTTAACAGAAAAAATGGATGGAGTTAACCCAGTGGACTAAAATGGCAACCGTGAAACTTTTTGGACCCACAGACGAAAAATGAAACCTTTGGACTAAACCGGCAAAATGGCCCAAACCACAGGGACTAAAATGGCATTTAACTCAATAAATAAAGAGTGAAGTACACGGATGGTCCCTGTGGTTTATCAAAATTTTGGATTTGGTCCCTAGCTTCCCAAAAGTACACGGATGGTCCCTATGGACCTATGGTTTGCACTTTGTAACGCATTTAGTCCCCAACCAACAAATCTAAAGGTTTTAGCATGGCTAGGTTACAGACTAAATGTGTTACAAAGTGCAAACCACAGGGAATCAATGTACTTTTGGAAAAAGCTGTAGACTAAACGCGTTACAAAGTGCACAGGGACCATCTTTGTAATTTTGGAAAGCTAGGGACCAAATTCAATATTTTGGTAAACCACTGGGACCATCCATCTACTTTACTCATAAATAATTACTTAACATAATTATCGGAACATAGTTGACATAATTAACGCAATAATTAAGAAGTTTGTCAAGCTTTAACAAAAACTGAAATTGAAATGGTCAAATGAGGGATGTTGGCGAAGGCATATAGTACAACTATGTCTATCGTTTCAAATTTTAAAAAACGAAAACTAATAAAATAAAAATTAATATAAAAAAACCTTTAAATAAACGAACATAAACGAGCGAATATAGATAACGTTCATGAACATACTACCGAACGTTCATGAACATAAGTGAACGAACGAACACAGCCTCTGTTCATGTTCGTTTGTTTAACTAATCGAACGGAATTTCTTGTTCATGTCTGTTCATTTATCAAACGAACTTCCTGCCGAATGGCTCACGAACTTTTCACTGAACGTTCGGTTTGTTTACAGCCCTAGTTTTGGCCAATTATTTTTGTTGTACACTGTACTTTCTGTGTTCATTTGCACTAATGGTGTGATATGTTGCGTGCTGAAGGTGGCAAAAGTAATCGAAGTTGCTCCTATTCGTGTGTATGAGGTCGCAACATTTTATTCCATGTTTAATAGAGCAAAGGTATGTCCCATGTACATATGCTGTATATGTGTCATTTTCAACGCTTTTACATATGAATATGTTGATTTTTTAGGTTGGCAAATACCATCTTTTGGTGTGTGGAACAACTCCTTGTATGATTCGCGGTTCACGGGACATTGAAGCTGCATTATTGGATCACTTGGGAGTGAAACGAAACGGTTTGTATTCTATGTATATATAAATATATATTTTCACAACTTAAAAACATTTTTTGCGGTTTTATACATATTAACGAATTCATGATTACTTCTTAAAAAAATTAGAGGTTACAAAGGATGGCTTGTTTTCTGTCGGAGAAATGGAATGCATGGTGAGTCACTTGTTTGTTGTCGATATTTGTCTTTTTCTTATTTCACTTTTTATGAGATTGTATCCAAATATTGGATAATGTGCGAGTCGTGTGATAATATTGATTCACTTTTTCTGCAGGGTTGCTGTGTAAATGCTCCGATGATAACTGTAGCGGATTATTCTAACGGATCCGAAGGATATACCTACAACTACTATGTGAGCTTGATAAATTACCCTTTTAGTGAATTCATCGCTCAACGTGTATCGGCCTATAAATATTAATGAAAATTAAAACGCGTCTTTTGTGGCAAAATGCTTGCAGGAAGATGTTACCCCAAAGAGAGTTGTGGAAATAGTTGAGGCATTAAAACGAGGAGAAAAGCCACCGGTAAGTTATTAAACTGGCGGTTTAGTAACATGTCAAATCGGGCTTGTCGGTATGGGTTGACCCGCTGACACTTCTTTATCCATACCGTTTATAAAAAAAACTATAGTGATTACTAAAACTGATATTATCACAATACTAATCTAAATATACACTTTCCAATAATTTTCAACCGGTTTGACCAGCTTTTCGTCTATCAATTCTTTCGTTGACCCTTTGACCCGCTTAGTACAGAACATAGGGGTGTTCAGAATTCGTTTCGAATTCGAAAAATTGGATTTAATTCGATTCAATTATCAAGAATTCGTTTCAATTATCAAGAATTTGAATTCGAATTCGGTTCAATCCAAGTAAACGAATTTATAATTTTAAATTCAATTTGATTCAAAATTCGAATAAAAATGGTACATATTTATTTATAACACATATATAACTTTTATTGGGCTATAGTATAATTTTTTCTCTAAATTTATTCCAAGTATTAAAATAGCCCATTACCAAACTTGTTACAAATCCCATAACTTAAACGAATTTATTACATATTTTAAATGAATTTGAATCAAAACAAATTTATCCGATTTTGATTCGATTTCGAGTTGAGATTTTAATTCGAAAACTAATCGAATTGGCTGGTTCTTAATCGAATTCGAATTCAAGCAAAAAAAAAGTTATTCGAAAAATTCGATTCGAGCAATTCGAAAATTCGATGAACACCAGTGACAAAACACAACCTATATCGTTTCGTTTAAGTTCTCTGTGTGAAACACTAGTTAACTTGTTTATGTTGGCCTTTGATAGCGTGGGACCCAAAACCCGGAGCGAATCAATTGTGGGCCCGCAGGAGGGAATACTACATTGTTGGGCGAGCCCAAGCCTTCGCCATGCCGTGACCTAGACGCTTGCTAAACCCAAGTTCTTTGTTTTTTCTTGTAAAATTGAAAAGTCGAAATTGTTGCGGTAAATGTTTCGCCTAATAATGCTATGGCTATTGATGTTTGCCAACATTCATGGATTCAAAGCTGTTGTTGCCATTTGTTATGCATAAGAACATTAGCAACCTTTTGAATATTTTCTTGAAAAATATGTAGTTCTTGTTAGTTTCTACCTTTAGAAGTTGCTATACATCTTTTTTTTTTTAATCATTTGGGAAAGTAGTTTTTACTCACTTGTTGGGTATTCATTTTCCAATGAGAAATCACGTTAGTGTTGGTTTATATAATATTCTAAAAACTTGCATAATATCATATTGTAAAAAAATTCAATATCACTTTATTTAAAATATAAAAAATGCTATAGTTATATATTGGAATACTGGATTTTAATAATCCCAACTATTAGGAATTGGTCGGCAACGTTTTCAACTTAAAAAATAACCAGTGGTGGTCTCACATTTTCTCATATTGTAAACCAATGAACCTTTATTAACAGAACATTAATTTCTTGTTGTCCCTCTTTTCATTTTATGTTTGCAAAGGTTCATTGGTTTACAATATGTGAAAATGTGGGATCACCACTAGTTATTTTTGAAATTGGAAACGTTGCCGGCCAACTGCTAATAGTTAGGATTATTAAAATCCGTTATTCCTTACATATTTTGTTAAATGCAGTTTGTAATTTGGTCATCATACATTTCTCTCTTTGCACTAATATTCAAGATGAGTATATTTGGTGTTATGAATTTTTTCGAGTAAATTTGATATTATACCAAGTTTTTAGAGGATATATAAAATTTTACATGTCAATGATCAAAGGGGTTAATGCTCATCTTGTTTGGCATACAATAGAGGTAAATAACAAGTACAATATTGAGTATATACAATATAATACCCAGTCTTGAGGAGATATATGAAGCTATACCTTTTATTGCTCAATGGGGCAAAGTTGATCTTGTTTGGCATACAACAGAGGTAGATAACAAGTACAGTATTGTACAAATGTGTTCCTAAGTATTTAGAAGAGAATAACGAATCGACATTTTCAATGACAAGACGCAGGCGCTTTCAAGAAGTAAACCAACGCCCCCTTTTTAGCGATAAAGTAATATTCGAAGCCAAGACCTAGAAATAGTTGGTTAAAACATATAGCTTGTAGTGCAAGACTGTTTAAGAATATTTTCCTTGCCTTTTTCATCTAATTCTTAAGTCAAAAAAACATCAAAGATTCAAAGTAGTAGTTGATGCTAAAGCCTAGAAAGCTCTCATCAAGTGTCTTTCCCAAGATGCAAGCTTTTATTTCGGATGGTAGTTTCAACTCCGTTACTTCTTCCAACCGTTTTAAGTAACAAGTTAAAAAAACTCGGTTAAAAGACAAATTTTTGCACCTGAGTTGTGAAAACAAATCCGACATAACGGATTAATGGTAACCCAATCACTACACATATTGAAATGCTTACAACGCTCGGACTCGCCATTGTTAAAAAGGTCAAATTATCACGCACCAAAAAAGTCGAAAAATACTTTTCGTCTTAACCACCCACTCATTCTTCTACACTACTACCACTCAACATCACATGTTTAACACGGCATTCACAATACCCGAAAACCGATAAGAAAAGCGAATACGAATTGACTAGACCCCATCGTTTTACGGTGTATGCGAAATGTTAATCATAACAATAAGGAAAACCAACAAGGACACAACTTGATCAAACAATAATGCAGAAAAAGAAGTCAAAACTACTTTATGTATTACCAACCCACTAAATTCCTTTGCACAAATACTACTCCATGTCACACCACTTTTCACATCTTAAACTATTTAAGACAGCCAACCATTATCCACATTAAAACATTAAACTACAATTATAGTATAATTAAGATAAACATAAGCATTTATATCATATCATTGGGCCCACAATCCACTACCCAAAGAAAATAAAAATTTAAAGCCACCCCCCACTATAAAAACTTTATAATCCCCTTAGTCATCCCCCACTAGTCTCACCAATTGACACAAAAAGGCACAACATATCAAGCAAATGTTTGACATCTTTCCTTGAATCTTGTGGGCTTTCCATTATTCTTATAAAACATTATGAGTGGTGGAAAAAGATAAAGGCAAATATGATGCTACTTTCAACTAAAAACATATTGGTGAATGGTGATTGCATTCAAGCTAGGGCTAAAACTAGAAGTTTATGGGAATGTTATTTTTTGGCTTATAAAGGGGGCTCGGATTCGGGTTTGGCAATCGAGGTTGAATCGGGTGGTTGTGTGTGATAGATAGCGGAGGCAAGTGATATGGGCATGATGCAAAGTTGCTTCGATTGAAGAAATTGCATTGCGGCACCTACATTTTCTTCCATTAGTTTCGCTACTTGTCGATCTGTCCCGTCGTTTGACCATTTCTCCCACGCGGGTTGGTTTCTTCCTCCTTCACCGCCTTCCTCCTGGTCAAAATCTCCAAAGTTAAAAAAAATTAAAAAAAATAACTGATGTAATTAATAGTAAACTAACATAAGGAATGTGTATCACTAGGATTTTTTGTTGAAATTAAGTTTGATTGTATGATCTTTGTCATTGTATACGTTAGTTACATAGTTGTCAATAGCGGTCGCTATAGCGAATAGCGTACCATAAATAGTAGGATTTCAGTTTTTTTTAAATATAAATAGCGATTAAACATAGCTATAAAATAGCTGGATTTTAGGTTTTTGTTAAATATACATGTAAAATAGCGTATTATTCTGATATAACATACATATAATTTTTTTTTTCTAGTGGATTGCTCTTTATATAATAGCGCCCGCTATTTATCGCTATTAGCATATAAGTACCTTATAGCTATTTGTCCTTATTCGCCATTAACAACTATGATTAGTTATCTATGAGATTAAAAGAAATGTTGGTGGGTCAACCCAACTTGTTTGACCCGTTACCCGATTTGTCTGACCCGACCATTTTGCCACCTATATCAAAGATCAACGGCAATGTTACCTCGACAGAGGATATAGGGATGTCAGTGACAAGTGGTGCTACGGCACTGGCTCCGCCCAATCTACTCATGCTCAATACCTTCAAGTTACAAAAACCGTAAATAAGGAAACACATGTACAACATATCACCGAACACGTATGACGCGAGTAATTATTTGAGTAATGAGAGATGCATAATCTTTTAGTCTTTTACAAGTCATCAGAAACCAAATTCAATAGTATCTATCATATGAGGGACCATCACAATGATGTGGAACATTGAATTTGAAAAAGTCATTTCATGTTTCAAAATCTTCTTTTTAGAATAATTGAGATTTTGCACATTGGAGCTAATCATAATGTTTCTCCTAAGGTATGGCCGAAATTTATCCAACCCATTAATAAGATCATAATATGTATACGTGCGTGTGCACACACGCATGTACTATATATGTACATGTATCCGAATACCTAACCCTTTACTAATTCAAATTATATCGGGACATAATTAGCGATTTTGTGCAAATCATCACACATCATCTTTTTGACTAGATTTATTTAGAGGCATTATGAGTTCCATGTAAGCAAATGCGGTAAACGGATAATGATCTTATAAATAATACTTAAAACTACCTAAAAGCCAATCATGTTAGGCAGAAGTTGTTTATTTTACCTTAACTTGAAGCCTCAAGAACTTCACATAGTCCACAATTTCATCAAGCATGGCAGCTCTATCTGTCTGCACAAAAAAATACAAAAAAAGTATATTTCAATATTATAGGGAAAATAAAACACGAGTAAAATGCCATTTTCGTCTTTAAGGTTTGGCCACTTTTGCGACTTTCGTCCAAAGGTTTGTTTTTTCGCATCTAGATTCAAAAGGTTTGAAAACATGCCATTTTCATCCGACTCGTTAACTTCATCCATTTTTTTAACGTTGAATTAGGGGTATTCTCGTCATTTTAGACTTTCTTTTAATTAAAATAAACCTTCTTTATTCAGAAATACCTCAGACTTAATGTTAAAAAATGGATAGAGTTAACGAGTCGGATGAAAATAGCAAGATTTCAAACCTTTGGACCCAGATGCAAAAAAACAAACATTTGGACGAAAGTCGCAAAAGTGGCCAAACCTCAAGGACGAAAATGGCATTTTACTCTAGAACAAGACATTGCAACTATCTAAACAGAAAGGGTGCATAATGTACGTCTCCGATACTTATTTCTCAACTTAAAAAAAAAGAAGAAGAAAAGAAAAGGACCGAGGGGACACTCACCTTATTGACGCTAGGAACCAGTTCTTGTAACGCTCTGATTCTCTCCGCTATTCTTTCACGGCGAAGCTGTTTCAAATGATATTTTTTAATATTTTTGTAGAATCACACTTATAATGAATGCAAAAAAATAAAACCTTAGAAGAAGCAGTAAAAAATCAAGAATTACCCTCTCAGCAATGCTATGCGGGTCGGTAGCCTGCCCTCGCCTTGCCCGGACCCTTGTGGGACGAACCGTAGGTGGATTTGGAGGCGGTTGAACGGTGTTAGCCATCGGTTGGGCCTGGAACCCCTGAACAATCAAATATTTTTGTCATTGCCTATTTTTAAGTGATTGTTGCAACATGAGGAAACTTTAAATTATTATTTTAGTCTTTTATAATTTAAAAACCACAATTGGTAATCAAGAATTAAAAGTCTTGCATATAAAAAACAAATTAGGCATTGATTCACGGGGAAAAAGTCCAAGTTCTAAATTGAAATGTAATTATGAAGTCAAATTACATGTCAAACATCTTGAATATAAAATTTTACAAAATATATAAAAACCAAAATGAATATCATCCCCTCCTTTTCATAATTTTGCAATGTAATAACCATAGAAAAAGATAACATAAACAGACAAATCCTGACGGATCCACATGCATATATTCCGGTATGTAAAAGGACAACTTTTCATACGATTCTATAGGAATGGTAGGGGGAACAACTTATGGAACATATTTTTCACAACATTTTTAATTTCCAAAAAAGGAACTATAAAGTATAAAAAAATCCCGGGCTAATCTATCTTAACAAGCTGAAATATTAAGTTCGAGCCTCTTCGGTAAAAAAATCTGGAGTCAACTCCTTTATATATAAAAAAAATAAAATTCTCTCTCTCAATATTTAGAATTCGGATCAACTGAAACCCCTGCGAGCGTGAGAACTTAGAAAACTCAGCCTTTCGTGGGAGTTTTACCCTCATTTTTTTTCACACACCTAGATTAAAATTTTACAAGCCGTAAAAAAAACCGAAGTCGTGTTTTCGGGTCCTTACATAATAACATAAGCATGACAACAGTTTTTTATAGCATTTACGGCTACTGTAAATGAAAAAAAAAACTATGTTTTTTTTCTCTTTTTGGAATAGTTGATTTTTTATGATCATTTTTTTTTTTTTTTTTTTTTTTTGAAAAAACCTTTCGTACAAGCTCAAGCAAGCTCGTTTTTATACAAAATTTTTAACATTAATGAATAATTTATAATAAAAAAGAATTTATAATTTAGATATATTAAAATTTTAGTTATACTAACAAAATCTACGTGTATCAAGCCTAACGAGTCAAGCTTGAGCTCAGCTTGACTCATTTAAAATTAGATATATTAAAATTTTAGTTATACTAACAAAATCTACGTGTATCAAGCCTAACGAGTCAAGCTTGAGCTCAGCTTGACTCATTTAAAAACCGAGCCAACTTGAAACGGCTCGGCTCGGCTCATTTAAAACCGAGCCAATTTCAAACAAACTGCTACGACGCTTACCGCAGCGGAGACACGGCTATCAACGACGTCGTCTCGAAACCTCTTGCCACTCCCAGAAGCATCATCCATCTTCAAAAACCCACCCTTCCCATGCTCCAAACTCAACCCTAACGGAAAATGAAACCCTCCACCACCACCACCACCACCACCGCCACCACCACCAACCATACCTCCGGCCATATGATGATGATGACCGGAACCATCACCAGCCGAACTCAACTGCAACATCATCGAGTTTGCCGCCACCGCCGCAGCATTATTTCCGGCCATTCCTCCCTCGTTTCCCGCCAAATTCGGGTCGTTTGCACCGGGAGGATACGCCGGAAACCCTAGGATTTGTTCGAAGAAGTCGTCGGCGGAGCCGTCGGAAGGATTGCTGTTCGCCATGATTATATTATTATTAATGTAATTGAAATAGCATCGGTTATGCTAACGGAATTGCAGAATTGGAGTTGTGAGAGTGAAGAATAAGTGTGTGTGTGTGTATATATATATATATATAGTGTGTGTGTGAGTGAGGAGAAAAGGTGTGTTTGTAATGATGGTTTTTCTACTACTGTGTGTGGTTACTGTGTGAGAGAGAGTAGAGAGAGAAAGTGAGGGGTTTTTTTTTCTTTCTTTTTTACTCTTGTTCTTCGTCTTTCTTGTGAGAGCTTGAAAATAATGGAGGCCGGTTTAAAATATGGCTTGTGTTTTGGATTATTTACGAGTATGCCCTTTTGGTGTTGGTTATCTATGCGATTTCAGTCCCTGAGTTTTTTTCAAATTATCATTTTAGTCTAAATAGTTTTTTTCTTCCCTCTAGGTAGAGGTGTACAAAAAAAACTGGTTTTAGAACCGAAATCGAAAAAAAACCGAAACCGGTTTTTTTTAACCGATTTTTTTATAACCGGTTTTTTTTAACCGCCGGTTTTTATACCGATTACTATTCTTGACTTCAAAAACCGGTTATTAAAAAACCGGTTAAAACCGGTAAAAAACCGTTTTTTTTTTTGGAAAAACTGGTTAAAAACTGGTCCCAACCGGTTATACCGGTTATTGTTTTGGACCTCAAAAACTGGTTAGTAACCGGAACCGGTTATAAAAAAAACCGGTTTTTATTTTGGGTGAAAAAACCGAAACCGGTTAATAACCGAAACCGGTTTTTGAAAAAAAACCGATTTGTACACCTCTACCTCTAGGTCCCTGATTTTTCCTTTTTCTTACCATTTTGATCATATTGCCTAACTTAGTCTAAAAACCAGGTTATAAATAGGGGTATTTTTGGCATTAAATTATTATGAGGTTTATAAATTATGTTGTAAACTATCTCTGGTTATCACTACACAACAGTTATGCCAAAAATACCCCTGGTTATAACCAGATTTTTAGACTGGGTTAGGCAATGTGATCAAAATGACAAGAAAATGAAAAAGTCAGGGACCCAGAGGAGAAAAAAAAAACTATTTAGACTAAAAATGGCAATTTGGATCAAACCTCAGGGACTAAAATGGCAATTTACTCTTTTAGAGATAGTCCCTTCAAGATTTTAATTGTTAATTATTTAAGGGCTTTTAATATCGTAAGAATAAAGATTTTAGTTTTGTGATGGATAAATGTGTAGATTGAGGAATGTGTGGGTTATATCGACTCCCCTCAATGACTTGATTCACATGTTGTATGCAACGTTTTTTATTTATTATATGATGAAATTACGAAAAGCATGTAGAGTATGGTAGCTATAGGTTTTGATTAGATTTAATAGAACGGGTAGAGAATACATTTTGCTCTTATGCAATGTTCTTAGACTAGTTAGATGACTTATATGCTAGCCACACTTTATGCATTTAGTTTAACATTGATAGCACATACTACTTTGTTGTACTACATGTTTTCCTATAAAGAAAGATCTTGGTGGACAAGACCAATATTAATCGCTTTATAGGATGCTTTGTTGTACTACATGTTTTCTAGTAAAGAAAGGATCTTGGTGGACAAGACCAAAATTAATTACTTTAGTAGGATTTTAGCTGTTAGGGGCTGTTTAGCTAAGCTTATTTTAGTAACTTATTTACTTATTTACTTTTTGAAAAGTTAAAAGATGTTTGGGTTAGCTTATTATGTGAGAGGAATAAGTAAATAAGTCATTCCATTATGACTTATTTGCTTTTCAAATAAGCAAATAAGTAAAAAAAAATAAGCTTAGCCAAACAGCCCCTTAGTCGTAAATAAACAAGACAAATTAGAAGTTGAAAATCAGCGATGTCTCCATTTAAATTTCTTAAGTATATTATCCTTTGAATTGGTGGATACAAGATAATGTGTTGCAAAACACATCTATCTCTCTATGTATTTTGTATAGTTTTAGATAGGTTTTGAGTTGTTTTTTTAGTCTTTATTAGCTTGAACTTTGATATTGTTGTATTTTGTAGGTGAACGTATGTAAATGGAGCTTAAACAAGCTTCAATGGAGAAGAAACGAGCACGTGGGAGAATCTAGAAGAAGGAAACAATATTCTGGAGATACAGCAGGACAGCGCGTAGCCAAGCTTTTGAGGATGCTCCTTCGCGACGCGCAGACAATGAAAAGAACAAATTACCCATGTAAGATCAAGGAAATTACAAAACATGACACCGCAACTATTATGTCGCCTTGTGGTCTTTCGCGTGTCGCCAAGCAGTTGCAAGACTCCCTCTTGACGCGCGAGGGAGGGTTTGTCATGAAAACAAGTTAATCACCTATGTAAGCATGTGTTTAACCCTAGTTAGCGCTACTTGGCAATTGACGATCCAGAGCTTCCATAGGGAGATTTTGGGTGATTTTGGAGAGGAGAAAGCTTAGAGATCAAGCGAGTTGGTGATTTGCAAGTGTATTCGGTTAGATTGATGTTTATCGCTTTCGGTTTGTCTAAGAACTTAATTTATTTGAACATGTTTACTGAATTCATTTGTTTCGATCTGACTTTTGCTTTTGTTATGAACACGAGTGTAACGCCTGCATCCCTAGACTTTTATCTATTTTTCACTTTTAGTCCCTAAACTATGTGATTCTTGATACTTTGTTATTTGGTGAATCTTATGCTATGATACTTGACTCTTAATACTAGATTCTTGATACTTGAATCTTGACTCTTGATATTTAACTCTATGATACTTGATACTTGGAAACTATGATACTTGATACTTGGAAGCTATGATTCTTGATACTTGGAATCTAGATTCTTGACTCTTGATACTTGGTGCTTGACTCTTGAGACTCGTGAAACTTGAGACTTGGTTGAACGAGAGACTGGAGTCTTGTCACTGGCGGAATCTATGAAACTTGGAAGCTTTGGTGTTAATAATGTAATCTAGTTATGTGATACTGTTACCTAATAATACGCAACGCAACGCTTAATCTAACTCACAAAACGAATCAAATACGGTGAAACGGAAAGGATGGGATTGACCGAATGGCAATCCGATTGGATGACCATCCAATCGGATGACCAACCGATCAGATGGCCATTCAATCGAACTGCCATCCGATCCGTGCACACCGCCCCTCTCTCTGACACTATAAATAGGCCTGTCACATCATTCTCACTAATGTGACACCCTCACTCGATCCAGACGCACGCACTCCCCTTTTTCTTCCATTTCTCGACGATTTCGGTACGTTTTACACTAGATTCTTTTACATCTTTGATCTACATGTTATTCTCTACATGATTCTTCTTTGAAATCTCACTTTTCACCGTGAAATCTCTAAGATTTGAGCTCTTGAGGGTGATGTCATCATGGTGGGTTGTACTGTCACACCCCAACCGATGGCGGAAACACCGGGGCATGGCACTGAGCGAAACAGATTGTTCAAGAGAAATTCCATAACAACTACATTACCAGATAGTTAATATTATGTCCCATACCATAACCCATCAAGCAAATTAAGTTATTACAAACAGAGATATCTAAAAAACAAATAACATGTTCCGACAACTCAGATTTAAATAAATTGTTCGTTTGTTTCTAGAGTCTTCCTAACTCGATTCCACAAAGCAAGCATCCTAAACACCTGTCACATACATTAAAATAGAGGTCAATACACATAGTGTAAAGGTAAGCATACAAGTTTGATAATAGCATAATAGAGTTCGAAATCGTTTACGCATAACCAACATGTAACATGTATAAAGTGAAGGCAAGTAGGTTATCGACAGAGAAATACGCACAAACGTGACTGCGAGATGTAGAATGCGCAACACATATCCCCACTGGGACACGTGAAGTAAAGCCCTTAACAACCCCTACCCACGACAGGTGCTGAGTCCAAACTATAGTACTATCGTTGCTAAGGTGTCAGGCAACAATCACTGTGTTAATATAACATACAAGCATTCATCGAATAACACGTAGCATGCAATAACGGTTAGCGTATAAATAGTGTTTGCGTTGCGTGTCGATTGTGATTTGAATATAGATAACGTATGTAACACCCAAAAGTGCGTAAAGCAAAAAGGGATCGAGTATGCTCACAGATTGTGTTTAACAAGTAAACACGCTCTTAGATTGAAGGGAGAGCTGAGAGAGATTAGCCTGAATAGTTACGATAGCATAAATGATAAGCTGCGAGTAAAACGGTGCAAAGGTGATAAGTGTCGGATGGTAATCCGATCGGATGGCCAGTCGATCGGATGTCAATCCGTTCGGATGGTCATCCGATCGGATGGCCATTCGATTGGATTGACATCTTGTTTGGTAAGGATGTGTTTGTGTATGATGGCTTTGAAGTTTTCGTTGTAGCATTTTGGAAACAGAGAAGTATCTCTACCTTTCAGGTCGATCGATCGAACGGCGGTTCGATCGGGTGATGATCCGACTAGTAGGACACTTAGTGAGAAAAAGTTCACAGCAGGGTTGTCACTCGATTGGATAGCAATCCGATCGGTTGGCTATCCGTTGGTCACTGTCCATGCATTGAACATGTTGAAAATTGTTTAAATGTTGAGGTCTAAACATCACAGGGTCGGATGGTCATTCGATCGGATGGCAATCCGATTGGACGGCAATCCGTTCAACGTCTAGTCCTTTGAATAATTAAAATAAAAAGTTTAAGTGTGGAACCAAGTGTAAGCCGATCGGACGGCAATCCGTCCCGACGACCTGATCGTCTTTGACACTTGTTTGTTATGAAAGTTTTGCAGTTTTGATCGAGACGGTGTGATAACGTGCTAAACAACAGAAACCTCGTCAAGACTCAAGTGACCCAATCGGACAGGAACCACCCCAGTCCGACCAGTTAACTGTTCGAGACGGTTGTTCATGTTTAACCCGAAATCGGTAGTCTCTTTGATAGAAACCAGGTCTCGAACCAACACATCACTAAGAAAGAGTAGAAGATCAGAACGAGCTCCGATTCTATCGGTTTTGAGTGCATTGAGTGTAAAAGAGTTGAAAGAAAGTTGGAAAACCATCTTTCAATCCTTTTAACCATGAATATGTGTAGGTCTATGCGAAATCGTTGTTGATTCATGTGGAAATCCTTCAGATCTGAGTTGTTCTTGGTGGAATGATACCAAAGCTTGAAGTTCATAAGAACTCCATGATGACATCATCCTAGAACACCTCAAATCAGTTGATTTCACGGTTAAAAGTTAAGATTCAAAGGTGAAAAAGATAAAGGAGTGCATGTAGATCATAGAAGTACAAGATTTAGGTTAAAAACTTACAAGAATCGCGAGAAATTGAGAGAAAGGAGGCTGAAGTGCGGCTGGGTCGAGTGGAGGAGCTGTCACATCAAGTGATGTGACAAGTGAGGGGTATTTATAGGGTTTCCCAAAAAGGAAAGTGCAAAGGGTCGAGTGGGTCACCGATCGGATGGCTGTCCGATCGGATGGCAGTCCGATCGGATGGAAATCAGATCGGTTGGCCATCTGATAGAGTAGTCACTCGATCGAGTGGCTCCGACGATTTGAGTCTCGGCGTTTCGTTTTGTGCGTTGAGTTTTGCGATGCGATTTTTCGATTTAGCGATGCGATGGATTAATAATAAACACACAAATACTATATCTAACATACAATCATCATGAATAACGTGCGTTTAGCGTTTGCGATTCGATTACGATAGAGTTGCGATTGCGTTTCGATTAATCACCACATCATAAACATGCACAAGTAACACATAGATAGCACACACACGTAAAACAATATCCAGAACGCATAAATCGGGTTGCGAATTCGATTGCGATGTGTTAAGCGATAGAACGATAAAACAAACGATAAATAGCGATCAAACCTCGATCATTAACAAGTACACCACATAATACAACTAATGCGATAAAATAAATAGATTATCTACAAGTCAAAGAAGTCAAAACGGTAGTTGAGCAAGGAGTGGCAGATCGCAATTAGCAATATTTTCTTCATTTGACTTCAATCTTGACTTTGACTTTCGAAACACGGGGTGTTACAGCCTCCCCCTGTTAAGGGAATTTCGTCCCGAAATTAGGCTTTAGCCGTAACAAACAACTGCGGGTACTTCGCCTTCATGTCGCTTTCGAGTTCCCAAATGAACTCTGCGCCTCATTTACCTTCCCATCGGACCTTCACAATGGGAATGCGTGAGCGCCTGAGTTGCTTGGTTTCCCGGTCCAAGATCTCGAAAGGCTTCTCCACGAAGTGTAATATTTCGTCCACTTGAAGATCCTCCAGTGGAACTTGTCAATCATGCTCAGCCAGACACTTTTTGAGGTTCGAAACATGGAAAGTCGGGTGGACGTTGTGAAGTTCCTCCGGTAGTTCGAGTCTGTAGGCCACTTTTCTGAACCTTTCCAGAATCTTAAAGGGTCCAACAAATCGAGGCGCGAGTTTCCCTTTCTTGCCGAATCTGACCACACCCTTCCAAGGTGATACCTTTTGGAGTACGCGGTCGCCAACGTCAAATTCAAGGGGCTTGCGTCGTCTATCGGCGTAACTTTTCTGACGACTCTGAGCTTTCAGCAGATTGTCTCAAATTTGAAGGATTTTGTCAGTCGTTTCTTGCAGTAGCTCAGGACCGGTTATCTGCGAATCTCCGATCTCATGCCACACAATTGGAGATCGACATTTCCTTCCGTACAATGCCTCAAACGGTGCCATTTGAATGCTGGAATGATAACTGTTATTATACGAGAATTCGACTAAAGGTAAGTATGTGACGTGTGCGCGTATATACATATTTTTACAATGAATTTTACACACGATTCGGTTTTAAATTTATAAAAATGATTTATACTTCAACATTAAAACACACACGAAAGGGCAAGTGTACCCCGTCATACATGTAGTAAAGTATCGGTAAGAACCAAGTGTCGATCCAAGGATGTGGGCGGAGGAATAATACTAAACCTTTGTCATTAAATTACCGGTAGAAAGATAAGTGGATAGTTTGTTTAAACTAAAAAAAATAAGACTTAAACATAAACTTTAATAAACATAATAGACTCCAAATAAGAAAATAAATATATAGCCTTGCTTTATGCACAACCGAATTATGTGAACTAAGTCGGTTTTATCACTTAAAACACTTGGTCAATTTTCCATTTTTTCAAGACAATTAGTATCCCTTTCGGGAATCCTAACATGACAACTCTTTGGAAAGCTAAAACGATAAACACACTTGGGGGGGGGGGATAGTGCACGGTCCTCCCAACCGCCGGAGTGATCCCACTCCGGGAGCCGCTACCCGACCAAGCTAGCTCCGCGGTGACTTCCCCTTGCCGAGTTCTTACCCTGGGCGACATATGCCACTCCCAAGACTCGAACCCGGTACCTCTGGGAAGAGGTGGGTGTCGGTGGCCAACTGGGCTACCCCAGTTAGTTACGATAAACACACTTTAACCACCTAAAATTGTTCTTTAACGCCCAATTGATAAATGTCTATGAAAATCCCCTAAAGAAAAGTTAGTCATCCGTTAGGAGTTTTCTAACTTCACTTAATCAAGGAAAGTGACACCGATAAACACAATGCAACCGCCGAGACAGGCATAAACTAGATTAAATCACAACCGAGTTCATTTTACAAATCTTGAACATAAATTCACCAAGATAGCAATTTTGGCCTAAACTACTAACTAAGCTAACAATTTATGCCAAGAATTCATAACAACACCATTTAACCCGTTAATGTCACGGCCCCCGACCCCACCCTGGGAGCGAGAGCCGTGAACCAGTCAGATGGTATCGGTGTTTATTAATTTCGCAGCGAAATTTTTTTTCATCAGGATCGTAGTTAGGAAATAATTTCAGAGTTTGTAAAACACCATACTTTTAATGATTAAACAAATGGGCTAAAACCCGTATTTCATTCAAATGTTTTTATAGGGATAAACCCAAATAAATAAAACATAAATTTTTTCTTTTATTCAGGTAATTATAGCCACTTTATTTAAGCCTTCAGTGCTCCATAGCTGACTTCTATTATCTTTACAGCAAATTACCTGAAACACGTTTTGAAAATATTTTATCAGTAATAAATACTGGCGAGTTCATTCCATTTTTATAAAATATATTGTTATACTTTACAGCATCAAAGTTTTTATATTTATTTATATTTACCCAACTCAATCAGTATTTGTCACATGGTGGCAGTTCCGATGTGATAGTGGTCATATCACTCATTGGCTCATTTTCGTCCAATAGTGAATTTATCAAGTAATAGATATATAGTATATCTTACTATTATATTGTTCACTAGGCGATTCCTGTGACGGTGGTCAAATCACTGTTGATCATTCTCTCAACTAGTGACTCGGGTCATATTACTGTTGATCATTCTCTCAACTAGTAATTGTAGTCATATCACTGTTGATCATTATTTCAACTAGTGACTCGGGTCATATTACTGTTGATCATTCTCTCAACTAGTAATGGTGGTCATATCACTGTTGATCATTCTTTCAACTAGTGACTCGGGTCATATTACTGTTGATCATTCTCTCAACTAGTAATGGTGGTCATATCACTGTTGATCATTCTTTCAACTAGTGACTCGGGTCATATTACTGTTGATCATTCTCTCAACTAGTAATTGTGGTCATATCACTGTTGATCATTCTCTCAACTAGTGACTCTTATCAAATAATATATACCAAACTTCACATATATTGGTAGTAACTGCTGAATACATAACCCAACTATTATATATATAAAATGGGTTGAAATGCCAAATCCGTTATATATGTGTTATATAACAGCATGATGTTTGGTAATTATATATATATATATATATATATATAGCAACTATTAAACATTGGTTTAATAGATATAGATAACAACCTAATTAGTTAAAAGATAAGTTGAAAGCACTTATATAATTCTTAAACCTTTTATAGTTTAATACAATGACATAATTATATATATATTTAAGATACAATTTGAATGTTATATGTATTTATAACAAATATAGTTCATATATTTGAACTTAATTGCTACAACTATAATAAATAAATATATATAAATATAGTAACATCTATACTATCTATAATAAGAGATTATGAGCTGATGTAAATCTGCTTATGTGTCAACTTCTAAGGTATGCCACATGTCAATGATGATGTCATAAATCCCATTTATTAAAAGACTTCAAAATTCAAAGTTGGCCCACTTTCACTTTTTTAAAGGTCTGCCCATCAAGCCACTGCCCATCTTCAAACCATTTTCAAACCATTGATGATTCCAAACCTCACGATTCAAAATTCAAACCACTAACCACTGATGATTCAAAATTATGGCTCCAGATTCAAAATTCAAAATTATGGCTCCAGATATATAAGATACCATCTTCTTCAATCAATTACTCTCTCTAATCCATTTCTCTCTCAACTCTCTCTCTCTCTCTCTCTCTCAATGCAGGTTTCGATCACTCTCTATCTCTCTCATTTTTTTCTTTTGTAGAAAAATCCCAAATCTTCACAGTCTTTTGAAAGATAAATCATTCGGTTCACAGTCTTTTAAACCCAATACTCTTTCTTCTTTGGCAAGAATCTGGAATTATCTCAATTTCTTCTTCATATCGAAATATTCTGCCCTAATTCTCTCTGCCGTCCTTCAGCCTTACGAAATCTTCATCACAAAGGTACAATTCCATCTCTTTGGTAACATTCAATCTTGGTTTTCTGGCCTTTTCTTTCGATTTCTTAGTTTTTATTTACTGGAACAATATTAAGGTTTTTAGAGTCATCAGGGCACAGGTAGTTGAATATTACACCGAATCTTGAACCTCATGTAGTGTTTATTCATCATCTTTACAAACATATATCATTAATAACCTAGGGGATAAAAACCATTTATGTTTGGCAGAGTATTATGAGCTAATTTCACTAGGTTAAAAAGCATTTATGTTTGGCAGAGTTTCAGGTATGAGTTTCAGGTTTATATAGATACGATGGTTGCTTATAAAGGTGAAGTTAGAATTGATGACAACCAGTCAGAGTGTTTTGGTGGAAAACTTGGAGGGGGTCGGTGACGTTGTCGAGGTTGTCAGGAAATGCAAAGTGATAGCATTTCCTGACAACCCTCGACAATGTCACCGACCTCCTAATCTGAGCGTGACCCTCTGAAAATATAAATGTTTTGCAACTTCACCATGAATATAAAAGAAAGAGAGAGTTGGGTTTCTAGCTCCAGTTGTGTTGCAACCGGATCAACGGCAAATTCAGCAGCAGTAGTTGTTGATGCATGAATATGAAGATTGAATTTGTGAGGTTCAGTTAATAATCGACTGAATGAAATTATATTATTTATTGTATTCACCATTGTTAAACCAAAATGATTGAATTTGTGAGGTTCAGGAATATGAAGATTGAATTTGTGAGGTTCAGCAGCAACAGTTGTTGATTCAGCAGCAGCAGCAGTAGTTGTTGATGTAGGTGAGTTTTGCAAAGGTTTGCGGCTTGAAATAAAATTATTTATTGTATTCACAATTGTTAAACCAATTGTGCTTTATGTTTATGATTTGAACTTGTGATAATTTGTGCCTAATAATCGACTGATTGAACGGATTTTGATTTTTAATTAAGTTTATTAATGTAAACCAAAAGTTTTAATTAAGGTATGTGCTCTCACATATTTTTTGTTCAAATTAATTTCATGGGATGATAACATCTTCATTTTTATTATTTAGTTTAGGGATTGAATTTTGTGTAGAGATGGATGGAAGAAGTGGGCATCTGTTTCATCGGACGAGTTTTGGTGTAATCGAATGGAATGGAATGTTGGATCCTTATGTTAATCTCAATGGAACTGTTAGCAGCGAAGAATGTTATTGGTGCTCATCTGAATGGAATGTTGGATCGTTATGCAATCATCACTTGTGGTTCAGAAAAGCGGTTTAGGTAATAGATAGTATAAATTAAGTTTGTTGTGAAACATGTATTTGGCAAAGGTCTGTTTTAGGTTTGAAACCTCTGTTTGTTGTTAACAGATGTTAGAATATAAAACAGATGTTTCAAACGACTGCTGGGTTAAACAGTGTTTTGTGTAGAAAATAGTGGTTCAAACCACTGTTGGGTTAAAACGGTGGTTGAACCCAGTGTTGGGTTAAAACGGTGGTTGAAACCACTGTTGGGGTTAAAACGGTGGTTGAAACCACTGTTTTGTTCAAACCAATGCTTGAAACTACTGTTCCGTTAAAACGGAGGTTTGAAACCATTGTTGGGTTAAAACAGTGGTTGAAACCACTGTTTGGATGTGTGTTGAAAGTGTTTGGATGTGTTGAAATTGTGGAAGCGAAGGGTAATAAAGTGGTTTTGTGATTTGGTGGTTTCGTATCAATGTAGTTCTTTCCATTTACGTTTTTTTTCTATTTGTATGTAGTGAAATTGGCTGAATTTATGAAATGTTTTTAGAGCTTTATTGGAAGAACCGAGACGAGAGGGTTTTTGAACTAAAGTATATGGATACATCAACACATCTCCTGGAAAGTATAAAGACAGAATGAAATCATACTGGTGGATGGTTAAAAGGAGAAAAATTGCGGATCTCACCTTAGATAGCTGGAACAATTTTGTAAAAGTTGGATTTTGTATAGGCTTCTCTGTAGTTTGTTTGTTGTTTTTGTTCTAGTTGGGGTGTATTTGCTCTTATGTTATGGCTAATATAGCAGTTATCAGATAGAAGCATTAGCTTAGGCAATTAAGGAGAACACTATAGTGTTCTTGGAGACGGGCTCAGGCAAGACGTTGATCGCGATTATGCTTTTACGTCACTATGCTTATCTGCTGAAAAAATTCCTTCCCGTGTATTGCTGTGTTCTCAGTAGTTGGTACCCACTGTTGTATTGGTCAAACAGGTATGTCGGTTGACTTAGTTGTTTCTTGAACATGTTTTCAACATGTGGTTAAAGCATACTAATGGAAGCTTTCTCTGTCTTATTAGCAAGCGGAGTATGTGGGAAAGCACCTTGATTTGAAAGTGGAGTATTGGGGTGAAAAAGGTGTTGATTTTTGGAATGCTGCTGATTGGAAGAAACAACGAGATCAGAATCAGGTATGACAAGTCAACATTTGACTTTTTTGTTGACCGCATACAATCTCATCAGAATTTTGACTAATGATCAAATACGTAAAGTACCCCTGAGGCGGACAATTGCAGTCTTGAGTAATAAACTTTTATTGTGTTACTCTTTACCTTTGTTGTATCATGTAGTTTTTATTTTTTCAATTTAAACTGAATACACGTATATGTTATACATCATTTTTACAGCTATTGGTCATGACCCCTGACATTTTAAAGAATGCATTGAGACATAGATTCTTAACGTTGGATATTATCAAGGTGTTAATGTTTGATGAATTACACAACGCAAAGAAAAATCATGCGTATGCTATCATCATGAAGGTATATTAATGATTGTAATTTTTAACGTTATTAATTTGTTTTTGTTGAGTTTAAAAATTGAAATAATATTTGTTCAAACCACTTCTTGAAACTGCTGTTCGGTTAAAACGGAGGTTTGAAACCATTGTTGGTTTAAAACAATGGTTGAAACCACTGTTTGCATGTGTGTTGAAAGTGTTTGGGTGTGTTGAAAGTGTGGAAGTGAAGGGTAATAAAGTGGTTTTGTGATTTGGTGGTTTCATATCAATGTAGTTCTTTTCATTTACGTTTTTTTCTATTTGTATGTAGTGAAATTGGCTGAATTTATGAAATGTTTTTAGAGCTTTGTTGGAAGAACCGAGATGAGAGGGTTTTTGAACTAAAGTATATGGATACATCAACACATCTCCTGGCAAGTATAAAGGCAGAATGAAATCATACTGGTGGATGGTTAAAAGGAGAAAAATTGCGGATCTCACCTTAGATAGCTGGAACAATTTTTTAAAACTTGGATTTTGTATAGGCTTCTCTGTAGTTTGTTTGTTGCTTTTGTTCTATTTGGGGTGTATTTGCTCTTATGTTATGGCTAATATAGCAGTTTTATATTAATTATGCAAAAGAACAATTGCATCAGCATTTCAATATTAAAGTTTTCAAATTAGAAGAAAAAGTACCACCATCTTATTTTTCAATATCATAATATTTTTATTAACCATCAACATATTTACATATACAAAAACTTTTATCATTATGGTTATTATAATACTAATACATACTGTATTTAACATTATTTTATAAAGATATAGAACTAAAGACCACAATTTAAATGGTATTTTATAATCTGAATTTGTTGCGCCTCTTTTGTAAACGCCTCTTTTGTTGGGATTGAACCCTATCAGAGGAACAGATAATAAGAGCCAAAACTGGTTCACATCAGTGGATTCATCATAAGCAGCTGTTTGAATTAGAGGAAAGTGGTTATAACATATGATGGCCCTCATCTATTGTTTGTATACTACAACTACTGTCCATTAAGTACTGTTTGTGTACAACAACTGCTGAAGACAAGGTGCTGCTACTTCATCTACTGTCCTAACTCAAGTGTTGCTAAAGAGCAAAGCCCTGCTTGGAATGAAGCAGTGGAATTTAAAAAACTGTTGACAAATTAATACGATTAAAATATAAAGTATTAAGAAAGTAGCAATTACATACAAAAAAGAAATCTAATCAGACACGTCTAACTCTAATAACAAAAATCAAGAAACTTTAACTTCAATTGTGGATCTTTACTGACGGTATTTGATCAAAACGATCTGAGAGTGCCCTATGATGATGCAAAAGAACACTTATTTGTGGTGTATTTGTTCTTATGTTATGGCTAATTTAGCAGTTATACATTAATTATGCAAAAGAACAATTGCATCAGCATTTCAATATTCATGTTTTCAAATTAGAAGAAGAGGTACTACCATCTTATTTTTCAATATCATAATATTATTATTAACCATTGAAATAGACTTTCCCCTTAAAAGTCGTTATTTTGGGCCAAATAAGACTGGTTCACATCAGTGGATTCATCATAAGCAGGTGTTTGCATTACACCTTCCCCTTGAAAGTGGTTATAACACCTGATGGCCCTCATCCACTGTTTGTATACTACAACTGTTGTCCATTAAGTACTGCTTGTGTACAACAACTGCACCAGAGCAAGTGCTGCTATTTAATCTACTGCCCTAAGATAAGTGCTGCTAAAGACCATAGCCCTGCTTGGAATGAAGCAGTGGAATGTAAAAACTGCTGACATATAAAGATTGACAATTTGTGTCTAAAATGTATTTTGTTAAGGATGGCATTCTTGCAGATATTTCATAAATCACCATCAACAGTTGTTGGACATGATATTTTGTGGTTACGCAAGACAAAATCATTCTTTTTTTCAGAACAGCAGATGCTCAAAACATTTGTAAAAGCTTATTCACTGTTGCACTAACAGTTGCTGATTTAATCTACTGCCCTCAGTCAAATGCTGCTATACGTACAACAACTGCTCAAGACAAAGTGCTGCTGAAGACAAAGTGTTGCACTAACAGTTGCTGTCCATTAAGTACTGCTTGTGTACAACAACTGCTGAAGACAAAGTGTTGCTATTTAATCTACTGCCCTCAGTCAAATCCTGCTAAAGACCAAAGACCTGCTTGGAATGAAACAGTGGAATGTAAAAACTGCTGACATATTATACTTGACAATTTGCCTCTAAAATGTATTTTCTTAAGGATGGCATTCTTGAAGATGTTTCATAAATCACCATTAACAGGTATTGTAATTTACATTTTCATTAATTATTTCCGGTGACATTTTTATTATATCAATGACTTATAGTTATTCTTTTCGATAAAACGGTCTTATGGCATTTTATGATACATTGTTTAGGTAGGTAAAATCCATACTACAAGATTATATTTACAGAGTTGATTCTTGAATTTGGTTTGTTTTGTTTTGTTTTGTTTTGTTTTGTTTTGTGATTGTTTGTTGGTACGTGGTTTATTTTTAGGGTGATCAGTGTTTTATAATCGGACCGTGCGGTTCATTCATCAGGTATTGTTTCCTTTTCATTTTCACTACACTGATTTAGCGTTACCTGCTGTTTAACAATCCAGAAAAATATGTTTCATATCATACCTGCTTTAGAGTTTTACTTGTATCGTTTAAAACAAAACCAAAAAAAAATTTGTTTCCGAGTGAAGAACCTATAACACATCAAAAATTCAGTATTTAAAACCAAACCCAAAAAAATTGGTCAGCCCAAAACCATACCTAAAATTATAATGAAACAGAAGCAAAAATAAAGTGTCATAAAAAAAATTAAATCGTTTATTGTATAAATATTAAAAAAAGTTACAATTACATAAAAAAAGAAAAGTAACCAGACACTTAAAGTCTAATAACAAGAATGAAGAAATTTTAACTTCAACTCCATGGAGCACTGCACTTCTCGATGTATGTAATTGATCTTTCTCATGAAGTCCAGGTCTCTGTCTCCACATTCTATATTGTTCGCAACGCACAGGTCACGAACGGAAGTAGTCGGCATCGCCCTTAGGTCTCTTGAAACTTGGTCTCTTGTCAGCAGACCAAGTTGCAGTTCGTCAAAACATCTCTTCAACTCTTGAAGAGTACTCCTATCAGCAAAAACTTGCTCTTCGATTTCTTTAATAAAGTGTTGCTTGAAATCCTCAGATTGTGCAGCAGTATGTGACTCCATTTTAATGTATTTATAACAGCTAAGGCAAAACAATAAGAGTTGCTCTTCTATTTAACTGAATGAATCTGGTTATGATGAAACAATGTTTGAATTTGCAATGATATTATATAGGATATCTATCAGCCCAAAGGTCAGGTTTAAATGCAACCATTAAATAAAAATTTATATTTAAAAACCTGATACATGTAATGATTTAATAATGAAAAACGTGTATATACCCAACATGTCTCTTCATTTACCTTATCAAACATTTTAATGTAAAACCTTTGAAAAATGATCTTTATTAACAGACGTTTCTTCATCTATCCTATCAAATATTTCAAACACTATAAAGGATCATGATTGCTCTACTTGAAAACATCAAGACTTCATTTTTAAAAAACCCTTCATCCTAAAACAAAACGTCCAAAACCACCCACACTCTTTCTAAATGGCAAGCAAAACCTTCTACCACTGGTCGGATAATACCGATCTTAAAATTGAATTTTCAAGATGGTCACTCCATGAACAGAGAAAAGCTGAAGAAGTCAACAAAAAAGTTGCGCTAGTAAGTGATAAATATTATAAGCAGACGTGGAGTAGCATTGCACTGCTGGATGAAGTTGTCTCTTCTTCTCCATCAGAGTTTAAAGAAAAAGCCGAAGAGTTTTTGACACATCTGTTGAAACAAGATCAGAAGACCTGTGATATGCTAGCAGATTTGCAAATTAAAACAAAAAATGAAATTGCATGGAGGAAGGCGAGAGAAATAGATATCCTAGGAAGTGTTAATTGTAATGTTTAGTTTTTAATATTTTCAAACTCAGAATTTTGTAATACTATTTAATATCGAATGAAGAAGTGTTTATTGCTAGCAGAATTTTGTAAAAGTTGGACTTTGTATAGGCTTCTGTGTAATTTGTTTGTGTTTTTTGTTCTATTTGGGGTGTATTTGCCCTTGAAGATGTACCACCATCTTATTTTTCAATAGCATAATATTATTATTAAACATTGAAATAGACTTTCCCCTTTAAAGTCGTTATTTGTTTGGGCCAAATAACAGTGATCCACATCAGTGGATTCATCAAAAGCAGTTGTTTGCATTACACCTTCACCTTGAAAGTGGTTATAACATCTGATGGCCTTCATCCATTGTTTGTATACTACAACTGTTGTACATTAAGTGCTGCTTGTGTACAACAACTGCCCCAGACAAAGTGCTGCTATTTAATCTACTGTCCTAAAATAAGTGCTGCTAAAGACCAAAGCCCTGATTGGAATGAAGCAGTGGAATGTAAAAACTGGTGGCATATAAAGATTGACAATTTGTGTCTAAAATGTATTTTGTTAAGGATGGCATTCTTGCAGGTATTTCATAAATCACGATCAACAGATGTTGGAAATGATATTGAGTTTACGCAAGACAAAATCATTCAACTAAATCATTCAACATAATCTTATTAAACAGTTGCTGATTTAATAGTCTTTCAAATCATTATCATTTCCTTACCCCCTAACTACTGTTGTGCTCAAACATCTGTTTTCTAAATACTGTCCATTGCTATTCATCATAAACAGCTGTTTGCATTAGACTTTCCCCTTGAAAATGGTTATAACATCTGATGGCCCTCATCCACTGTTTATATACTACAACTGCTGTCCATTAAGTGCTGCTTGTGTACAACAACTTTGAAGAAACCACTGAGTGTCAAACATTTCATAAATTGACATGCAACAATGGAAGGAAGAAGCAGTAGTTTAGTTTGTCATTTATATTGTATAGAATCAGTGGTTAAGGTTAGCAGTGTTTGAAACCACTGTTCGGTTATAATAGTGTAATCCTTAATGATATGTTTTGAAACCAGTTTTCGGTTAACATTGTTTGAAACTACTGTTGATTTAAGGACAGTTTTTTAAACCAATGTTTTAAGCCAAAAGTGTTTTCAAAACAGTGTTTTAACAACACTAAGTATAATTCACCAATCTATCATTGTTTGTATCTTCAATGATCACACAACTTGAATCGACAAATCATAACATTGAGAGCAGCCCATTAACAAATATTACAAACTGTATGTTGTATAAACTTTTCTTATAACTATTAATCATTCATTGAATGTTGATTTATTTGTTGTAATTGATGAAAGGAGGATATCTTCCGGAAGAGTTGCTGATTACAGAAAAAGTTGATCCAGTTGGTTCTCTCATATCATTTACATAACCTGATATTTAAGGAGAGTTGTGAAAATGAAAGTTGTATTGGCATTGTTAATATTTTTTATAGCAAATTATAACAAATTATTAAAGCCTAAATTGTATATTAAAAGTAAACTTTTAATACATACAATACAGAGACAAAACGTTATACCAACTTCGTAGACTTGACGGAACTTGCAGACTCGATAACAAAAGACTGTAACATACAATACAGGTGAAGTTAGAATTGATGACAATGTTATTGGATTCACCCAATATAGTGTTTCAATATGCTAAGCGTAATGGTGATTAACTTTTTGGTTGAATCTTATAGGCGTATAGCGGAAAATCCTGGAGAGGCGGAGGCTTGCAAGCGATGTAACTGTAAGAAATCCAAGTTTTTGCACATACAATACAGAGACAAAACGTCATACCACCACAAGTAATTGTGGATCGTTACTGACGGGTGCACTTCGGAATGTAGTAGATATGAATGAATATAACCTCAGTGTAGGTAATTACATATCTGCCATTGGGGTTATATTCATTCATATGAATGAATATAACCCAAGTGGTAGATATGTAATTAGCGAGCTCTGGAATTTCAAGGAAAATCGAAGAGCTCCACTGGGGTTGTATTCATTCATATCAATCACTTCCTTATGTGCACCGCATCTTCTAGGAGGTTGTCTAGTGTTCTCGCCTTCGTAGTTGGTGTTTTGCTTATCTTTACATCCGCAGCCATTCTGTTCATCGAATCAAACCAAAACCAAATAATTGTTATCATCGAATCAAACCAAAACCAAATAACTGTTATCATCGAATCAAACCAAAACCAAATAACTGTTATCATCAAAAACCAAAAATCAAAATGAGGAACACATTCAAATCACACATTCAAATCATTGAATCAAATCCAAAACACATTCAAAACCTCTGTTTTGATAGCCTAAACCCTAAACCCACAAGAATCAAAACAGGAACACATTCAAAACCTCTGTTTTGATACCCTAAACCCTAAACCCACAACAATCAAAACAGGAACACATTCAAAACCTCTGTTTTGATACCCTAAACCCTAAACCCACAAAAATCAAAACCAAAACACATTCAAAACCTCTGTTTTGATGCATTTTGAACAAAATCAACCCTCTGTTTTTTTCAAAATCATCGGATGGAACCCAAAATCATGAACAAAATCAACCCTTTGTTTTTTCAAAATCAAACCAAAATCATCGAACGGAACCCAAAATCAAACCCAAAATCATCGAATGGAACACAAAATCAAACCCAAATCAACCCTCTGTTTTTTTAAAAAGCAACCTAAAATCATCGAATGGAACCCAAAATCAAACCCAAAATCATCGAATGGAACCTAAAATCAAACCCAAAATCAACCCTCTGTTTTTTTCAAAACCAACCCTCTGTTTTTTTCAAAACCAACCCAAAATCATCGAATGGAACCCAAAATCAAACCCAGAATCAACCCTCTGTTTTTTCACAATATAAACACATTCAAATCATCGAATGGAACCAAAAATCAAACCTCTGATTTCAAGATGAAGATGGATGAAGATGATGAAGCTGGATGAAGAAGATGAAGATCTGTGTTGACTGTTGAGAGTTGAGAGAGATATTTGGAGATTTTTGGAGAAGTGTGATGATGATAATGATCGGTGATGATGTTAGTCATTTCATACAACTTATAACAGTCAAGTTGCATTTTTGGTGAAGTGTGATGATGACAAGGAGATTAAACAAAAAAATAATTATCCATAAGAAATTAAACTAAATAATATTTAGTAGGAGGATTATATATAAATTAATTAGAAAAGATTAAACTAAAATAATACTTATCTATAAAACATGGTCTAATATAGTATAAATAGAACTAAAGACCAAAACTTAAATGATATATTATAATCTGATGTAAATCTGCCTATGTTACGGGTATTAAGGGATAAGGGTATTAAGGACATTTGATACATGTCTTTAACAAATCTAATCCATATTTGATAGAAGGGTTTTAACGGGCCTACAAAATCTAATCCATTAGTAAGCTTAATTGGATCAAATATAAGAGGCTTTATTGAACTGTTTAATAACATTTGGTTATTTGAATTAGGTCAGGCTTTAATTATTAGACAATATAAAATTAGGTCATGCTTTCAGTTTAGACAAGAAATTTTTAGTTAGTTAGCTAATTTCTATATCAAACATGAACTAAATATAAACAAGAGTAAATTACGTTTTTGGCCCTTGTGGTTATATCACTTTTACTATATTAGCCCAAAATAAGAATTTTTAACATATATGCCCCCATGATCTCTATAACTAACCATTTTGGCCCCTAAATCTAACCATTTTAGCCCCCATGGTCTCTATAACTAACCATTTTGGCCCCCATAATCTCTAGACTTAGGGGCCAAAGTGGTTAGTTATAGAAACCATGGGGGCAGATATATTAAAAAAATCTTATTTTGGGCTAATATAGTAAAAGTGATAGAACCACAGGGGCCAAAAACGTAATTTACTCTATAAACAATTTAAATGATGTATTATAATCTATTTCGATGGTTATTAAAACTACCCATGTGGTCACACATACTGTCTTCAACATTACTTTATAAAGATATAGAACTAAAGACCAAAATTTAAATGATATATTATAATCTGTTTTTTAGTATTTGATTTCGATCATTACTAAACCTACCCGTGTGGTTACACAGGTACTACACCTAGTAATAAATTGTAGCAAACAGATTCATGTTTGCGGACAAAATCATAATGTTTGATTTATATTAAAGTATTTCATTTGATTTCAAAAACCTGAAATACTTTGATATATATACCCTTTTGATTCATATGTATTAATATAACCAATTGAGCCATATATCCCCAAAAGTATTTTCAACGGGGAGTGTTGTTTTGGGGTTTGATTGTGTTACCAATATTTAATTAATATATATAGACAAGGTTACAAACGGAACCTATAATACTATTTAATATTAGTGGTTAGTTATATATAAATATATTTTCTTTAATATAACTAATATATTTTAATAATAATTAATAAAGCTCTATTTTATATACAAACCATTTAGATTTATTTTAATCATACATTAAATTTATTAGTAATGTAAAAATAATATTAGTTATAGGCTATGGCTACTAGGGTACAATTCCCCTGTGCTTGTGGTCATGCTACTATTGGCTAACTTTTTGCCCAATAGTAATGAGGGTCAAGTAAAGTATAAACCCCTACATACTGGCAGCTATTGTAGAATACAAAAACTTAATCACTGTAAGTATAACTGATAAACATTTAGGATTTTAGAAAATATTTTTAAATATAACTATATCACAAAAAGGTGATAAAACGGTGAGAAAAGAGAATGGACTCACTTTGTAACTTTAGGGTTCAACTAGAAAGACTCCTGGTAGAATCTTGGGTATAAATTCTGAGTTATTTTAAAAATATATAATGCACTCGTGTTAAGTATAGTACCCCTAATTCAACCTTATCCCTATGTCACGAGACCGAACCCCAACGAACTTAGTCGGGCAGAGCCTTGACATGCGTTATGGGGCTCCAGATCAATCGGAAAGGGTAGCGGTGATCGGGAGTTAAAACACTTAAAACGGGGCAGTGCTTTATTATTATTATGGGGTGAAATAACAAAAATAAGAATATATATGTATAAGATTTCGAGAGAGTGTGTAAGGAAATGGGAAGGCACTACTCAAATTTATAGTTGGATGGTTGTTAGAGGCCACGAAACGTACACAAAATCACACATACACAAAAATTGAATTTATATGCTTACATGCTTTATTTCAATGCCACGTACAAAAAAATTTGAATTTCAAAATTCTATTTATTCTTTTGTAGGACACCTCCACTTTCAATTATTTTAATTTTTTATTATTTTATTATTTATATATTATAATTAATTAAACTGCTTCACTTATTTGGCGCTTATAACTTCTAAAATATAACGTTTTATAAAACAATAAATATGTCATTAGAACGAGAATATTTGTATCTACATTTTGAACCAAGTTTCATTAAAAACTGAGTAGGTTCAAATATATTGTATTTTTATAATTTAATTATTAAACGGTCACTAGGCTCGTCTAGGTACTTCATATTTCTAACAGTCGACTTACCCGTAATCTACCTGTTTAATAATATAAGTTTTTGTACACTTTTAGTTTAATAGAAAGGTCACCCATATACAGGCCAATTAATTAGTATACCATTACAACCAACTATATATAAAATAGTTTTTAAAACTATTTGGGTCTAATAATTATATTAAAAATAAAACTAGTTACTAGTGGTTAATAAATTTAAACAAACCAATAATTCTTATATGATAAAAATGGGAATGTTACATCCTCCCCACCTTGTTTTAAATCTCGTCCTCGAGATTTGGGCTACGATATCTCTTTTAGAGTTATGTCACGTCTTAGTCAATAAAAACAATATTAAGGTAAATGACACAGGATCAAGAGATGTTCAAATGAATATGTGTTACAATAAACAGGGCTCAATGGTTCAACTGAATTATTTCTAGGAATCAATGTCAAACGAACGATGTGAAATTATATAATTTCCAAGGGGACTAGGTTCAAGCCAAAAGAGATATATGATCATTAGATATCTAAACTGAATGTTTACAAGTTGTGAATGACTTTTAGAATCAACAGAATTCATTGTCAAAGGAAAAATTAATTTGATTGTCAACTGAGGAAGACTCAGAATCAACAAGCTCGAATGAAATAGAAGCATGGAAATGATTTGTCAACTATCGAACCATGACATGAGAAAAATCAATGTGTTGACATTTATTGAATTGCAAGGATACACCAAAATACAATAGAGTTTAGTGTATCATTGTCTTAATACATAATTGTATCAAGACTACTTTTCAATGATGAGTCAAACGAAAGACATACGTGGTTTTGAATGATTCGTATGATTATGATTAGCCCAAGCTACAAGTTTATATCGACGCCACAAGGTGTCGAAATGATTGAAATAGCTCAATAATTACGGTGACCGAACAAATTTACCTTTTTTGTAATCAAATGAAAGTTTTAATGAAGAAAATTTCAAATAAATATTATAGGATTTTCAATTGATGATGAATAGACCAAATGAATATCATAGATTTTTCGAATAATGATGAAAGAATCTTTAGAGGTACACCGGAATATAATACGAATTTGTGTACTCTTATCTTAACACATAATTGTATTAAGATCGTTTAAGATAATGAAACAACAGAAATTAAATAAATAAATCCATACATCAGGTATGAAAATGAGATTAGCGCAAGCTTCAAATTAAAGAAAACGCCACCACAAGGTGTCGTAACCAATTAAATGATTCAATGAAAGTGAAGACCAAACAAGTCTGTGATGGGTTTGAATAGATGAAGTACTTGACAGGATGTATTTATTAAAAACTTTGATCTATACTAGGGTTAAATAATAACTTAACTTAGATATTACATATAAGCGATTACGTCTGGAATCATTTCTGCTTTGCGTAGTAAGTACGAATGCTCGCGCGTTCTTCTTGGCTCCGTCTGCTGTTTTTGTCTTGTTGTCGGGTGCTTTGTTTAGTTTCGGGCAATATGGTTTGATGTGTCCTGTATCTCCGCAATTGTAACAAATATTAGTTTTCCTTCTACATTCTTCCTCTATATGTCCGGCCATCTTGCAGAAGTTACAGTAGGGTGTTCTCCTAAAACGACATCTTCCTGAATGCTTTTTGTTACAGCTTCTGCAGGTAGGTTGCTCCAATGACGGTTCAGTTTCTTTCTTCTTGAATTCTTGAGAAATTTTCTGGGCTAACTCTTTCTTCTTGTTTTCTTCTCTTGTGCGGATTAGTCCATCCGTCAGGATGTTAGCTAGTTCAACTGTTTCTTCAATAGTCTGGGGTCTAGCGGCCTTGACCATGTCTCGGATTTCGCTAACTAATCCCCAAATATAACGAGAAATTAGTATGGGTTCTCGCGAAGCCAGAGTTGGTACCATTCTTGCGTATTCGAAGAACGTTGTCGTATATTCACGACAATTCACATCTATCATTTTATGATCTAAGAACTTGTTAGCCATTCGCTCCTTTTCATAAGGGGGACAAAATTTTCTTTCTGCCATTTCCTTGAATTTTTCCCAGTTCATGGCATAAGCCATGTCACTTCCTTTTGCCTGAAGAATTGTATTCCACCATTCTAAGGCTTCTTCCGTAAAGAGGTTGGAAGCATACATCACCTTATCTTCTTCAGTACATTTGCTGATCTTAAGAACAGCTTCCGTCTTTTCCAACCATCGCAGAGCAGCCGTGGCTCCTTCACTGCCGGCGAACTCAGTTGGTTTACAAGCTAGAAATTCTTTGTAGGTACACCCGAGAGTCATCGCCTTCATTTTCTTGGGAAATGGGGTTTTGATAATATTATCATTGCCTCCATTGACACTATGGCTAAAACTTTCGTCACGAGTATGCTTGCTATTCACAACTTTGGTGGGTTCTACGGGGTTTTTAACAGCTTTAATTATTAAAGGTAAAACATTAGCTATTCCTTGGGCTATTAGATTTTCTATAGCATTTTTATCCAAATGATTTTAATTATTAGCATGAACTTCTGGATTATGTGATACTTCATTCGACATCTGAATTCAAAACAAGACAATACTTTCAAGAATCATATGTACATATCTACATATATATATTCAAGTATTTAAATCTACAAAAATAACACATATGTTACTTTGTATTAATTTCCTAACTTTATTGTTTCATATTAGGTATTAAAAGAACACCTAAATAGCTTAAACAAGTGGCTCTGATACCACCTTCTGTCACGGCCCCCGACCCCACCCTGGGAGCGAGAGCCGTGAACCAGTCAGATGGTATCGGTGTTTATTAATTTCGCAACGGAAATTTTTTTCATCAGGATCATAGTTAGGAAATAATTTCAAAGTTTGTAAAACACCATACTTTTAATGATTAAACAAATGGGCTAAACCCGTATTTCATTTAAATGTTTTTATAGGGATAAACCCAAATAAATAAAACATAAATTTCTTCTTTTATTTAGGTAATTATAGCCACTTTATTTAAGCCTTCAGTGCTCCATAGCTGACTTCTATTATCTTTACAGCAAATTACCTGAAACACGTTTTGAAAATATTTTATCAGTAATAAATACTGGCGAGTTCATTCCATTTTTATAAAATATATTGTTATACTTTACAACATCAAAGTTTTTATATTTATTTATATTTACCCAACTCAATCAGTATTTGTCACATGGTGGCAGTTCCGATGTGATAGTGGTCATATCACTCATAGGCTCATTTTCGTCCAATAGTGAATTTATCAAGTAATAGATATATAGTATATCTTACTATTATATTGGTCACTAGGCGATTCCTGTGACGGTGGTCAAATCACTGTTGATCATTCTCTCAACTAGTATTTGTAGTCATATCACTGTTGATCATTCTTTCAACTAGTGACTCGGGTCATATTACTGTTGATCATTATCTCAACTAGTAATGGTGGTCATATCACTGTTGATCATTCTTTCAACTAGTGACTTGGGTTATATTACTGTTGATCATTCTCTCAACTAGTAATGGTGGTCATATCACTGTTGATCATTCTTTCAACTAGTGACTCGAGTCATATTACTGTTGATCATTCTCTCAACTAGTGACTCTTATCAAATAATATATACCAAACTTCACATATATTAGTAGTAACTGCTGAATACATAACCCAACTATTATATATATAAAATGGGTTGAAATGCCAAATCTGTTATATATGTGTTATATAACAGCATGATGTTTGGTAATTATATATATATATATATATATATATATATATATATATATATATATATATATATATATATATATATATATATATATATATATATATACTTATATATAGCAACTATTAAACATTGGTTTAATAGATATAGATAACGCAAACTAATTAGTTAAAAGATAAGTTGAAAGCACTTATATAATTCTTAAACCTTTTATAGTTTAATACAATGACATAATTATATAAATTTAAGATACAATTTGAATGTTATATGTATTTATAACAAATATATTCATATATTTGAACTTAATTGCTATAACTATAATAAATAAATATATATAAATATAGTAACATAATAAATTGTAGCAAACATATTCATGTTTACGGACAGAATCATAATGTTTGATTTATATTAAAGTATTTCATTTGATTCATATGTATTAATATAACCAATTGAGCCATATATCCCCAAAAGTATTATCAACGGGGAGTGTTGTTTTGGGGTTTGATTGTGTTACCAATATTTAATTAATATATATAGACAAGGTTACAAACGGAACCTATAATACTATTTAATATTAGTGGTTAATTATATATAAATATATTTTCTTTAATATAACTAATATATTTTAATAATGATTAATAAAGCTCTATTTTATATACAAACCATTTAGATTTATTTTAATCATACATTAAATTTATTAGTAATGTAAAAATAATATTAGTTATAGGCTATGGCTACTAGGGCACAATTCCCCTATGTTTGTGGTCATGCTACTATTGGGTAACTTTTTTGCCAATAGTAATGAGGGTCAAGTAAAGTATAAACCCCTACATACTGGCAGCTATTGTAGAATACAAAAACTTAATCACTGTAAGTATAACTGATAAACATTTAGGATTTTAGAAAATATTTTTAACTATAACTATATCACAAAAAGGTGATAAAACGGTGAGAAAAGAGAATGGACTCACTTTGTAACTTTAGGGTTCAACTAGAAAGCCTCCTGGTAGAATCTTGGGTATAAATTCTGAGTTATTTTAAAAATATATAATGCACTCGTGTTAAGTATAGTACCCCTAATTCAACCTTATCCCTATGTCACGAGACCGAACCCCAACGAACTTAGTCGGGCAGAGCCTTGACATGCGTTATGGGGCTCCAGATCAATCGGAAAGGGTAGCGGTGATCGGGAGTTAAAACTCTTAAAACGGGGCAGGGCTTTATTATTATTATGGGGTGAAATAACAAAAATAAGAATATATATGTATAAGATTTCGAGAGAGTGTGTAAGGAAATGGGAAGGCACTACTCAAATTTATAGTTGGATGGTTGTTAGAGGCCACGAAACGTACACAAAATCACACTTACACAAAAATTGAATTTGTATGCTTACATGCTTTCTTTCAATGCCACGTACAAAAAATTTGAATTTCAAAATTCAATTTATTCTTTTGTAGGACACGTCCACTTTCAATTATTTTAATTTTTTTATTATTTTATTATTTATATATTATAATTAATTAAACTGCTTCACTTATTTGGCGCTTATAACTTCTAAAATATAACGTTTTATAAAACAATAAATATGTCTTTAGAACGAGAATATTTGTATCTACATTTTGAACCAAGTTTCATTAAAAACTGAGTAGGTTCAAATATATTGTATTTTTGTAATTTAATTATTAAACGGTCACTAGGCTCGTCTAGGTACTTCATATTTCTAACAGTCGACTTACCCGTAATCTACCCGTTTAATAATATAAGTTTTTGTACACTTTTAGTTTAATAGAAAGGTCACCCATATACAGGCCAATTAATTAGTATACCATTACAACCAACTATATATAAAATAGTTTTTAAAACTATTTGGGTCGAATATTATATTAAAAATAAAACTAGTTACTAGTGGTTAATAAATTTAAAAAAAGCTATAATTCTTATATGATAAAAATGGGAATGTTACAGTTAAGGTCCTTTTGTGAGGGAAAGCTTTCTTGATTAACAATAATTACCCCTTATTAAACCACTAACCATTTCTAGTATCATGGAGCACACATTTTAAACAAGTTAAACTAGTTAAACAAGTTTAAAGTCTACTAATACATGATTAATTAAGCTTCTTCTTGCAAATATCTCAACTAACCACATACTAATCATCCAAGATAATTAACTATAATCAAGAAATCAACAGCAATAAACAAGGTTGCAAACTAATCATCAAGGATTAACATAGAAAATGCTTCAAAGTGTCATTACAAACATAATTACATACTAATGGTTGTTATTAAGCAAGGGATAATAGTGTTTTTGCCCTTAGGCTTACAATAATACATTATCATCAACCTAAATGCTTGAAACATAAACAAAAACATGGAAAGATTCAAGAATCAAACCATAAACAAGCACAAGATTGAGAATCCGAATAGTAACAGAGCTAATCGGCACAATGTGGCTTGAATCCGGGTGAAAGCAAGAGCCTCCGGAGCCTGTTAAATCGCCTGATGAGCTCCCAAAAGTCCAGAGTTTCGAACTGAATGCTGCCTTCTGTTTTTATAACTTTTTCAGATCGCACGGTCGTGCGATTAAAGTGCACGACCGTTCACTTTACGTTACTGTTCACCATACTGTGTGACATCAGCAGATCTTGACCGGTCTTTGTATTGGCATGGGCGTGCCATGGGTCACACGAGCGTGCAAATCCGAGAAGTGGCTGGCACGAGCATCTGAACTTGCAGTGCATATCCGGGTTGGGCTAGTCGTCGTAATCGCACGGGAGTGCCTCCAATCGCACGGTCGTGCGTTGCCGGGATTCCGTTGCACTCCTGATCGCACTTGCTGTGCAACGCCGAGCTGGGCCTTAGTGTCGGATCCGCACGGGGTGTGCCACCAGTCGCACGGTCGTGCAACTCGCCCAGATCAGATTTTTCCACAGAATCTTCGCAGCTCAGCCGTTTCGCCCGGAAAATCCTCGTTTTCATCATCTTCTTGTTTGGCACGCTGTTTTAGGCCTGTAAACAAAAATAAACCCGATTAAGTATCTGATTCTCGGTTTTGCGGCCAAAAACGCGTAAAATGGGGTAAAATGGGGGAATAAAACATATGTAATTTGGTGAATATCAGTATGCGTCCCAATTACCACCGAAATCTACGACACACGAACGGAGCATGTCTTCAAGGGTACGAATCGTTCTTTCAGTATGACCGTCGGTTTGGGGATGGAAAGCGGTACTTAGATTAAGCGTAGTACCGAGAGCAGATTGAAACGTTTCCCAAAGACGTGAGGTAAACCGGCCATCGCGGTCAGAGATGATGTCGCGAGGCGTCCCATGTCGACTAATGATCTCATTGGTGTAGATTCGGGCTAATTTTTCTACCTTGTAGTCTTCCCGTATCGGCAGAAAATGAGCAGATTTGGTCAAGCGGTCAACGACAACCCAGATGTTGTCGTGACCTGATGGCGTGCGCGGAAGTTTCGTTATAAAGTCCATAGCTATACTCTCCCATTTCCACATAGGGATCTTGGGTTGGACGAGCAAGCCAGAGGGTCTTTGATGCTCGGCCTTGACCTTGGAGCAAGTCAGGCACTTCGAAACATAGAGAGCGATATATTTCTTCATGCCCGGCCACCAGTACTTGTAGCGAAGGTCCTGGTACATCTTGTTGGCACCGGGATGAATAGAATATTGAGATTTATGGGCTTCGTCCATAAGAATCTGTCATAAGTCGGTCTGCTTAGGGATCCAAATTCGGTCCAGATAATGGAATATCCCATTCGACTTATTCACTAGCTGGGCTCCATCGTTGAGAATTCGTTCCTTCTTCAATGTGCGCTCGGTAAAACATGCATGTTGGGCTTCGCGGATGAGAGCTTCGAGATGATGCTGGGCTTGAACATTACGAACGCTATGCAAATAGCTTCGTCTGCTGAAAGCGCCGGCAACGACATTTGCTTAGCTAGGATGATAACGAATCTCACAGTCATAATCATTGAGAAGTTCCACCCATCGGCGTTGACGCATATTCAGTTCTTTTTGGCTGAAGATGTGTTGTAGGCCCCTATGGTCGGTGAAGACCGTACACTTAGTACCATAAAGGTAGTGTCGCCAAATCTTCAACGCAAAAACAACTGCGCCTAGCTCGAGGTCGTGGGCTGTATAGTTCTTCTCGTGGATCTTGAGCTAACGAGACGCGTAAGCGATAACCTTGTCTCGTTGCATGAGAACACAACCAAGACCAAGGTTCGAGGCATCGCAATAGACAACGAAGTCATCGTTTCCATCGGGTAAAGCAAGGACGGGAGCATTGCAAAGCATATGCTTGAGGGTTTGAAAGGCAGACTCTTGTTCAGTTCCCCCAAACAAAAGACTTGTCTTTATGCGTGAGGGAAGTAAGCGGCACGACGATTTTAGAGAATCCTTCGATAAATCGGCGATAATAGCCCGCTAGTCCGAGAAAAGAACAGACTTCAGACGGGTACTTAGGTGTAACCCAACTCTTAACAGCTTTGATCTTTGCGGGGTCGACGTGAATACCTTGACTATTGACAATAAGACCGAGGAATTGAACCTCCTCCAGCCAAAATTTGCATTTGGAGAATTTGGCATATAGTCGATTCCCTTGGAGTAGCTCGAGAACCAAACGTAGATTCTGCGCGTGTTCGGTTTTCGACTTGGAACAGATAAGGATATCATCGATGAACACGATGACGAAGCGGTCAAGAAATGGTTTACACACGCGATTCATCAGATCCATGAAAACCGCGGGTGCGTTGGTCAAACCAAAATGCATAACTACGAACTCATAATGGTTGTATCGAGTGCGAAAAGCGGTTTTGGGTATATCCTCCTCTTGAATGCGGAGTTGGTGATAGCCTGAGCGTAGATCGATCTTCGAGAAACACGATGCACCTTGTAATTGATCAAACAAATCATCGATTAGAGGCAGGGGATAGCGATTCTTGATTGTCAGCTTATTCAACTCCCTATAATCGATGCACATCCGGAACGACCCATCCTTATTTTTGACGAACAGGACTGGCGCGCCCCACGAAGAGGTGCTAGGGCGAATGAAGCCTTTATCAAGCAATTCCTGGAGCTGACTCAAGAGTTTGCGCATTTCTGACAGAGCGAGTCGATAAGGAGCTCTAGCAACAGGATTTGCTCCAGGAATGAGGTCGATGCGAAAGTCGATATCACGACTTGGGGGTAAGCCTGGGAGATTGTCAGGGAAAACATCAGGAAATTCACGAACAACGGGTACCTGATCTACCTCCTTACCTTCCTTTTTTCTCCGCTACTACAATGTGTGCCAAGAAAGCTTGGTATTCCTTACGGAGATACTTGCTAGCCTGGACACACGACATGAGTTAGAGTTTCTTCGACGCGACTTCACCGTAAACACACAATTGGTCACCATTAGCGAGCGAGAATCGAATCATCTTATCAAAGTAAACAACTTCAGCATGGTTTTCATGAAGAAAGTCCATGCCTACTATGACGTCAAAACTACCGAGCTGCATCGGAATAAGGTCGATAGGAAAGACGTGATTGTTGAGTTCAAGAGTACAATCACAAAGAACGGAATTGACAGGGATGGTTCTTCCGGTGGCAACTTCAACATCGAACGTCGAGGGGAGATGGGCGCGCTTACGATTAAGGAGCTTTTCGAATTCAAACGATACAAAACAGTTATCGGCGCCAGTATCAAACAAACACGAAGCACAAATACCATTCACAAGGAACGTACCATTGACCACGTTGTTATCGGCTTGAGCTTGGCGGACATTGATGTTGAAAGTACATCCGCGGGCTGCTGGCTGTTGTTGTTGCTGCTGCTGCTGGGGCTGCTGTTGTTATGGCTCTTGCTTCACCACTCGATTTGGGCACATGTTTGCAAAGTGGTTGGGATCACCACACGCGAAGCAAGCTCTAGAATGGATCGCGGGCGCAGGAGCCGCTTGCTTGCCTTGAGGAGCGGGAAGTAGAGCTTGCTGAGCAGGAGCTGGAGCTTGACGAGGACCTGTACGGCAGTTGGAGGTGAAGTGGCCGTACATGTTGCAATGCACACAGTATCTGCAGGCGATTCCCACTGGGTGATGTGTCACACCCCGATATTTCCACGTTTGACCGGTGGACCCGGTGGGGGAGTATCGTGACATGGTTGGCAACATTACAGTCAAACAACACAATATTTAAATGCACAGCGGAAGCAAATGAAAGATATATTTCAACCGAATATAATTTGTAATATCAAGTATCACGATAGTTGAAATTAATCCACAGGTGGATAAAAATATAAATAGGAAACATTGTTCAACAGTTTGACGTCCAAGCTTGCGAGACTTATTGTGGACGCTAGGAGAAAGTCAGCCTAGTTCGTATAGTACCTGCACTTAATCTTTTTGGGAAAATACGTCAGTTTACACGGGTAAATACAATTTAACTGACTCATTTTAAAAATGGTTAAAATTGATTTGAATGCACGTGGCACAAACTTTTTATAACTTGGGATAATTATTTAAATATATAAACTTGTAAAAGAATTACATGTTCCTTATGCGTTCAGTAGCCCGGTTCGTGCCGGGTTAAAGATCAATAGACACACCACATTATTTATTTTGGCACTGACGGGTGTACGCCTACACCCCGCGCTTAGGTCGTGGCCATTTCGTAAAATGATGCCAAGGATATCCGGGACATGGTCATTAACCTCCCAAAGGCGTTAAGCAAACAAAACATATTTAAACGGGTCATCTCGATAATACTTAACCACCAATCGATTAAGGTCGAATGCCCGACTAAGCGGTATTTTATATACCGTACCCCAAGCCCGTATAAGGGAAAATAAGTTAAAAGTATTTACCTGAGCTAAATATAATATTCAATCCCAGCCGTATCAAATCAGCAAGTATAGATAGCTTTTACTGGGCTCCTATTCTGGAACGAAGGTTTATAATAACCTATTAAAATCCTAACGGTCTTTAGTTAAGCTTAAGCTTAGACCGGTTAGTTTTAAAGAACGATACGGTTCAAACGCATGATTAAGCGAAGACCGGAATAGAATGTGATTTAGACCCGACAAGTTTGAATACTTGTATAACATGGGTAATCTAAACACATTCTGGATTTTGAGATAAAAATGATAAGGTTTGACCCGTTTCGGCTAATTTATGCAAACTAGTTACATAAGCCGAACCGAACGCGCCAGAAGCGTAACGGGTAACCATAAGGGTCATATATAGGATTCCTAAGTTAATATGTTTTAAATATGTTGTGACATCAGTAAGATATCTTTTATTATGCCCGAAACGAATTTAAACTCAAACTATGCCCCGTAGGGGTATTTTGGTCATTTACAAGGTTATAAACGAGTTCAAGTATTAACCTGAGTTTCAGGTCTGATATCATTAGTAAAAATACTTAATTTAATAAGTTATAACAGTAGGGTATTGCATATATGTGAATCTTATCAATTATAACCAAACTATGCACCGTATGGGCATTTTGGTAATTTCACATAAGCTTAAAAGCTCCAAACTGGAATCTGAGTTAAACAAATTTTTCTTACTGTTAAGATATTATAACTTACATAAAATATCAGTAGGTATCAACCCATATATGTTTAAAATAGTCTTAGCACATACTATGCGTTAAAAACGCTTAAAAAGGCGATTAGAAGCCGTTTCCGGGTTCTATATAGAAAGCTGATATTTTTATTATTCCAGAAGGTTTAAAATAATTTATTTATCATATAAAATCAGTAGCAAAAGGTTTGGGGTCAAAAAGATATGTAAAACTCATTTTATAGCCCGAAAGGGCAAAACCGACAATTACCGAATCAAGCTTATAACTCTAAGTTATGCTCAGCTTAAAATTAATTAAAAATCTTCAAAAATCCCAAAATAATATATTATATTAGTGGGTAGCAAGTTTGATATCAAAAAGTAGGTTTAAATAGGCTATATGCTAATTATGCCGTTTAATCGCAAAAAAACTTTCTAATTACGCTAATGAGCATAACTCTCAATCTACACCTCAAACTGATGTCAAATTTTAGGTACAAGTTTATATATCAGTAACTAAGGTTTCTACTCTTTTACATTTTTAAAAATCACGTTTTATGGTGGAAAGGGCATAATGGTCAACATATGAGCAATTAACGGAATCATGCATATTAATTGGATAACTAATGAACCAAGGTGTATAATCACAGAGGGTTATACTAGCATGTAACCTAGTCCAATTAAAGCTCTAAGGAATTTCTAAAACATGCTTAAACGGGTCAGAACTGAAGTCAAAGCAAAAGTCAAAGTTTTGCGACTTTCGGTTCCGAATCCGGGTCTAAACAGAAAATTGTCGGACCAAACAAGCTTAGACCAGTTATTATACTTATTACCAAGTTATATGAGTGATAAAATAGTTTACATGCCTTCTACATTGCTAATTACATGTTAATTCGAAGATTAGCATTCTGTTGACTTTTTCTAATCAACTTTGACCCGACAAATGGTCTAGTTAGAGTGGGAATCAGAGGGTGCCCTTTTAAGGGTTTATTGCCCACATAATTACCAACTTATAACTACTTTCAATTCGACTAATCACTGGACCATAAATGATTAATCGCTAAGTCAAACGGTAATTACGACGGTTTGACTTTTAAGCTAAAACTAAGTAAAAACTCAACTAAGAAAGGTTAAGCATACTTACTGAAGTCCTATGCATGATTAGGAATGACTTGGGTCTGCTCTTAAGCTCCAGGAAGCTCCAGAAATGCAGATGGAAGGTGTGGTTACAATGTTGCAACATGAGGCCTTTATATAGTGTTCAAAATTCACTAGATCATTGACACACAAGCCTAGCAATGGCCATGGATCATCCACAGATGTCTCCTAGGCCTAAAAAGCATGTAGGGGTCGTCCAAAGATGTGAACAATCGGTTTTAGGTCGGTTACAAGTGCATAACAGGCTGCTGCCTGTCTTTCTGATACTGGGCATCTGGCGCGGCCCGCGTAGGCTGTTGCCAGGGCTTACGCGGCCCGCCTTGGCCACGTTTTCAGGTTAAAAGCTTTTTAGCTTTCGCAAGTTGTCCCTTGGCCCTTCGAAAGGTCAACCGATCCTTATTTCTTGCACTTTGAGTCCCTTATCTTGACCTATAAGGGGTTCATGACTTATACCCACTTTGCTAAGTTCTTGGTCACTTCACGTTACCCGAAACGTCATAATTTTCAACGTTGACGCTTTAACCCCTCGCATACGAATTTGATCATAACTATCTCATACGATAACGAAACTTTATGAAATTTTTATCATGCATTCTAGTGAGCATAATTAATCGTTACAAAGCCTCGGGTTTGCTAAAAGGTCACTCAGAGGTATAACTTAAACATGTTGACACATTTAATCCCTGTAGTTTGTAATCTCTCACTTTCTTTCATATTTAGCTTCGTATGATCCATGATTTATTCGTTTGAAGGTATAAACATCATGTAGGGTTATTTAAAGATATATTTATTCACTGTTGACATTTTGAACCCTTCCATTCACATGCTTTCCATGTTTGTCAACTTTAGTCCCTCAAAAGTATTCTTTCACACGTTCAAACTTAGGACACGTGTCAATGCATTGTAGGACGTGAATTTTCGAGGTGTTACATGATGGTAGGTACAAGTTGGGCAAGCCGGGTGAGGAGCAGTGTAAGCACGCTTTGCCGGCGGTGCTTGGGTAACTGGTGCCGCGACTTGTCGATGTTGAGGCTGCTGCTGAGCTGGTACAGCTAGGAGCGGGGCAGCAGTGGTGACAGCGCAATCTTTGCTACTGTTGTTGTTGTTCTTCCTCTTGCGACGAGAGGACTTTGATGACTGCGGCGCGGCTGCGGTTTCAGCGGTTACGGCGGTTGTAGCTTGATGCAGACTCTTCGAAGCTTTATCCCAATACCCAGCTTTGACTCGCTTATCATTGATCTCAGCGGCGAGTAGAAAAGTTTCCTCGATGGTTGACGTCTTGGCAGCTTGGACGAAATCAGCCACACAATCCGGAAGAGCACGGATGTACTTTTTGATGGTGATTTCGAGCGTCTTAACTTGGTCTGGACAGATTATGCTGAGCTGCTTGAAGTGAGCAGTTAAAGCAGCATTGTCACCATCCTTCTGCTTCAGATGCCAGAACTCGTCCTCCAACTTTTGGAGTTCGTGGGGAGGGCAGAACTCTTTCATCATCAGGTCCTTCAACTCATCCCACGTCAATCCATAAGTTGCGTCATTTCCTCTCTTGTTTCTCTCGGCCGTCCACCAGTCTAAAGCGCGGGACTGGAAGACGCCGGTGGCGTTAACAGTTCGGAGATTGTCAGGACAGTTGCTCTGACGCAGAGTGACTTCAATCGAATCGAACCATTGAAACATGGCCGTAGGACCATTGATGCATGTGTGGTGGTATATATTTTTATGTATATTTTTAGCCCTTTTTAACACATTAGTCAAGTTTTAAATTTATAAAACACGATATTTACTAACACCAAACACACATATGGGCAAGTGCACTCATCGTAAGCGTAGTATAGTGTTGGTAAGATACCGAGGTCGTCCAAGGACACAAGAGCTTTTAATACCGGTTTATCCTCAACGTCTAATCAAATCAAAAGTTTAGAAAAAGGTTTTAAATTGGAAAATAAAAACTAAAAATGCTGAAAATAAAAATAAAAACAGATAGATAAGATGAATCACTTGGATCCGACTCGCCTTTAGTGTAACCTTTGATTATTTCTGCACTTTTTAAGAGATTATCTTAGTTATAGTAGTAGGCCCCTCTTTTGAAGGTGACGTTACCCTCAACCCAGTAGTTTGAGTCAGCAAGGATACAATCCTAAAGGGTTGGATTATTGAAAGATAATTAATTAAGTTATTAATGCGTAATGTGGTGAGCCCCTCTTTTGAAGGTGACGTTAGTAGTTTGAGTCAGCAGGGATACAATCCTAAATAGCCGGGTTAATGTTTTAACAGTAGTTTACATATGAGGGGGTCAAGGAGTTCGGACCCTCGCCATCCAATACTAGTGGGTATTGAAGGAGGTCCTACTAAACTTGACCCAGGTCCTTGCAGGATCTATACACTGAGCAAGGCAAGACTCTTACCAAACCATTCCCTTAACCCCCGACCAGGTAGCCAACATATCTCCATATAGACCGTGGAGATATGAATGGTGTAAATCTTTTATTTTATATAGACAGTAAAATAACGTCTAGATACCACGGACAAATGATAAGGAAGATTCACCTTCAACATAAGAAACTAGTTATTAAAGTCATTAATACATAACCAAATAAAAAGTGCGAAAAGATTAAAAATAAAAAGTATTACACTAAATGCTTGTCTTCACCAAGTGATGTAAGAGACTTAGGAAAACATGGCCTTTGATTGTCAAGAACCCTTACTATCAATCTTGGATCCCGAGACTACTACACACACTCTATGATGGATGATGGTGGTGGATGTGGGTTGTGATGGTGGTGGTGGGTGGGTGAAGTGTGAGAGAGGTGGTTTGCCAAGGGATGATTTGCAAGTGAGCCAAGCACCCCTATTTATAGCCTGCACAGAAGCCCGGACACGGCCCCGTGTCCACCCATCTTATCTTTCTTCATTAAATGCAGTTTGTCCGCATTAGTTGACCACGCCCCCGTGTCCGCTGGGCATGACCCCGTGTGCATAAGCGTATCTGTACAATCAAGATTTTCCTAGATTCTGCGAATCTTTGCGTTGACCACGGCCCCGTGTCCACTGTACACGCCCCCGTGGTAGGTGATAGAAGCTTCTACAACTTTGTCATTTCTGCAGACACTTGGGCACGCCCCCGTGCTCATTGAGCACGGGGCTTGTTCAGCCTTCTGTTCTCTTGTTTTTGCTTGGGAGGATGCTGTCGAGGGGTCAGGCATGCCACGTTTATTCCTTTTCTTGTATTTATGTTAGATTTAGCTGCCTTTTTGCTTCTTTTGTTCATTTGAGCTCATTTAATCCTGAAAATACAAAAGGAAGACAAAAGCACACTTGTTATTCGGTGTCATGTTACGTTCCGTGTCTTACCATACACAGTAGTACACTCTATAGTTTTCATACGCCTATCACTATAATCCCGTGTGCACGCGCGATTATTTTGATCGTCGCATGATCCGCATAGCTTGTACTAGTTGTGTATGAATCAGGGTATACATAATTTAAAAATAAGAATGTGTGCGTATAAGAATATAGTATATAAGCAAGTCCATGCTTAAGTATGTATGGGACCCATGTAAGGGAATCACTCGGATTACGCTCGCATACGGGTACTAATGTATGAATCATGAGTAGGAATGAAAGTATGAGCATAAGTATAAGTTTAAGTATGAATATGCACGTAAGTATGAGTATAAACATAAAACGTACGAGTAGTATGAGTATAAGTATAAGCATAAAACGTATGCGTATAAGTGTAGGTACGAATAATAAAATTTACGTATATAGTGTACGTTGAGACATAGCGGATTTAAGCGTATAAAAGCATTCAAAAGGTTCAGTATGTAAATACAAACGATATGAATGATGTTATCGCGAGATATCGACTAAAATGTGTATGATGATATGCATGTATAGTTGTTTAAACTAAACGTTGAGTTTATCGAATCAAAATTAGATTGAGCTTGATTTGAAGGGTAGAATATAGTTTGTATATGTAAGAGGATATAAAGTACTCATTAGTTAAGCATAATGTATTTTGTAATGAATGGAAATGCTACTTTTGTTTTAAAAGAGTTTACGTAATCCGAAGATGGTCGGTCCCCATGAAGTCTTCTTGCCCACGTGTTTTGTAAATTGGTGTAGGAAAAAGGTTTTCGATAAAAAGTAAGTTCGTTTCATCAAACAAGAAATTATGAATTTAGGAGGTTCTTGTGAAAACGAGGATCCTTAGAAAAGAAATTTAACAAAAGGACTTAGTGATTGTTAAAAGTTTTAACAAATGATTTGTTGACGTTGAAAAGAGTATTTGGTAAAATGATCATATAACATCTATAAGATCTTATAAGTAATTGAGAAAGGTTGGTTTGATTTCGATTAAGAATGGAAGTCTCTAGCATGATGATATAGCGTGTGCGTGTTTTAGTGATTAAGTTGAATATAAAGTTCATGGGCCAGAGATTCATTGGACCGATTAAATTGATAGGTAGCATTTCGTAAGGTTTTGAAATTCGGGAAATAAAATATTTTAAGGTATGATTAAGAATTTCGTGTATGTGAGTTATGTGAAAATAGATTGTAGGATAAGAAGTACGTTTGATAAAACAATGTATTTTGGAATTGATATAAGTGGGTATTTCGATAAATGATAAATGATAAATGATTTAGGTATGAAACATGATTGTGTTTGCTTGATAAAGTATTTTGAAGGAAAGTTTTGGTAACGATCACCTAGGTAAGGGAATCACCCCTAACTCGTTGGTGAGGTCGTTTTAAGAAAAGAAGGAGTGGAGTTAATCATCAAGGTAAGGAAATCACTCCTAACTCAATGATATGTCTCCATTTTGGCGTTATAAAGAATGTAAACAAAATTGAGTGACGTTTTGAAATCATGCCTAGGTATAAATGTATGAAAAAGATTTAGTATGATGTGTGTGTGTGAGAAGAAAATATCGAAAGTAAATTCGAATTTGAAAGATTGCATCGTATAAAATAAATAATAGAAACACATGTTTGATTAAAATTTGGGATGGTTCCAAAATGGAACTTTGACTAACCAAAGTGGTCGAAAAGTCTTTCGAATTTGAGGAGCATGATTTGGCCTAATAGGTGGAATACTCTCGCCGACAAATCGGTTAACGGTATTTACCCTTCCGGTTACTACATGTCCCAAATCAATCAAAATTTCGAGACTTGGCGGGATTTTTGAAAAATTCAAGGAGTGGAAATAGTTGACAAGGTGCGGGTTTCACCCCTAACTTGACGATTTCGTATCCTAAGTGTGGTTGGTACTCGTCGGGTCAACATTTAATTTCAACACTTTGACGAGGGTCCACTAGAATTTGAAAGCGGAAATTCTCCATCTAGGTGAGGATCTCACTCCTAACTTGGTGGCGAATTTCGTGTAAAAAGAATAGGTGGATTGAGAGTCTTTCACCAAATTGTGGGTTTCACGCCTATTTTAGTGAAGTCGTCTCGTTTGTGTATTACAAGTGGTTTCGAATTTAGTATAAATGAGTAAAAGACGTATGTTCAAAATAATAATAACAAGTATAAGCACATAAAGCATTTTAAGAAAATAACACGTAAGAGACATTTCAAGAATAACATGTATAGATATTTCATAAAAGTAGCATGTGAAGCAAGTATGGTCGAATTTTGGTGCTTAACTATAGACTAGGTCAAAAGCATGGCAATTTTCCTAATTCCCTATAGTTATGGCTCTGATACCAATCTGTCACACCCCAACCGATGGCGGAAACATCGGAGTGAGACGAAATAGATTGCAAGAGACTTCGTAACACTATTTGTGACAAATATTTAAATGATAAATTTTCATTTCATTTCTAAAGAGTCAATTACAAGGATTTGAAACAAATACAACATGAATAATGAAATACAATACAAATAAAATACAAAATTTAAAGTGTGTATCTAAGCATCCTACTAGATTCCATACATCATCAACATCATCGCTAAACCTGCAACATGTTTTAAAAGCATAGTTCAATACAAAGGTATTGGCGAGTACACTAGTTTTAGACTCGTGGCATATGTATAAAAAGGTATTTTCAATCCAACATAGCAATTGGTATACAAGGTCAATCTATCATGCATAACAATATGTCAACTCTAGTGTCCACTAGTATTTAGCATCCCTCGACACAAAAGTGACGAGACCGTTATAGAATAAAGACTCAACAAAACCCCGTCGGGTGGTGTGCTACTCCTATAGCGCTATAATTGTTAAGCCGAGTTAACAAGTAGTATGTATTCTAGCATGAACCTAAGCATAGCAAAGCATGTATAAGGATTGAACGAATAAAAGCATGTTTGTGAATCGTGCATTTTAACAAGTAAAACATGTTGCACCCAAAGTGTATTAAAAAGAAAATAGGTCAATTGTACTCACAAAGTTGCATATTCTTTCCAATTATCCCATGTGACGAAGTTGTAGAGACTAGGAAGTTGAATGTATTCGATTTGGAGATTAAGAGGTGTTTACATATGGTTCTAGGGATTTGGAGTTTAAATAACATGAAAAATAAACATATGAAAATAATCATCTAACACCTATGACACTTGTTCTTGACACTATGAAACTCTAAAAGAGTTTAAATGTTTCCATGGAACAAAGTTCCATTAGAATAGTGACAAGTTGTCAAGGCCTAAGATGATACAATCTACTAGCTTGACGAATGTCCATTAGTTCATCACCAAGAGTTCGATTATTTGGTTGTTACATAAGTATTACATAGTGTATATTACATCATATAAGTCAAGCATGAGGTAGAAGATTAAAGTCTTCATTTAGGCACCTCTAAGTATCATGGAATTCATACATGAGGTAGGAAGAACAAAGCTTCCATTTAGATACCTCTATTGTTCACCACTACACTTGTTGTTATGAACAACAAGCAGGGTCATGAACTTACAAGAAACAATAGAATATGAACAACTAATCTATGAGAAAACATCAAGAAATGTGTGGATTTTCAAGTAGGTTAGCCCAAGCTAATCCTAAATCACACAATCATCAAGTCTTGAACTTGAGCATCACTTGTGGGTTAAAACCCTTGAACAAAACATAAATTTTGTGAGGTTTATACCTCTGATTTTGAATGTCTCAACCTTGTTTTTAAGCCTAACTAACCATAGAAGTGGTTATAAGCATAAGGACATAGGTTTGAGATGAGTTTCCTCAAGTTTAAACAAGTTTATCAAAGTTTGAAACAAGAACAGAAAAAATCAGTCCACTTTGGAGCCCTTTTGGCAACATTTCAGGCTCTAGTTTTCCAGGGAAAACCCATGGAAACGTAGCTAAGGTCAATACAAAGTAGTAGGAAAAAGAATTGAGTGAATCGGATAAGAATTGAGTGAGTTATGCTCACTTTAGTGAAGTTGTATAAATCTGCTCGAACTTCTGCAATCGGCTACGGTTTGGAGTGTTTGAGAGTGAATGGAGAGTGTTTAGAAAGTGAAAAATGCTTGGAGGAGGCTTGGTTTATATAGGGGATGGATTAGGGTTTCATTGGGTTGGGCTTTGGAAGTGTTTAGTGGGCTAAATAACTCAAAACAAGGAAATTATGTGGGCGGATGCAAGGCTGTTAACAACCCTATAATTTTTATTTTTATTTTTTATTTTTACATTAGAAGGTATATATTTGATGTTTAATAAAGTGTTACATGGTGTCTAGTATGTATGTAACTTGTAACAAGGTCCAAAATGCATAAATGACATGTTTTAATTTAGCAAAAAGTGTGATAACATAGGTGTGTATAACACATGAAATGTAACAAGTATGTATGGTTTATAGTTTGGTATGATCAAGTGAAAAAAACATACAACTTAATCTTATAATCGAATAACTAAGTGTTTAAATGTATAAAGATTTAATGATTACGAATACACGATCATTGTTTACGAGTTAAGCTTACGTTTATACGAATTACGAACCATGTATCAAACGAGTGCACGTATCAATGTATAAACATGTATAAACGATGTATAAAAGATTCGTTTCATTACGATCAAAGTCTCGGATTTTACAATGATACAACGAAATACGATTACAAGGAATACAAGATTTCCAAAAAAATAGAATTTCAAGCAATGGTTTCTAAATATGGAAAGTATGAAAACGCAGGGCGTTACATGTCGTCCGAGCGGATAGCCATCCGATCGAAGCAACCTGATTTGAAACTTGGTAATCTTTGGAATCTCTACACTTGGATCGAATGACCATCCGATCGGATGGCAATCCATCCCTCACTCACGACAGTCACATCAATCGAATGGCAATCCGATCGGATAGCCATCCGATCGAACTGCCATCCGACCCAGTGACTGATCTGACACTTTGCGCAATCTCGTTGTTTTGTTCGACGCTTATCTGTTGTAATCTAATCAGGCTAAACCTAAAGAGCTCCCTTTGATCCAATAACGGTTAATATGTTAAGCAATCACGGTGAGTATACTCGATCCCTTTTTGTTTTAAACTTTGGGATTCAACATGTATTCCATTAAACTATGATACTTGAAACTTTTGGAATCTAAACTCTATCCTATGTGTATGTGAAACTTGTGATTCTTGATTCTTGATTCTTTGTGCTATATAGATGTTTAATCCAGAGTGTGTAGTTCCGCCTTAACAATAGTAGCGCTATAGGAGATGCACATCCCCATTATTCTCGTGGGTATTGTTAGGAGGATTCTAGTTTTCCTTGATTCTTGGGAAAACACTAAAGCATCGGGACACTTCTGCTATCCCTTGGACTGCGAACACTAGCACGGCTGAAACTATTTTGTTATCATTTACATTGTGGATATGAGTCTTTTGAATCTATTATGCTATATATTCAAACTTGTATACTCGCCGGTACATTTTTGTACTGGCTCTATTTTAATACATGTTGCAGGCTGACAGGATGCTAGGATTCTTGAAACAAGCTAGGATGAAGCTTAGAAACTACACTTAGCTAATCTAGAAACTTTTGAAACTATGATGATGTTTGATGTTATGTGATTTTGGATTTATGATGTTTAGACAATTTTGCATGGAATCAATTTAATTACTATTGAAACTATTAGTGTTGTGGAAACTCATGAGCAATCTGAACGCTTAGTGCCGCACCCCGATGTTTCAGCCATCGGTTGGGGTGTGACAACGAGTAGCTAAACTCTTAGATCTACCTAGGTTTTATGATGATTGATAACTTTTAAACAGTTCTCGGTTTTGGATAATGACATGATTTGGCTAATGTTTGGGTAAAAGGTTTTCTAATCAAGTTTCTAATGTCCATGCGTGTTTTATATCTGATTGTTATTGCATGTTCCACTCGATTGTAGTTGATTGATTTTTATTGATTGATCTAGGGTTTGATGATTTTCGTAGACTTTGTGATTTTTAAATAATCTTGCGGTTGCTATACGTAGTAAACCCTATGACCAACTAACTTAACTACTGCATTCTACCATCTTTGAGTCCGAGAAAAGATTAGATGTCAGTGTGTCCAGGTTTATAGATATTTGGGGCTGTGGTCTGCACGAGAGTGGGTCACCCCTAACATGTCTATATAGTTAGCATCCCGTGTTAGAAACTGATAGAAATACTACCCATTGCACCCCTTACACATCTGGGATGTATCGTTTATGGTGGGACCGAGAGTTCATCCGTATTTAGGGTACCTTAGCATTTGTTTGGAGAGACCGAGAGGTGATCTGAACCCGAGACCAGTGTGTTTACACACTTCCCTAGATACTAGATTGCGTCATGTTTGGAGAGTGATTCGACATCCAGTTTTAATCTAGGTAGTGTATTTTAAGATCCTGATAGCCAAATCTCAATTATCCAATCCTAAGAGCTATGAACGAGTTAGGATGATTCTTGCATTTGTTGTGTGGATTGCTTGTTTGTGTTGTTTGCAGTTTTAGTGGTTAGTAAAATGATCATTCACAAAACATATTAAAAAGAGGCTCGATAGAGTTTAGTATCGAGAGTCGCCACACTGTGCCCTTGGATTGATCACGGTCTTACTGACTTGACTATATAACGACCGGTATACTTGCCGATTGTGTGTAATCGAGTTAGTGACTCCTTTTTAATTTGGTGTTATTAAATATAAACAACATTTTACACATCACAAGACAATACATATATACATCGATAGGGGGTTTCTACTGACATGGAACTTATCATTGAAAAGTGTTTTAGGTGATTAAAATTAACGTTTGTTGGTGAACCATGTCAAAACAGGTAAATCAAAGACTCAAATACTCATTGAACAAAAAACTTTTATACAAAAGGATAATCAAAACAGATTTAACAACAACCAACACTCACACTCAAATTATCAACAAAAAGATCTAATTAATATCTCACACGAGACTTAACAAACTAAACAACTAACAAGATCAAACGTCCTAAATATGGGTTTCAACAAATAAAGGGCCACATCAGCAAAAAAAAACTAACTGAGTTAGAGTTCAGTTAGTTTGTGAGTGTCAGAGGAAAATAAATTGAAAGTAGAGAGTGGTGTGGTACAAATCAAAAGTTTGAAGTACTATCTACCAATTGGTGAAAATCGTGGTTATTTAAATCAAATATCCCTTTATTAAATCATAACTAGGGGTGCAAATGAGCCGAGCCGAGCCCGAGCTCGACCAGGCTCGAGCTCGTTTAACATATGAAAACTCGAGCTCGTTTGTTTAACATATGAAAACTCGAGCTCGAGCTCGGCTCGATTCGAGCTTTATTTCTAAAGCTCGAGCTCGGCTCGAAGGTAATTTTTCAAGCTCGAGCTCGGCTCGGGCTCGACTCGTTTAGTATTTATTAATTAATTTATATTAATTATAATTATTATTATTGTACATATAATTAAGTTATTTTTTATATTTATATAAATGGTAATTATTATTATGGGGTCAGGATCATTTCAGAACCATATATATTTGCAGAACTCATGTGGACCCTTAGATCATTTAATCAATGGCTTAAATGTGTAATGGCATATTTGTAAATAAATCTAAAAAATAGGCATATTAAATAAAAAAGTAAGGGTACTATAGGGTTTTTTAAATTTTAATCCAATTCCTTGATTAAATTCCCCTAAAATTACTCATAGTCTCTCTCTTAAATCACGGCATCTTCATTCTCTTATCTTTAATTTTGTTGTTCGCCTATTTTAAATCTGAACCAAATTGCAGTCTCGATTAAAAAAAAGATTGAAGATAAGAATAATGATGGATTAAATTATGTTTGTATCTTGGTGCGCTCTATGATGTTGGATGATTGCCACATCTGCCAATATAAATTCTTGATTTATGTTGGTGAATTAAGTCTAAATATAGGCTGAACTTCAGAGGAGTTTTTGATTTAATTTGTTCCTAAATACATAATTGTCATGGTGGTACCACCGAGTTAAATGTTCAAAGTGAAAGGTTAGTGTACCTGCTTTCTGATATATGAATTATTTGTTCTTTGTAATCTGAATTATCTACACATATATGTTATGGTTTATGTGTAAACCTATTAGTTACATATATGTAAATATTTAAGTTACATATATGTAAATAAGATTGTAAATGTGTAGTTAGTTAACTTACACATATGCAAAACAAAGGTCTACAAGTGATAGGTTGTATATTTTTACTTTCGTTATCTTAAAACCAGTTTTCTTACATTCATGACAGTGTTTGCAATTTTCATTTCAGGCTTTTGATCTATTTGAGGCTTTCATATTGTTTTGGGAAAATCTGCAAATTCAATGAAAAATAAACAGGGAAGTGAAAATGGTAGGTAATATGTAGGTTGAAAAGATTTGTTTAAATTTTGAACTTGCACGTATGTAAACATGTAGTTTTTTTTACATACATGTATGTAAACATTTATTTACATATGTGTGAATGTAAATTTGAATTATGTCATTGAGTTGATGACAATATATAAAAAAAGTTGTAGATAGCACAACCGAAAATATTCATATGTATATATATGTAAATAAGTAAAAGTTCTAGAATACAATACGAATACTACACCCGCATTTATTGATTATTATGAATGTAAAAATGCTAAAAAAACATTATTAGTCAGTATACGTACATATCTATACATAAATATTGAAAAGTTTGACTGTTCACTTACATATATGTATAAGACTTGCATATATTATATGCTAATATACCAAAATTAATCAATATGATATTGAAACACTTTAAAGGAAAAATAGTTTGAAACTTTTAAATTTCGTAAAAATGAATGGTAGGAGAGATAATTAATAGTTAATTAATTAATCAACAAGAGAGAGAAATTAATTGAAAGATTACTATTTTACCATTTTTATTTATTTTTAGATTATAAAAAATGTGTGGTCAATATTAGTTCTGCGAGTTCTGATTAAAAATGGGGTTCTGCAAAGAATCCTTCCCTTATTATTATTATTATTATTATTATATAAATACATGTTTAATATATTAATAAAAGATATATAAACAGAAAGCTCGTTTAGGCTCGCGAGCCAGCTCGAGCTCGATAAGTGAAGCTCGGGCTCGGGCTCGTTTACTAAACGAGCTTGTTTTTTAGGCTCGGGCTCGAGCTCGTTTAAGCTCGGCTCGTTCGAGCTTTATTACGAGCCGAGCTCGAGTAGTTCGCGAGTAGCTCGGCTCGTTTGCACCCCTAATCATAACTAAAACAAACCATTTCACACCTAACTAATTTAGAGAAATATTGTCTAAGACCATGGTTTAGAATGCATAACGTCAACTATAGAAGATGATGTTGAAAATTCGAAATGAAAAACTAAAATATGAACAACATGTTAAATAAAAAGGGTATCAAACAATTCAACCAAAATACGCAAAATGGTAGAAATTATGTATTTTGTAGTTGTGTTCTATAAATCGTTTTTCCTAACATAACTATAACTACAATGGTCTATAAAAATTCCGAAAGTATATATATATATTTTATGACTTTTAAAAAGTAATTTTCAGAAACTCTGACAAAAATGTCACACAATAAGGTTATTTGATCACTCATGTGTACACATAATCCAAATAATCATGGACGAAAGAGCAAGCAACTTTTTCCTTCAATAATAACAATTCTTTATACAAAAAAAGAATAATATTAGACCTTTCAACCTTTTTATTTAATTATCTTTTTGGTAAAGTTTAAATAAACTATATCAATTTTTATAGATACCATTTATAAACTACTTTTTCTTTAAATAAAAGGGACATTGGATAAAGATGTCAACCACGATAGTTGAGTAATGCTTGCTCTTCCTTTTGTCACTTTTAGAAGATATTTTAAGTATGTATGAAGCATGTGTGTTTTTTTTTTCTATCGAATTTAATTGTGCTCCAATAATAATTGCATGTCATCCTATAAACTAATTCATCTATATTTTTGATACATTCATACAAAAACTTGCATCTAATCTCTACAAACTAGGTATGTAAATGAAGGGAGTTTCATGAACATTTGTGTTCTTTGTTTAACTTTAACCGAACAAATGTATTAACTCTTAAACAAACGAATTTTATTTATTTGTATTCATTTGATAAAAGTATCTTTATGTTCATTTAGAAGCGTATTAGAAACTAGCTAATTTATATATATTTTGTTGCACTTTTAGTTAATTAAATAATAAATAATTTTATCTATAAAACTATGTTACTGAAAAATTATTTTATTAATACAATCTTATTAAATTTATTTATAAAACTAACTTAATTACTAATAGAACTAGATAACTAACGTTTATGCACTTTCATTTACTTAACTCTTTAACTAAGTAATTATATAAGGCTGGAGGGTGTGGGTTTGGGGTTATAAAGGACACATCAGCGCCACGTAGGCGCCACATCAGCCAAGTGGGCTTTATAACGCCCCCTTTAAATGGAGGGTGTGGTATAACATGAATTTGGGCGCCATATAGAAAAAAAAAAAAAAAAAAAAGATTTCATTGGTTGAAATGGATGTGGGCCCCACCTGAACACCTCTTCCTCCCGTTACCATGATGGAGCCTTGCATATGGCGCCCCTAGTTAAATTTGAAGGTGTGGGGGGGCGGCGCTATAAGGGCTGAGGTGGCCTTCATGGCGCCTCCACACCCTGGAGCCTAAGACTTAGGCCCTGTTTATTTGCATCTGAATGGAATCAATCAGAGGTTGGCTCTGATTCAGTCAAAGGTTTTAGTGTTTGGTTCGACATCTGAATGAAGATTTCAAGTTCTTAACTATTCAGCTTTGAGGAGCCGCTGAACCATTCAGAAGAGTGGAGCCTCTTATTCGGTCAGATGCTCTGATTCACCAAACAGGGCTTTAGTATATATTTTTTTTAGAATGACACTTTGATCTAATTCTAATATTAAATTACACCTAGTTATCCATCACGGGGATTAGACCCCTCACCGCTTTAGAAAAATAAAGCAGTATCGAACATAGGGGCGGAGCTAGTGTATTAGAAGGGGTAGCACGGGCTACCCCTTAACCCCGTCTTCGTACCATTTTCGTAGTGTAAAAAATTTAAAAAAAAAATCCGGTTTCGAAGTAAATGATACCTTTGATAAAAAAATGGGATGGCTCTAAATTTTTTGGCTAGCTTTGCAACTGATCTAACACCAAGGTAAGTTATGTTTAATTACCTGGAAAATTAGTTTCATTCAAGTTGGGAACATTTCAAAGTTCTTTATGAGAGTGTTTAAAATTTAAATAGAATAAGCATTTAACTGTTATATGAATGAACTAATATATAAAAATGCTATAAAAAATAAAATAAAAATATTGTTAAAAAGAGTTATTTAACATTAAACTTTCTGATGTCATGAACACTAGCTATGCACTAAATTTATTATGGCTAAGATGTGCATAGACAGCTATGGATAATGATATTAAAAGCGTTCGGATTATGTATTTTTGAAGTAATTAATTGCTATTTTAGGAGTTGGATTCAAATTAGATAAGAATATAAGATGTTGGTCCTAATATATATAATCATTTTGACTTTTTAAAACTCATATTTCTAATAATAACAACAGCAACAACAAAAATAATAAAAATACAAAAAATAACAAGAAAACAAAAGATAAAGAAATTGTGATAATTGAAATAAACGATTTAATTGTTTTAGTAGTAGATAGTCGCTCTAAAACATTTTAACGAGAAAATACATCTAAATAATAATAATTAAAAAAAAATTGTAACAAGACTTTAAAATCAAAACAGAATATTTTAATAGTGAAAAATAAATTATACAAAGCAAAAAAAAAAAAAAACATTAATTTGATAAATAAAACATGTTAGATATAAGTCACGTTAAAAAAATATTCACAGGGGATTAACTGGTTGGAAATATATATATTTTTTAATCTTACATTTTAGATTAACTGGTTGGAGGGTTTTTTTTAGTCTTACGTTTTAAATAATTAATAAAAGGCATTTACAACATGACGTATCAAATAAAAATTGCAATCTATAACATTTTTCATACTATGTTATTTATGGTCCCTTGGATACCTCTAAAAGGTTCATAAAAAAAACACTTAAGCATTAACCAAACATCTATGGGTTCCACACACTTATATAAAGACGCTTTTATATTATATACGGCCTTTCAAAAAATCTATATATACGGGCTTTTGCACGTATCAACTCTATATAATATATAAAAGATGAACAATTTTCTATTTTTTTCAGAAAATAAAATAAATACACAATATAAAAGATGAACAATTTTCTATTTTTTCAGAAAATAAAATAAATACACAAATTTGTTTATCTGATTCATGGCATATAATTAATCCAATAGGGGTGTGTAATAACCGAAACTGAATTAACCGAAAGTCGATTATCGGTTATTTTTTGTACCATCGGTTAACCGACCTTAACCAAACATAACCATTCGTATTTTCATATATTTATAGCTTTTATGCCTCCATTCATTTATTTCATGTTTTGTACTTTCATTTGATGTATTTATACTTTCATTTCATGTATTTATACCTCTATTTCATGTATTTATATCTCCATTTCATTTATTTATTTATACATCATTTTCATGTATTTATACATCCATTTCATGCATTTATACCTCTATTACATGTATTTCTAAGCAAAAATATTAGCCCTTTATTTGATTTGGTTATTAACCGAACCAAACCGAAACCGACAAATTAACCGAATTAAGCAAGCCGATTAACCGTTGACTTCGATTACGGTTACGGTTACGATTAATACTAATAACTGAATCGAACCGTATACAACCTCTAAAATAAAATGGTAATATCTAAAATAAAATAAGCATGTAAACGAACACAACGAGGGGAATGTTCGTGACTTCACGTTGTCCATTTAACTTTAATTGAACCAATTAATGAACGAACACTTAAACAAACGAAATTTCTTATGCTCATTCGTTAAGAAAATGAACTTGTATGTATGCTTTTGTCCATTTGTTAATGTTGTAATCTGTAAATGGACACACAAAAAGCCAACCACTTTTAAGTCTATATAGTAAATAAAATATCATCACTAACAATATTTTGCTGTTATTTTAGACCCTACAATGAAATTACATTTTATTGAACATTGTTTTACAAAGTTGATTAAGTATGACATAACGAAAGAAAATCCTATGTCTAAAGAAACCATTGAGAAGAAGGTGTCGGGTATTGTATTAGGGATTGAGAATAGGCTGCATGGCTTGTTTAAGACTTATAAGGAAAAGTTTGATAACGTTGTTAATAACTCGACAACTCAAGAGGCGCGTAATGAAGATCTTGTGGAATTTGATGTTGGGAATGATATTTTTGCGGAGTTTCTAAACGTGGAAGAAAGTAACTCGGTTGCAATAGATACCGAGCTAAAGAGGTACCTACAAGAGCCGCGAGTTGACTTTACTAAGCGGTTTGACATACTTACATGGTGGAAACAAAATGCCATTAGATTTCCAATAGTATCTCGGATGGCTAGAGGTAAAATGTTTTAAACATTTTTAATCTCTTTTTACATTATGTGTTACATTATTTATGTATGTTTACTTTGTATCTTTGTTAGATATCTTGGCCATTCAAATTTCCACAGTTGCCTCGGAGTCGGCTTTTAGTACGGGTGGTCGTGTACTAGACGCATACAGAACAAGATTATCAACTAACATTGTCGAAGCTTTGGTTTGCACTCAAGATTGGGTGAGAAAATCGAGAAATCCAATAGTTGATGATATGAATGATATCTTAAAAGATGACGATATTGCCATAGGTAATACCATAATAGTAGTTTTTTTTTCTTTAGTTGTTAAATAATATGAACTAATTTTCTATATTGTTTTTTCAACAGAAATTGAGGATGCGATAAACAAGCAAAAGGAAAGAGGAAAAGGGAATATGCAAAGCGATTATTGAGGATTAAACGAATGATAACTTTCTTTGTGTTGGTTTTTTAATCATTTTGATAAGATTTTTGGGACATTTATAATGTTTTGGTTTTGGTACTATGTTTTACTGATTATGAATGAATTTTATATCATGCTTTATTTCGTATTATGGTATATATGAGTGCTTAAAAAAACAAAAAAAACAAAGTGGTACCAAAGCGGGTACCCTACCGAAAGTACCAGTACCCGTACCCGTACTCGTACCGTACCAATATATTCGGTACGGTATTTGGTACCCAGTTTTGTTCAAATTTGGTACCGGTATTTTCGGTACGGGTACAGTACCAATCCCATCCCTAATGTAAATCAATAATTTTACATTTAACCTCGTGTTTCTTAGTGGTTAACCAAATAAGCAAATAAAAAAAGATGTTGATTATATAACAAGAAGCTTGGTAGTTGGTTCTAAATTCTTGATTGGGCCGATGGGGCTAATGCCTCAACTCCTCAAGGGCCGATAGGTAACTATTAATATTATTAGTGTCCATGTTTTGTTCTTGTAAGTTGTATAATTAAATGAACAAATTTTGTTTATGTTCGTTTATTTAATTTAATAAGAAAACGAACATCCTGTTGAACGGGTCACAACTGAACAATTAGTTCGTTTACAGGCCTAACAACATGAAAAGACTTTAATATAAAATTAGCGTGTTACTGTCAGATATAGATTATAAAATCTTTGATATAATTTCAATAAGAATATTATTCTGATATAATGGTATAAGAGGTTTTGAGCCACTTTCGACTTGTTTGACTGTTATACATTTATACCTATAACCCATTTGACTCGTTTAACCTGTGAGACTTGTTAGAGATCAAATACAAAATGAATCAACTCATTCATAAGTAATTGTCACCACTCACTTCTAGCATTGGCAAACATCCTCCTTGCATCAGCAATAAACATCTCAAGTGTTACATAACATTGTTTTGGTTCCACCCGTCTTGACATGGTTTGAAGATCTACAATCACTTATATGTTTATGAATGTCAAATATCCAAGAATGACACTCAATGATTATATTGGGCCCATTAACATTGGCGGATCTTAAACTTAATATCAGGGGGAAATCCAATATTTTACACTATAAAAAATCAGAAATTTTCGATAAAAATAACACTACGGAGTGAAAAAACAAGGAGACCAGGGACCCCCTGGCCCATGAGAAGCCCCGCCACTACCCATTGATATTTATGTTTATAAACATCCGCTTATAAAACGATGCAATTTTGATAAAAACATTATGTAAAAAAATTGTTGCATTTTTCACTTAAGAGTAATAATTAGTTTCAAAATTTGAAAACGTTATTCAAAAACTTTTCTATAACTATAGTTTAAATAAAAACTTTTCTATAACTATAGTTTAAATGTTTAAAAGAGGGTTCTAATTGCGGGGCTAAAAAAACCCTAACCAAAGTTGAATATATTACCCAAAATTCTTTTTGGTTTCACCTGAACCTGAATTACGTAAAATAAGTGACCACTTGTTTATTGGATTAGTTGGGACTTAGGGTTGTTCTGCATTCGATTCGAATTCGAAAAATTTGACATTCGACTTGATTCGAATTCGATTATCAAGGTTCGAATTCGATTTTTAAAAAGTCTAATTCGATTTGATTCGTATTCGAGTCCAATAATCTAATTCGAATAGAATATGAATTTAAGATTTTCAACTCAATTCGAAATTCAAATTCAATTTATACATATTTTTTAATACACACACACACATTTTGGGTCAAAGTATAATTTACATCCATAAGTGATAAGTCTATAACTCATTCTACTAATTTCTAAATTCTAGCAATCAGCCTAACTTGGTCTTTTGACATATTGATAGTTTATTAATATTGCATATTATTAATTATTTATTTTAAAAATAATTAGTTTGTAGTAGTTTTAAAAATTAAAGTAAAATAATTTATTGTTTAAGGTGAATTTGAATTTATTTGAATTTGAGTTTCAAATACAAATCTAATCGAACCGAATAAATGAAATTTTAATCGAATATGAATTCAGGTTAAAAAAATAAAAATTCAAATAATTCGAAAATTCGTTATTTGATTCAATGAACACCCCTTAGTTAGACATGTTTTACTACCCAAACTGGGTCATTCAAGTATGGGTAGAAAAGGGCCTGGGCTTTTTTTTTTATTCACATGATATATGTAACACAACCCAAATCGAACGTTAGTTATTAACTGCAGCTTTGGATAAGGTGGTTGCTATGCCTGATTCTGTTGAGGCATGGGTTCGACTTTTGATATTACCACGTTGCACCTTGCGGGTGTTCAAGCCTGTTGGTCGTCAGGACAAGAGGTCGGGCAATAGGAAGACGGGCCAATGCCTTAGCATCCAGCGGTCTTTGGCTCAGTGGGGTGATCGTGAGGGTTTTGCCACTCTTGTCCAATCGTTGTTTGATCAACCCGCGAGGGGGGTTAAGGATGGAATCAAAAATGGCACTGAGGATGACAATGAGTGTGGGGGGACCAATGTGAAACAATGTTTACGTAAGGTTGCTGATGGTCATTTCACTGCAGCGGTTAAGGTTTTATGCTCCTCGGGGGTCGCCCCTCTCAATAAGAATACTCTGGAGGCTTTAGTGGCTAAGCACCCATGTATGCCCCCTCCTTCCATGCCTGCTTCCTTGCCTTCTGAGTCTCCTCTTGTGATGGAGTCCGATTGTGTGCTCGGGTGTATTAAATCTTTCCCCAAATGTACGTCGTGCGGGAGAGACGGCTTAAGGGCCCAACATCTTTTAGATGCTTTTTGTGGGGAGGGGTCTGTGATTGCTGATAGCCTGCTTAGGGCTACTTCAGCTATGGTTAATTTGTGCTTGGGGGGGGAGGTGCCCGAGGAGTCTGGCGGAGTTTGTTGCTTCTGCTCCTCTTACACCTCTTCTCAAACCGGATAATGGGATTAGGCCTATCGCTGTTGGGTCGATTTGGAGGAGGGTGATCTCCAAGGTGGCCATGAAAGGTGTTGGGAAGGAGATGGCCAAATACCTTAGCGATTTCCAGTTTGGGGTAGGGATTCCGTGTGGGGCAGAGGCCGTTCTTCATAGTGCGAACAGGTTCCTTAATGAGTACCACCAAGATGGGTCTCTTGCTATGCTTACTGTTGATTTTTCGAACGCTTTTAATTTGGTTGATAGGACAGCCCTACTGTACGAGGTAAGGAAAAGGTGTCCTTCTATTTCTACGTGGGTCGATTTTTTATATGGTCAACCAGCTAGATTATATGTGGGGGATGAGTATATTTGGTCTTCTACTGGCGTTCAGCAGGGGGACCCCTTGGGGCCCCTCCTTTTTTCCCTTGTTCTACACCCCCTTGTTCACCGAATAAGGGATCGCTGCAAACTTCTATTTCACGCCTGGTACCTAGATGACGGAACGCTTATTGGAGATGCTACCCAAGTGGCTAATGCTTTAGATATCATCAGAGCTGAGGGTCCTTCCTTAGGGCGTCAACTTAATATAAAGAAAACTGAAGTTTTCTGGCCAACCTGCAATGGTGTAAAGGTTCAGGAGGGCTTATTCCCTCGGGGGATTGGGAGGCCGGTGCTGGGTGTGAAACTCCTGGGGGGTGCCGTTAGTCGTGATGCAGAGTTTATCAGTGGTATGGCTCTTAAAAGAGCGAACTGTGCAGTTGAGCTGATGAGGTGCCTTAAACGCCTACGGGACCCTCAGAGTGAGCTCCTCTTGCTTCGTTCTTGTATGGGTGTTGCTAAATTACTGTTTGGTCTTCGAACGTGTCAACCTTCTCTGGTCGGGGGAGCTGTCTCTGTTTTTTATAAAGGTCTCCGGGGAGCATTAGAGGATATTGTTGTTTGTGGGGGTGCCTTTTTTGGTGATCTCCAGTGGAGGTTGGCTTCTCTCCCGACCCGGTTCGGAGGCTTAGGGATTTGTACGGCCAAGGATGCCTCTTCATATGCTTTCGTGGCTTCAAGGGCCCAATCTTGGGGCTTACAAGACCACATACTTCGAGAATGTGGTGGGGATGTTTTAGACTCCGATTACAGGAGTGCGTTGGACCTTTTGCATAGTTCTTTTCCCGACCTTGATATTGGCGGTTTCTACATTAAAGACACCGCCCCTCCTAAATCCCAGAAAATTCTGGCGAATGCCTTATATGGCGAAATTGTCAAGAGGTTTGAAGAGAAGTTTGTTTTATCCCCTCGGCAAAGAGCTGTGTTTGAATGTCTACGTGCCCCACATGCTCAGGATTTTCTTTCTGTTGCACCTATTGAAGGCTTGGGGCAACACATGTCGGCTGTGGAATACCGTGCTATCCTTAGATACCGATCGATGATTCCTTTGTTCCCAGTTGACGAGCCATGTCCGGTATGCCGCAAAGCGTGTTTGGATTCTTTCGGCGAGCACGCGATCCACTGTAAAGAGCTACCAGGGTTTAAATATCGGCATGATTGGGTGAGAGATGTGTTATGCGATGTTCTTAAGCGGGCCGGGATCTCTGCCAAAAAGGAGGCTCCAGTAAATTTCATAACTGACCCCTTAGAGGGGAGGTCCACTTTACGCCCGGCGGACATCCTTGTGTTTGGATGGGAAGGGGGGAAACACGCTTGTGTAGATCTAACTGGAGTCTCCCCCCTTGTCGGGCTCAAGGAAAAGGGTTTTGTCGTAGGGCAAGCGGTGCTCAAGGCAGAGGCGAGCAAAGTGTCAAAACATGAGAAAGCCTGCCGGGAGAATCAACATGTGTTTGTCCCGTTTGCGTTTGATACCTTTGGTGGTCTCGCTCCTGAAGCTGTGCGACTCTTGAATCGGGTTCAAAAAGTCGTTAATAGTAATTCTACGTCGCTAAAGGTTTCAAACTTTGTATTTAGTAGAATTGGTTTTTCTATTCAAAAGGGGGTGGCGGCACAACTTGTTGCCCGACTACCTGCCATTGCTTTGTAATTGCCTTTTTTCGTGTGGAATGATATCGTTAATTTATTATGTTGAAAAAAAAAAAAAGTTATTAATCAACCATGACTCCATGATTATGAACTTACTTTTTTAAAATCAATACCAAGGTACACAGTGTGACAACTTGAGAGCTCTATTATTTTCTCATTAATTGCCTGAAATATAAAATAAAACAAAAGGTTTTTTTTTTTTTTTTCTGAAAGGAGAGTTGTATGTATTGGAAAACTAGAAAAGATCAGGCTTTCTGCTATCTTTTGTTACTTTAACTGCCTTCTTCATTCAGCATCTTTAAGTGTAAAACAAAAGCAACAAAACTTGGTTAAATTCAGAACCAGGATACACATGGGACCCCCAAACCAACTAAAATGGTCCGTTATATTGTGTGTCTTGCTTAGAACTTTAGAAGACACCTCGCCTTTTAATCTTAATGCACCTAAGATTGTGAGGTATTGGGCGGGGGTTGGGGCGGGGGTTGGCTGAAAACGCCCAAGCCACCACCCCGGGTGGGCTTGGGTTTGGGCGTGGCCCAAGTGGAGGGAGTTTAAAGATGGGCGTGGGGCGGGGCTACGAGACTGACTTGGCGGGATGTGATTGGCTAACAAAACTAGCCGTTGGGCATTATTTAAAAAAAAACTTTTTTTCCTTTATAAATACCTTACCATATTTAACATTTTTCTCATACAATATCAAACACATAAAACACAACATGATTTTGGAGCATGTATCATTCTTCACAACATGATTTTGGAGCATGTATCATTCTTCACAACATGATTTTAGAGGATGAAGGTAGAGCGGTCGTTACCTACTATGATGACGATGACCCCCAACCAGGTAACGTAACAGTTACAGACGAAGATAAAGCGTCAAATGAATTTTTGATCAAGTCAGGGGATATACATCACAACCTTCGATCTGATTTGGTGGATCATGTTTCAACGATTCCTGGGTTCGAAACCGACGAAGACGACGAAGAATGATTGTTTTTTTATTTTAGTACTATGTTTTTTTTGTAATTATTATGTATGTTTATGTAGTTTTTAATGGTTATATATATATATATATATATATATAGGGTAGGGTTCCTACGTGAACAACCTCCCAAGAGTGAACTGCGTGAACAGATCTAGACACTTGATTTCCTTTTTAGTTGTTAAGGGTAGGATTGTAATTATATAAAAAGTTAGATTTAAATCATTATTTTAATAATTGAATTAAGTTACATCTTTCCTATTTTAAATTCATTATCCACATTAAGTTTTATTTATTAATAAGATAATTATCAAAACAAACAACAAATCACCATATTTCAATTTTAATTTTTATTTCAGATTTCATCACCAGAATTCAAATTTTGATTTTTAAGATCCATGTAACCTTCATATTTCAACGGTATACACACGTGTACTTGGATATAAATATAACAGTACACATGTGTACTCAGCATCGTACATATGCGTAATTAGCTACATAATACATACATAGAAACAATACCTGTAAAACTATTTTATATTTAACAAATTACAAAATCCATAATATTTGTAAAACCAAGCAAAAAAACATACAATTACAAGTTCCAGTTTCGCAAAAACAATACACCCAACATAATCGGATAAACAAAAAACATAGTTTTACAACTATTCGCCACGTTGTTTGCTGAATCATCCGTATCGACCAAGCAAACAAACATACGTGAATCATCCTTATCGACCTCTCATACGTGAGCATCCTTATCGACCTTCCATCTCCACTTTTCTCGTTAACGACATGTCCTATAATAGCATAAAAAAACTCAGCAACTAATACTTTGCATAATTTACAAGTGTACATCAAACAACTTTACACATTCAATACACAAAAAATTCTAAGATATCACAAAAACAGACGCTATACACATGTGTACATCGCATTAAAAACAGAGCAAAATCAGAATACACATGTGTACATCGCACTGAAAACAGAGCAAAATCAGAATACACATGTGTACATCGCATTAAAAACAGAGCAAAATCAGAAAACACATGTGTACATCGCATTAAAAACAGAGCAAAATAAAAAAAATAATAAACTCCAAAAAACTTAAATCGGAACCCTAATAGTCTAGCAAATCAGTAAAACAAAAAGAAATTACGAATTTTAAAGAACATATAAGTTTCTAGTAATTTTAAAATAAATACATGTAATTAAAATCTAAAACAAGAACATAATACAAGTTTCTATTAATATGGATGATACTTTACTAGAAAATTATGGTTGGGTCACAGCAACATTCGTCAAGAAGGCAGCAGCAACACAGAGCAGCCAGACTGCACCATATTTACAAAATCAATTTATCATTTAACATTTAAAATTTAATTTTCTCAAAAAAAAAAAAATAATCATCAAGTATAAATTGGAAGAAATGAATACAATTAGCAAAAGAGACAGTACCAGCCTTCAAGGAAGCCAGGTTCTCATATGGGCGGAGGCGCAACGACGTATTGCGGAGGTGCCATCACCGGCGACAAAATGCCCTGTTTTTTTCTTCGATGCTGGCGAGATCTGAGACGAACGGTTGTTTTAATGCCGGCGAGATCTGAGAAGAGGGTTTGTTTTGAGAGAGAAAGTTGGATGTTGAATAAGGTTTGAATATCTTGAATAACAATTTCATTTAATAATCAATCAAAAATTCAAAGTTCTATGAAACCAGATATGTTAAAAGACATGGGTTAATCACCAAAGCTATTAATATTCTTAGGAATTTAACAACTAAAAGTGGACAATTTATCTACAAGGTTTAAATCGTAAATATATATAATATAAATGTGAGTGAGTGACAACATACCTGGAATATACTCCTTGTTTTAATGTCAGGAAGCGGGATATCTATTTTCCTATCAATACGACCAGGTGGAAGCAAAGCCGGATCAAGAGTCAAGACTTTCAATTTTGTTAGCCCTGCTTTTCCTTGATGACGGCGATGATTTGTGAGAGAGAAAAGGGACTGTGAATAAAAGGTGAATAAAAGGGATTGTGAAACCTAAATTTCGATATAAACGGGATTGATGCAATCAACTTAATATGGAAATTACATATATACCCTTAATCATTTAATTAAATAGTAACAATTAACCAAATAATTACCATCTTGCCATTCACTAAAAATCTCAAGATCATAAACATCAAGGGCCCAGATCAGTTCACGCAGTTCACTCTTGAGATTTTGTTCACGTTTAAACCTAATCCTATATAGGGTATATATATATATATATATTATAAAAAAAATTGATTTGGCTTGGCCACGCCAGCCCAGCCACGCCCACCATACCCCTACAACTTGGGTTTGTGTATTGAGTGCCCCCCATATCCACGTGTCAACCCATGCCCCAAACCCCCGCCCCACCATACCCCACGGTCTAAGCCGAAAGGCTTGCCCTTTGTGCCTAGCGCCTACACCTACCTAGGTTAAAATAGGCAAAAATAGTTTTTCCGTGATCTACATAAAAACAAAGATGGTATTTCAATGATCATCTACGCCCAGATTTGAACCTGTGACCTCTCTTTTAAGAGACAATGCCTTTACTAAATAGGCTAGCCCCACATTGGTGTAATAGAACTTTTTAATAGGTTTGCATATTTGAAAGTATTTTTTTTATACTTTGATAATTTATTGCAATTTTTTTGTTTTTAAATTATTTTTATAAGAAAAAAAAAAGATAAATGGGAAATGAAGTAAGAAATAAAAAAAAATGTTACATGTCGGACCGATATATGATTCGTCTATTAGATGGATCTAAAAACTCTAATTAAATGATTTTTAATGCCAATGAGGTAGTGATGGAATAGTCGGGGAAAGACTTGGTGTTCCTTGTGACTCAGGTTCGACTCCCACTCTCCTCATTATTTTCTGCGGAATCCAGGTGAAGGGCAAATACGGGTGGTGTCATACCCCGACTTTCCACGTGTCACCGGTGGGCCCGGTGGGGAGTATCGTGACGTAGTTGATATCATCATAGTCAAACACACAATATATAAATGCACAGCGGAAGCAAAAGATAAATATATTACAATCCGAATATAAAGTAATATCCAGTATTACAACGGAAAGTAAAGGATCCACAGGCGGATCTTAAAAAGATAAACATTTGTTCAACAGACTTTAGACGCCTAGAACTTGCAAGATTCCTTATTAGCGCCCTGAGCTGCTTCCAGCCTATTACGTACTTGTACCTGTCACTTAGACTTTTGAAAATACGTCAGTTTTCACTGGTAAATACACTCAACTGACTCATTTGAAAAGAGTTTAAGAAAATTGGTTTAGATGCACAAGGCACGAAATATTTTGACACAATGATTAACATGCACAGAGGCAATATTAATCTTTTATACTTGATTAAAATGCACAGAGGCAAAATTAACCTTTTGTAACTTGTATACTTGGGACAAACTATATTTCATGTTATCAGTTTTACATAACTTGCTCTACATACGGGGCCCGGATCTATGCCGGTTCATGATTAACAGACACACCACTATTCCCTTATTGGGAATCCCTTATTGGGTATAATTTATTAATAAGCATATAGCATCTGTCAGGTGTATGCCTACACCCCGTGCTTGGGTCGTGGTCATTGCATTTAATGAGTCAAGGATATCCAGGACACGGTCGCATTAATCCCCAATGTTTCAGTCAAGCAATACGAATTAAAACAGGTTATTTGGATTTCCCGACTTATTGGTCTTTGAATCCCATACCTGACCATGCGGTATTTATATTACCGTATCCCAAGCCCGTAATAGGGAAAATAAGTTAAGAGTATTTACCTGAGCTAGCTCCTGTCTTAAATAGCAAGAATTTAATAACTCAGCCGTATTCACTTAAGTAAGCGTAGGTACAATTTACCGGAAAGCTCTAGTCTGGAATGATGGTATAAATAACCAATTAGAATGCTAACGGGTCTTTAATTAAGCCTAAGCTTAGACCAGTTAGTCTTAGAGAAATATACGGTTCAAACGCACGATTAAGCGAAGACCGGAATAGAATGTGTTTTAGACCCGACAAGTTTGAAGACTTGTATAATATGGGTATTTCATCCACATTCTGGATTTTGAGGTAAAACCGATAAGGTTTGACCCGTTTAGGCTAGTTTATGTAAACTAGTTACATAAACCGAACCGAACGCGTAATAAGCGTAACGGGTATACATATGAGCTATTTACGGGTTTCCTAAGTTAATATGCTTCATATATGTTGTGACATCAGTAAGATGTCTTTTATTATGTCCGAAACGAATTTAAACACAAACTACGCCCCGTAGGGGTAGTTTGGTCATTTAAAAGGTTGTAAAAGAGTTTAAGTGTCAACCTGAGTTACAGGCCTGATGTAATCAGCAAACATACTCAATTTGCTAAGTTATATCAGTAGATTAAAGTATATAAGTGAAATTTATCAATTATAACCAAACTATGCACCGTAGGGGCATTTTGGTAATTTCACATAAGCCGAAAAGCTCAAAACTGAAGTCTGAGTTTATCAACCTTTGCTTACTGTTAAAATATTATAATTTGCCTCAAATATCAGTAGGTATCACCCTTGGTATGTTTAAAATAGTTTTAGTACACACTATGCGTTAAAAACGCTTAAAAAGGCGATTAGAAGCCGTTTCCGGGTTCGATACTTAAATCTGATATTTTTATATTTCCAGAAGGCTTAAAATAATTTATTTATCATTTAGAGTCAGTAGCAAAAGGTTTGGAGTCGTTTAGATCAGTAAAACTCATTTTATGGCCCGTAAGGGCAAAACCGACAATTACCGGATTAAGCCTACGACTATGAGTTATGCTCAGCCTAAAATTAATTAAAAATCTTTAAAAATCCCAAAATAATATATTACATCAGTGGGTAAAGATTTTGATATCAAAAAGTAGGCTTAACTAGGCTATACGCTAATTACGCCATTTAGTTAACATAAAGCTTTCATTTTGCGCTAATGAGCATAACTCTCAATCTACACCTCAAACTGATGTCAAACTTTGCATACAAGTTTATATATCAGTAATTAAAGTTTCTACTCTTTTACATTTCCAAAAATCACGTTTTAAGGTGAAAAGGGCATAATGGTCAATATATGAGCAATTAACGGAATCATGCGTATTAATCGGTTAACTAATGAACCATGGTGTATAATCACAGAGGGTTATACTAGCATGGAACCTGGTCCAAATGAAGCTCTTAGGTATTTCTAAAACATACCATAACGGGTCAGAACTGAAAGTCAAAGTATAAGTCAAACTATGCGACTTTCGGTTCCGAACCGGGTCTAAACAGGAAATTGTCGGGTTGAACATGTTTAGACATGTTCGTACACTAATTACCAAGTTATATTAATGATCAAACAGGTTGTATGTGCTCTACCTTGCTAATCATGCATAAATTGCAATTTAAACATTCTGTTGACTTTTTAATTACACGTTTGACCCGACATTAGACCTAGTTAGTGTGGGAATCAGGGGGAACCCTTTTGAGGGTTTATTACCCACATAATTACCAACTTATAACTACTTTTAATTTGAGATTTGACTGAGCCATTATTAATTAATCTCGAAGTCAAACCGTAATTACGACGGTTTGACTTTTAGCTAAACAACTAAGCTAAACTCAATTAAAGAAGGTTAAGTAACTTACTGAAGTCCTAAGCTTGAATAGTGACCACTTGGAAGCAGGCTTGAGCTCCAAGAATGATCAGAAAGCTTGAAAGAAGGTGTGAAGAATGAGTTGCAAGTTCATGGCCTTTTATAGTGTTTAATCCACCACAAGAAGTTGACACTTGGGTCTACAACTCTCCACAACTGATCAACACATGTTCCTAGTGCTTAGGGGGTGTCTAGGGGTCAAGAGAGATGTGAAAAATCGGATAAAATCGATCAGATTGCACTCAGCAGGCAAAAACCCAAGGAACTCGGAGCTGGGCACCCCTAGCGTGACGCTAGGCCCCCCCTCGCGTCGCGCTAGGCCTCTTCTGCACAAAATCAACATTTTTAGATTTTGCGATTTGATCCTTGCCCCTTCAAGCTTCGATTAGGCACTTGTTTCTTGCATTATGAACCCCCATAATTGATCTATAAGGGCTTTAAAACATATACCCACTTTGTTAAGTCCCCGATTAACTTTATTGTTACCCGAAAAGTCCTAACTTTCAACGTTTACGCTTTAACCCTTCGCACACGAATTTGATCATAACTTTCTCATACGATAACGAAACTTTATGAAATTTAAATCGTGCATTCTAGTGAGCATAATTAACCGTTACAAAGCTTCGGGTTTGTCAAAAGGTCACTCAGAGGTATAACTTAAACATGTTGACACATTTAGCCCCTGTAGTTTGTAATCTCTCACTTTTAGCTCCGTATGATCCATGATTTATTCGTTTGAAGGTATGAGCATCTTGTAGGGTTAATGTATAATATATTTATTCACTGTTGACATTTAGAACTCGTATATTTACATACTTTCCATGATTGTCAACTTAAGTCCTTCGATAATATTCTTTCACACGTGTAAACATATTACACGTGTCAACACATTATAGGACGTGAATTTTCGAGGTGTTACAGGTGGCACCGGTTCATCTTGGATGGGAGGCGAGGTTTTACCGATTATTCCACTGTCGTGCCTTTTGGCGGGTGGAGGTCGGGTTTCCGCGCATTTGGGAGAGCCAAGGGGCTGGCGACAGTCGAGTAGTCGACCTTGGCCACAACGCCTGATGTCACGGTGGTTGGCACGTCGTTCCTTGCCGTTAAAAAAAATGATTTTGTAATCCATATGGGTTGGGCCAGACCCATTTTGTTGGGCTGCTACTATTATGTTGGGTTTGTGGCTGGATTTTTAAAAACAAAGAATTTTGATGCATAAATGATTATGAACTGTTTTATATATGCACGGGTTTAACTTACAAATTGTCAAAACATATGGTTACTCACCAATTACCAATATTATGATGTACAAATTGTTACACACAAATGACTATAATGAACTGCTAACATGTTAGTGATGACTGATTGATACAAGCCTCTTTGCGAAACTTAATGACCGATGAGTGATTATCAAATTACTATAACGAAAGAATTCTTGAATCTTGATAATGGTGATGATTGCCGCTCGTCTCTCTAGCTTTCTCGTGTGTATGTGATACCTACACCCTAACTTCCTAATAAATTTAGGTTTTAATTTTATTTTAAAAAATTATTAGGTATCCTTGGTTTTGTCGGGTCAGATGTTGGGTAGGACCAATTGACCAAACCGGCCCGAAACCCGAAATACACATGTTATAAAGACCAAGGACCGAAATCGCCTAGAGTACTACTGGGTTGGGCTATGCCAGTCAAAGTACCACCTATGCTGGCCCAACATAGCCTTTTATAGACTTCTCTTCTACATAAAGCTGGCCCAACATTGCATGTTTTATGGACTTCTCTTCTATACATAGCTGGCCCAACATAGCAATTTTATGGACTTCTCTTTTATATAAAGCTGGCCCAGCATAGCATGTTTTATGGACTTCTCTTCCATACAAAACCAGCCTAACATAATGAACTTATGTCTATATAATATGATTAAAATCAGTATGGGCTATGCCATTTTGGGAAGGCAAATTAAACAACCACACAAGGCTAAAGCCCAATCTCAAAAGTATGGGCTATGCCATTTTGGGAAGGCAAATTAAACAACCACACAAGGCTAAAGCCCAATCTCAAATCCAATATCTTTTATAGGTGAGACAATATATTTTATTTCACTTTGAAATTATATTATACTATACTACATATACATTTACAAGTTGGGGGAATAGTGTCAGGCAGCTGCCTGGCACTCCCCCAATGGACCAACACGTTTATTGTTTTAAATCCATTTTAAAATTACGTTTTAGCCCCCAGCTCAAAATAAAATTACGCTTTTTGTCCCCGTCTCAAAATTACGATCTTGCCCTCAATTCAAAATTACGACTTTGCCTGACACTCTCCCATTGGACCAACCAGTTTATTATTTTATATCCATTCTAAAATCACGTTTTTGTCCCTCTTTAAAATTACGGTTTTGTCCACAGCTCAAATAAAATTACGTTTTTGTCCTCGGCTCAAAATTACGATTTTTCCCTCCATTCAAAATAAAATTGTGGTTTTCCCCTCAGCTTAGAATTACCTTTTCGCCCCCAGTTCAAAATAAAATTTTGTTTTTGCCCACAGCTAAAAATTACAATTTTGCCCTCTGTACAAAAATGTGATTTTTCCCCGTTTAAAAATTGTGATTTCGCCCTCATTTCAAAATTACATTTTTTTCCCAGTTCAAAATAAAATTATGTTTTTCGCCCCAATTCAAAATTACGATTTTGGCCTCGGTTCAAAATAAAATTGTGCTTTTGCCTCCAGCTTAAAATAACGCTTGTGCCCTTAGTTCAAATTTATATTATGTTGTTACCCCAAGTTCAAAATTACGAATTTGCCCCTGTTAAAATTTACAATTTTGCCCCTGGGTCAAATTTATGGTACTGCCATTACTTTAGCTTTTGGCAAATTACGATTTTACCCCAGTCAAAAAATACAACTTTCCCTCAGTTAAAAATTACAATATTGCCATTGTTTTAGTTTTTTTTTTTATCAAAACTATAAAGGTGTTTTCTTTTAATTGGTTGACTCGATTTAATTGTTTTTCGTGTCAATGAGCTAACTAACACTCGCTCATTATTCGGCCATCGCCCCGCAACACGGGCGGGGCAACACCTAGTATAAAACAAACTGGAAACAAGCTACGCCGCTACCTTTTTTTTTTTATATATGTACACAACATTGTTTATCTAGTTTATTACTTTATCATATGTAATAATCTAGGAATAGTAGTCATTGAATTGGTCTTTGGTATGGTGGTCCTAGATCACGTCATAACTATTTTAAAAATTAATATATCCATAACTAACGTGAAACAAAATAGAAACCACTTTTATTTTTATTTTTTTAAGAATTGCAATGTTAACAAAAAATAAAGCCTGAAATAAATCAACTAGGAGCTTGAAGTATAATGAAATAAATCAACTACTATTTAACAAAAAGAAAAATAAATAATTTGATAAATTCAAATCGACCAACTATCCGTTCGCTGGGTCAACAAGTCAATGCCATAATTGATCGACCCACATGAAGGTGGTTCAAAAGTACTTACGTGGCCCAATTATGTAAGAAGTTCTCAATCCAACCGGCCAGTCCAATTCAGTTACGAGGACACCAAAAAGGAAGGTAACTCATTGACAGAGACACAGAGTTAAGATATGTTGTATTTATTTTACATGTCTAATACTTGTCTCATATGGTATTTTATAATTACAATTTTATGATTGATGAAAAATTATATTTCCAATTACATTAAGTATGGAGCTTTGATAAAAGGACAATTGTGAAACATGATTCCTTACCCAACTAATAAAGAAAGCATAACTTCTTTAATAATTTTTTCCCTTTTTCCTTTTATTTTCCTCTTTAAAGTCATCAATGGTTTAAGTTTTAGACACCTTTTGTTGTTGAGACATCTATTTTACTATTTGATGTCTTTTCTTTTCATCATTAATAATGAAATTTATGATGATCATTGATTGGAATCCCTTTTTGGTACTATTAGTTGTGATGTTGTATATATCCGTTCAATTTATTTTTATTTTGCTATTCTGTTGTTAATTCGAAAGGAAGTGATTTGACGTATGCCATAATAAGCTTGTAAGTTGTAACACTCGTTTTTTTATTTATTAAAATTGATAGTGTTTTTTAAATCACATATCATTAAAAAGTGAAACCATATTGTTATACTATGGTCTTAATTCTACTTTAAACAATGATTACAAACATGAATCGTGTATCATTTGCATTTTGTTAAGAACATGTAGTGAGTAGCTAATTAATTTGTAGCGGATGCTATCAAGGAGGTGTGTGTATTTATATAATCACTTTATTATTCCCTCTAGAACAAGCAATCTTTATTTTTCTCTAAAATCGTCTGATCCTGAAATTTAAAAACCTAAACAAATTCTAAAATTAGAGACTGATCCCGAAGCCCATGGCATTATAGCCTAGTGACATCTTATGGCCTATGGGTGAGATAAGCTAAGGGACCATTAGGTCCTGAGTTCGATTCCCACAATGGGGGTTTCCCCATATTTATTGGGTTTCTCCTGAATTGGTGTATAAGCATTATTGCCTAGTGGAGACAGATATAATCGGGTGATTCCGCTGGTGGCTCGATGATACTCTAGTGGTCCGTTAGTGATCCAAATTTGCCGTTAAAAAAAGACTTATCCCGAAATTTAAAAACCTAAACAACTTCAAGTTATAAATCATGCATGTACCGACCCTAAAATTTTAATTGTTCTTCGTAAGTTGTTACAAGTTAAAAATCGAATCAAAACCAATAAAGCATTTTAACAATATCAATGAATACCATGGTATGTAGTGAACACATATATGTATATATTGTCTTGTGTATTTTTTTTATTAAGACATAAGTAATTTCATAACCTATTGTTTTCTCCCATTTGATCAAATGTTAATTAGTATAGAAGATGTATATATTCTCTATAGTTTTTAGACTAAAGGGAGTGGGGCATCCTTTTGAGAGGGCGTCTTGCGACACGTGGCGCCACGTCAGATTAGAGGATTTTGAGCAAAAAAGGGGGAGTGGTGTGCGGGGCGGCTTGGGGCGTCTTGGAGGGGGGAATTCTTGAAATTTTGTGCCAAAAATTGATTGTGTGAGAGGAGCGGGCGACGAGAAGAGGACGCCAAGGAGGGGACGCCCTTGGGGACACCGATGGGGGGCGGTGTGTGCGGTGGCTTGGGGCGGCTTGGGTAGGGGAGACGCCCCACTCCCTTCAGTCTTAGTATACCTCTTACAATAACCTTGTCGGATATTGGTTAAGCTTTATCCAAAGCTGGACCAGTTAAAAAGACGAAAATGGCGACTTCGATAACCAACACATGCCCACTTTGACCGTAATCTAACATCAAGAATCATTTAAATATTAAATATTGATCTTTACCTCATATTCTCCGCATACGACTGTCTTTTTGTCTCGTTTCTTTAATTTTATATGAAGAAAATTACATCTTTATATATTAATCCTATCATATTAAAAAAAACACATATAGAAATAGATTCTTGTAAAAGATGATTTTTTTTTCTTGATAAATATTCAGAAAAAGCACGACACGTGTATTTTAGGGAGACGGTAAATGCGTCTTTTATATAAAAAAGTTGGTTTTTAAATGCAGGATTGTAATGGGGTGGACACACCATGATAGTCGCACAGTCCATTCATGCGTTAAGCATGGGCAACTTGAACGCATTGTTTCACATTATACTCATTGTTGTAGATGGTTTAAACACACCATTGCAATTGGTTTACTCACATCGTTGTTATTGTACGACTTAGACACAATATTGTGGCTAGCCTTAGATACACTATTATAATCAATACTACATTAAGATAATAAAGTTATAGATTTTATATTAATTTTTAATAATAATAATAATAGTAGTAATATTAATGAATATAAAAGTTATTTTAGCTTAAATAATAATAAAGGTTGAATTGCTTTTTTTTTTTCTTTTTTTTTTTTTTTACTTTTAAGTCATTTGTGATTAACTACTAGTTACAAACTTTTACCACCTCAACTTTAACCAACCTTTGGAATAGTGAGATCTACTACTAATGTTACTATATATGCTTAGGACAGAAAATCACATTTTCTTTATTCCCATCTATATATTGGTGTTCTTTTTAACCAGTGGCGGAACCAGACTTTTAATCGATAATCGAAAACCGACCCCGACCCGAGGAACTAGCTTAACCAATTAATCCAAACCTGAGGAACGGTTAAACCCGAACTAGATATAGTTAATTTGGTCGGTTATTAGATAATACTTTCACTTGAAAACCCGAAGAACCCGAGAAACGAAGAATTAACCCGGTGAACACCCCTAATATTTATAATCAAATAAAAAATGTTTTTACAAATTGCTTCATAATTTTTACACGAAAATATCCTTATTATTTTGTCAAAGATCATATAAATATACAACTATGAACCATCTTATAAACTATTGGTAATTTGCTCAAATATGTTTTATGAAAAAAAAATTCTAAAGAATTTTAAAATGATAATTATTAAGACATGTCTCATACACATAACAATAATATTATAATAGCATTTTTTTTTACAAGTTTGAAGTTTGCAAGAACAGAATATAATAAATGAAAACATAACTTTAAGTATGACTTGTAAGTCACTTTACAAGACATAAAGTAAGATATATTATTTACCAGACTCTAAATAGGGATGGCAATGGGTCGTGTTTGGGACGGGTTTAGGTAATCTCAAACCCGAACCCGGTTAGATAAGCTTGTCCCAAACCCGTCCCAAAACCCGTCGGGTTTCTAGCGGGTAAATACCCATCGGGTATCGGGTATACCCACGGGTTTCGGGTAAACCCGTTAGTTTAAAAAGATTACTCGTTGGGTATACTCATCTCAAAACCCATTGGGTATCTATCGGGTAACTACTAACCGGTTACATTTTGTATTGTCATTATAAAAATATACATCAAAGAACTACAATGTATATGAAATAGAATACCTATATGTGTTAAAAATGGATGTATCATATATATACATATTTAATAATATAAAAGAAATTATATCGGGTATACAATCGGGTAAACGGGTACACTTTATCGGGTAATTGGGTCGGGTAAATGGGTATATCACTAAATCCCAAACCCGTCCCAAACCCGAGAAAAAAATAAAAACTATTCCCAAACCCGTCCCAAATCCGATTAACCGACCCCAAACCCGTCCCAAATGTGTCGGGTTTCGGGTTTACCCAGCGGGTTCGGGTTTGATTGCCATCCCTAACTCTAAATCGTTTCATAAGTTATGAAATTATAGAAATAAATTTTTAAAACCCCGAGTTAATATGTAATTTTTTTTACAAGAAAGTACGATGATAAGCACGTGACTAGTCTTTTAAGAACCGATTAAAGCATGTCGTAAGTTGTAACCCTCGGATTCATGTGGCACGTGAGGGTATCAGGGTCAGGGATATTGTGCCATTTAAACTTCTTTTATTTGATTTTTTATTTTGGGTTCATACTTGCATTGCATTAATCTATGCGATATTTAGATCAAGTGGTTGGAGACTTGTATTTCTTTTGGGAGATGGAGGTTCGACTCTTATTTAGTGTAGAGTGAATTATTGGTGGGCAGTGATAGGAGACCCAGGAAAACTTTGGTTCGATCCTTAAGACAAACGGGTTTTACCGGTATTTCATCGCCGTGCCTATGGGCGGGTGAGTTATTGGGTTTTCCCCGGAATTGGTGGTGGACTCGGGTTACTCTTGGAGTACTCCGTTTGGTCCAGTGGATGCCCCGAGAATGCTCGGGATTGCCGTTCAAACAAAATTTACATTAATCCATCATAGATTTATAACAAGATTTTATTTTCATTTAGAAAAAAATGACATATCTTATTAGCAAAATACTTTAATTTCAACATCCTAAATATAAAACCGTATCATTTAGTAATTTCGTCTCTCTCCCGTCCAATGTTTTAAAAACCGGCCGCTAGTATCGATTGAACCATCTAGTAGAACCGGTTAAAACGGCCAATACACCCGGCTGAACCACCCGATACACCCGGTGAAACCGTTTCTGAGCCTAATCCAGTACGGTGTAAAAATCGGATTTTAAAACATTACTCCCATCTATTTTATATCATACTATGTGGCATTCTTCGTGTGATGACGGGTGACGTCGGTATATATAAAAAATATAAAATATTGTTTACAATAGTATTGATCAATTGAGAAAAGCTAAAAAAAATTAAAGTTTTGAATTGCAGGCCTCGGTTCTGAATTACATGCCTCAGTATGGGTGGTAAAAAAAATAGAAAAATATAGATATCGGCTCATATCGAAACCAAAAAAAATATAAGAATGGATAACGGTACTGCTATTGATGTTGTTAGAGCTATATCAGTTCGGTTTGTTACGTTACCGGTACTCGATAAGAAAATTTATTTGAAATGGTTTTATTACACATAAGTTGTCTGACATAACCCAAAAGATAAAGTCATATTTTACTTCAATTGAAAACTATAAAAACAAATACAACTTTGTTAACGGGATTTTGACATAAATACGAGTGCATTGGCTTTTAAGTCCAACGACCGACAAAAATCTTAGTACGTTTGCTCTAAATCAAATTTATAATTATATCCACGTACATATACTCAAAAACAATAACTACTACACGACACTGTAACAGTATGAGGAATAATCAAGAACACAGTAGGTAATAAATCATATAGATGCTTATGTACCAACGCGATCTCAGAGTGGTAGGGATGCTAACGAGGTGTCGACATTAGTGGGGGACTAGGAAAAACAATGAAAATCTTGTAGGGTAAGGTGCATTTAGGTTGATGGATATATACACAATCCACCAAATTAGGTAAAGGGCATTGTGGACCTATTCAAGATCATTAAAATTCAATATATTGGGACCCGTTGTCCTTTATATATTCCTTCAAGATCAAAAAGAAACATCCCCAAAAGACTAACCAATGTCACCTATATTGAAATACAAGTTAGTGTCTTAAAAGAAAACACATCATAGAAACTTTAGTCATATATACCTTTAGATGTAAAAAATTGTCACCTCGGGGTTAAAATAACACTGTTAGAACCTCCATTAAAGGAACTAGAGGTGTAAACAATCCGTGAAGAGCCCCGAGCTCGAGCATTGGCTCGTGATTAATTTTTCAAGCTTGAGCTTGGTTTGAGGTTCGACTTGCTTATTATTTATTAGTTAAAATATATATATATATTTATAACTATTTATTTATACATTTTAAATTAATAAGTTATTTTTATCATAATTTGACATATAATAATAATTAATTGTAGGGGTGTTCATCGAATCGAATATCGAATTTTCGAATTATTCGAATCGAATTGTTCGAATAATTTTTATTTTTCCTTGAATTCGTATTCGATTCGAATTCGATTAAAACCTTTCGAATTCGATTCGAATTCGTATTCGAATAAAAACCCCAATTCGTATTCGATTCGTATTCGATTAAGGTTTCGAATTCGAATCGAATTCGAATAAATTCGATTTAATTCAGAATCTTTAAAACATGTAAAAACTATCAAAATGAAACATAAATTTTAAAACAGCCATAAAGCACGATATCACATTAAAAGGTTTCAAATAAAGTACCACAAGTCTAAAATTCAAAACGAGAACTCGGGAATAATCACTCCACATTACAAGTTAATATTTTTATGGTTAGAAATCTATTGAAAGATACTTAGGTTTTACTTATGGGTCATGTAGTGGGTTTGGTAATGGGTAATTTTAATACTTGAAAAAAAATTTAAAAATAATTTATAGTATAGCTTAATAAAAGTTATATATGTATTATATATAAAAATAATAACTAAAAATGTATAATTTTTATTCGAATTTCGAATCGAATCGAATTTGAAATTATAAATTCGTATTCGATTTACTTGACTCGAATTGAATCGAATTCGAATTCTTATAATCGAAACGAATTCTTGATAATCGAATCGAATTTAAACGAATTTCGAATTTTTCGAATTCGAAACGAATCCTGAACACCCCTAATTAATTGCTATATTAATATGTTAAATATCAGTTATTTTTATCATAATTTGACATATAATAATAATTAATTGCTATATTAATATGTTAAATATACTTTTACAAAAAATGTTATATGAATCGGAATGTTTGGGCTTGCAAGCCAGCTCGAGCTTAATAAGAAAAGCTCTAGTCTATTCGAGTTTTTAGCAAGCCGATCTCGAGTACTCACAAGTCAGAGTGGTAACTCATTTACACCCCTACATCTGTCATCAACTAGGGATGAGCTCGGTACCAAACGGTACCGAAAATCCCAAGAAAATGGGTACCGGTACCGAACTAGTACCAAAAACGCTAAATGTCAATACCGAAAATCAAGGCGGTTCGGGAAATTCACTCGTACATTAGAAAAACACGAGATCATGACTTTTAATTACCAACACATTGATATAACTCTACATTCACGGGATCAATATATAACACAAGATCACAAGACTTCCAATCACCAAACCATCGATACAACTCTAAACAAAGGTCACCTGAACATGAGATAAAGATGAACACAAGATCAATCAGATAATTGCGAAAGTAGTCATTTCTTTTGAGTGTCTTGATAGGCATCATAACTTAGCCATAAGATACATGAACATATCATCATGTATTGATGTCAGGTTGAATAAATTGAGGGATAGACCAATAACAACCAAAATGATTTTTTTTTTTCGCGATTTTGTCATAGATCAAAACTTTCATCACCAGCCATCGATACGACTCTAAAAACATGTTTACTGACTCTAAAAACATGTTTACCGAAACACTAAGAAACCAAAGATCAAAACTTAACCACCACGCTTCGATACAACTAATGAGAACGTTACCCTAACATCAAAAGATCGAAACTTTTAACAACTTCGACACAACCCTAAAAACCCAGCACCCGGATATTAAAATAACGAAAGATCAAAACTTTGAACACCTACTCTTCGATACAGCTCTAAAAGCCTGTCACCCGGACATCAAGATGTCGAAAGACTGAAACTTTAATAACATACCCTTCGATACACCCGTCACCCGGACCATTAAATAACGAAAGATCAAAATTTTAATCACCTACCCTTCGATACAACTCTAAAAACCCGTCACCCATATGCCAAATATTAAAACCCATCACCCGGGAACATACAAATCACAAGATTTTCGACACTCGCCATTGCTACAACATGATCCAGCATCAAATAATGCTAGAAACTAAGATAAACAAAAGAAAACATCTCAAAAAGCAGTACAAAGTAGAAGATTAAGAAAAGAAACCAGGGGAATCAGGTGGATGCAGGATATACAACAAACCACAGAATATTCAATTATATGTTTATTTATACTTTCAATTATTATAAAAAGCAGTTAGTAAAGATGGACCCTTACAGCCAAAAACACCAAGGGGACTTCAGTCTACCCATCTTATCTTCTTTAGACTATATATTTTTCTCTCTTCTTTTTTTTTTTCTTTCTTTCTTTCTTTTTGTACTTTTTCCTGGTGCCAAGATGACCAAAAAAAATTAAAAAAAAAACAAAAAAGGAAAATAGTTAAAATACCAAAACCTTAGGGGTCCAGTCTATCTAAATCCCAATTCATCCAAACCATTTTAGTGATTTGGGTTCCATTTTCAAGATTTAGGCAAGAAAATCAAGAACCACAAGTTGTAAACTGGATTTGGATTGAATTTAGACCAACTGAACCCTACCACCATTATCATTTGCCTTCGATCACAGAAGCTAGACCGCTAACCACTTTACTTCCGATCTTTGGTACCTTTGGTTTGATCTCTAACGGCTCAAACTGTTTCACAGCCTCCTCGTTACCTCCCATGGCTTCAAACCCATCATTCAAAACCGGGTCTTTCGGTTCTAGAATCGAGTTGGGTTTGCTTGCGGTTTCAGTGAACGATTGGTTATTCTTATCGTCAGTCGGATTGTTGACCATTCGGTTGCAAGGTGAGAGCCATTTAGCTTTGACATAATCGGCTCTACGCCATGGGGGAAGAGGCATTCCTTTCTTCTTCAAGCTCTGTTTTGCAGCGTCAGAAACTATGTTGATGATGTTCTGGAGACGATCGGGTTTACCCACGAATATATGAGGAAGTATTTGAAGAACTGCTCTGTAGCTTTTGGTGGATCTTGCAATTTCAAACTCTGATCTGAAATCTATGTCCACAATCACTCGATCCCCTTCTAGCATAGCATCAATATACTCATATTCCCCTGTTCATATACAATCCCCAAAATATTATTACATATTACATAAATCAATGATATCAAACCAACTCAATCAGTAATGGGAGCAAGAAATGTTCATTAAACTATAATGGCAATCAAATAACATCATTTAACACAAAGAAACAAAAGAATTTGGGGAAAAATGTTTATCACAAAATTTAATGAAATCAAATGAGCTAATTATGAACAATAAGTAATTGGAGCCAGAAATGTTCTTGGTAAAGCAAAATCACTAAACTATACAAGGGCAATCAAAAGAAAATTTATAAAGAATATCATACAAAGAAACAATAGAATTTGGGGAAAAAATATTGTTACAAAATTTGATGAACTCAACTAAACTAATTGTGAACAGTGAGTAACTGAAGCCATAAATGTTATAAAGTAAAGTAATTTCCTCAAAACTATAACTTAATCAAACATTTAAACTAACATTTTATAAATTTCATACAAAGAAACAATAAAATTTGGGGAAAATCTGTCTTACCAGCAGGATAAGTAGAAGTTTTCTCCCACCGGGATTTACAGATAGAAACAGAGTATCCAGCAGCCAAGAGCCCATCGGTAACAATCTTTCTGTTAATTTCATCTTTCTTCTTGCAGATCTTGTTCTTATCCACAATTTTAGCAACATCCGCCAATAAATTCCTCTCAAACACCGTCTCACAAACCACCAAACTCTGTATAAAATGTTCAAAATCAACATTTTAGGGTTCAAATTTCCAAACCGTACAATTTGATAAAATACTTGATAATACTATTATTTATCACCTTAAGAGGGTCACATGCATCTGTGGATGAACTAATAGAGTTTCCAAAACAGTTAAACGAGTCAAATTCATCTTCAGAGCCGTCGGAACTGCACTCGCCGGTGCCGGAATTACACCGGCGATGATTGCACCGACCACACTTGTTCAAACAAACAGACTGTTTCTCTTTCTCGGTGCTTTCCTCTATGAAATTCTGAACCATTTTGTCCAAACAAACAGAGCTCGGCTCGAATTCGTCTACAACATCCTTGCTGCATTGCGTTTCGCCGGCGCCGGACCTGTCCGCTACCGCCGATGACCTCAAAAAGCTCGAGAAATCAAACAAACGTCTCAACCGAGACTTCTGCACCGTCTTCACCGACTCGAAACACTCAGGCGATGAACAATCGACCGGTTGTATCTTCATCGTCAACGGCATAACAAAAATCTCTCCGATTATCACTTAATTTGAAGTTTTGAACAAACGAAACCCTAGAAAACCTAAAAACCCTAATTTTCAAAATCAACAACACTACTACAAAATCAAATTACTGAATCTAAACGGCTGTAATAGTAAAAACACAGCACACGAACTAGTATATCATCAAATCACGCGAAATCAATCGGCTCAAAACCCTAAAACTCTGATAAAATAAAAAAAACCTGAAAAATTATGTATTTATCTTCGAATTAGCAGTATTAGCATACTCTTTGTGCTCATTTAACATCGATTTGTGTGACAATTGATGAAATAACTTCTAATTTCTGCTAATTTTGTTCGATTTCGCTAGGGTTTTAGGTTAGGTGAGAACGGCATCTACGAAGATTAACACATCACGGCGACGAACGGCGGACGGAAAAGTCATCTCCGGCGAAATCATTACACAATTATACAGTCAGATTATCGCCGGCGACGGCGTACGACGGTGATCGGAAAAGTTTTCTGGTTGTTGAGTTTTTTGAGTGTTGTTTGGGGTTAACAGAGAAAACTGAGAGTTTGTATATATAAGGTGTTTATCTGTTTTGCTGACGTGGATATTATTTTGCCTACGTGGATATTGTTTGCTGACGTGGAAATTGTTTTGACAGTCATTTTTCTGATTATGCTCTGCAGATAAACGTCCGTTACAAATCATAGATTTTTCTGATTATGCTCCGCCGCGCAAGCTGACTTCTGCAGATAAACGTCCCAATGATGGATCGTATCCTACCGAGGCATGGTGCGGTCTTGAGGGCAACCCGGTTTTACCCAGCTGTTACCCCAGCAAGTCTCTCGTGTGGGGGCAGTATGGTTTCCGGGCGGAAGTCAGCTTGCGCGGCGGCCGGGGCCCGATCGAACATCGCGTCCGAGAGTGCGGGGCTGACGGGGGATTGTCTTCGACATGAACACGGTGACCAATAGGTCCAGTACATAGAAAGTCACCTTCCAAAAAAACAAATCATAGATGTTGCCATAGGTTGCCACGTCGCATTCAATGTGAAAAGACCGGTTTGCCCTTTACCTTTTAATAATTGACACCAAGCTTAGTTAAATTCTGTACTCATAAAAAATACAAAATCCGGAAATAGTTAAGTCTATCTCTAATAAAAATGGATAAAAATAAAAGAAATTTTACACATCAGATTTTATGAATCTCTCAAATCATGCAAACATCTTTTGTAAATCTTTTAATTTCTATATTATCATCAATTATTTTTAGACCCGGATTTTTGCGCAAAGTGTGTTTTTCCTACAAAGTGTAGGAAACGATCCTGGCCATTTGATAGGTGTGTTTAATGGGTGATGTCAAGTTGGTGACATTTTTGTAATATTTGTGTGTCTTTAATTAATTGTTATAATAGGTTAGGGGTAGTCTGGTCATTTACCGTGTTTTAAATCAATCGAATAATTGCAAAAAATAACACACCTCCTATAATCTTGCACATTTTCTTCTCTCTATCTAAAACTCACTATCGATAACCACCTTCCATACCAAAATTAGCTAAAATCATGGATCAACATTACAAATTCGGTATGAAATACAAGCGTAAGAGATGATCATAGTACTGTGTTTTAATGCACTTGATGTTGGATACTAGATGCGTTCATAGTAGTGTGTTTTAGTGATAAAACACAATGTGACGAATAAGTGACTAACTTGGTAAATGTGTTGTTTTTTACATTTATATTGTTTTAAGGATTGATGTGTTAAAGTTACATTGTGATTAGATCCTGCATATACGTGTATTCAGTATGTTTTGTTAAAGACAATGTGTTTTTAAAAGTCTGATCATAGTACTATGTTTTAGTGCACTTGATGCTGGATACTAGGTGTGTTCATAAAAGTGTGTTTTGTGTTTTATCTTAAACACAATGACGAACCAGTTACTGACTGATAAAACACAACGTGACGAACCAGTTACTGACTGTTAAAAAACAACATAGATGTGTTCATTGCAGTGTGTTTTAGTGATAAAACACGCTGTGACGCCATTGTTTTTTTTTTCAGCGAACCAATTTAGAAGAAGAAGAATTGCGACTTGAATGATAAACAATGAAATCATGGATCGAGAAAATCTTCACGTGCCACTTGAAGATTTGCAAGTTAACGAGACTCTACACTTTGTGGAAAAGCCAGTAGAAATCATGGATCGAGAGACCAAGAAACTTTGACGCTCTCGTATTCCTATAGTGAATGTTCGTTGGGAAGGCAAACGCGGCGCCGAGTTCACTTGGGAACTCGAAAGTGATACGAAAGCAAAATATCCACAACTCTTTGTTACGCCCGCTCCATAATTTTGGGACGAAATTTCCTAAAGTAGGGGAGGCTGTAACAACCCGACTTTTCGGATCGTTACCTATCGCTGTCATTTCATTTGTGATCGCCAGTACTTCCAAGATTTCGATTATCATCATGGGTTAAACTATATTTCAACACATTTTAAATGCATATTACAACGCTTATTCAAAACGTAGTTATCGCATTTTAAACGTTCTTCATAACGCTTACTACTTAAACTCATTTTATCGCTTATTACATCGCTTATCAAGACTAAACGCTATCGCAACGCAAACTTGAAACGCGGATTTATGTATTTTATGCATTTAGTCTATATGTGTTAGATTGTGTGATTATTTGTTTAGATGTTATGTGCTTATCAACTCAACTTAATGCTTAACAAACGAAACGAAAGTTGGAAAACTAACACAGCACAACACGGCAGTCCGAATGGACATCCGACCAGATGACCATCCGCTCAGATGACCATCCGTCCGGATGGCCATCCGCCCCAAACACTACACTCTCCACCGACTTAAACCCTCGCACCTCCACTATAAATATCGTCGTACACCCTCATTTCTCTTATTTGACACTTCCATCCCCTCACACGCTCTAAGACGCTTTCAATCGCGAATCAAGGCCATTTTGTAAGAATTTCTTCTCAATTCTTGTACAATCTTCATCAAAATCACACACAAGCACTAACTTTTTCTTCGAAATCGACTGATTTGGACCTCTTGAAGGTGGTTTTCACTCGTTTGATTATGCAAACTGTTGAAGAGCACCATTTAACCAAGATTGGTTCTAGATCTAAGGGATTTCCACACTTTTCCAAACTAAGTTATGAAAGACTCAACACTTTTTTATCTGTTTTCAACTTTTCTTCGATGTTCACACAAACTTTGATGGAATCTGGACTCAATCAGACTCTCGGCTCGTTCCTTGGTCGAGAGCCGGCTTGAAAACAGATTTCCACCGGAGAGATGGACCGATTAACGAGTCAAACATGTAATTTCACCAAAAAAACTCGTCTGTCCGAAGGGGTGGTACCCATCCGACCGAATGAACTGAATTTGGTATGTTTCTGTTGTTTGACACGTCGTCAAGCCGTCTTCGTTAAACTTCGAACTTTGTACTTAGAAAATTTTACAAAATTTCAACCACTGAAGGCTTAAATAAAGTAGCTATAGATACCTAAATAAAAGAAGAAATTTATGTTTTATTTATTTGGGTTTATCCCTAGAAAAAACATTTAAATGAAATACGAGTTTTAGCCCATTTCTTTAATATTAAAAATTTGGTGTTTTTATAAACTCTGAAATTGTTTCCTAACTGCGATCCTGAAGAAAAAAAATTTCGTTGTGTATTTAATAAACAACATTACCACTTGACTGGTTCACGGCTCCCGCTCCCAAGGTGGGGTCAGGGGGTTGTGACACTCTGCTATCTAGGTGATTTACTAGGTATGGTTGTTGTTGTTGTTGTAAAGTTTATATAAGGTCCGGGCTATCGAACTTAATTTAAGTGCGGTTGTAACATCCCCGAATCTTAATGTACTGGTTATAACATGTGAAATATGTAATTTATATTTCATATATTGTTAAACGAGTCAGAAACAAGTAGAATATTTATTTGAAATATGAACTATCTTGACGAGTCTTGGCGATATAAGAGACCATTTAATATTAATAATAAAATATATTATTTTTGAACTTACTCTGTTTTTAATTAAATTTAGGTTAATACGTAGATAAAAATACTATCGTTCTAATGACATATTCGTCGTTTTATAAAATGTTATATTTTAAAAGTTATACGGGATAAACGAGTTAAGCAGCTGAATTAATTATAATATAAATATATATTATATTATTTGAAACCTTTGAAACGTAGTATGTAACCAAGCAACCAACCAAGCAGGTCACCTTTCATCTCACATCGCAAAAAACATGATACCCACCGTCCATTCTTTTCTTTATATAGGAGTTTTTATGTAACCTTTTAGTACATCAAATTTTAACGGGAATGCTCTAGTATAGAGAATCTCGAGTACACAGTTACCATTGTAGGTGTTGCTAGTAGTCGTTTTTGGAGCATGAGTAGGAGCAGAATAAGGGAAACTCTACACCAACGTGTCGTAGATAGTTTTAAGGTATGCTCTCGTTTAAGTTTATGTTTAGTTCTTTGTTATTTATTTTTAGTAGTTAATATTAGTATTATTTGTAGTAGTAATATATTATTAGTAGTAATGTTAGTATGACTTTTAGGTGTAACAACTCTCATCAAAAAGTCTTATTTATTATATTATTTTATTCAATAGGAAACCCTAATTAAGAAACCCAAGTGATTCTGCATAAACCCTAAAAATTTTAGAATAATTGGAATTAGGATCAGGGCCCCTAAAACTTAAGGGGGGTAAAACCCTATTAACAATTATCCTTATAAAATGCTGTCGAAATAGAATTTTCATGCAACGTCGACTCATCAGGGCTAGATAGGTGACGAAGCAGGCCTACCCTACTTTGACATCCCAGGCGACACGCGGCACGTACCGCGGATTCTTCCGCGACTAGCGGGAGGTGCAAAATTTGGGTATAAATAGAAGGGCCTGGCACTTGCATTCTGTTGTTCGTTCGACGATCAAATTACAAATATACACTGAGATATAGCGTAAACAGTCCAAAACAAACACAAGATTCACGAAGTGCTGCCGCAAAACAGGGTAATAACTCGATTGCTGTTACGATTCATTGTCCGATCGATCAATATATCCAATGGATGTTTAAGTGCTGCCCACATTAGGATTATGCTTTGTCATTCGTCGTTAATTCGATGGATGTTTAAGTATCGCACTTTGTCATTCGTTGTGAGGGTTTGATCTCGTGAGTTATCGTAAATGCTGTATTAAGTTATTGACCGAATTGTGTGCTTGTTATTAAATTTAGGATAAAAAGGCTAATCAGTAGGCTAAACTCTGCCCGTATAAATCTGCAATGTGAGTCATTCTCTTTTTATCAACTGCTTTACAATACCTCAAATTATTTTATAAAAGTTATAATTACAGGGACTAAGTCGTGGATATCTTGAATCACTGGCTAGTGGGGTATTGTGCACATTACTAATTTTCTCCCAGTTAGGTTCATTGACCTACTAGGGATAATCATCACTATTTAGGTTCATTGACCTAATAGTGGTATGACCATCGTTACCATTGTGACATGTCACCATTGTGACACGGCGCCAGATAAATATAAGATAGAAGCCATTGTAATCGCTTTTATGCTGTAATTAATAACCATGCATCATTTTATGTAAATAGAATGATTCACTCAGTATTTCCCGCTGACAAAACCTTTTTCAAACATGTTTCAGGTGATCTGTTATGATCCAGGAAAAGTGCCATAAAGCACTACAAGCTTAAGGAAGTGGCTCATGATAAAATAAAGAAACATGTTTTGTAAAATAAAATATTTCTTCGTGAAATCATAAGTATTGTAAATTACTGAGGTTTTATCCCGAGTTGTGAAATAAAATAATCGGGAAATATTTCAGTTTTAAAAGATCCTGATGATAAACTTCCGCTGTTAAACTCAATTAATTAAATACCACGGGATTTCTGTCCCGCGGCTCCTGAAACGGGTCAAATCGGGTCGGGGGCCGTGACAGAAAAAAGGTGGTATCAGAGCCACTGATCGAGCCAATGATTTAAGCCAATTAAGTATTTAGAAAATACTTAATTTTTATTAATTGTTATTTTGTGATTATGTGTTTTATTATCTGATTAATTTTGTACAGTATGGGCAGATCTTTCTATGCTAGCCAATGTAGCAATAAATACAAATCTTTAAAATATTTTGATTCAAAGTTTTAGCACCCTTATTTAATATAAGCCAGAAACCTGATTCAGTAAATAAATAAATTAACAAATAAAACTTAGTGTGTTTTAAGTTTCAGTTGTTTTGGTAGTTAACCAGTATGAAATAATATTTAAAAGTTTTTCTATAAAATTTTGTTATGATTTTTAACTTAGTAATTGTGTGTATTTTGCTAAACAGCATGAGATACTTGTCTGACGCCCTTCAGAATTTAAATCTTTATCCAGTAAGAATAGAGGTTTCCAGAGATTTCAATAGGTATATACCAAACATAGAAGAATCTATAGAATTCAACGTTTTACCTCTCGAGAAACCCAAGCCTAAGAAAATGGAAATTGGGGAAAGCTCTAGACAAATTGAGGGGCTACCATTTCAGGAAGAGCTAGATTTTATAATGGCAAGCTATATTACTATTAAGCCTATTAATGAAAATGTTTTTATTCACTCTCTTGAAACACAACTACCAATGAACTTAGAACCAGCTATTCCAAACCCTTCAATCCACTCGCAAATAGACGAATGGTTAACTAATGAAATACAGTTACAAAACTATCCCTATAAGCTTTTTCCTCAGTTCAATCCAGAACCTTTACCAAATCCACCAATGAGTAACAAGAATATGGCTGAACTCCGTCACTTTGGCGAAGAACTAATGGATGCTGAGAATGGGATCCAAGAGATTGAGGGACAGATCTCCTAGAAATACTATGAGAAGGAACACCGTTACTAGAATATCATCTGACAAAGGATTATGGAACTGTGGTTGTATAATAGTAATAGTAAAAATCAGTCTGTAAAATAACTACCAATAAAACTCTGTAAGATAATAGTGGGTATTGATGCATACTATTAAATATAAACGGAAATCGAGAAATCGATAGTTTTGGCTATATTGGTGTTATGAACTCTGTATAATTGTGTTGTGTAATTGTTATTTATTTGATACTAATAAAATATATATATATATTAATTATCAGATGGAAAACGCGAATAATGAACCAGTTAATGAGGTTAATCAATCTGAGCAACAACCGGGGGATCAATATATGACTAGGCAAGATATAGAAAATATCGTTGCTCAAGGGATAGCCAACGCTATTCCAGAAATAATTGCTCAAGGGATAGCCAATGCTATTCCGGCAATAGTCGCTGCTGTCCAGAAACCTGCTGAACCTCATCAAATCATTCCGAGCAAACGTATTTCTGAAGATAACTTCAGTAATAGCGTAAACGGAGGCAATGAACATGTTAATCATGATAATGTACCACGACAAGCTCCTCCTCCTAAGAAAAAGGAAAGCTGCAACACCTGGTTGCACTTATAAAGAATTTCTTGCTTGTAAACCCATTGAGTTTGCAGGCAATGAAGGAGCAACTGCAGCACTGCGTTGGTTAGAGAAAACCGAGGCAGTAATTGCCATAAGTAAATGTGCTCAGGATGATCAGGTCATGTACGCGTCAAACCTTTTCAAAGAAGGGGCGCTAGAATGGTGGAATACGGTGTTACAAGCAAAAGGAAGAAGGATGGCGTATGCTATGAACTGGGAAGAATTTAAGAGCTTTGTAGAAAGAAAATTATGTCCCGAGTATGAAAAGGAACAAATGACAAATAAGTTTCTAAACCACCGGATGGTGGATGTAGATTATCGAGGGTATACTTCGACATTCTTCGAGTATGCTCGAGTGGTACCAACCCTGGCTTCGCCAGAGCCGGTACTTATTTCTCGTTATATTTGGGGATTGATTGCCGAAATCCGTAATATCGTCAAGGCTGCGAAACCTCGCACGATTGATGATGCAGTAGATTTAGCCAATACTCTGACTGATGAACTAGTACGGACAAGAGAAGAAAATAGAAGGAAGGAAGTAGCCCAAAAGATTACCCAAGGATTCCGTCCGGGTAACCATAACAATTTCAAGAGAGGAGGGAATGGGCAATCTTCCACTAGCCCATTTTGCAATTCTTGCAAAAGGAAGCATTCTGGAAAATGCAAAGGATATTGCAATTTTTGCAAAATTCCGGGGCATCAAGAAGAAGACTGCAGGAGGAAGAAATTTTCAGTCTGCTATAACTGTGGAGAAGCTGGACATCTTAGGCCAGATTGTCCAAAACTGAACAAACCATCTGAAAATAAAGCCAAACCTGCAGAAGGAGCAAAAAGGAATGTAAGAGCCTTCCAACCGACTGCTCAGGAAGCAGAGCTCATTCCAGATGTGATCGCTGGTACGTTCTTAGTTCATAACGTTTACACAAAAGTATTATTTGACTCTGGTGCAAACCAAAGTTTTATAAATACTTCATTCTGCCAAACTCTTAACTTACCTTTAACCAGCATTAGGCAAATTTCTACAGTAGAAACAGCAGATGGGAATTCAGTTAAAATAAATAAGGTTCTGCAAAACGTAGAAATAGAACTTTTAAGTCATAAATTTTCTACAACCGATGTTGTGTTAGGAATGGATTGGTTAGTAAACAACCATGCTCGAATTATCTGTGATAAGAATTCCATCGAAATTTGTGCACCCACTGGAAAAGTAATAATAATTACAGGAGATAAGCCATGTAAACCCATAAAGTTCATATCAGTAATGAAAGTTGCTAATTATGAACGAAATCAAGGAATGGTATATATGATTTCAGTAATCATTAATACTAAAGATAAAGAACTTAAGGAAATTTCTGTAGTTTCAGAATACCCAGATGTATTCCAGAAGAATTACTAGGATTACCACCAGATAGGGAGGTAGAATTTAGGATTCATCTAATTCCAGGAACTCTACCGATAGCCCCGGCACCTTATCGGTTAGCAACCATAGAAATATTAAAACTGAAAAAGCAATTAGATGAATTATTAAGTAAAGGTTTCATACAACTAAGTTTATCCCCGTTGGGGAGCAACAGTGTTGTTTGTTAAGAAAAAGGATGGTTCAATGAGAATGTGTATTGATTATAGAGAATTGAATAAAGTTACAATTAAGAATCGATACCCATTACCTAGAATTGATGATCTAATCGATCAATTCCAGGGAGATAGATATTTTTATAAGATAGATTTACGTTCCGGATATCATCAATTGAAAGTACAAGAGGAAGACATACCTAAAACTGCTTTTAGAACTAGGTATGGTCATTACGAGTTTACAGTCATGCCCTTCGGATTAACGAATGCACCTGCAGCATTCATGGAGATGATGAATAGGATCTGTAAACCATATTTGGATAAATTTGTAATTGTCTTCATCGATGATATACTTATTTATTCTAAAAATCAGGAAGAACATTGTCAGCAATTGCATTCACTCTTAACTTTATTAAGAAAAGAGAAGCTTTACGTCAAATTCTCGAAGTATGAAGTTTGGCTGCCAGAAGTGCAATTTCTAGGTCATATGGTGAATCATGAAGGTATTCACGTAGATCCTGATAAGATAGCAGCAATTACCAATTGGAAGGTTCCGCAATTCGCAATGGAAATTAGGAGTTTTGTAGGTTTAGCCGGATACTATAGACGGTTTATTAAGGATTTTTCCAAGATAACTATACCATTAACTAAGCTAACCTGTAAAACAGTTAAGTGAATGGGGACCTAAACAAGAAGAAGCCTTTAGGATCTTAAAGCATAAATTAACAAATGCCCCAATCCTAGCCTTACCAGAAGGAACAGAAGATTTTAAAGTATACGGTAATGCTTCAAAGCTAGGATTTGGATGTATGTTAATGCAACGCAAAAAGGTAATTGCGTATGCATCAAGGCAATTGAAAAAGCACGAAGAAAACTATATCACTCATAACTTAGAATTAGGAGACATAATTTTTGCCCTAAAATTTGGAGACATTATCTATATGGAAGTAAGTTTACTGTCTATACGGATCATAAAAAAAATTTAAGATAGATATTTGGGCAAAAAGAATTAAACATGAGGCAAAGGAAGATGGATGAAAAAAAAAACCTAAGTGACTACGACTGTGATATTCAGTATCACGAAGGAAAGGCTGAAGACGGCTAGAGATCGCCAGAAAAGTTATACTGATAATAAACGAAAGCCGTTGGAGTTTCAAGTTGAAGACAAACTGCTATTAAAAGTATCTCATTGGAAAGGAGTTGTTAGATTCGGTAAGAAAGGAAAGCTAGGTCCAAGGTACGTAGGACCATTTCCAAGTGATCCAATGTATAGGACCAGTTGCTTATCGTTTACAACTACCAGAAGAGTTATCTGGAGTACATGATGTATTTCATGTATCCAATCTTAAGAAATGTCTAGCAGACGAATCTTTGGTAGTACCTCTCCAAAACATAGAAGTAAACGAAAAGTTAAAATTTGTTGAGAAACCTCTTCAAATTGAGGATCGAAAGATCAAGTTTCTCAAGCACAAGCGACTAGTTCTAGTCAAAGTTAAATGGGATTCAAAGAGAGGAGCTGAATATACTTGGGAACTGGAATCTGAAATGAAGCGAAAGTATCCTCATTTGTTCCAGTAAATCTCGAGGACGATATTTTTATTAAGGTGGGGAGAATGTAACAACTCTCATCAAAAAGTCTTATTTATTATATTATTTTATTCAATAGGAAACCCTAATTAAGAAACCCAAGTGATTATGCATAAACCCTAAAATTTTTAGAATAATTGGAATTAGGATTAGGGCCCCTAAAACTTAAGGGGGGTAAAACCCTATTAACAATTATCCTTATAAAATGCTGTCGAAATAGAATTTTCATGCAACGTCGACTCATCAGGGCTAGATAGGTGACGAAGCAGGCCTACCCTACTTTGACATCCCAGGCGACACGCGGCACGTACCGCGGATTCTTCCGCGACTAGCGGGAGGTGCAAATTTTGGGTATAAATAGAAGGGCCTGGCACTTGCATTCTGTTGTTCGTTCGACGATCAAATTACAAATATACACTGAGATATAGCGTAAACAGTCCAAAACAAACACACGATTCACGAAGTGCTGCCGCAAAACAGGGTAATAACTCGATCGCTATTACGATTCATTGTCCGATCGATCAATATATCCAATGGATGTTTAAGTGCTGTCCACATTAGGGTTATGCTTTGTCATTCGTCGTTAATTCGATGGATGTTTAAGTATCGCACTTTGTCATTCGTTGTGAGGGTTTGATCTCGTGAGTTATCGTAAATGCTGTATTAAGTTATTGACCGAATTGTGTGCTTGTTATTAAATTTAGGATAAAAAGGCTAATCAGTAGGCTAAACTCTGCCCGTATAAATCTGCAATGTGAGTCATTCTCTTTTTATCAACTGCTTTACAATACCTCAAATTATTTTCAAAAGTTATAATTACAGGGACTAAGTCGTGGATATCTTGAATCACTGGCTAGTGGGGTATTGTGCACATTACTAATTTTCTCCCAGTTAGGTTCATTGACCTACTAGGGATAATCATCACTATTTAGGTTCATTGACCTAATAGTGGTATGACCATCGTCACCATTGTGACATGTCACCATTGTGACACGGCGCCAGATAAAAATAAGATAGAAGCCATTGTAATCGCTCTTATGCTATAATTAATAACTATGCATCATTTTATGTAAATAGAATGATTCACTCAGTATTTCCCGCTGACAAAACCTTTTTCAAACATGTTTCAGGTGATCTGTTATGATCCAGGAAAAGTGCCATAAAGCACTACAAGCTTAAGGAAGTGGCTCATGATAAAATAAAGGAACATGTTTTGTAAAATAAAAGATTTCTTCGTGAAATCATAAGTATTGTAAATTACCGAGGTTTTATCCCGAGTTGTGAAATAAAATAATCGGGAAATATTTCAGTTTTAAAAGATCCAAATGATAAACTTCAGCTGTTAAACTCAATTAATTAAATACCACGGGATTTCTGTCCCGCGGCTCCTGAAACGGGTCAAACCGGGTCGGGGGCCGTGACATTAGGTATTAGGGTTATTGTCAGGGGCGGGCATTGGGTAACCTAGATTAGTTAGGCATGGACTGATCAGCCATGATTAAACAAGGCAACGCTAACCAATATCCAACCATGATAATGACTAGTAAGGTGTACTTTTGTATAACCTTGGATTATGTAATTTTGTCAGGACTATTGAGATAGTACTGGTCATACTAGCAGTTGTTTAGCAACTGTTAAACAGGTGAGTATCATGTTTGTTTTCCCAAAACTGTGATATATGTTTGTGTAATAAATATATGTGATGTGAAGGAGGTGTTCAGGCCATGTAAGGCCTGCAACACACCCAAACATAATAAATAAATGAATGTGATGTATCATACATGCATGGGCATTAGGGTATTCAGGATCCATGGATACGTAATAAGGTATTGAAACTGGGGAAATCGCGGTGAGCCTTCACAGTATGGGTTGCCCAGTAGTAAAATACGCTCATAATAGGCAGTATGCCATCGTCATGAGGTATTGAGGCTGGGGAAACCATGGTGAGCCTTCCCTATGGGTTGTACAGTAGTAAAATACGCTCATAATAGGCAGTATGCCATCATCTTATATAACGGCAGTACGCTAGCCCAATACAAATATTTGTTTAGTATGTAAGGTGGTGAGGATGTATACCCACAATTGTAAAAGTAAATGTAGACATGCTAAGGAAAACAAGGCGTGTGCCAACCTTTGTTTATCATGTAAATAGAATTAGTAATATTCATTGTTCATAAAAGAAATGATTTTTTTTATATAACTATGTATGAGCTCACCAGCATAAGCTGACATAAAATCCTTTTAAACATATGTCACAAGATTAGCAAGTTCACAAGGAAAGTTACGATTCCGCTGCTAAGTCAGGTATCAATTGTGCATGATCACCCGAGTTACGGGTGGGGTGTTACAGTTGGTATCAGAGCCTGATGTTTTAGCGAATTTGGTGTTACAGGAATGCCAAAACTTTGACCATTAGATATTTATAAGGTTACTAGCAAACTCAAGTTAGGCCAGTTAATAAGTTTTCAGGAAAAGTTCTCATTTGGTCCTTTTAGGGGCGTAAGAAGAAATAACTTATGTTGTTCCTTTCTATGCTCTCTCTCTCTATATATATATATATATATATATATATATAGGGTGGGAGTTGGCTACAAAGTCCATTTTTCCTACAAAGTGTAAAAAGTCATAAAACACCATAATGTCAACCATAAAACACACTCAAAATCCACAAATAACATAGTGAAAATAACTAAAACACCATATTTGTGGGTTTTGTGTTGTGTTTTGGATGATAAGGCTTTGATTATCGAATGACTAACATTAATGTGTTTTATGTTGATTATCATGTTGTGTTTTATATTCATAGTTTTACGATGATGTGTTTGAAATTTTCAAGGATTGTTAGGGTTTGGATATTGTGTTTTAGTGATCTTCACTATGTTATTTGTGGGTTTTGAGTGTGTTTTATAGGTGAAATTGTGGTGTTTTATGACTTTGTACGCTTTGTAGGAAAAATAAACTTTGTAGCCGAACCACACCCTATATATATATATATATGTATGTATATATATGTATGTATAATCATATATATATATATATATATATTTGTGTAATATAATTGCTATGTTATAAAGATGTATAGGACATACCAGTAACTCCGTATAATCATATCTTATAGGAAAGAGACACTGTCTGAACATAGACATGAACAATGGTCTAAACACAAACAAATTAGCAGTAGAAGAGAGGAAGTTCCTCGTAGGGCTCGAACTCCTTCTCACAGTGTCAGATCCCAATCTAGTGTGATCATGCATTTAAATGCCGAAGATATCCATAATATAGTTGTTGAAGTGGCTAATATAATAACTAATGCACAAATCGACAATGTTAACCAATTAAGAGAACGACCTGAAGAAAGCTCGGCTTCCCCCACACCATTAAAAGGGGAAGGAATGGGTGAAAAGAAAAAGACTATTGTAATTCAAAAATATAGATATACACATCATACATTTATTTTCCATATTTACAACATTAAATAACAAAGGAACACAATTTTGGTAATGTAATTTAAAAATATCACTGTCCTTGTATTTTTTTTTTTTATAAGGTTTACTTCAAAATTATCCTTATCGTGATAATTCAATTTTAAATATATATATATATATGTGTGTGTGTGTGTGAAGGAAAGGCGGATTTTGTAAGAAGGTTTCACAAATTTATATATACTCTAATTTGCAACATAACTATGCATATGGTGGTTGTACTCTATGCATAACATATGTTTTGTGCTATTGCATGTTGTATTTTGAGTAATGTTGTTTGTACATTGCTTTTGAAACCACGTGTCTCTTTATATCCACATTTCACAACTTTACTTTTTTTACTTTATTTCTCTCTCTCTCACAATATAACACGACTGATTCTCAAAGATTCACTCAAAATCACACTTCTGAATCACCAATTCAACGACCGCATTTCTTTGTGTCCGAAGTGATCAGCATACGGCGACATCGATAGTTACAGGTTTGTGATCTCTGCATCACATTTTCTTCTTTTGACATCGAACCCTAAGTCTTGATTTCTTGATTCTTTACAGCAAGATTTTAATTGGGTGTTTAGGACTACGATTCAGAGCAACATGTAGCATCACCATAGATCGAGATGGTAAGTATTATCTGCCACTGGACTCATTGTTATGTGGTTGGTTTTCTTGTCTGATGCTTAGCAATGAACAGTCAATTTGTTATGTGGTTGGTTTGGTTCTGATCATAAGTTAGTTTAGTTAAGGATCCTTCAAAATGTCCTCTGCAAGATATATGCTCACTCTGATTATTTTTCAATTTTTTTAGTTTTTGATCTTTGGATAAACATGTTATAATATGTATACAAAGAAATAATTAGAGAATTAAGAGCACTCTTTTTAACATTGTTTTCTATATTATATATCGCTGGAAAAAAAATATTTCAAGAATTCTTCCAAAACCTCGAATCCTAATATTGTACCCACCTATAAGACTTCGATATGGCATCTTTACCCGAACGATTGTACTTCATATGGCCCTTCACAAGTTGGTCAGCAGCAATAGTTAAACACATTCATTTCGGCTCCTCCAAATCTCTCATAATGTCGTATGCAGAACCGCATTGACGTCTGCAGAACCCTTGTATCATCCGTATTCGACAAGACCACTGAGTTGAGGTCTACCGTTTGCCTCCCCAGCTCATCAGTTTTGCTTCATGTTGTTTCGAGAAGAAACTACTAGGTTACTGCAGCTTTCATTGCATAGAACATGAAACCACTCGCTTGCAAGCATAACACTGAATGAACTTTTGAGATCGGTATGTGAAGTTTATTATGCTTAGGCATGCCTTTGAACAAAACTAAGTGTAAACTTTTAGTGTTGTTTGTCAATCTTAGATTCATCATTGTTATAGTTGTGACAACCCTCATAAAACCAGGTATCCGTACAATTAATTAATATTGATTAGTGCTTAATGACTGTGCTTAATTAACTGATAACTTAAACTGTTTCTGATTCTGTATCATACATACATGTGCATCACACTTCATATTGTCACATCATTATCACATACAAACTTTATTGACATACATGATGCACAGTTAGCACAATTAACGGATAGAGCAGGAATATGCTGACGGGGTTCAGTACATAGACAGACAGTGTTTTAAGACCCAGTATGGGCCAGGGACAAGGTACTACACTAGTATGGTGTGTAGGGAAGTAAGGACCATAAAACTGCGTCACTAGGTGATAGATAGAGTGCTGGAAAGTGACTAAAACCCACTCAAAGTGCAGAATTCTGCATTTTTCAGCAAAATTCAGCTTTTTAACATACTAGTATTATGCAGAAAATTGACTAAATGGTCCTGAATGCTTTCCTAAGTGTCGGGAATTAAAAGTGTCACAAAAAGTAACATAAAGATCATTAAACGGAATAACTTGACACTTTAACGAACCGGTATCTAACCGAACAACCGGACATTACCCGGAACACCAAAATATTGCCAAATACATTGTTTAATTATTTCTTGGCTAGTTATGATCCCCGAACACCATAACACCCACTAGAATAAAAAGTAACTAACACTAGCAACCATATACTTGGATTTGAATTATTAACTAACTAGTTACCATTCAATTTTACAATTACCCCCCCCCCCCCTTGATATTCATGGTCACAAGGACCCCACCAAGATCACCACCTTACCTCTAGATTTCATTCTTATTTTATTAAGATCTTGCAGAAATGATTATAAGTATGGCATGTATCTCATAAGATCATTTCACTTCACAAACTTCACTCCATCTCCCTCACTCTCTTCTCTCCCTCTCGGCCCTAGGTAGTGCCACCACCACCATACAACCACCATCCACTCATTTCAAAGTGTAAGAAGGTGTCTTGTGAAGCTTGAAGCTTGTGGAACTTGAAGAACCTCCATCCATTGCTTTCATCCACCATCTTTGTCATCTTCAATCTATTGTGATCTTCCCTAGCCTTTGAGCTAGTTTTAAGCTTCTTGTTACTAGTTTTTACTTCTCATTTTGTTGGTTAAAAGTTGTAGTATATTGATTATCACAAGAACACTAAAAGACTTAAACAAGAATCATAAATATAAGCTTACATATGATGAAATCTTGTTGAAATAATGTTGAGTAAAGTATGCATGACACTTGATTGTTATTTACTTGAGATTATGATGTTGATCATCATAAGGAGCTTACTAGACTGTGATTAAACACATGATCTAGCAAGTGAGAGGATGATTATGTGACAACATAAGATGATCATCCTCTTGTATGATCATGAACTTGAAAATAAGATGATTTCTTGAAAAATAATAAATAAAGTAAGCTAGTAATCTTATGAATCTAAGATTCATGAATGATTTTGCAAGAAAACCAAGTTCAAAATATGATTTTTAGTAGAACTTGATTCTTACTTAAATGTACACTATTTTTTGTGATAAAATAAGTGTAAGAGCACTTTATTTACAAGAAGAGTTCAAAAGAATAATTTTTAGAAGGATCATCCAACAAGCTGTAAACACCTAGTTTCTTTAAGAATGAGATTTTTAAAGGAATAAACACGCTTTAAAGGGTAACTAAACATACTAAACACTTTACCAAGTTGCTACAAGTTTTAATAAAAGTTCAAGTTCATGTTGTTATGTAAATTGTATAGTTTTTGCACTTGGTAAGTGTAATATGTTTAAAGTTTGATTGTTGATTGTTGTAATGATTTTTGAAAAGAAAATGATATCTTTTGATAGCATGGACACCTCTATTTTTAGGGAAAACTATGGCAAAATTTTCTAAAAATATCAAAACTTAGAAAAATATTTTCTAACAAGTATTTACAAGTATATTTTTATCATAAGTTTTCGATGCAAACTTTGCTATAATTTTTGTAACAAAAATACAAATATTGGAGGTTGGTTTTTATAAATAAAAATGGGTAAACATATATATTTAGAATATATATACGTATTAAGACACTTGTGTGATTATTTGTACTCGGTGAAATGGTTATATTATTTTAGGGTAAAGTAATATAACTTAACAAAGTACAATTAACTATCCAAAACAATACCGTTACTTATATATTTTTGGTAAATATTATTTTTGGAGAAGGAGAAATATATTATTTTTGGGAAGTAAAAATATATTTTCCTAGTATAGTTAGAAGATATATGATTTTTGGGAAAAATATATATTTTCTGGACAATACATTATTTTTGGGACAAAATGAGTTTACGAATATATTTTCTAAAGTGAGACTTGGAAATATATTATTTAGAAATTACAAATACAATAATACAAATATACATGTATAAGATACCCCATCCTTGGGAAGGAAATACGAAGTTAAATATTTGAGAAATATTAATACAGAAAAATTGCTTAAACAATTATTCCAAAACCAAATATAATTTAAGTTGAAATATTAATTATTTTGACAAATAATTATACAACTTGGAATAACATTAGAAGCGTAACTCAAAAACGTAAATACTAAGCAAAGGCATGGCCCGTTCGTCTAATAGACATTAGTACATTGTAGGTAGTCGTGATTGCTAACAGAGTTTGAGTTACGAGCTGAGGACGCAATACAGTGAGTTCATGTCCCCCTTTTCTTTTACTGTTTTCAGTTTTATACGTCGGGGGTGAAATACATGTTACGGTTATTACAAACTTTTATACATGGTATGGTTAGCTAAGGAGGGTTACTACTAGATCATGTGAAGGGTGGGTACAACACTTAAGGCCATTAATCCTCGTCGTAGGACTGAGGGACATGAGTGATAGATCTATATGGGAGTAGCGAGCCTACACCCATGGGGACCAGGGTAGCCCATAGTGGTGACTATGTCTTCCAGCCGGAGGCCCGATACAAATTTGCTAGGTTTGAGTTTTCCTGCACCATTTCACACATACCATTGGCTTTGCAACCCATTGGTGATCTCTTTTTCCTTATTGCTACATACCAGGGACATACATACATACATACATACATACATACATACATACATGACATACTTTAAAGGTTTATTCATACACTCACACATGAACTCGCTCAACTTTTGTTGATATTTTTTCAAATTACATGTATTTCAGGAAACTAGTGGATCTGGCAAGGGTATGCATGTGTTTTCAAGCTGCATTTAAATAAAAGATGTCATCCGTGGTTGTTGAGTTTAGGGGTGTATCCTATTCCTGGACGGGATACATGTTTCCAAACTCAGGTTTTATTTAAAGTCTTTTGTGGAGTCTTTATAAACTCAGTTAGACACGTCATGTTTTGTAACTTAAATTTGGTATCGTTGTTTTCAAGACAAGTATGTTGTGGTACTTTCTAAGTTTAATTAATGGATGAATATCTTTTGGTTTTATCATATAGCATTGTTATGATTGAATGCTATGGTATTAAGAAGTCACACCTATAACCACACTTCCACAAAAGTCAGGGTGTGACAATAGTGGCCACATCTAACTATCCTTAAAGAAGATGAAGCAATCAAACGGAAAGATGTTATAAATACATTGACCCGTATGACTAAAAAATTGCATACCTACAAAGGTATCTTCAAGAATCGATTTGAAAACAAACTACCAAACATCATGTCACGGCCCCCGACCCAGTTTTACCCGTTTCAGGAGCCGCGGGACAGAAAATCCCGTGGTATTTTATTTAATTGAGTTTAACAGCGGAAGTTTATCATCAGGATCTTTTTAAAACTAAAATTTTTTCGATTATTTTATTTCACAACTTGGGATAAAACCCCGGTACTTTACAATCATATGATTTCACGGAGAAATCTTTAGGTTACAAAACATATTTCTTTATTTTATAATGAGCCACTTTCTTAAGCTTGCAGTGCTCCACGGCACTTTTCCTGAATCACAACAGGTCACCTGAAACATGTTTGAAAAAGGTTTTGTCAGCGAGAAATACTGGTGAATCATTCTATTTATTAAAACGACACATTTGTTATAATTTACAGTATTAAGAGAGATTACAATGTTTCAGATATCAACCAACTACCCACAGTATTTGTCACTCGACTCGTTTCTGTGACTGTGGTCATATCCCCCATTGGCTGCCCCAATGGTGACGATTATAAAGTAATGTATACAAAACCCCACATACCGGCTGTAATTTGGTGACTACATATACTTAATCACTGTAATTATAACTCTGAAAATATTTTAAGAATTTATAAAGCACTTTGATAAAAAGAGAATGACTCACATTGCAGATTTAACACGGACAGAGTCTAGTCTACTGATTAGCCTTGTTAACCTAATTTAAATAACAATGCACACAAAACTGGGTTAGTAATCAATACAGCATTTACGATAACTCACGAGATCAACCCTCACAACGAATGACAAAGCATAACCCTAATGTGGGCAGCACTTAAACATCCATTGGATAGTTTAATCGATCGGACATTGAATCATAATAGCGATTGAGTTATTACCCTGTTTTGCGGCAGCACTTCGTGAATCGTGTGTGTGTTTTGGACTGTTTCTGCTATAACTCAGCGTATATTTTGATTTTTAACGTCGTTCAAGTGCCCAAATTCCAGTCCCAAAGTCTACTATTTATACAAAATTTTTGACCCCCCTCGCGTGACGCGAGGGGTCACCCCTGGGGCTTCGCGTGACGCGAAGGGTCACCTATTTCCATAGGGTAGCCACGTCCCTAACTAGGCTTGCTGAGTTGACGAAATCTTAAAATTCGATACTGACAAGAAGTAATTTAGATAATCGTAACTAGGGTTTTACCCCCCCTGAGTTTTAGGGGTCCTGATCCTGATTCTGATTGTTCTGGAAATTTTAGGGTTAGTGCAGAATCACTTGGGTGTTTCAATTAGGGTTTCCTATTGAACTAAATATAATAATAAATAATAGTTTTGGTGAGAGTTGTTACATTCTCCCCACCTTAATAAAAATCTCGTCCTCGAGATTTACTGGAATAAGTGAGGATACTTTCGCTTCATTTCTGATTCCAACTCCCAAGTGTATTCAGGTCCTCTTTTTGAATCCCACTTGACTTTAACTAGAACTAGTCGCTTGTGTTTGAGAAATTTCACCTTTCGATCTTCTATCTGAAGAGGTTTCTCAACAAATTTTAACTTTTCGTTTACCTCTATGTCTTGAAGAGGTACTACCAGAGACTCGTCTGTTAGACATTTATTGAGATTGGATACATGGAATACATCATGTACTCCAGATAACTCTTCTGGTAATTGTAAATGATAAGCAACTGGTCCTATACGTTGGATTACTGGAAATAGTCCTACGTATCTTGGACTTAGCTTTCCTTTCTTACCGAATCGAACTACTCCTTTCCAAGGAGAAACTTTCAAAAGTACTTTATCTCCGACTTGAAATTCTAGTGGCTTGCATCGATTATCGGCATAACTCTTCTGACGATCTCAAGCCGTCTTCAGTCTGTCTTTAATTTGCGCGATTTTATCAGTAGTTTCTTGCACAATCTCTGGACCTGATAATTGACTTTCTCCTATTTCTGCCCAACAAACTGGAGTTCTGCACTTTCTTCCATATAGGGCTTCAAATGGGGCAGTTTCGATACTTGAATGATAACTATTGTTATAGGAGAATTCGATCAAAGGTAAGTGATCGTCCCAATTTCCACCAAAATCTATCACACATGCTCGGAGCATGTCTTCCAGAGTTTGGATTGTCCTTTCACTTTGCCCGTCTGTTTGGGGATGATATGCAGTGCTTAAGTTTAGTCGAGTTCCCATTGCTTTCTGGAAACTTGTCCAAAAATGAGAAGTGAACCGACTATCCCTATCTGATACAATGGAGAGTGGAACTCCATGTAAGGATAATACTTCGTCTACGTACAATTTGGCTAACCTTTCCATATTAAAGGTTTCCTTCATGGGTAGAAAATGAGCTGATTTGGTTAATCGGTCCACAATTACCCAAATCGCATCATTACCTTTTCTGGTTTTGGGTAACTTAGTAACAAAATCCATTGTTATAAGTTCCCATTTCCATACAGGCATTTCTAATTGTTGTAGTAGACCTGAAGGTTTCTGATGTTCTGCCTTAACTTGTGAATAAGTAAGACACTTAGAAATATACCGAGTTATATCCTTCTTCATGCCTATCCACCAGAAATTATTTCTTAAATCTTGGTACATCTTATTGTTTCCCGGGTGCATGGTATACCTAGATTTATGAGCTTCTTCCAAAATCTTATTTCTTAATTCTCCCTGCTTAGGTACCCAAATCCTTTTCTTATGGAATTTCCAAATTCCATCAGTTCCTTGTTCTAACTCTTTTATTCTTCCTTTCATTCCTTCAGCATCTTACTTGATTGCTGTTTCCTGAACATTCTTTATTTGTTCCATTAAATCTAACTGTAGATTTAATCTAAGAGCACGAACTCTTCGTTGTTTTTCATGGTACTTACGACTTAAGGCATCTGCAACTACATTTGCCTTTCCTTCGTGATACTGAATATCACAGTCGTAGTCGCTTAGGATTTCCATCCATCTTCTTTGTCTCATGTTTAACTCTTTTTGCCCAAATATATATCTTAAACTTTTATGATCTGTATAGACAGTAAATTTACTTCCGTATAGATAATGCCTCCAAATCTTAAGGGCAAAAATTACGGCTCCTAATTCTAAGTCATGAGTTGTATAGTTTTCTTCGTGCTTTTTCAATTGCCTTGAAGCATACGCAATTACCTTCTTGCGTTGCATCAGCACGCATCCAAATCCTAATTTTGAAGCATCACAATATACTTCAAAATCTTCAGTTCCTTCTGGTAAGGCTAAAATTGGAGCATTGGTTAATTTCTGTTTCAATATTCTAAAGGCTTCTTCTTGTTTAGGACCCCATTCAAACTTAACTGCTTTACAGGTTAGCTTAGTTAATGGTACAGCTATCTTGGAAAAATCCTTAATAAACCGTCTATAGTATCCAGCTGAACCTATAAAACTTCTAATTTCCATTGCGGTTTGTGGAACCCTCCATTTGGTAATGGCCTCTATCTTAGCAGGATCTACATGAATACCTTCATGATTTACCATATGTCCTAGGAATTGCACTTCTTGTAGCCAAAATTCACACTTCGAGAATTTGGCATAAAGCTTTTCTTTTCTTAACAAAGTTAAGAGTGCATGTAAGTGCTCACAATGTTCTGTCTGACTTTTGGAATAAATAAGTATATCATCTATAAAAACAATTACAAATTTATCCAAATACGGTTTACAGATTCTATTCATCATGTCCATGAATGCAGCAGGAGCATTCGTTAACCCAAAGGGCATGACTGTAAACTCGTAATGACCATACCTAGTCCTGAAAGCAGTTTTAGGTATGTCTTCCTCTTGTACTTTCAATTGATGATATCCGGAACGTAAGTCGATCTTAGAAAAATATCTAGCTCCTTGAAGTTGATCGAATAGATCATCAATCCAAGGTAATGGGTATCGATTCTTAATTGTAACTGTCACGACCCCCGACCCACCCTGGACGGAATCGGGAGCCGCGAACAGCCCAGTGGTACCGTTGATTATTTTTGAAAAATATTGCAGCGGAAATTTCATCAGGACCGTGAGTTAGGAAAAATATCAGAGTTTAGAAAACACCGGATTTTATTTATTAAATAGATGGGATAAACCCATGTTTTACAATGGTAGCTTTAATAAAGATAAATTTAATTACATAAAACAATATTTCTTAATTTGATTTAATTAATAAACAAGCCACTTCTTGATGCCTTTCAGTGTCGTATCCATCTCTTACTCCAATCTACTGTAATTACCTGAAACGCGTTTTAAAAAGGTTTTGTCAGCGGGAAATACTGAGTGAATCATTCTATTTACATAAAATGATGCATAGTTATTAGTTACAGCATAAGAGCGATTACAATGGCTTCTATCTTATTTTTATCTGGCGCCGTGTCACAATGGTGACGATGGTCATACCACTATTAGGTCAATGAACCTAACTGGGAGAAAATTAGTAATGTGCACAATACCCCACTTGCCAGTGATTCAAGATATCCACGACTTAGTCCCTGTAATTATAACTTTTGAAAATAATTTGAGGTATTGTAAAATAGTTGATAAAAAGAGAATGACTCACATTATAAACATGCAGATTTCTACGGGCAAAGTTTAATCTACATATAAGCCTTGATATATTGCAGATTTATACAGGCAGAGCTTAGCCTATTGATTTAGCCTTGTAACCTAGTGCACACGAACTAGGTAGGTAACTTAATACAGCAATTACGATAACTCACGAGATTAAAACCCTCACAACGAATGACAAAGTGCAATCACTTAAACATCCATCGGATTCACAACGAATGACAGAGTATTCCCCGAATTCGGGTGGTACTCAAATATCCTGTCGGAATCACAACAAATGACAAAGGATAGTACTAAAACATCCGTCGGATAGTTTCCATCGATCGGACATTGAATCGTAGCAGCGATCGAGTTAATACCCGGCATCGTAGCAGCACCCCGCTATACTAATTAGTGATTTTGATAGTGTTTCTATTATAATTCAGCGTATATAACGAATTTCTTCGTCGAACGAACGCCAGAAATCAAGTCCCAGACTCTGCTATTTATACACAAATTTTACATCGCTTGCGCACCGTAAGCCTCAACCCTTACGGTGCGCAAGGGATACAGAGTGATCATATGCTTGCCACGTGTGTTTGGAGTTCAGGTGAGTCGACGGTTTCTCAAAATTTGTTTTAGACAGCGAGATATATGGATAATCGTTGAGTAGGGAATACCCCCCTGAGTTTTAGGGACCCTGATCCTGATTCTGATTGTTCTGAAATTTGTAGGGTTTGTGCAGAATCACTTGGGTGTCTCAATTAAGGTTTCCTATTGGATAAAATAATAACATAAATAGGACTTTTAATGAGGGTTGTTACATTCTCCCCACCTTAATAAAAATCTCGTCCTCGAGATTTGGGTTACGATATTTCTTTTAGACTTATGTTATATTTTAGTCAAAAAAAATTTTTAAGATAGATGATATAGAATTAAAATATCAAATTTTGTGAGTACGAGTTGTACAATAAGTAGGATTCAATGGTTTAACTGAACTAGTTCAAGAAATTGATGACAAACGAATGAGATGAAATGATATAGTTTTCAAGGTGACTAGGTTCAAGCCCGAAGATATATGATCAATAGATTTTAAAATGAATGTGAAGAACTTTTAAAATCTATAAAAAATCTTTGTCAAAAGAAAACTTACTTTGATTGGCAATTGAGGAAGACTTAGAATTGACAGGTTCTAAATGAAATAAAAGCATGAAAAACGATTTGTCAAATATTTATGATATGAGAAAATCAAAGTGTTGAGATGAGTGAATTGTAAAGATACACCAAAAGACAATAGAGTTAGTATATCATTGTTTAAAGTTCCAAGTTGTTTTAATTGTGAAACAATGTGATAGTACACTATTAGTAGTAACCATATTTTTCATACTATGTCCTAGAGATCAAAATATAATAAGAACAAGTTGTTTTGGCATGACCAACTATTATATTATATTTTGTAAATCAAATGTAATATATATTATTTGTGTACTTGTCTGAACCGTATCTTATATATCAAATATAAATATTATGTAATATATATTATTTATTACGCATTTTTATTATATGTAAATGGTCACCACTTTTAAATAAATGTTATTTTAGTATTTTACTGTACTATGTATAATAACTTATATTTACTATGTAATATATATATTACAAAACACCGTAATGAATTTATTACATTACAAAATATTTTAGTATTATTATTTTGTAAAAGAAATCACTATTATTTATAATGTAAAATGAAAGTTGTAAAAAAAATATTTATTGTACAAAAGTATTTGTAAAATATTTTGTAAATATATAACACTTAATGGGTCGATTCTATGTGATTACTTATTTTTATTTTGAAACTATATAACGTTGTGAATTTATTTACAAATGTTGTAAATAAGTGAAAACGGAAATTATTCTTATATATTATAATGTATCCCTAACCCAACGTAGTTGATGACTACCATATTATTCTTATATGGTCATTTTCTTGCTAGAGTGTTATGGTATATAGTTACCACAAAACATGTGATACATAATTATTTATATAATTTTTTATTCGTCTCTCTAATTTTTGTATTGTTTTATGAAAATATGTCTTCTCTTTACAATATAAAGTATATATATAAAATATTTCTACATATAATTAAAATTTACTAATTAAGTATGATAACTTAATTTATATATATTAACTAGTCATTATCATGGTTGGATATTAGTTAGTGCTGCCTTGTTTAAGCATAGGTGGCCAGTCATTGCCTAACTAAGGCTAGGCTACTCAATACCTGCCCTTGACAATAACCTTAGTATAATATTTACACTACTATTAATATTTTATTACTAATAATAAAACTGATATTAGAAATAATTAACTAAACATATACTTAAATGAGAGTATAATTCAAACATAAAAATATAAATTCTTCACCTTAATGGTTTAATAAGAATATAGTAATGCTATTTTGTAAATTAGGTAATCACTTATGTAAGTTTCCATATATAATTAATTTTATATAATGTTTTTCGTTTGAAGATGTTAAAGCAATAATTATCACAAAAGACTAGATTGATGTTGTAAGAATCTTTAAGAGAAAATATGACAAAAATTTGTATATCATTATCTTAACACACGATTTGTGTTAATATAGCTTTTATCAATAAAGCAATTTAATATATAATTAAATAAATAATTAAATCCGTATATGATATATATAAACGAGATTAGTGCAAGCTTTAAATTTTTGTGAAAATGTCAGTATAAGGTGATCATGATCAAAGAAATGATTCAATGAAGTCGAAGACTAAACAAACCTATTATGGTTCAAAACAAATGAAGTGCTTGTTGGGACTATTTTGAATATGATAGCTTCCATCCAGCATATGGAATCTTGAAATGAATATGTAATGTGAGCGAGTCAAATAATTTGAACTTGATTTAAACAAAACAAGTTTTAATAAGAAAGTTCGGACATGGTTACTATAGAAACTATGTATGCCAAAGAAAAATTAAGTTTTTCAAGAAATTTATTGACTCGATATCAAGGAGTTATTGTTTTGCAATAATGCGGTTCACAATACAAAAAACGGAATGATATTTGAGTTTGGATAAAATAACAAATCGGAATGAAGCCTTCCAGTGGTCTTTATAAATCAAATGAACCAAATGCATAACAAATAATGTATGTGTAACGTGTGGATTTACCAAGAAATGAAATAGATCAATATTCGCTACTATGAAAGAAATCCTCATGGTATGATGACTATTAGGGGAAGTAGAAACACGAAAGTTAATTCATTATATGCAGAAGTCAGAATTTCAATGAAAGAAATATAAAAACTTATATCTGGAATGTCGTGTAATAACTGTTGTTAAGTGACATTACTAGGGAATGTAAATAAAATGAAATAGGGAATTTGCAAAGGTATGTGACTCCTTTTGTAGTGATAATAATTATGACTCTGATTAGACTGTGCACCGATAGTTGTGAAATCTTGTTACAACGTACCTCAGCGATATTCATGTTGTTTGTAAGATCACGTGGCAAAAGTGCTTCTTTTTTATTAGTAGTTTCTTCTACTGACGGAATTAACATTGGTGTCATCGTGCCCAATTTATATTTCCCAAAGGTCTTTCCTCGAAAGTTGTGTGTGATATACTTCAACTTCTGTGGATTTATAATTAAATTTTCATGTGTTTTCTTGTACATTATCACAACTTTACATATTGGAAATTATTATACTTTTGATGGCGTATCAACTTAAAGGGTTTCCATTATTTATATTGTCACACGGGTTACGAGGTAAATGATCAAACAAAATAATGTTTGATATCGGAATTATAGATAAAAGATTCCTAATAAAGAAATCTAGATTTATTCTTGACACATATGTTTATGCTTTATTCCATATTGACTTTTGGAATTCCCTATAGATATACATATCTATATAGTCATATATTTCACATGCTGAAATAAACATACCATCTATCAGGTCAATGTATTTAACAGATTCATATTTTCAAAACCAGTCAAATATCTGGTCATAATACTATTTAGGGAAATCTTGTCACTCGTTTGACATATTACATACTCTGTCTTATCCGGTTCGCGCCGGAGAGGTAACCTCAGTATATCCGGACAAACTGGAGAGTCTGCTACACCATACCCAGTCTTGCCGGAGAAAATTTCCCATAAATAGTATTTTTAAAAGTGCATCTTTTATTAGGGCTTTTATCCAGAATCAAGGAAATTCGTATTTCCATAACATATCTTTATTCTAGACCAAGTAATATCAATAAGCAATAATTACTATTAATTCTTTGCTTATTTATCATATCTTGCAATATTCCAGTTACCATTCTTATGGTATATCAAAACCCATCATACTTTATTTACACAAGTACTTAGCTTATCTCGAAGCTGATACTAAGGCATCTTTTCATAAGTTCAAGTCTAAATGCTATTATGTGTGCTACCAGTTAATAGCAATCTCCTAACTCTTTTAGGTATTATTATTATAACACTTATTGGCTTAAAGTAGTGGCTCTGATACCACCTTCTGTCACGACCCCCGACCCACCCTGGACGGAATCGGGAGCCGTGAACAGCCCAGTGGTACCGGTGATTATTTTTGAAAAATATTGCAGCGGAAATTTCATCGGGACCGTGAGTTAGGAAAAATATCAGAGTTTAGAAAACACCGGATTTTATTTATTAAATAGATGGGATAAACCCATGTTTTACAATGGTAGCTTTAATAAAGATAAATTTAATTACATAAAACAATATTTCTTAATTTGATTTAATTAATAAATAAGCCACTTCTTGATGCCTTTCAGTGCCGTATCCATCTCTTACTCCAATCTACTGTAATTACCTGAAACGCGTTTTAAAAAGGTTTTGTCAGCGGGAAATACTGAGTGAATCATTCTATTTACATAAAATGATGCATAGTTATTAGTTACAGCATAAGAGCGATTACAATGGCTTCTATCTTATTTTTATCTGGCGCCGTGTCACAATGGTGACGATGGTCATACCACTATTAGGTCAATGAACCTAAATAGTGATGATCATCCCTAGTAGGTCAATGAACCTAACTGGGAGAAAATTAGTAATGTGCACAATACCCCACTTGCCAGTGATTCAAGATATCCACGACTTAGTCCCTGTAATTATAACTTTTGAAAATAATTTGAGGTATTGTAAAATAGTTGATAAAAAGAGAATGACTCACATTATAAACATGCAGATTTCTACGGGCAAAGTTTAATCTACAGATAAGCCTTGATATATTGCAGATTTATACAGGCAGAGCTTAGCCTATTGATTTAGCCTTGTAACCTAGTGCACACGAACTAGGTAGGTAACTTAATACAGCAATTACGATAACTCACGAGATTAAAACCCTCACAACGAATGACAAAGTGCAATCACTTAAACATCCATCGGATTCACAACGAATGACAGAGTATTCCCCGAATTCGGGTGGTACTCAAATATCCTGTCGGAATCACAACAAATGACAAAGGATAGTACTAAAACATCCGTCGGATAGTTTCCATCGATCGGACATTGAATCGTAGCAGCGATCGAGTTAATACCCGGCATCGTAGCAGCACCCCGCTATACTAATTAGTGATTTTGATAGTGTTTCTATTATAATTCAGCGTATATAACGAATTTCTTCGTCGAACGAACGCCAGAAATCAAGTCCCAGACTCTGCTATTTATACACAAATTTTACATCGCTTGCGCACCGTAAGCCTCAACCCTTACGGTGCGCAAGGGATACAAAGTGATCATATGCTTGCCACGTGTGTTTGGAGTTCAGGTGAGTCGACGGTTTCTCGAAATTTGTTTTAGACAGCGAGATATATGGATAATCGTTTAGTAGGGAATACCCCCCTGAGTTTTAGGGACCCTGATCCTGATTCTGATTGTTCTGAAATTTGTAGGGTTTGTGCAGAATCACTTGGGTGTCTCAATTAGGGTTTCCTATTGGATAAAATAATAACATAAATAGGACTTTTAATGAGGGTTGTTACAGTAACCTTATTCAATTCTCTATAATCAATACACATTCTCATTGAACCGTCCTTTTTCTTTACAAACAACATTGGCGCTCCCCAAGGAGATGAGCTAGGTTATATGAATCCTTTACTTAGTAACTCGTCTAATTGCTTTTTCAGTTCTAACATTTCGGTAGGAGCTAACCGATAAGGTGCCTTGGCTATCGGTGTAGTTCCAGGAATTAGATGAATCCTAAATTCTACTTCCCTATCTGGTGGTAATCCTGGTAACTCGTCTGGGAATATATCTGGGTATTCTTAGACTACATGAATTTCCTTAAGTTCTTTACCCTTAGTACTAATGATTACTGAAATCATATATACTATTCCTTGCTTTCGTTCATAACTAGCAACTTTCATTACTGATATGAACTTCATGGGTTTACGCGGCTTATCTCCTGTAATCATGATTACTTCTCCGGTAGGTGCCTGAATTTCTATAGAGTTCTTATCACAAAGGATTCGAGCATGGTTGGCTACTAACCAATCCATTCCTAACACAACATCAAATTCAGCTAATTTCATAGGTAACTGGTTTGCAGAAAATTTATAACCTGAAAGTTCTATTTCTACTTTTTGCAAAACCTGATCTATTTTGACTGAATTCCCATCTGCGGTTTCAACTGTAAAAATCTGCCTAATGTTAGTTAAAGGTAAGTTAAGAGCTTGGCAGAATAAAGTATTTATAAAACTTTGGTTTTCACCAGAGTCAAATAATACTTTTGCGTATACGTTGTGAACTAGGAACGTACCAGCTATCACATCTGGAATGAGTTCTGCTTCTTGAGTGGTTAGCTGGAATGCTCTAACATTCTTCTTAGTAGCTTCGTCAGTCGCCTTGGTTTTGTTGTCTGCTGGTTTGACCAATTTAGGACATTCTGTTTTAAAATGCCCCTTTTCTCCACAGTTGAAGCAGGTTATGGTTTTCCTTCTGCAGTTTTCTTCATGATGTCCTACAGTTTTGCAAAAGTTGCAAGTTACATTGCATCTTCCATAATGTTTCTTTTTGCAATTTCTGTAGAACTGAGGAGTTGAGGATTGCCCTGTTCCTCTTTTCTTGAAGTTACTACTATTACCCACACGAAATCCTTGGGTAATTTTATGAGCCAGTTCCTTCTTCTTGTTTTCATCCCTTGTGTGTACCAGTTCGTCAGTGATGGTATTAGCTAATTCTACTGCATCGTCAATAGTGCGAGGTCTCGCAGCTTTAACGATATTACGGATTTCACTAATTAATCCCCAAATATAGCGAGAAATGAGTACCGGTTCTGGCGAAGCCAGCGTTGGTACCACTCTAGCATATTCGAAGAATGTCGAAGTATATCCTCGACAGTCCACATTCACCATCCGGTGGGTCAGGAACTTATTTGCCATTTGATCTTTTTCATACTCGGGACATAATTTTCTTTCTACAAGACTCTTAAATTCTTCCCAGTTCATGGCATAGGCCACAATCCTTCTTTTAGCTTGTAACACTGTGTTTCACCATTCTAGCGCCCCTTCTTTAAAAAGATTTGACGCATACATAACCTGATCTTCCTCGGCACACTTACTTATGGTAATCACTGCCTCAGTTTTCTCTAACCAACGCAGAGCTGCAATAGCCCCTTCGTTACCTGCAAACTCAACTGGTTTACAGGCAAGGAATTCTTTGTAAGTGCAACCAGGTGTAGCAGCTTTCATTTTCTTGAAAATTGGGGCTTGCAGATCATGATTGTTATTAACATGATTACCACCTCCGTTTATACTATTACTAAAGTTGTCGCCTTGTGTACGTTTACTAGGAATGATTGATTGAGGTTTAACAGGTTTCTGAACAGCAGCAACGATTGCTGGAATAGCATTGGCTATTTCTTGTGCAACAATATCCTCTATATCTTGCCTATTTAACAATTGTTCTTCCTGAATTTGCTCAGATTGATTTACTTCATTTACTGGTTCATTACCAATGTTTGCCATCTGATAATTAATTTATAGATGAATAATTAGTATAAAATAAGAAATAATCCAATGTCACAATTAATTGCACATAATCACGTAAACAAATATACAAACAAAATTGTAAATTTTCTAAAATTTCATTTTTTTTATAGATTATATCATGCTTCTATATACAACCATTTTATTGTTTATTTTACACATACTGACTTTCATTAATATTACTGTTATTATACAAACACAGACTCACTACCCACTTCTCTCTCGTCAACTTGCATCTTTAATAACGATGTTCCCTCTCATCATATTTCCATGAGATTTGTCCTCCTATCTCTTGGATCCTATTCCCAGCATCCATTAGCTCTTCGCCAAAATGGCGGAGTTCAGCAATCATTGGTCCACCACTCGTCCATTCCTAAAGGTTGGGTGTGAATGATAGGTTCTGGGAATGCTGGTTCTAAGTTCATTGGAATTTGGGTTTCAATAGGATGAGTAACAACATTTTCATTGACTGGGTTAATATTATCACATCTTGCTAATATAAAATCTAGCTCCTCCTGTAATGTCATTTCCTGGGTTTGCTTAGAGCTTTCTCCAAATTCCATCTGGGTTTGTATAGAACCTTTTCCAACCTCCATTTCTATTTGTTTAGAATATTCCTCAAACTGTATTCCCATTTGCCTATAATCTTCCCTAACTTCAGTCTCCAATTCCTGCTGTCTAGAACTTTCCCCGGTTTCAATTTCTTTTCCTTTTTCTAAGGGATTGTTTATTTTAGGAAGTCTCTTAGCTGGCTTTCTCTTATGAACACGCCTCCCCCATACAAATCTCTTTCTTTTCTTAGGTTTTGGCTTTTCCAGAGGTGGAGTATTGAATTCTATAGGTTGTTCCACATCAGGAAAGTACCTAGTAAACTCCTTAGAAACTTCTATGTTTACAGGGTAAAGGTTGAGATTGTCTAGGGCTCCAGATAACTCATTCATGCTGTAAAAATAATAAATTAAAATTTTATAACAAATTTTTACAGATAACCATCAATTATTATTACATATCCTGTGACTAGTTTAATACAAAGGAAAATTAATAATTAAACATACTAGATTTTATTGAAATTTTATTTATTCACTGGATAATAGTTCTGGCTTGTAAGTGATAAAGTTGCTATTACGGAGTCATGGTATTCTAAAGATTAGCATTTACTGCTACAGTGGCTAGCATATAAAGATCCGCCCATTTTTCATCTAACTTGTCTTCCCATGGTGATTTACTGATTAATTCCTGGGTTTCCTTTTTAACTTTCTTTTCTCGGGATTTCCTTAATTTCTCTTGACTTAATCAAATTTCTTTTATCAGGAGAAAGTGGTTCCTCGTATTGGGCTTTTCGAACAAATATTCCTTCTTCAGGAGTTTGGGATGAACTTCCCTTCTCATTTGATGACCTATCTAATTTAAGATAGATGTTTGAAAGCTTTTGCTTACCCATACTGTAACTAACAAATAATCAATTAATAAAACACATAATCACATAATAGTAATCAGGAAAAATTAAGTATTTCTAAATACTTAATTAGCTTAACTCAGTGGCTCTGATACCACCTTTTTCTGTCACGGCCCCCGACCCAGTTTTACCGTTTCAGGAGCCGCGGGACAGAAAATCCCGTGGTATTTTATTTAATTGAGTTTAACAGCAGAAGTTTATCATCAGGATCTTTTTAAAGCTAAAATTTTTCCGATTATTTTATTTCACAACTTGGGATAAAACCACGGTACTTTACAATCATATGATTTCACGGAGAAATCTTTAGGTTACAAAACATATTTCTTTATTTTATAATGAGCCACTTTCTTAAGCTTGCAGTGCTCCACAGCACTTTTCCTGAATCACAACAGGTCACCTGAAACATGTTTGAAAAAGGTTTTGTCAGCGGGAAATACTGGTGAATCATTCTATTTATTAAAACGACACATTTGTTATAATTTACAGTATTAAGAGAGATTACAATGTTTCAGATATCAACCAACTACCCACAGTATTTGTCACTCGACTCGTTTCTGTGACTGTGGTCATATCCCCCATTGGCTGCCCCAATGGTGACGATTATTAAGTAATGTATACAAAACCCCACATACCGGCTGTAATTTGGTGACTACATATACTTAATCACTGTAATTATAACTCTGAAAATATTTTAAGAATTTATAAAGCACTTTGATAAAAAGAGAATGACTCACATTGCAGATTTAACACGGACAGAGTCTAGTCTACTGATTAGCCTTGTTAACCTAATTTAAATAACAATGCACACAAAACTGGGTTAGTAATCAATACAGCATTTACGATAACTCACGAGATCAACCCTCACAACGAATGACAAAGTGCGATACTTAAACATCCATCGAATTAACGACGAATGACAAAGCATAACCCTAATGTGGGCAGCACTTAAACATCCATTGGATAGTTTAATCGATCGGACATTGAATCGTAATAGCGATTGAGTTATTACCCTGTTTTGCGGCAGCACTTCGTGAATCGTGTGTATGTTTTGGACTGTTTCTGCAATAACTCAGCGTATATTTTGAGTTTTAACGTCAAGTGCCCAAATTCCAGTCCCAAAGTCTACTATTTATACAAAATTTTTGACCCCCCTCGCGTGACGCGAGGGGTCACCCCTGGGGCTTCGCGTGACGCGAAGGGTCACCTATTTCCATTGGGTAGCCACGTCCCTAACTAGGCTTGCTGAGTTGACGAAATCTTAAAATTCGATACTGACAACAAGTTATTTAGATAATCGTAACTAGGGTTTTACCCCCCCCCCCCTGAGTTTTAGGGGTCCTGATCCTGATTCTGATTGTTCTGGAAATTTTAGGGTTAGTGCAGAATCACTTGGGTGTTTCAATTAGGGTTTCCTATTGAACTAAATATAATAATAAATAATAGTTTTGGTGAGAGTTGTTACACATCAGTAATTCACTAATTGAATCTAGGAAACCTTATTCAAGATAAATCATCAATCTCTAAAGGATTCTCTATGTTCGTGTTCCAGCCTCACTGATTAAGGTTTTTGACGCGCAAAACCTGGCTGAAAGTTGTAAATTAAACCACAAACATCATCCTCATAATAATACTATAGTGATTAAATAATCATACACTACTAAGATAATCAAACCTGAAGAAGCATAGAAGGAGCTGCTGCGAGTTCTTAACAACATGGCTTCGAGTTTTCCTCCCGTTTAAAGTAACAACTGACGGACTGTTAGCAGTTGTTAATACCCAAAAGCTTCGTTTTTTTTCTCTGACAGCCGGCGACATAAACCGCGAACTCGTGCTCTTCAACTCACCGGTTTCCGTTTCTTTCGGTCTCAAATTTCCCTTCGTCACAACTCTCTTTCCACCCTTCTGCGATATTTCACAAATCAAATCATCTTTTTGTTTCATTTGCAGCCATGATCTTTCTTCATTTTCTCCACAGCAGCCTCGAGCATCTTTATTGTTTGTTTAAGCTCTTTAACGGCTTCTTCAGGTGCTTTTTCCTTGGATTCTGGTGTGAAACAGTTTATGGGTAAGAAAGATTTTGGTTTTCGTTCTTTCTGTCGACATGATGTCGGTGGGGTTGTTAAGATCGATGATATTGTTGAAGGGGTTGGTGATGCTGCTGCTAAAGATTGCGCTTGAACCATTAGTAACTTCTGTTGTTGGCGGGCCAGTTGGGCTCTTAGATCATGGTTTTCTTTTTGTAGTTCGAGTAGTAGTTTCGGCTGATCGGTTTCTCCATTGGGTATATTTGTAATTTCCTCATTCGCCTCGTATGCCTAGAAATTACGGTAATAAAACAAACGGGTCGAGAATCAGATAATCAACTGTAATGAAACAAACGTGTCGTAGAAGATACTGTTGGAGGTAATCGAATGATATGCGGTAATGATAAACGTGTGCAAGCTCACAAGACTCGGCTGAGAATTAGGAATATCATGATCAAAAGAAAAGCTCCAAATCCAAAAACCTCTTCACCCTCATGACCAGATCCACTTTGGTACTGATATGAGTTCGCCGAAGTATCTTGGGTAGAAAAGAACGAAGAAAAAAGGTATATGACCAGTATCAATAAAATAGGAATCATGACTATGTTTTGTACCATAGGACTGAAGATTATTAGTGCAAGAACATTCACTATTACAAATGGAACAATAGGTGGACCAGTAATTTCCATTTTCGCTCTACCTGTGGCTTGACTGATTAAACCTCTTTTCACTAACAAAGTGATAATACTTAATTGCAGTTAATTTCGGATGATTTATACCCGTTGCACGCCTGTATGGGTCAATGACCGATGATTATTCCCTAGTTTAATTTAAACCATACTTGTCAACCTAGAGATCAAGTAACATGAATACTAATGTAAAGATTTTAAATAAGCAATGTTGCCACGTGACATTCTAGATTATTAACTTGATTTAAAAAATCAATTTTAATTAAAAGTAATTTATTTAAGGGTATACTAGTGGGAATGCTCGTGCATTGCAACGGGTATCCCAACTCATATCAAATGGTGCATTAAATGCATTACATGGTCAAATAATCTTATGTGTACTACTCGGAAAAGCTAGCCTAATTTTCTAAAACCTCCATGGCTCCTCTAATTGTAATAAAAAATAGAAAATAATTAAGAGCGTGATTATAACTCATATTAAAGCTAACATATAAAGATGCATAGGCTTGTCAAAAAGTTGTTATAATCCCAAATATTTCAAGATTTTTTTGTAGAAATTTGAACAAAAAGGTAAGATTAAGGAGCAATGGAATTACCAGATTGTTGTTAATACTAGATCCAAGCATATATATTAGTCAATCCAACATAATTTCAAACAAATCATATAAAAAACGTACATATTAGTTAATCAAACTTGTGTTCCAGATGAATCCTCTAAAAAATAAACAAAAAAACCCTTGAACCCATGGAAACGACAATCAAACCCTAGATACAACCAAACGAAAGCCTGATTTGAAGTCATAAGATTCTTGTTAATGGTGGTTCAAGTGAAACACCAAAATTAATCCTCGTTAAAAATATGTAACCTTGAATTAAAGAACACTGAATCACCAAAATCAAACTTCGTTTTAACATATCAAACACTAAACTTAAGAACACTGGATCACCGAAGTGAAACTTCGTTTAAAATATTAAACCCTAAATTTAGGAACTCAGAATCAAAAGAAGTTAGCATTGGTCAATTAGAAAAAAAACTAATTAAATTACCTCTTGAACCTTCACAAAATCACTCGAATCGCCAAGAGATAAATGATTTTGAGCCCTACTAACATTGATAAAGATAAGACTATACACAAAAGACTTCTGGTCCTTGTCTGGATGCAATGTCTCACATATCAAATGCGTCGAAGAGAAGCAAATCTCTTTTCAAGATCATCAACGTCATTTGGCACAGAGCTGCACAGAAAAGTTATTTACAAAAAAAAAATATGAACTAAGTAAAATGAAATCTTTAAAATTGAATATGCTCTCATGACAATATATGTAGTTAAGGCAATTAATGTTTTCTTTCGTTACGATATCATTTTATTGTGTTATCCAAAATGCCAAAAGTTAAAAAAACTTATTAATGAGACTTCAAAGTTACAATGATCAGATATTCTCACACTACTATATCTTATTTACACACCCTTTTTTACTCTATCTCTCTTTATATATATGTATGTATAGTGAGAGAGAGAAGCCGGATATGTGAATATTAACTTTGTTTTATTATCATTAAGTTGCCGCTCTTTTAATTTTAAAGTTGTGAAACCATAACATAATCAGATATATTAAAACTTTTAAAATAGTGATTAAAAATATTGATTTTTTTGTTTTTTAGGCTTTAGCCCGTTTAAAGTTCACCATAAGTTTCCAAAAGGATACATTTAAAAAAGAGTTAAATGTCATTTTAGTCTCTGTGGTTTGAGTCATTTTGTCAGTTTAGTTTAAATGCTTCATTTTTCATATGTGGGTCTAAAAAAGTTTCACCGTTGCCATTTTAGTCTACTGGGTTAACTTCATTCATTTATTCTGTTAACGAGAAGGGCAATTCGGTCATTTTGTATGGCCAAACTGCACTTCTAGTTAACAGAATTACATATAAAATGACCGAATTGCCCTTCTCGTTAACATAAAAAATAGATGAAGTTAACCCAGTAAACCCACAGGTGAAAAATGAAACTTTTTGGACTAAACTGTTAAAATGGTTCAAACCATAGGGACTAAAATGACATTTAACTCTTTAAAAAAGTTCTAAATAACATTTGTGCGGATTTCAAAACAATTATTGGAGTACGATAAAATGTTTTTAATTTTTTAACGGCAAGGAACGACGTGCTAATCACTGTGACACCGGGCGCTGTGGCCAAGATCGACTACTCGACCGCCGTCAGCCCCTTAGCTCTCCCAGATGTGCGGAAACCCGACCTCCACCTGCCCGAATGCACGACAGTGAAATAATCAGTAAAACCTCCCCTCCCATCCAAGACTAACCGACGCCACCCATATTCGCCCTTCACCTGGATGCCACAGAAATTAATGGAGAGAGTGGAGTCGAACTTAAGTCACAAGTAACACCAAGTCTTTCCCCAATCACTACATTGGCAAAATGTTTTTAATTTCTTTTTCTATAACTTAAAATGGTATAAAAGTTAAAACAATATTATTTTGATTTATAAAAATGTATTTGGTAAACTATTAATATATGATAGTTAGTGAGGGGAATGAACAGTGATTATGTGATGATTCATCATCACATTTGTTTTAATGATGCCACGTTATTCACATAAGTGTTTTATCACTGTGGAGCATTGTGATTGGCAGGGTTGGACGGTTGTTACACATGTAAACAACCTTTTTCTTTCCCCAACTTCCTAATTAAATCAGAATACGAGTTCTCCTCCACCGCCTGCTTCCCTCCTCCCACCAGATCATCAGGTTTTCCTCTCTCTCATGAAAACCCTCTGGTTACAATTCAGGATAATGAGAAGAGGGAGAGAGATAGTGTGGCTGACGGAGACTGTTTAAATGGCTCCGCCGCCTCCGCGTTGTTATACCGTCTGACCAGTCAGTCGTCGGTCGTTCAATAGGTGGATGGTGGTGATGTTCGCCGATCTCTGTTGCGGCGGTCTCCATTTCTTTCGATTTGTTTTTTATAGGCCTCGAAGGATTCGTCATCGGAAACCCTTAGCGGCCATGCATGGCGGTGGTGGTCGTCGATATGTGTTCCGGTTGGTCTATGTGGGTATTCACATGTTGGATTCAGCGATCACCTGTTATTGGCCTAGGATTTGGTTATCAAAAGCTTTAGGGTTTTCAGATGCGGAGGTGACCGGTAATCTGCCGCCGTCTCAGGTCTGTTGTTCAGACTGACGGTAGTCGGCGATGGTTTTACCATCGTCGGTGGTAACCGGTTATCTATTCTATATCTCAGCGTTTTACCATGGTCCCGATTTTGTTCGTGTCACTGTGATTATGAGTTCCTTCTATTTCAGATTGTAACAATGATTGTTTTTTGGGTCATTAGGGTTGTGATGATGACTGACAGTCATCTGAGCCTCCATCATGGTTTTGAGACCTCCCATCGTTAGTGGCTGTGAAGATAAAATCTGAGCCTGTTATTGGGGTTTAGGGTCGTGGCAATGATAATAAAATCTAAAATGATGATGGTTATTAGCTAATCGGAGATATCCATGGGCCGGATTGTGTTGCCACTGTGATTATGAAGTTTCTTCTATTTAAGATTGTAACGATGATTGTTGTTTGGGTCTTTAAGGCTATGATGATGACCTGGCAGTCATCTGAGCCTCCGTCATGGTTTTAAGTCGACTGAATCAACCCAACACATGTGTGGGCCTAAGCAAGAGACTGATTAACATGTGATAAGCGATCGGAAGAACTTCGTAAGAACTTTAGTGTTGTAAACGAACCCGAACGGTTGACTCAATAGAACCTGTGTGGTTAAAAGTGAAGTGGTTAGTTTGATTAAGATCAGACCAACCGAAGGAAGAACTTATCAAGAGCTGAAAATTGTTATGTGATACAAGGACACAACTTAAGCGGTTTAAAGGTGAGTTTATCAGTGTGATTCAGGTCAAACTGAAATGATTAATTTGTGACGCATGGAAAAAGAAGCAAAATGCAATCAACAAAGATAAAACGGAGGTGCAAATTCTTATATGGGAAAAGGTAATGATCCATGACATTGATGTGGCCTTAGAAGGGTTGATAGCTTTGTAGTTGTATATCAGGTTAACACATGTCATGAGAAACTGTCTGTTAAAAATGATGTGATCATGTAATATTGTAATGACAAACTTGGCTGCAAATTGCAAGTTGCAAATTTTCTTTATTTGCTTCTCTGTCATAGTAACTGTTGTTCTACATGTCAATATGTCATATACTTGCTTAAAATGAAAGATGTACTTATTTGAGTACTTATTATTTTGTTTTATATATCTAATGATTGGTTTAGTATTACCTACCTTTTCGAAATATGTGATCATCCTTTTGAGTTTGGTTACATTTTCAAGATTAAATGTATATCATGTATACTTTTGTACTGCTTGAGTAATCTGAAAAGCAAAGGTATAAAACATTTTTTTTTCTTATTTAGAACATTTAATACCTTAACTGAATTAGAAATATGCCATTTATTTTGTGCAGCTCTGATGAACATGAATCTTTTGCACCTCCTTAAGTAGTTGCTCCTTCTTTATAAAACTATAGCTTTTAGTAACATATAAGTGATGTCACTAATACGTTTGTACGTGTTGGAGTTACACAGGAACATTTCAAGGGGAGGTGGGCGAGGAGTGGAGCAATCGACATGGGAGACGTGAGCGTTGTGATCGCGAAATCGAGGATGTAGACGCAAAAAATATTGCCATGTTTCAAATCAAATAGATCTAAAACCATAAAAAATGATATTGGTTTCGGTGACACCTTTTTATTTAAAAAATTACCAGAAGTTGTAAAAGATGAAAATAGGAACATTTGAAAAGGAATGATGAATCATTATGTAAATACTTAATTTCTAGGTAATCATAGCAAATACATTTTTATGTTTACAGAGTATAGCAAATCATAACATGTTTTATTAAGAAAGCGAAAGCAGGTGCTGCAAACCCAAGGGGGAACGAAAACGAAAACCTGGAAACGAAAACAAATATGGTTCTCTGCCGTTGTAACGTTCAAGGTTCCGCCGCAACGCACGATGGGATAAAAAGCTAGTTATAAATAAAACATATTTATCTTTCATTGTCTTTAACATTTCACATATGTATATGTGTTATAAAGAAATTATTTATGATGACTCTCCACGTTCTTAACTCCCGTCTCTTCATGTACTCTTGTATTAATAACATGACCTATATATAGAGGTCCTTTGTATTTGATATTATATACAAAAGATCAATAAGAATGATCTCATTCTCTGTATTTCTTTCTCTACATGATCTATGTTCTTATGTTCATCGTGTATATTGGTTGCTAATAGACCGTTGGTTTACAACACGTTATCAGCACGAGTTCGCTCGTTGCTCTTTGTTTTTCGTTTTCACTTTGAATCTATTGTCTAACTCACCCACTACATTAACGGAATAATGGTACAAGTTAACCATTGTACGTCCGTCGTTGTTGTAGCCACTGGAATCGTGAACACGACTGTCGATCACGGTGGAATTATAAGGGATGAAATCAAAACTGATCAATTGCTCTAACTCCAATCGTAAATCAGGTAATTAATACATGCCTTTTTTTTCTTTATGATCATATATCCATAAAATACAAATAACAATGTGCAGGTATGCTTACATAATTTCGTAAATCCTTAACTTCAATTTTAGGTTATTCTTTTATTCAAAACCCAATTTGGTTCATTTGCATAACTGGCTTATGTTACAAGTTTATTGTAGTTATTATCTATTATCAATAATCATTGATCAAATCTTTAGGAGCATAATACTTTATATATTATATAATTTATGATTATAACAGAATATATGAGATTTTGTTACATGCATGACTAGTAATTTAATAAATATGAATAAGATTTGATTTTTAAGTTTTATAATGAATATTATATTTTAATTGAAAATTTATTACAAACATTTATCCTCTTGTCAAAACTTTCGGTATACCAAATTCGATTTCCTCCTTATAGTAATTCTTTGTATTTAATTTATATTTATTGTTCATTTATTTCACAAAATACGAATAGTATAGTTTTTTTTTATTTCAAGTAATTGACATTTACAGGATAAATAAACCTATTTTTGTGTTAGAGACTATCATTGTAAATATTTATTATATTATTAAATAAATTAATATAGTACTTTGGATTTACGGGATAAATCAAGATGTGTAATTAAAGATACCAATTTGACGATCATATACCGGATTCAGAATTCTCTATCTTGTAATGATTTATGTGTAAGTAATAGGTTTCTTTATTTCGTATTGAATATATTTTATAGATGTTTTTTTTTTTTTTATGTGAGAGTAACAAATCTATATATATTAATAAATGAGATGATTTGGGCCATTTGTCTTTGAATGGTGGAGCCATTTTGCTTATGTGGCATCCATTGGTTTAGTGGAGGTTGATTTTGGGAGGGAATGCCTTAAATTCACATATTCCCTCACTCTGGACGCGGGATCCGTTTGGTATTTGGGTCGAAATCCGAGTTCGGGTCAACCATGACGGATCCTTTATATGTCTTTTTTCTTATTCTTCTTTCATACTCATCGACCTTCTCCATAACCCTAAAAGCAAAGCTGTTCATCTTGATATTGGTTCTGGGTTCAATAATCCTTCGTCAATCCAAGGTGATATGTGAGGAAATCATTCTTTCCATAAATCTGTAAACTTGATTTTGCTTCAATCCATCTTCTTCCACTCATGTTTGATCATCCAAGGTATGCTTTAGGGTTTTAAAAGAATCGTTCGTTCATTTGTTCATCTTTTAGGGTTTTAAAAAAACATGATTTGTGTTTTAGATTTGTAAAAACTTGGTGTTCGTGTTGTCTTCACGTTTTTTGTGTGGTGGATATAACCTGAATCACCAAATACGTCTCTTTTTTTTCTAAACCCTAGATTTATGTACATTGGATTTAGTTTTGCCACTTCCTCTCATCGTTCCAATGCAGGTGTGACTTTTTTGGTTTGATTTCTTCATCAGCATTATTGTCGTTTGCTGATTTCATTTTCACTGGTATGTGATATGTTGATTTTTGTCTGATGTTTTGATTTGGGGGTTTAATTTGGTGTTTGAATTGTTTAGGGTTTTGGTGTATGATTGTTTGAATTTGTTTCATTTTCATTGGATTTAGTTTTGGCACTTGCAGCCAAAGAAAGTAAATAAAAACAATTAAGACGATGATTAACTTACTTGCTTTGACTTGCTCTCCTCCAAAACAGAAACGAAACAATCCACTGACCAGAAGTTATCACGTTAGAAAATATACTAATAGGGTTTTGGTGTATGATTGTTTGATTTTGGGGGTGGTTGAGTGTTTGTTATGATTTAGGGTGATGAAGACATTCAGCCATTTAAAACCCTATTTGCTTCATACGTTTTTCTCTGCAGGAAGACCAACAATGGGATCGTCAGCTTCATCATCAATGATGTTACAGATTCAACGATCTAAGGTCGGAGTTTCCACGATTCATATTCAAATCGACTCTATCCAATATCGATTTATTAAGGTTCGGTGTTATAACTCTATTTTAGATTTGTTTCGTTATTCATTCTTTTATGATTATTAGATCTGGTCCCAATGGATTGATCTTCCGGTGTTTTGTGGCAAGTTTGTTTCCTGTACGGTTTCGCAAAGTTGAGTTTGAAAGGGATTTGATGAAGGAGGAGACAATAGGGTATAATGGAGCAGGATGTGGTGGTGGGAGATGGTGGTGGAGGAGATGGTCGTCGTTGGAATGTTGTATGAGACAGAGAGAGATATATAGAATGGTTCATCTTATTAATTGTTTTTTAATATTGTAGCGATGGTTGTGCAGGTGACATGGAATTTAAACAGAATAAAATTTTGTAACCTGAAAAACAGATGGTAACGGCTAATCTTGATGTCAACACTGTAAGTCCCTTTGCACACGAAATATGCAACTTCTTATGGATTATTGTATTTGACATGCATTTTTATTTTTTGTTAGCTTGAGTTATGTGAGGATGATGAGTTTATTGTGCTGACATGTGATGGCATCTGGTAAGGGTTTATATGAAGTGGCACTATAATTTATGCCATGCAATTATTCTTTCTTAATCTTTTGGATCATTACTACATTATTTTACTTTCATGTGTTCAGGGATTGCATGTCAAGCCAACAGTTGGTGGATTTTATCCATGAGCAATTGATATCGGTAAGTTTGAGATAACTTATGTTGCCCTTTAAATTACATCAGGTTAGAGGTGACGTTGTTTGATGACAGTGTGATTTAGCTTAAATTTGATGAATGTCATATATGTTGTGGTGTAATGATGTTCGATGGGAGTTCAGTAATCCTACTCCATTTATCAGGTGCTCTTCTATTTATTTTACGTTTTGACCCATTAGAGATAAAATACAACCGGAATCCAGCATTTCTATAAGTAAACGGGCTGATAATATTAACTATTCTTATATAATTCTCCTGAATTTTTTTATATATTATATATCATACAACTTCGATTGGATGCGTTAAGCTACTTATCCTGTTGTAAGTAAGATATCATTTTATTTATATTATCCTCAACAACTGATATGTACCGGGGCCTTGAACAAGGGTTAGTTAAGGAAAACAAATATCGGTTAAATTGTTTGTAGATTGATATCAACTGGCATAAATTTTCCTAAACTTGAGAGCATGGTTTATGTCATCAATTTCTGACTGCTATCTTATATTTTCACAAAGTCCAACTTTTTTTGTTTTGAGTTTTTGCCCTTCTATTCTATTTTTTGGTTCCTGGTGTTTTACACGGGTTTTGTTATGCTGAGCAAATGGCATGACCACATAATTTCACCAGTCATCCTTCTTTGTGGTCTACTTTCTTAGTCAAGCAGTGTTCTTATCTCCTTTACTATTGGGCACTTATTTAGCAGTCATAATCTTTTACTTTTATGAATGCTTTAACATGTTCTCAGCTTCCAAAAGTTTGTTATTGCATTATCTGAATTATTGCATTTTCTTTTCACGTTTGATATCATCTCAGCACCGAGTTTGATAAAAGTAGTGATGATCTTGCATCTGGTGATTGCGGGGGCAGGGTGGTGTTATGTAAAATGACAGATACGAAAGAGGTTTAGTAACATTGCAGTCTAGAGTTCCATTATATTTAGTTTCTTTTAATATAACTTGAGTGTGATTTATGCTTCTCTATTTGTTGACAGTCTTACAAATTGGTTTTTCACTATGTATGTATGATTATGGGTTATAAAATTTAAACTTAATGATCTAAATGTGTTTATAGGTAATCCTTTGCATAGTTTGAGAGTTAATTAAGAAGATCCTAATAGTTCGATTACTTTAAGATGTTTTTGTTAATCTGTTAAGGGATATTTAAGTCTTGATGAACTGGTTCAAGTATGAAGAGAATTTTATGGGATGATGATCCCAGATAGGATAAAGTATAGACCTTTTGAAACACCTGGTTCATCTTATTATTTTTTTAAGAAGATCCTACTTTGAAACAGCTGGTTCATCTTATTATTTTTCTTTAAACTGGGGATTCAATCGTATTAGGGTTATTCGATCTGGTGAGTTTAACTTAAAATTACCTGCTTCATTTTAACTTTGTTTCACCGATTTGACGTATTTGTGGTTTAATTCCTTGAACACCATTGTACGTTTTCAATTTGAAGATTTTAAACGTCGTAATTGTGTTTAGTAGGTTTGGAATGTGAAATTTAAAGATTAAACGCTCAATTTATTTCATGAGTGTTTTATTATCTTTTTATTAGCATTAAAGTTGTTGTAGATCTATGATTTTAGGTTTGTTTTTAGTTTACACCATTATGTTAATTCGATTTCGACACTATTTAGGCATATCTGTGTTATAAAGCATTCTGTCGAAAGTGATTTGGTGGAATGTTTTACTGTGGATCAAACTCCGCATTAAAACTGCTTTTGAAATTTGGCGGAGATGATTAAAATTGGGCGGAGACAAGTCGGGTAAAAAAGTTGGAAGATTAGGAGAGGTGGAGTGACTTTTATGTCCGTATATTATTTTGTAATCGCATTTGGTATTTGGTTGTTTTTTCATAATTGCTTTGGTAATTTTCGTAATTTATTTTACATTTTTTTGGCAATAGACGAGACGTACAGTACAGAAAACAAGCATTTGAATTCTGGATATAGAGATAGACAAGAATGTTCTAGCGAATAGGATCTGGTTGAGATCCATGTGGAACCTGCTACAGATCTTGATCATGAGTGTTTCTATCATAAGAAGGTAATTTTTTGAAGTCATGTTTTCATAACTTCATCTTTGAACAATGAGTGGATTCTGATGTTTTTCTGGGCATCTTGGTATTTTTAGATGTACTGTGATGGTTAATCTTTGGGTACATGCTGAATGCAATGAAATTTCAAGCAATCGCTTCACGGTATCCCCATATTTCCTATTAATTATATTGATTCGTGACTTTTAATAGTTTAACTCAATTGATTATAATTATTTAAGGATCCGGAAAACAAAGAATATTGCTGCCCAGAATGCAAGGGTCAGTTTTCATTTGACCAATCGGTTTGCAGACGAAAGTTAATCTAAAGTCAGCAGTTGTACAGAAAGTAATGACCATAGTACCCTTCCTGACAAAATAGTTGTCGTCTGTATGGACGTTGAAGGCATTTACTATCCAAATCTTCATCTGTAAGATCACCGTTCTCGATTTTAGTATAATGCTTTGATTGTTTACTTGACTCTAATTTTCGTTTTATTTTGTAACAGGATTCAGTGTAAGTGTGGTTCATGTGGGACCAAGAAGCAAACTCCATCCGAATGGGAACGACATATTGGTTCCAGAGCAAAAAAAAGTGGAAAGTCAGCATTGAAGTCAAAGATTCGATGTTACCGCCAGAAAAATTGGTTTGTTTTTCGTCTCATCTACTTTGATTAAGGTATGTTATATCCATTATTATTACACTTTTAACATTTAACATTTCAGCTTGCAGATTATAACATTGATTATTACGCTAAGGCTGTTTCGAATCAATTAGATGAACAACAACTGTTTTCGTTATTCAAGGTATTCATATTCTTTATGCTATAATTCATGGGTTTACATTCTTTGATGGTATACAAATGCTATTTGTTTTTTAAACCATAGAGAAGTATGAACCTGTTTATGCAAAGTGGACAACCGAACGATGTGCAATTTGTAGATGGGATGAAGATTATGATGTTAACAAAATCATTATCTGCAACAGGTCCTTTTATAAGTTTATTCTTTCATGTATGTAATGCAACAATATGTAAACAGTTTACTTATTAATATAAGTTCGTTCTCATCAGATGTCAAATCGTTGTTCATCAAGAATGCTATGGAGTTAGAGATATGAATGGTTTCACATTTTGGGTTTGTCGGGCGTGTGAAACACCCGAGGTTGAGTGAGAATGTTGCCTTTGCCCTGTAAAAGGTTAAGTTTGTCATTTCACACTTTTGGGATTATAGGTTTAATTTTTTTTCTTCAATTTTCTGTATCATGGTTCTTCTACAGGTGGTGCATTGAAGCCGACTAATATTGATACGCTGTGGGTCCATGTAATATGTGCGTGGTTTCGACCAGAGGTTGCTTTTCTAAGCGGTGAAAAGATGGAACATGCAGTTGAGCTTTTTTACGGATTCCACCCGTTTCATATTTCCTTAATGGCCAAACCCATTTTTTCGTTATGATTAGGTATGCAGAGTGCTGTGAGGTTATTACCTTTCTGCCATTAGAAGTGTCAATTCTGGTGATGACTTCAATTTGAGTGAAAACCAAAATCCTTGGCTCCACTTAAAGGGTGATAGGTTAACCTTGAGAAAGCACTTGGTGCATGTCTACTTCCTTTACTAAAGTTAATACCAGCAAGTCCAACTGTTGGACAGGATATTTGGGATGTACAAAGTCTACTTCCTTACGAGGTTAGTTCTTTTTTTTTTATCTAAAGAAATCCAAACTCTGATTTGTTTATAATATGATGTTTACATGAACACTACTATTGATCGCTGAGAGGCGAAAGCTACCTCGGTGATTTATGGTGAGGATCATCATCAATTATTTCATCGATGGTAATAAATTTTGTTTTGATGATTTGGATTTATTTTTTAAATTTTAATATTGTAGTCTTATGAAAAAAAAATTACCATGACGGACTTGAAAATATTTGGTATATGTGGGTCCTCATCTGCAGGTTGAAGAAAAGAGATTGGCGAAGTAGAAACCTTTTTCTTTTGTGGGACCTTTTTTTAAATGTTTTTTATTCTGGTGTTTGCAACCACTAAGGATATGATTGAAGGAATGAGGATAGACGTAAGAAAGTCAACATACAACAATTTTGATGAGTTCTACTGTATCGTATCATATGGCCAGTACAGTTGGATTGATGAGTGTACCTACAATGGGAATTACTCCTAAATCCAAAGTAAAAACTGAAAGCGTACACAGCGGGTTGACTTTCTTAGGTCTATCCTCATTCCTTCAAAATGCTATGCTGATGAGGAGTTTTGGAAAAGTTAGCACTATCGGGTGAGCTTTTATATGCTCATTATTTTCATTGCATAAGGGCTTCAAAGTTTAAACGGGTTAGGGGTATAAGGGTGAGAGTGTTGATTAATTGGGTTAAGGGTACTATTAGATAAGTTTAATTTGCAGAAAAGTTATGGATGGCTGAGAGTGTTGATTAAAAGGGTTAGGGGTATAAAGGTCATTATGGGTGAGATGAGTGTATGGGTTGTGTTAGTGTTTGGTCAAATTCTGATAATGGATACTTAAAAAAAGCACCAGAAACATTTTGATAGTATTGGTTATTGGTTTGTTATGAAATTGTGGAATAAAGTATGCTGAGCTGGTTGCAATATGGTATGTACTTGAACATATGGCCGGTAAGCTGTGAAATGTGGCAGAGTCAACATTTTGGTCAAAATAAAAGTTGCAAAAGGCAGCAGCAGGTGGTCAAAGGAAAATTTTGGGTTCACAACTGTATCGGAATGCTTTAAGGTGTACTAAAACCTTTATTAACCAAAGAAGGTCCTATTGGATTATTATGTTGGAAATGGGGCTTAGTATTTTGAATTGGGCCAGGAGAATTCGGGGCAGGAACAATACTCATATTTCCAATATTGCCCAACCGGGTGTTTTGATTGTGGGTAAAAGTTTGGTTGTATTAAATGTGACGATGGGCCGTAGGGATAAATATTGTTGGACAAACGAAGTGTATTGTTTGAGAGGTTGGAACACATGTATCTGAATTAAATGATTAAGGATGCATTTAAATACCTTTGACTAATTTGGTATTTTACTTCTTTACTTCTTTAAAAAAATAAACACATGTTACCCGGTTGACCTTTTTTTGATAAGATATAACTTTAATGAAATACGTAATTGAAGTTATAGAAATTATTTATAGATTTAAACTTTTTATACCTGTTTGAAACAAGGATACTTAATCTGTAAATTACATATTGATATTGTGTAACCCCTTAGCATACGGGGTACTTAAACTAATTTATAATATTTAATACATATAGTTACATTTAATTTACTTACCTATTTTTTACCATATCTTTTTCTATTATTATATATTTAAATCAAATCAAAAGATTTTATCTTTACGTAAATCTATCTGTGTAAATACTAAATTTCCTAAAATTAATTTGCATTACTCTCAAAAAGAATGATAACTAACAACTATTATAATAATATCTAAGATTTGAATTTTCTGGTGTTAGAACCATAAGTTGCTGAAGTGTCAATTTTGATGCGAGCCTATCGTTGTATTAAGTGCATGACATGTGTTCTATAAAGTTTTTGCCTTCAAAGGATGAAATAGCAATCCTAAGGTTGTTTTGTACTTGAAACAACCGATTTTCACTAATTACCAGTTGTATGTCGTTTTATTAAGAGTAAAAACCAAAGATGGGGATGGCAAAGCTACAAATAAAACAATAAATGTGATTTCTAAAGAAATCTTTAACGAAATTTGATTTTTCATATTCATTTATTTCAACTCATTGTAATTTAATATATTTATCTTAGTAATGAAGTGTTTCTTTCATTTAAAAGTTTATGTCGACTCTGTTAAATAATATATAATTATTGTGAGATCACCCGTGTAAAGCTTAGCATTTTTAAGTCAACTACAATTGCAAATGATTTCCATGCTTTAACATTATACTATTCCCATATAGCTTTATGTCTTCTGTTTTATTTAATTGTTTATATGATGCTTAAAAAATAAAAAAATTGACTTTTCACAACAAAAAAAGAGAAAATTACGAAAATAGCCAAGAAAATTGTTGACTTACCAAAATAGCCACCTCATGCGTCCTTGGAGCAGGGCATTACTAATTACGAGAGAGCTTATGCGTCTGCAGGGCTCATTCATGCGTCCGCCAATGTAGAAGTGACACGTGTCTCAATGACATCATGCGTCCCATGCGTCTGTGACTCATCCCATGCATCCGTGACTCATCCCATGCGTCCGTGACTCATCCCATGCCTCCGTGACTCATCCCATGCGTCCGTGACTCATCCCATCATCCCATGCGTCCGTTTGAGGCATCTCATGCGTCCGTGACTCATCCCATGCGTATGTGACTCATCCCATGCATTGCCGACTCATCCCATGCGTCCGTGACTCATCCCATGCGTCCGTGACTTATCCCATGCCTCCGTGACTCATCCCATGCCTCCCATTTTCGTACTTGCTGCTTTATCCATACACGCATCCATATAAAGAATGGCAGACGCATAAGATGTGGGATGCCCCTCTCCAAGGACGCATGAGGTGGCTATTTTGGTAAGTCAACTTTTTTCTTGGCTATTTTCGTAATTTTCTCGAAAAAAAACTCATTACAATAATAAAGCTTTAATGCATTGAGCAGTTCTCAATTTGTTTTGGTTTGAATTAATTTTGTGTATTTGGTTGTTATAGGTATTCAGTTGGGAAACATGCTTTCATAATAAGGGACAAAAAGATGACTGATTTCGACCTAAACGAGAAATTTTTTGTTTCGATTCCCAACAAAAGGTTCTAAGGTTACACCACCACTTCAATCCGGGAAGTCTATGTGGAAAGATTATTGCCCAATTGTGTTTAGGTACTGCTTTGCCTTAATTGATAGAATCTTGAATTTAGTTTTGATGGTTTTTTTTGTTAAAATTATAAATGAATCTCAGACATTTCTGGGAGTTGTTCCAGGTGGATCATACTATATGTTAAATTTATTGGAATGATCTCTTCGTGAGCTTTTTAGCTGCGAAATGTTGTTAGCATCTTTTACTCGACACAATATGATCGGTATATGATCAAAACTGTGAAAAAGTCAGAAGTTAAGGTAGAAATATTATTTTAATTGATTGTTCTGTGTGTTTAAAAATAAGGTTTATATATTGACTGTATTTTCACTTTGTCAATAAGTAATTTATGTAATATGTTACTTTATTTATTATTTATACACTTTGTGATATTAGTGTGGGGTTTGTTGTTTCCCCCTTTGTTGTAATGAGCTCATTTAATCATCTCTCCAGAATTTCTTTGGGTTTAATATATTTACATTGCCTTTTTCAAAAGAAAAAAAAAACCCTTTCTGGGCCATGCCATGTTATTCTATCATTTACGAACATGTTTCTTCCACTTGAAGAGTGGCATACCATTTACGAACATGTTTCTTCCATTTAGCTAACATTTGATGGAAGATGCAAAATTAAAAAATGGTAGCATGGAGCTTACTTGAGATGTTATATAAACACTTGTGATTAATAAAATTTAAATATCCAACCCGTGAGTATTCACGGGTGATAACCTAGTATTTTATATAAGACATATATATATGATTGGTTATGCCATGATAGGTTAATACATAATTTATATATTTTGCTTGAATGTGATGACATATTATTATTTCATTAGGTTTTATTATAACCTTGTTTTATTTGATAACATGTTATAATGTTATGTATTGCTTGATTTAACTTTATAGTATATGTCATATATATGCTATATATTGTTTGTATGTAGATATTATTGCATAAATTAAACATATGAAAAACCAAAATTTGTGGTTTATCATTACTCTCATAAAATATTATGAATATGTTCATGTATGACATTCAAAGTGTGTCATACTCTCTGAAAGGTCGTCATATGTTGACCAATAAATCTTGTACGAGTCGGTCATGTAAGTTTTCTCAAAGTATATATTAATAAGAAAAGAAGATTGTTTTTAAGGAAAAACAAGATAGAGTTTTCTATTGGCCACGCCTGAGATATACTCTTGAAGTAGCAATATCAAATGAAAAGTTTGAAATGATTTCATATAATGAAAAGCTATGAAGTTTTTTTTTCATTCTTCGAAGTGAATGTGACTGTATATTGATTATTGTGATCATGGACATAACTGAAAAATTGGTATGATGATCAGATTACTAATGAAATCGATTATATAAAAGTGTAATGATGGTCATGTTAATAACGAGATAGACCACCAAAAGATGCGAATAAAGAGAGTGATCATATGAGAATAAAATGTTTAAAGTTTGAGTTTCTAATACAATGTTGTCTCGTATTTTACATGTTTAGTATACAAACAACGTGCACATAAAACATAGTGCAAGTCATACATATATGATCATATGCTCATAAAGTAGCAATATCATTAAAGAATATTCAAGGTTATTACCAGAATAAAAGTTGTGTGGAGCTATCAATTCCTTAAAGTGAATGTGATGATATAACGATAAGTGAAAGGTCACAATCATGTAATAACAAAGGAAATTGTAAAGATGCCACCATGAATGTTGTATGATTATTCCCTTGAATAAAATGTGATGATATAATAATTAGTGCAAAGTTCGCGATGATGGTAATTGAGGAAATTCTTATGATACCCATGTTGATGGTGAGATCAACCTTGTTAATAATGTGATAATTATACAATGATCGTTATAAAAGTCGTAAGATATAAGATTGATAAATCTTATACGACTCAACTACTTCTCAATTGATGGTAAGCAAAGAGAACATTATTTGTAAGAAAAAATTGATTATTTTTTTTTTTTCATTTGTCACACTTGAGACATATGATCCTAAAGTAGCAATATCATAATAAGAGTCATGAAAAAATGAAATGACTTTATACTCAAGTGACCGAGTAAATAATGAAAAACTATGAAGCTTGTTTTGGTTCTACTCCATTCCTAAAAGTGAATGTGATTATATATTAATCATTGTATATGTAATGATAGACCTAATTGAGAAACTTGTAAAGATGAGAATGACTATAAGAATTGTAATGATGGTCATTTTAATAATGAGATGGACCACAAAAGTGGCAAACTAAGGAGTGATTGCATAACGTGATGGATTGAACTTTGAAGTTGTAATATATTTCGTATCATACATTTTGTATTACATACGAGCAAGTAATACACATACAATCATAAACCAGAAGTTTATGGATCATAATTATTTAATTAGTTGGCATGACCGGTTAGACCACACCGAGTCAATGATGATGTGAAACATAATGAAGAACTAGAAGATTCTTCAAGCTGATAATTAGCATGTATTGTTTTGCCCTCAAGGGAAATTTTATTTTTGCCAAATAAAGGAGGGTGTGTATCCCTAAAGGAAGTGATTAAAGGATATGCATATCCCAACATGATACCATTTAGTGTTTTAAATCGATACATCGTCTAAATGGTTATCGAATCCACAACCTGAAGTTTGTGTGATTGTGGCTTAGCAATGTGATAGCAAGCATATTAATCCAGATTAGTATATTTATTTGATAATAGTGAATTTGATTCCCAAGTTATTAGCGATCATTGGAATAAGTATTACTGTTGAGATGATCACTAAACGTCTACTATTGGTTACAAACCCAATGATCATGAGAGGAGCAAAAGTTCATTTAGGTACATGTAATTTTATATATATAGTACCATCAATTCACATCAAGCCAATAAGTTATAGTTCTCCCCATACAGTTGGTTTTTTTTTAGTCAGGAACCAAAGATGTCTCATCAAAGATTTTGGTTGTGCCACATATATTGAAACTCATCCACCACACCGCACAAAAATGGGACTTCTAAAAAGTTTGAGAATATGTTGGGTATAAATATTCGTCTATATTTAAAGCCATTAGTGAGAAATTTGTTTATGGCTCATTGATTTTCACTAAATAATCGTCTTTACTTAAAGCCACTAGTGAGAAATTTGTTTATGGCTCATTGGTTTTCACTTTAGTGAATGAATGTTTCCAACATTAGGGGGAGATAACAGGCAGTTGGAAAGTGAAAAGTGAAATGAATTATCATGTCATTTTGATCATCAGACTATAAACTATGAACTAGAAGTTTAAAGTATAATTCATTTACCAATATTAAAGAACAAATTACCAGACAAGTTCACTGACCTAAATAAAATGACTAAGTAAGTCACATAATCAACTGCTTATGCTCCATTTATATTTGTGTCCCATGTGGACAACCACATAGTTTGTAATAAGTCTATTGCACGCCTAAATCGTGGTAGACTAATTGATTCCAATAATAAAATTCCTGGAAAATTGGAGCAAGTAATTAAGATGGTCAAGTCGAGGTTATAGTAATAAGATCTCCTGAAGAGATAATGACATGATGGTTCAAGAAGAACCTCAGGTACCTGAAAATAAAGAGATCTCGATAAGTTGTATCATGTCTAAGATATGTATGGAATCGAAATAAAATCGACGTCGTTATACTTTTGTATATAATATAGCGCTTGAAATGATGAAGTGACGAGGATCAAGATTTAAGATCTGCCTATGAATGAAAACATATAAATGATTGGCCAAAATGGAAAGAAACAAATAAGGCAGAGTTGAATTCTCTAATAAGATGGAAAGTTTATGAACCAACAGTCCATACAACTAAAGTTGTAAAATATGTTGGATACAAATGGGTCTTTTATGCGAATCATATGAAAATTTAATAAAGTGATATAAGGCAAAATTGGTGGCACAATTATTTTCGCAAAGATCTATAACCGATTATGAGGAGACCCATTCTCCGGTGGTGGATGTATTGGCTTTCCAATATTTAATTAGTCTGGTAATATAAAGAGAGAATTGATATGTGTCTTATGAAAGTTATGAATCACTGGATACTAAAAGTTTACATGAAAGTCCCTCAAGGATTTAATTTATTAAATAAATGTAAAATAAGTTCTCGAGAACGATATGATCGTTGTATACAGATTCATATTTGAATACGTTGAATATAATTGGAACTCCTGATGAGTATCCTAAAGCATTTAAGTGCTTATAAGGTTAAGTGGAAACATCTTATGGATGTAATTCCTGTGCACCAATAAACATACATAGAATATCTACACTTGGTGATTATGGTATCTCAATGTACAGTGTATAAGCATGGTACAATATGTATTATACAAATGAAGCAAGTGTTCAAGACATCCTTGCATATGATATAGAAATCAATAAGGAGGTTTATGTAACAGGACTCCTAAAGAGTGTATACACATACAGTGTTTTTCAAAGTGGAAAGAAGTAAGTGAATGATTGTAAATGTCTGAAGCATTGTTTTCAAAACCTCATGAATGTATCTTTATAAACTTAAAAGGATAGTATGGATAAAATAGTTGGATTGAGTGTTGTACAACTCATGAGATATTCTGATAAAGAGCAATATGAGTTTGATAATATCATCCATCTTTATCAAAAGTCCTCTTCTAAAAGTTCAATATAGTCGCAGTTTACAGTGATGATGTCTAGGCACCATCGAGAGAAACTGACGAGCTTTTAAGAGGGAAAATTTTTTAATGACCTTGACACATTGTAATTATTGCTCGACCTGCAGTTCGAGTATATGTGTAATCAATCAAACTATATCTATTAGAGGTTGACGCGTTTTACCATGGACAAAGTTTATCCTTTAACTACGTTAAAGGTTGTTCAATTACTTGATATATAAAATGGCTGTTATAGCTTCATATGAAAGAAATTGAAATTTTTGGTCTAGATGTACCATCTTTAAGTGCGATTGTGCCTTAGTATTTCTTGCTATCTATTCATGATTTTATATATCTTTATTGAATCTATTGATTTGATATAGCATGTGTTAAACGACGAAATATTAAAATGGGAAAACATCTATTTCAATACATCTAAGGTATGTAAGATATGAATTTATATTTTACTAACCTATCAAAACAAGTTTGGTTAGTTTTGTAAATACAGGGAATGTAACAAATCACAGTTGTGGATCTTATGATATTTATTTAAAAGAAGATGCATTAGAAGGCTCATATGAAGATATACAACATTGCGAACATAAAGAATTGCACATTAAGGGATCAAGCGGCAAATCATTGACTACAAAAACTTTGAGCAAATTTCAAGAAAAATGGGCACTAGTCACTTGAAGAATACATGTTCAAATGAGGGGGAGTATTAATATAAGTTGCACTTTTTTTCCCTTCACTAAGTTTTATCCCATTGGGTTTTCTTAGTAAGGTTTTTAATGAGGCAACGTGCATGATCTAGAAGTATCAGGGGAGACGATACGTGTTGCACTCTTTTTCCCTTGGCTGAGGTTTTGTCCCACTGGGTTTTTCTGGCAAGGTTTTTAACGAGGCAACATCTCCAAGTGTATCAAGTTGATAACCAAGCGTATTAAAAGTTTATAGATTATTTTCATTTATCACGTGGATAGTCAAGGGTGAGTGTTATAAAGAAATTATTTATGATGACTCTCCACGTTCTTAACTCCCGTCTCTTCATGTACTCTTGTATTAATAACATGACCTATATATAGAGGTCCTTTGTATTTGATATTATATACAAAAGATCAATAAGAATGATCTCATTCTCCGTATTTCTCTCTCTACATGATCTATGTTCTTATGTTCATCGTGTATATTGGTTGCTAATAGACCGTTGGTTTACAACAATATGGAGATTGTCTTAATATATAGTTAGACCACACATGAGCTAATTAAAAAGTGCAAAATTTACTATCATGTAATTATTACGTAGACATTCAAACATTAATTACCAAACTACACATTCATAATCGTGTAGTAATTTAAATAATATAAGAGAAAACAAAGAAATGGATTGTAACAACCGTGCCGAATAGCACCAATACCATATCGACGTCAGCGACAATCAGTACTGAAGTTACGGTGTATTAATGTAAAGAAATTAGACTGCAACGTAAAACATAGAAAAGAATAATTAAGTCGATTTAGGACCCCGCATGTTGTAACGAACCTGTCAAACAGGGAAAAGATAGACGACGTAAAAACGCTGAACCACACACGCACGTTGAGCCGTGTTAACTCGCAAAATCTAGTACGAAGCGTAAATGTTAAAACGTTGAACCACACACACGTTACGCCTTGTTAAGTCGCAAAATTTAAAACGAAAAATCAACGAAATATGAAAAGTGTGGGGACCAAAGTTGAAAGTACAAAAGTTGTAAGGTTGAATTGCAAGAGATGAAAACTTTTTGTGTCATAAGTAGAAAAACAAATAGCTTTGGGTTAAAAATGAAACATCAATTTTTTTTTTGAAAACCACCATAAGCATAAGGTACACACCTATATGCATACAAATGTTGTTTATTTATAGTTTGTTAATGGTGAACCCTATCACAACTTCGACATTCAATGCCGTTAAGGATATAATGATAAAGGAAGGCTCGATCCCCTTGACGCCCTTGTTATTAGGGGTGTAATGGCTTAACAAAGAGGATAATAGTGACCATTGGCGAAGCTTGGGGGGTCGATTTTTCCCAATTCGGGAAGGGGGGTGTATATACCTAAAAATTTCTATACGAAGGTACTGTTCATAACACTACGCGTCGAAAAGTTCGGGGGGGGCGCCCAAGGAAGCTGCGCCCATGATACTGACTTGGCATGGGCTTAACGTCTACTGCATGGGTCTAGAGACTTTCAAATCCAGTCAATGGCCTAGGGCTTTTATAAAATAGGGCCTCAATTTTATTTTATTTTTTAAAAAAATTTATATAGCATACGTGTATTAGGCTCAAATGAACAAAACAAAAACAAAATTTATTGCAAGACCTAACTGAAGCACCAATTTTAAAATAAAAGAGACGCAATTCCAACTCCAAATAATATGCAATTCATATTTAGTTTAGGTTGACATCGTCATTCTCGCTAATCGTAACGTCGTACATGCTCATCCCGCTCAATGGAGTCACAAACTGGGGAGAAATTAGAGGCAAAATTAGGAGAACTTAGAGGTGTCGCAAGGATAATGCAGGTTGTTTAACAACTATTTTTTTATAGCAATCTCTATATATTCTGATTCACTCAATCTCAATCATTGTCTGCCTATATCCCTAATTTATACTTTTAAGCAAAACTAACGTTTTTATACCAATTCAAAAGGCTCTCGTCTTTGTAGTTTGCTTAGGGTTTTCAGAAACGTTGAGACAGCCCTTCTAGTAGGTGCAAGCAGCCTTTAAGTAAAGAAATTATATTTGAGTATTGCTGAAGTTTCTAGGAAAAACAAAATTTTTTTCATTTAAATTAAATTAAAAAATAGATAAATAATACTAACCCGTGAGTTCTGAACGCAAGGGGTCACGCTCCCATGAACCAAAACCACAAATGCGTGACCCTTTGTTCACCAAACTACCCTCAACAAACGAGTATTATTACAATAATGACACCTCTGGTAACAGCAAAAGCTGGAAGGTAGACAAAGGATAATTTGGTCATTGTAATAAAACACGAGTCGTTGGTGTTGGGTTGGTTGAGTTGTTGTGCCGGTTCGTTCGAACCGGGGGTAATTATGTAATTTCACTTGCTAAAGCAGTTTTAAAGTCTGTGGGTTTGAACTTTGAATTTTGATTTCAAAACGGTGTCGTTCGGTTTCAAAATAGATGGGTAGTAATGTCATTTACTGTGATATGGGTCCCACGCGTCACTCTAATTGCCTTTTGGGAGGAATTTTCTCTTTTGGGAGTTATCGAATATTCGTATGCAACTTTTGCTAAGTTACAAGAATTACCCCTGGACTATTGTTTTTGGCATTTCGTGGAAAATTATAAGCTCGAAATTAATTTGTTGGTAATGCCTAGTTGTCTTAGCGTTCTATGTATCTCGAATTCAGACCGTGTTATAACATGTAAACAGACCCGTAAGATGATGAACCACTATCAATGCCTTAAAAGACATTATAGTGTGTTTTGGTGTATAGAGATACGTTTTTTTGTCAGTTATGTTAAAAACTGCGTGATAAACTTGTATGTTTTGATGTAATTGTAATATAATTGTGCACCCCATATTATCTCTCATAATAGATTATCATGGAGAGAGATGAGATTTGGAGAAAAACATCCATTAATGCTAATAAGTTGTTCTTGATATAAGATCATCCATAATGTTATGGTCTTAGATTTGTCGTTCGCAATGCCACATTACTATCATGGTCGTTTTTAAATACCACTCAATTTGTAACGACAACCTTCCGGACCCGAGCTTCGTTAACACTGTGTTCCCGAGTTTCATTAAATGAGAGAAAATAAAAGATTTGGAAGAAAATAATTTTTAGTTGTGTTCTAGAGTTTCATTAAAGGAGAGAAGAGAAGAGAAAATGAGAGGTTTTTTGCCTAAACTTAATCTTTCCAATTTGGAAAGAAATGGAGAGAAAAAAAAAAGAAAATGAGAGAATCATTTCGTTTCTCACCTTAACTTAACTCGGGAACACAATGTAAGTGTTGATATACATTGCTTTACATTTGAGTATAATAATAATTTAATAGCAACTTAAAACTAGGAAATAGAACAAACATTAATTAACAGGCCTATAAATGAATCAAACGAACATAAATAAACGTATGCTTTTGTTCGTTCATTGAACTTTAACCGAATATTAACATACAATCAAACACATTTTTTGTTCATGTTCATTTACTAAGAAAAAAATACATGTTTGTGTTCGTTTAATACCTAAACACAGTGGCTGAAATTGAACGGAAAATTAGTGAGAACCGGACCCTTAAAAATCCAATATTTTACACTATAAAAATTTTTTTCGAAAAAATTAATACTACGAGCAAAAAATCAATGGGGGTAGACGCACCCCGGTCCACCAAGAAGACCCGCCCATGCCTAAACGAACAATTCAATAAAGCAAACGAACATAAAAAAAAAAACTTAAACGAACATAATGTAACAAACATAAAGCTACACAAATTAACATATATTGTTAGAAATCCCACTTTATGTTTATATCTTACATAAATAAATACAACTATTTATGTACCTATTAAAACTTAAACAAACACAAAAGAACGTACATGAACGAACGTGAATAAACAAACATAAACGGACCACGAGCATACATGAACGAAGAAAAGGCGTGTTTATGTTCGTTTGTTAAATTAAATGGACAAAAAATGTCCATGTTCTTTTAAACTAACTTTCTACCGAACATGTTCATGAGCAGTTCATAAACGTTTGAGTTAATTACAGACGTTTTCAATGGGTTATTTGATTTTATCACCCCAAACTATTGGCTATTGGTCGCTGCCACCCCCAACTATCACTTTGACGCCCAACACCCCCAACTTAACGCTTACTGTGTTCTGTCACCATGTCATTAACTGATCACTAACTTTTGATCATGTTACTATACTTTTGGGAGTGTCCTAAGATCCCTAAAACCTTTCTAAGATCCTTATGACACCCCCACAAGTATAGTAACAGGATCAAAAGTTAGTGACCAGTTAACGATGTGGTGACAGAACATACTAAGTGTTAAGTTGGGGGTGACGGGTGTCAAAGTAGGGTCGTTCAAATCGCTCGCCGCTCGTTCGGAAACTGCTCGGAAAGTGCTCGTTCGATTTGACGCTCGGTTGTAAACGAGCCGCTCTGCTCAGTTCGATTTGTAAACGAGCCAAGCATGAGCAAAGGTCCGCTCGGCTCGAATTATTATTTTAAATAGTATACATATAGATATACCTATACACAATTACACATACATATATAAACATGTATATACACATACATATATATACACAAATATAAATTATACATAGTACACACACCTATATATATATACACACTTACACATACGTATATACTTAAATACAAATTAAATCTATAGTTTTATATGTATCACTCTATTAGATTTTGGTAAACGATATACAAATTTACAACTATATCTATACGTACTAGCCCAACAACGCCAATAAAAAAATTAATATTAAAACTAAAAGTTAAAACCTAAACCGATAAAAGATAGTTTGTTCATCGCCTCAATGTTTCATGTCGTTACCCTAAGTCGATCGTCTCCTGCTCTCAACGTAAATGTTCGTGCAATATGATTATCTCCTCGTCGGCCACAACATTGTTATTAATAAGAAAAATATTGTGCCACTAAATGTGCATATTTTTAAAGACATAAAAAGTTGAGACCCAACATTATCACTATCTCTGTCAGCAAATTTAAATCGGGTGACATGGTTGTCCAAATCGCTCGAATTTCACTCGACGCTCGCTCGGAATTTTTATTGCTCGAAAAACGCTCGATTGATTAGAGGCTCGGTTTTAAATGAGCCGCTCCGCTGGGTTCGGTTTGTAAACGAGCCAAGCACGAGCAAAGGTCCGCTCGGTTCGGCTCGTGAACAGCCCTACGTCAAAGTGATAGTTGGGGGTGACAGCGGCTAATAGCTAATAGTTGGGGGTGATAAAATACAATAACCCCTTTTTCAATTAGAACAATAACAACGCTTGTGCAATAGACAAAACTTCATAAGGACCAATGTTGTAAAGCATAAAGTTCAATAGACAAAACTAGTATACCACGAAATAATTCATGGACGATCATAGCATTTCTCTGATTCTCTTTGTGGGCCCAAACTGTAGTGGCTATTTTGGGAATTTCGTTGAAGCCGAAGCGGTGAGTGACGTTGATTGCGTACGACACGCGGCAAACGTTAAGAAAGACGTGTGATAGGTGTACGGCGAAGATTGCTCCACGTGTCCTTAAATGTGCGTCGCGATTGATACCCACGTGTGTCATTGCTAACTATAGTAAGTTTGTAACTATACCCGTTAACCTTGAATTAGTTTCATATAATAAAAGTATAGTAAATTACTTTTTAAGTCTATTTATTTTAGTGGTTTTACAATTGAGTTTAAAATTAAAAAGTTTAACGTCCTGTGTCCCTAATCATTTATTTTATAATGTTTTGAGTCCAGTTTTGTTCATTTTATAACGGTTTGAATCCAAATTTGTTAAAAAAAATGGACTCAAAAGGTTAAAATTTGGACTTAAAAAGACTCAAATGGTTATAAAAAAGTGTCAAGGGACTCAGGGCATTAAACATTTTGATTTTTGGCTCAAATGATTAAAACCACTAAAACACAAGAACTCAAAAAATAATTTACTGATAAAAGTAATTGATGATATATTAGATTATAAATAATTATTATATTATTATTATTATAATCTATATATAGGGTAGGGGTGTGCAAGATTCGGTTCGGTTTTGAGCAAAATCAAAACCGTAACCGAAATGTCGGTTTTCAATTTTTAAAAACCGTTTGGTTTCAATTTTTACACCGGTTCGATTCATTTATTTCAGTTTTTTAAACAAAAGTATTTAAGATTCAAAAATAAAAAAAATAACTTAAAATTTTAGAATCTTTTCTTATATATTACATTTAAGTTAGAGTTAATTGCCAAAATCGTCCCTGAGGTTTGAGCACATTTGCCATTTTCGTCCAAAATGACACTTTTGTACCAAATTACCCCCAACGTTTGTAACTTTTTGTCATTTTCATTCAAACCACTAACTTAGTTTATTTTTTCTGTTAAGTTTAGGATATTTGGATGAAACTGGCAAATATAAAACCACAGGGACGATTTTGGCAATTTACTCAAATCCTTTTTAATTTCTTTTATTTAATTATTTTTGTTACATATATAATAAAAAAAGAATATACATGGAGTTTTTAGAAAAAAAAAATTAATAGTTTTGTTATATAATTTTAATAAATTTTTTTATCCAAATCACTAACTCAAATTATTTTTTCTGTTAAGGTAAATAATGTTTTAAATTTTATAAATTAAGACATAAATTAATTTACAGCTTCTTTGTATAAATCAGTTTTATAAAGAGAAAACGTAATTGGTTTGCAACACATAACAATCGATTAAAACTTTTAGTATTTATCAGTTGTAGAGATAGAAAAAATTTGTATAACGTTACATATTTTTTAAATGTGTTGAACACCTAGGAAATATGTTGGTAGAAATAAAATATTTATTTAATTAAGATTATGAGGGTAACTGACTAACATTTATTCTGAGTGGCTTGAGTAAAGAAACTTTTGGTTCATAGCATTATAATTACAATTTGGTGGGTAATTTTAAGGTTGGTAACGATACGTAATTTGATGGGAGGGGAGGGCACTGGCTTCTGTTTTTTCTTATGAACGAATTTAAAAGAGTAAAGGATGAATTACAAACTTGGTACATATGATAAGATTTTTTTATTTGACATTTTCAATAAGGTCACAAGCATTTTAGTTTTATAAAATTTAGAAATTTAAGTAGATTTTATTTTTATAAAACTGATCTATATAGAAAATTAGAAATTAATTTCTGTCTTAGTTTATAAACATCATTCGCTCTAATAGAAAACTTAACTTACTTAGTGGTTGGATGAAAATTTATAAAAAATATGTGACAATGCTATTAATTTTTTTTTCTTATAAAAATTGCATGTATATTTTTTTTTATTATATATGTAACAAAATTAATTAAATAAAAGAAATTTAAAAGAGTTTGAGTAAATTGCCAAAATCGTCCCTGTGGTTTCATATTTGCCAGTTTCATCCAAATATGCTCAAATTAACAGAAAGTTAGTGGTTTGGATGAAAATGGCAAAAAGTTACAAACGTTGGGGGCAATTTGGTACAAAAGTGTAATTTTAGACGAAAACGGCAAACCTGCCCAAACCTCATGGACGATTTTGGCAATTAACTCTTTAAGTTATTATGAATAACTTTTTTAACTAATAATATTCAAATAAACCTAATCTTCTAATTTATTTTTATGTTTCTTCAGAGTTTTTATCAGGACATAGTCTTTTACAATACTTTGAAGATTATTTAATTTTTATATTAAATTTTGTTGTTAGTTGTAGGCAATAAATAAATCATCTTAATTATAAATAAACATGCTAATGCTTTTATTATAAATACTTAATATTCATGAATAAAAGTAACAATTATTAATAGCATGGGTTAAACACTTAAACATTAAAATATATGTTTTTTTTTTTCGTTTTGGTTCAGTTTGGTTTTTCTCAGTTATTGAAAATGGTTATCCGCAAACCAAACCGAAATTTTTGGTTATTAAAAATTCGAAAACCGAACCGTCAGTTTTTGTTTCGGTTCGGTTTTGTCGGTTATTTCAGGTGTGGTTCTGCAAAAAAGTTTAAATCTCTTCAAAATTGTACAAAGTTATAAAACACCATAATTTCAACCTTAAAACACACCCAAAACCCAAAAATAATAGAGTGAAGATTACTAAAACACTATATTTAAACCGTAACAATTCATAAAAAAAAAACTCTAAACACACTATCATACAACTATAAATATTAAACACAACATGATAATCATAAACACATTAGTCATTAGATAATTAGAGCGTTATCATCCAAAATACAAAACAAAATACACATATATGGTGTTTTTGAAATCTTTATTACGTTATTTGTGGTTTTTTTGTATGTTTTATGTTTTGACATTATGGTATTTTTCCGGCAGGGTGAAGTGGTGGTGAAAGGTGGAGGTGGTAAAGATGGGAAAGATGAAAAGGGTGGGGTGGGTGGTGGGTCTCACAAATTTTGTAAGTATTATTATTTCTTTTAACTTTTCAATTATTAATTTAACAAGTAAGAGTATTTAGGTAATTTCACAATCACTTAATACCAAAAACTAACATCTATCCGATTCAGGGACTATCCGAGAACAAATGTGTAAAAGCTGGAGAATATATCTGTAATTTTATAAGTGCAAAAACTATAAGTGAAAATGGAGCAAATCACCGGGACTATTCGGGCATTTTTTCTATTTTTTCACTTAAAAACTTATATTTTTGTCTACAAATATTGCCACATTTACAGTTATATTTGTTAAAATATTATCAAAAAGGGAAAATAATGACAATAATTTTTGTTTTTAGAATGAATTCTAAAAAATTCAAATAGTTAATGTGGTTAGATGATTTGAATGTTAAAATATGTTAAATAGCAATAAAAATAAATGATATTAAAAAAAATCCGAATTTTAGTCTTTAATCTTATATATCTTTTAATATTTATGTATATTTATAAATGTAATTTAAGATAATTTAAGGGCTGTTTGGCAACTTTTAAATGGTTAATTATTGAACCAGTAAGGGGTCTAAACCATTAAGTGCAAAACTAGTAAGAGGTCTAACCATTAAGAGCTAGTATGATGCTTAACCATTCAAAGGCAAATGTCTGACCAATTCAGATTAGAGGTCTTAACCATTCAGAGGCAAATGTCTAAATCATTCAGACATATGTAGGGCTGGCATATCGTGTATACCCGTACACGATAAGACACGACACGATAAGAAACAATACACGAAATCCCATACACGAACACGACACGATAACTTATCGTGTCCTTTTTTTCAAACACGAACACGAACACGACACGATATACACAAAAATTACCTGTTAATACCTGTTAACACGAACAAAAACACGAACATGGCATGCTATCTGAGAGTTACAGAGGGAGTTTAGGGTTTTATCTTTTTTGAATTGAATGAGGAATAAAAATACAAAGGGAACCCACACGCACATGGCTGATGAGTTTTATTTAATTTAATTTCTTATCGTGTACTAACGGGTATTAACAGGTAAACAGGTATTTAACCTGTTTATACACGAAAATTAACAGGTAATCTCGTGTCTACCTGTTTGGTACACGATACCTGTTAAGGCCATACACGATACCTGTTAACTTCGTGTAGGTTCGTGTTATGTATTCGTGTAAAATTGCCAGCCCTAGACATATGCTCGCGAAATAAACTGTCTGACCCATCAAATGTTGAACCAGTAATAGGTCTGAACCATTAAGAGCCCCGTTAAGTGGTAAACAAACAACTCCTTAGTTGTGTTAAAATGACATTCAATGAAGTAAGCAAATTTAAATTGACTTGACACTTATCTATTAAATAAAAAAAATCAATACACGGTAGAAAATCTTTTAAAAATTAACTTAACAAACTTTATAAATGTAACACCCCACAGAAACTCTTAAGCGCACTAGCTTTTTCAGCTACTGTTTGCCAAATTACGGGACACAATTTATTTCAACTTGGAAATGATGTGACAACCCGTATCTCCGAGGTAAAAACCGCTCACTTTCTACGGTTAATTTATTTACATTTCATAATACATTTTATTTTACCTAACGTTCTTAAATGTATATATATATGTAACAACTCTCATCAAAAGTCATATTTATTAAATTAATTTGACCAATAGGAAACTCTAATTGAGACACCCAAGTAATTCTGCACAAACCCTAAAATTTTCAGAATTTTCAGAATCAGGATCAGGGCCCCTAAAACTCAGGGGGGGTAAACCCTAAGCTACGATTATCCATATAACACTCTGTCAAATTCGAATTTTACGATTTTATCAACTCAGCAAGGCTAGTCCCAGACGTGGCTGACCTAGGGTGAAAACGTGTCCCTTGCGCACCACAAGGAAAAAGGCTTACGGTGCGCAAGCCTATTAGGTGTCCCTTGCGCACCGCAAGGATTTTAGGCTTACGGTGCGCAAGCCTGGCCAAATTTTGGGTATAAATAGAGGGCCTTGGGACTCGACTTCTGGAGTTCAAACGACGTAAAACTTCGCTACATGCACTGAGATACGTTCTGTTTACCACAATTAACACACACGGATCACTAATCGCCGCCGCAATACAGGGTAATAACTCGATCGCTGATACGATTCAATGTCCGATCGATTAAACTATCCAATGGATGTTTAAGTGCTGCCCACATTAGGGTTTATGCTTTGTCATTCGTTGTTAATTCAATGGATGTTTAAGTATCGCACTTTGTCATTCGTTGTGAAGGTTTTAATCTCGTGAGTTATCGTAAATGATGTATTAGGTTACTAACTGAATTGTGTGCTTGTTATTTAATTAGGTTAAAAAGGCTAATCAGTAGGCTAGGCTCTGCTCAATTTAAATCTGCAATGTGAGTCATTCTCTTTTTATCAAATCTATTTACAAAAAGTATGTTTATTTTCAAGATTATAATTACAGTGATTAAGTATATGTAGTCACCAAGTTACAGCCGGTATGTGGGGTATTGTGCACATTACTGTTTTTATCACTTTAGGTGGGCGTACCTAATTAATGATACTCGTTACTATTGGGTGAACGGACTCAATAGTAATATGACCACAGTCACCGAAACGAGTCGATGACAAATACTGTGGGTAGTTGGTTGAAATAAACATTGTAATCTCTCTTAATACTGTATATTATAATAAATGAGTCGTTTTTATAAAAGAATGATTCACTCAGTATTTCCCGCTGACAAAACCTTTTTCAAACATGTTTCAGGTGATCTGTTGTGATCCAAGAAAAGTGCCGAGAAGCACTAGAAGCTTAAGGAAGTGGCTCAGTATAAAATAAAGAAATATGTTTTGTAAAATAAAAGATTTCTTCGTGAAATCTCAAGGTTGTAAATTACCGGGTTTTATCCCGAGTTGTGAAATAAAATAATCGGGAAATATTTCAGTTTTAAAAAGATCCTGAAGAAACTTCCGCTGTTAATTAAATACCACGGGATTTCTGTCCCGCGGCTCCTGAAACGGGTAAACCCGGGTCGGGGGCCGTGACAATATATATATGTGTGTATATATATAGCTATCTAAACTCGAGACATTTCATTGCCCTATATCCGTACGAACCACCCTACATCTATTCGTGTGAACCACTCTATACCCCTCCGTACGAAACCCCCTCACACGAACCCACATTCCACACTCCACACAAAGGCTCCACACGAAACAAAGGCCCAAACCCGTCCCCATAGACAGTCGGCCCAAAAGAGGGTTGCGGCCTACACCCAAGCCCACTTAAATCCCAAACCGCCCCCAAACCCACACCGTTTTAATGTTACCTAAACTGCATGAGACTCATAACTTCTCAAACTAAACCCTAATTTGTGATCCCTCCCTCTCCATCTACTGTTGACGAAGAACAAGTTCCAAGGCTCAAAGAAATTCGATTTATAGGCTCAATCGAACTCCCTTTCATCGATATGCAATCACATCTTGAGTTTTCTTTTAGTTCATGCATAATTTCGGGTGTTAACACTTCGTATATTGGCTGTGTTTATTGGATGTTCTTATTGATTGTGATAATACTTGTAGTTACAATTGCTAAGGATCATGTGTATATGATGTTTAGGTCGATTATGAATTCGGTTAATCGTAGGGTTTCGATTCTTTCGTAATTTTAATTTAAATATCATTGGCTCTTGATGAATGGGTGTTATATGACTTAGTTTATGGGGATAATCCGTTATGGTTAAGGTGTATAAGTCGTTTTGTTGGTTAAGAAATCACTTATGGGGGTCGAGTAATGAAACAGAATCTGTCTAGAATGTTACAGCAAACTTGTGTCGACTGTAACTGGATTAAAAATTAGCAAAAATCAGTATTTCTTGAGTCTATAACGTAGTTCCAGGAAATACGTATCAAACCCCACTGGAATTGCATTTTTTCGACGTCGTCTGATATTTTAAACGAATTATTTCGTAACAAAGGCCCAGGCTGCGTTTTCTGTCAGAATTTGCAGCCCATTATGAATATCAAAACTCAATGTAGGAATTGAGTTATTACCTAAAATTGTTTTCTGTAGATAGTTCCAGGTGATAGTGAAAATTGACCACTGGAATTTCCTTAAAAGAGTTAACGAGGATTTTTAAATGATTCTCGTCGTAAATTGTCATCAGAATGTTACAAATCAGACCTAGGTGTAATAGATGATTTCTAGTGAATTCTCTGTAAGTATTTAAGTCATGAGAAAATTATACAAGTATTCGTGAACTAATTAACATGTCGTGTTAAAAATATGATAACTTTTTTAGTTAGTTTAGTATTTTAAATAAATTCCAGAAAACTACATAAATTCTGATGTGAAACTGAATCGTGCAGAAAGTGATCTTTAAATGCTTTGGGTATACATATGCGCTACCGTAGGGTGTAGTAATTGTTTAAAATCTTAGTAAGTGTTTATGAATGTATTGCAAATAATTAGATGATCACATGCACTAACTTACACGAACGGGTAATTTAATGTCAAATGTGATTTCATGGCTATGTGTTAGAATACGTGTAGGATTATGTGAATCTAAACTAAATGAAATGGTAAACATATCAAGAAGAGATTGATCACTCCTGATTACCTTTCACACTTATTTCTGCCGAGCAAACTAAGGTGAGTTCATAACCTTTTACCAAAAGCATGCGTTCCTAGTTTGGGACAACACTTTTTACGATAGCACTGGTTGGGGCTACACGCACGTTCATAGTTGGAACCACAAAACATATTATCCACTAGAGGTGGAGTAGTACACTCAACTAAACGAAACACTATATCTGAAGTCCCTACATGTTTATTGATTAGTATGCCGGTGAAGCAGACATGGTATTAGTTGATAACGCTATTAGGTTTGACAAACCTCACACCATACTGGGAGCCGGGTGTGAACTATTGACCTTCACTTTTACACAATTTAGTTACTCATCAAAATGAGGATTAATGAGGGCACAAAATGAAACGTCAATATTCGGTACACAATTTAGTTACTTGATTAAGGTTAGTTACCCAAGTCATCCATAAACCAAAACAGTTGTGAACTTTACTTTTGCTTAACTAAAATTTGTGAATTCCCCAAATTTATTGTTGACACGTAATTGCATGATTTGCAGGTCATTAGGTACAGCTGGGACGGACAGTTGCAATCATTGGCGTGGTTTGGTTTGATAAACTTTATGTTTTAAATTATTTACTGAACTCGTTGTTTTTAAGTCTTGTTGGGATTTTTAACTTTATTTCCGCTGCTACTTAAACTGCATTTTGACAATTAAAACTTGATCGCTAATCATGTTGTTAGTGATGTTTTTATGATTTTAAATATTTAGTTTAACATGATTAGTGGTTAGATCTTGGTCAGTCGCATGCTTCGCGGTAAAACCTCGCATGTGAAATTTGAGGGTATGACAATAAACATCACGTCAAAGTTCAGTTTTAAAAAAACATAACTTGACGAATGTATGTGTTAACAGATCACATTCAACCTGTGTAATATACATAATTCTAACCTAGTATTTTATAAACAAGGTTATCCTCGTTTACATCCTTTATAATGAATGATTGATCGATTTTTAAATCTGGTTTTATATCCTAGTGGGTTGGACTTAGAAACTTTTCAACTGGTTATATCATAAGGTTCAACCAGGTGACTAGTCAACACTATAGTTCTATAAAGATACCATCAACTCAAAGAAAAATCCAAAATTACATAATGCAATAATCGAAAAACAAAATTGAACATGAAGTGTTACATTTTGGATAAGTAAAAATCAAAATTGAACATGAAGTGTTCTATTTTTAGATAAGTAAAAAATCAAAATCGAAAATCAAATTTCCAATAATTAAGGGGTGTTCAAAACAGATATCCGAAAAATTCAAATATCCAAAATTTTCGGATACTATATTCACTATCCGAATCTGTATCCGAATTCGGATATCCGAACATCCAACTTTTTATTTAATTTTTATTATTTTTTGATATTCAGAACCGGATATTTCGGATAGTTTCGGATATCCGAATATAAGTTTTCGGATATTTCGGATATTTTTCGGATACTTCGGATATTTTCGGATATCAGAAAAAAATAAAAATTAAATTTTTGGATATTTCGGATATCCGAAAATCCGAAAATTTTTAAAATCACTATCCGAATCCGAACCCGAAAATTCGCATATCCGATTTTCGGATATCCAAATTTTCGGATATTTTGGAATTGGATAATTCGGATTGGATTTTCGGATACGGGTAGTTTTGAACACCGCTATATAACACGGTTCATTGGTATTCACTAGTAATACCAAATTTAACCGCGGTTCAAAAACTAAACCGACACCTTAATTAGACCAAACTCCATCATATTGATGATGTCATTGGTAATTGATTAAACCGGTAATACCTGCCGGTTTGAACCAGCCTTAAAACATTGGTAATTGCTTTTCGAAAGCCTTATAATCACTCTGCCTCTCTACTTGCTTATAAATTTTGTAATGATAATATATTTGCTTATAAATTTTGTAATGATCAGTGGCGGAACTAGAACATAAATTCAGGGGTAACCCAAATTTTTTTTTACCGTGCAATCATACAATATTAAAAAAACGACAATAAATAAATAAAGTAAAAGAATTACCTAATAGATAATAGTTTGCAATCATTTCTTCTTTAGTCAACTTCTTCATATTCTCATCCATATGTTTCTTTTGATTCATGAGATTATGAAATTTTTGTGCCGCCTTTAAATGATGACTATCAACATTCCCAACATGTTCCTTTAATGGCCCTTTTTTACTCCAATCACAAAATCCTTTAGAACTAGAAGACCATGTATCTCTTCCGCCTTGATTACCAACATATTCTTTAAACAAGTAACAATATAAACAATATACTTTGTCTGCTTTGATGCTATACTCTAACCAACTACAATCATTAAACCAACTAACAACAAAACGTCTTTTTTTCCATAACAGTCTTTAACGGGAAACTTATGACTACGAGGTTGAAAAGCCCCTTTAACAAGATATGACCTTCTTATGTCATATATTTGATTTGGGTGATAACTAGTAATAGGTGGCCTATCATGTGGATCCGAAGGAAGATCATTCAAATCAATAATACCTCGTGTTGTTGGAATTGAAGTTGTAGGATTATCATTATCATCATTCGGACTTGCATCAACGTCATCATTTGCTTGGATATTCTCATTATCAACATTCGCACTTGCATCAACGTCATCATTTGCTTGGATATCATTACCAACATTCGGACTTGAGTCATTATCATTAATTTCTTCGTATTTTCTTTTGAAAAAGTTCCCAATTAAAGCTTGTTTTTTGGATTTTGGTTTCGTCATCACTTCAAAGTTCAAACAATTATCAATCAGATAACAATCAAAGTTCAAACGATTATCAATCAAATAACAATCAAAGTTCAAATAACAATCAAAGTTCAAACAATTATCAATTAAATAACAATAAAAGTTCAAACAATTATCAATCAAATAACTGAATAACAATCAAACAAACCTGAATTATGTTTCTGTCGCTGCTGTTCGAACTTCGATTTTGATTCGCTGCTGTGCGACTGTGCTGCCAAAGTGCCGATTATCGAAACATTATCAATCATCAAACTAACAAGTAACATTGTAACAATTATCAGTCAAACAATCTGTTCGAAATCGAAACAAACCTGCTGAACAGGAAGTGGATAATGAATCTGCTGAGTGCTGAACAAATCTGCTGCAGTCGATGATCTGCTGAAACAAAGCTGTTATGTTCGTCACTTCGTCTTCCTTCAATGATCTGCTGCTGCCGAAGTTCCAGACTTCCAGTTATGTTCGATTGTTTTCCTTCAATGTTGCCTCAATGTTCGTTCGTATGATGAGAATTGGAGTCGACGTTTGATATGCCGCCCAAATCAATAATGAATAATCATTCAATCTTGGGCAGTTGGGCTATTATTACTTAATTGGGCTCATTAGGTTGCTATTATTTACTTAATTGGGCTCATTAGGTTGCTATTTACTTTGTTTCGATTTCGAACAGATAGTTCAACTAGGCTTATTATTTTGTAAAAAAAAAATTTAAGGGGTGTCCTCGTACTTGTTTAGGGGTGTCCTATGTATAAAAATCGAAAAAAAAAATTTACACTTCTAATAAAAAGTTGAGCCGTAGCCCGGGCTACGCCCGACAAGCCTTCAGGTCCGCCCCTGGTAATGATAATATATATATATATATATATTCAATTAAAATTACGTCATCACCTATGATGCAGAATTTAATAATTGCAGTGATGTATAAATGAATATTGACAATTTAAAAAGGCTGATTCTATACACACCCCCCACCTTCCTGATTACACCCCCCCTTGTGAGAGGAAAACTGTCGGTCCCACACAGGCCCCACCTGTAAGTATGTGGGAGGAGGAGGGTGAAAAAAGTAATTAGGGGGTGTAGAAAGTAGCACCCTTTAAAAAATCACATTCTTTATTTGTTTAGTTATTTAGCACTTACTTTAATAAATTAAATATTAATAGTTTGTTGTGAGTTGCTTGCGGGCCCCCCCTTGTAAGTTGTAAAATAAAGTGATGGTATCGTTTGCTTCTTGACAAAGATTAAAATAAAAGTTGAAAGCGTCTTCTTTTCTACCAACTTTGATCATATTTACTGCTCCTGTTTAATGTTTTATTTAAATTTAAATTCAAAATTTAGTCAAAGTCTAAATTTAGATTTAAAGTGAAACTAAATTTAAAAGTATACTTAAATAATAACTAACTAGTCTTAGTACTCCACTTTGCGGTGCTAGTGAATAAAACTATGCTAAGTAGTAATCAAACGACAATCAAAACCGGGAAAAGATGTAAAATAAAAACACACATTTTAAACAACTAGGTGGTGTTTGTTTTTTAGCCAGAAGCACTTCTGGCCACTTATGTCTGCGCCACGCAGACGCGCGCAGAGGTTTGGAGTCCGCAACTTGTTTGTTTTCTCGCAGACCTTTCATTAAAAAAGGTCTGCGAGACCTCTTCACCACACAGACATGATTCCATGTCTTCTTGGAACCTCTTCTTGGCAGACCTCTCCTTCCACCACCTCCACCACCACATCCTCCGCCACCACATCCTCCGCCACCACCTCCACCTCTGACACCCCTGCTCCGACACCATCATCGTCATCATCTGTTATCTTCATCATCATCATCGATGGCAAACAAAACCCCCAAATCGTCATCGATCTGTTACATCATCATCATCATCGATGGCAAACAAAACCCCCAAATCGATCAGAAACAAAACCCCCAAATCGTCATCGATCTGTTACATCATCATCATCGATCTGTTACATCATCATCGATCGGTTGGTGGTGGGTTAGGGTTCAGATGACGGGGTGGCTGTGGTGTAGTGGTGACGGTGGTGGCTGTGGTGTAGTGGTGACGGTGGTGGCGGTGGTGTAGTGGTGACGGTGGTGGCGGTGGTGAAGTGGTGGCGGTGGTGATGATGATGGCGGTGGTGTGAAGGCGGAGGTGGTGCGGTGGTGGTGATAATGGTGGTGGTGTGAAGGCGGAGGTGGTGCAGATTGTAGAGAGAGAGTAGAGAGAGATCAGTGTGTGACTGTGTGTTGTGTGTGTGTTTTAAACCTTAGAAGAGGTTTTATATATATAAAAAAAAAACAAACCCTCTTCTCCTTGTAGACTGCAAACATTTGGTCCACTCTTCTCCTGCAGATGCCTACAGAAAAAACAAACAGCACCCTAGTAATTCACATGACGTAAAGCGTAGATGAAGTCAAATTTGTATGAACACATATTAGAAAGTCGAGGGTTAAAAAAAACTGAGGGACCAAATGCGACCACCAAACACTGTGTTTAATAGCAGCCAAACAATGACCAAATTTGAGAAAAAGGGCAAAACAAAAACTCATAGAAAACAAAACTTATTTTAACTTTTGTGATAAATTATAGAAATCCAAAGTTTTGTTAAAAAAAAAGAAAAATCCTAAAATTTACAAAGAGAAAAAAATGAAGAGTAAATTGCCATTTTAGTCTTTGAGGTTTCTCTCAAATTGTCATTTTAGTCCAAATAGTTTTTTTCTCCTCTGGGTCCCTGACTTTTCCCTTTTGTTGCCATTTTGATCTAATACCCTAACTTAGTAAAAAAACTCAGTTTAGTTAGGGGTATTCTCGTCACTTTGTATTTGTCTTTTATTTTTGCCATTTTTATCCAATACATGTCTTGCATGTATGTTTTTTTTTTCCTTTTCACACACATATATTTAAAACAAATACTACTTTAATTAATAAAAATAAAACAATTATTTTTTAACATATATACATATAAAAAATGTTATATAACAAGGAATAGAACCACCGTTCACCATTCACCACCACCATTGTTCACTGTTCACCATCACCACCATCCTTCACCGTTCACCATCACCACCATCTCCCACCGTTCACCACCACTAGCACAGTTCACCACCACCACCACCATTTCTGCCATCCAAATTATTCCCACAAATGTAACAAATTGTTTCCCACAAAACATCCTCAGCATACTTAGAAAAAACATACCCACACCCCTCTTCTAAACACACTAGTCTCATTAAGCAAATTCACATAAACATTCACCAAATTTTCAACCTCACCTGAACAACAACTAACCTTCGTCTTCCACCCGGTCACCTTCAACTTTAATTTGTTATCAATTTAACAACAAATGAAGATAAAAAAATATTGTAAAATAAACTCAATGAATATAAAAAGAAAAAGGAAAAAAAAATAAAGGAAAAGGTTGTTCACTCACTTGGACTTTGGACAAAGATTAAAGGAAAATAAAACCCCTTGGGCCGATCATGGAATAACATTCTAATTAAATATAAATATTAATTTCTTTTAACTTATAATTTATATAAATATATTACTATTATACTATTTAAAAGACCAATCACAATAAAAGTATAGTAATCATTATATAAGACGCCAAAGCCAAATAAATAATTACGAAATATTGTAATGTTACTTGTTTATCATCACTTGAGTTAAACTTTCTTTTGTTTTTATGCTTAATAAATGTAATTTTTATTATATAAGAACAAATTTGAACTAGTTAATATCGTTACAATTGTATGTTGGGAACCCTACATATTTGTTTTAATTTTAGTCATAGTGTTACCTTCAAGATTATTTAGAGTACTACTAAAGTAGGTGTAATATAATTGGGTCAGGTATGGTATTACCTTTTTTTTCTCAACATACATTGAGGTTACTAAATATAATTTTTAATCGTTTTAGCACTCTGAGTTTTTTCGGTCTTAGGCACGTTATGTGAACTCTATTATACATGTAGATGTAAATAAAAGATTTTGTCATTACGACACTAAAAATCCGCCCACCAAACGGGTATACTACTAGTTGTTATGGTTTTAACTTTTAATCGCCTTAGCCCTTTGAGCGTTTTGATCATCAACACAATTATGTAACAATAATTATGTAACAAGTATCTTCAAGGGTGTTGGTAGTCGTTTCTTTTGGGGATAGAAATAGGATCATATCTTCATGATTTGTTGATGTTATATAAAATAAACTTTTGGCAACATGTGTTGTGAGATCATGTATGAAGAGGTATGGTCCCAATTCCTTGCCCACATGGCAAGGACCACACCACTTTTCCATCCTATGTGGCGCTGACACCAACGAGATCATCCAGAAGCTTCTGGAAAACATCAAGGTGGCACCAAAGATGCTCCATCCGACATAAAGGACAACACGTGTCACCAATCATCAGGCGCCAAGTAGGCCTGCAGTAAATCAAGGAGCAGTCCGACAACACCAGTACGACGTCTCCAAGATAGACAAATGTAAGCGCGCCACGTGTACCACTACACTGACTACAGCAGAGGAGACCAATAGGATATTCCCCTTGGTCGGACAGCTGGCGCGCAACCACAGCTGGCATCGCTGCTCCTCCCTCTTTCACCTTCCGGCTATAAATAGGACCCTTCATCACCCAGGTTGAATCACCTTGCTTTCTATACTCTCACACTTAACACACACGGATTATTCTGCCTCAGAACGGTACTTATTCTCACGCCGGAGCCTGGTTAAGAGGGAAAATCCCCATCTCCCCCTCTTAACGAGGCTAACGGTGTTGCTGTTTTGCAGGATCCAGGTCATTCCTACGAGTGAGAAAGGAGATTGAACCCACAGAAGGAACAACCCCACAGATTAACCTTGGTGTTAGCCTGTGTTTCATCATTGGCGCCATCCGCTTTTAGCATAAACCACTCTCATCTCTTTTCTTTTCGAAAAACACTCGTCAAAATGGCTGAACAAAACCCTTCTCACCCGGTAGATGGAGACGTTTCTTCTTTTGAACTCGTTTCGGACAATGCACACGTCCAGAGGGGTCAAAGGAACGAAATTATCCAAGAAGGGCTGATAAACAACGATTTTCCTAGTATCTTTGGGAGTGCATCCAGGGTTGTTAGCCAAAATACAACTGGTGCTACTTTCCAAACTCCACCTAGGATCATCACACAAACTACAAATGGAGCCACGTTCCAACCTCCACTAGGGGTAGTCCAACAAACACCTCCACCAGTGCAAACACAGAGCCATGGAGCTGGCCCCTCAGCTCCATTGGACCAAACGCAACTAAACTTCTCTGCACTATTAGGGCTACCCGAAGGAAAAACTCTGGCTTCCTGGTATGCCGAGCAAATGGCGAATATAAACCTTGTCTACACACAACTTAGCGCGCAACAAGCTTTGCTCCAAGCACAAGCTAACCAGTCCGCATTTGTTACCCCACCGCAAAGACCTTTGAGCGTTCCCATGCCTCAACAGGCTAATGCATTCAACTTGCGCCCTGAATCAGTAACTGCACCAAACATCAGAAGGCCAAGTGCGCACGACACGCGCGACACCTACGGAGAAACGGAAAGCAATTACGTGTAGTACTCTCACCAACCAAAGAGGCCAATACAAAGTCGTTTAGGTCCGCGCAACATAAACGACGACCTTGAAGATGACGACGAGACATACAAGGAGAGCACAGTGTTCAGCAGACTGCCACCAGAACATGAAGCATACAAACCTCACAAGCGCGCAGGGTATAACCCAAAAGCAGAGCATGATTACACTTTGAGCTATCGCCCAGACGATATGGCTGAGAATTCAAAATTCATTAGAGAGATTGCCACGGCTGCTATCGACAAAACGAAATTGCCGCACAACGTAGGCAAATACAACGGACTGACAGACCCAGATGATCACCTTCAAGTTTTTAATGACGCCGGGGCAACTGGCGGGTGGAATTTACCGACTTGGTGCCATCTCTTTGCTCAAACCTTCGTTGGCGCCGCGCGCGTCTGGTTTGACAGTTTGCCAGCAGGAAAGATCAAGTCATGGGTTGATTTCCGAGAGAAGTTCCTTGCACACTTCACTTAGCAACGAAGACACACCAGAGACCCAGCTGATTGTTTAAACATATGGCGCAGAGACCATGAAAGCGTGGAAGATTTCATTACAAGATATAACAAAGAATGTTTGGAGATTGGCGACGTGGGCGAGAAGATGATGCGCGCACACTTTATGAGGGCAGTCAAGTGCGATGATTTAATCAAACGTGTAAAGGGAAGAGACGGAGGACCCAAAGATTGGGAAACCTTCATTGAGGCAGCCAAAACCATTGCGCAGTCTGACAGACAGTTGACCGGTGACGACCACCGTCAGCGCAGATACAACCATAACGACCGGCATAGCAAGAAAGGCAGAAGCCAAACATGGAAAGCATCCGGTCACAGAGAAAGAAGCCCAGTAAGAGAGGATGCGCGCCACACGATCAATCAGATAGCTCACCGGAAAGAGGTGAAAAGAGAAAACAGGGAGAAACAGTGGACACCACTAACAAAGACCCCTTCCGAGGTCTTGGCCACTGAGAATCACCAGTTCAAACCACCCCTTCAAATGCGAAACAAAAGGGGTCAAGATCCCAATCTTTTCTGCGAGTTCCACAAAGACACAGGGCACTTAACTGATGATTGTTTCAGTTTAAAGCAAGAAATAGAAAGGTCCTTGAGAGATGGAAAACTCACTCATTTGGTAAAGGGCGGGAAGCGCGACTACCGCCAAATACAAATAAGAGATGAAGGGCCAGACAACAAAAAACTCCGGAAACTAGAAACCCATATGATTCAAGGAGGTCAGCGAAGACCAAAGAAAAAGTACAACAAGCGCACACAGGACGATTCGTGGCGTGAAAGGCAGGTTGTTTTTCCGGTTGTAAGAGGAGGCCCAAGAGAAAGACGACCCATAGTCATCTCAGGCGTGATCGGGCACTACCAAACCGATTACATTTTCATCGATCCAGGGAGCACCGCGGACATCATATATGAACAATGTTTCAATCAATTCGATCCGGAGGATAAGGTGCGCTTAGAACCAGTCGATTACCCACTCACTGGTTTCTGCAACGAAGCCGTCTTTCCCCTTGGGCAGATATCATTCCCGGTGTTACTCTCGGATGGAAGGAACTCAAGAACTGAAGATGTTACATTCATGGTGCTACCCGCACACTCAAGGCATGACATTCTGTTGGGAAGAGAATCCCAAGGCGACTTCAGCATGATCTGCTCCGGTCCACATTCAGCTGTGGGATTCCCAACAGAAACGGGAGTAGCAATCATATATGCAAGCAAGGAAGTACTAGCAACAGATGAGCTCAGACCTGCAAAAGCAAGTAAATCAGCACCCCGCGCGGAAGCAGAAAAATGGGTATTGAACAGCGCATACCCGGAACAGACAGTTACCTTAGGACCTGCAATGTCCGATCTAACGCGCGCAGCGCTGAAGAAACTGTTGTTCCAAAACATGGATGTGTTCGCCTGGACACCAGCAGACATGGTGGGTGTCCCACGGCACAAAGCTGAACACCGATTGAACGTCTCAGAAGAAGCGAAGCCAGTGGTGCACGCCAAGCGCCACTTAGGAGACATAAAACATGATGCTATGAAAGAGCAGGTGATGGAGCTGTTAAACGCGGGAATCATAAGAAAGGTCAGATACCAAACATGGGTAGCAAGCCCAGTGATGGTCCAAAAGAACAACGGCAGTTGGAGAATGTGCGTAGATTACAAGGATCTGAACAAGGCATGTCCACGTGACTGTTACGCCTTACCAGACATCGATGAAAAGATTGATTCGCTAGCAACATTTCGATGGAAATGTTTCCTCGATTGTTACAAAGGGTACCACCAGGTACAAATGGTTGTGCAAGATGAAGACAAAACCGCGTTCCGCACACCGACATGGCTATACTGCTACACCAAGATGCCTTTCGGTTTAAAGAACGCGGGCGCGACTTATCAGAGACTCATGAATGAAACTTTCCACGATGCTATCGGCAAGTACATCGAAGTGTATATGGACGATTTAGTCATTATGAGCAAAGAAGATAACACAATGCTGATGAACATCCAAAAAACGTTCGATACCTTGCGCGGAGTATGTATCAAGCTTAACCCAGCGAAATGCTCTTTCGGCATGGAAGAGGGAAAATACTTGGGTTTCATCGTCACAAAAGATGGTTTCAGAGTGAACCCCGACAAGATACAAGCAATCGAACGCATGCCTTCACCTTCGACGATCAAGGAGATGCAAAAATTGGCAGGGCGGTTGGCAGCACTTAACCGTTTCCTGGCCAATCACGCAGCCAAATCTTTCCCGTTTATCAAAACTCTCCGAAATTGCATGAAGAAAAGCCAATTTCAGTGGACTCCGGAAGCCGAGAGCGCATTCCGCGAGATGAAAGATTGCCTCATCAAGTTGCAAACATTAACTGCACCAGTCAAGGGAGAACCCCTGGTACTCTACTTAACAGCCTCCGACAGAGCAGTAGGAGCAGTGTTACTTGTTGATCGACAAGGTGTTCAAACACCAGTTTACTATGTATCACGAACCTTGACTGACCCAGAAACCCGGTACGCCATCATGGAGAAACTAGTACTCGCATTGATCCATGCATCAAGACGGCTACGCCGGTACTTCGCCAACCACGTCATTCATGTATTAACAAACTACAATATTGGCAACATCCTTGCAAGGCCAGAGATTTCAGAAAGACTAGCAAAGTGGGCGATAAAGCTCGGGGGGCCATAATGTGGTTTTCAGGCCAAGACCGGCAATCAAGGGCCAAGTACTCGCGGATTTCATGACAGAAGTACCGAATGACAAGGACCGGGAATGTAAAGCAATGGAAAAAGCCGAAAGACAGCAAGTTGAAGAACCATGGTTGTTATACACAGACGGCGCGTCTAACGAAGACGGCGCAGGTGCAGGGCCTCGGCTGGTGAGTCCTGACAAACACGAATTCACCTACGCTATACGTCTGGATTTCAAGAGTACAAACAATGAAGCTGAATATGAGGCTTTCCTTGCTGGTTTAAGATTGGCGATCAAAATGGGAGTTAGACACATCGAAGCGCATGTGGACTCCATGTTAGTGGCCGGACAAATCAATGGGCAATACGAAGCCAAGGGAGATACAATGGCGCTATACCTGAGTCAAACAAAGATGTTGCTACAAAACTTCTACTCCTACAAGGTGCACCACATTAATAGAAGCGAGAACAAACCAGCGGACGCACTGAGTAAACTCGCCTCTACAAGCTTTCAACACCTGGCGAAAGATGTGCGCATAGAGGTTTTGAGCAATCCGTCTGTTCCGCTAAGAGAAGTAAGCGTTGTTCAACTGGGAACAACGTCATGGATGACTCCGATAATAGCGTACCTTCAATCTGGCATACTCCCAGAGAACAAAGCCGAAGCGAGGAAAATCCAGTATAAAGCCGAACACTATCAGATGGCTGATGGAATCTTATATCGAAAGTCATACCTTGGGCCACTGTTAAGATGCGTCGACCCCGAAGACGCAAACTATTTGATCAGAGAAGTGCACGAAGGAATTTGTGGTATACATGCCGGACCAAGAATGGTGGTGGCAAAGGTGATGAATGCCGGGTACTATTGGCCCGGGATGCATTTAGACGCGGTAAAAGAATTGAGAAAATGCAGTGGGTGCCAAAGACACGCCCCCAAAACGATGCGACCCAAGAATGAATTGGTGCCGGTCACAACGGCGTGGCCTTTTCAACAATGGGGGATCGATATGGTCGGCCCTTTCCCTGAAGCCCCAGGAGCTGTCAAATTCATAATAGTCGCAGTCGACTATTTCACGAAATGGGTAGAGGCAAAGGCACTTGCATCAACCACAGCCACCGTCGTCAAAAAATTCATATGGGAACAAATCATATGCCGCTTCGGACTGCCACTCAGGATCATCACCGACAATGGCACGAACTTCGCCGAAGACAATCTTCAACAATGGTTTAAAGAGCTCCACATTGAGCACACCTTTTCCTCGGTCGCGCACCCGCTGGGGAATGGCCAAGTTGAAGCTGTCAACAAGAGTATTGTCGACGGAATCAAGTCAAGAATGGGAGAAAAACGAAGAGGTTGGGTGGACGAACTGCCCAGCATCTTGTGGGCCCACAGGACGATGCCCAAGACAAGCAACGGCGAAACACCGTTCGGCTTAGTCTACGGGTCCGAGGCAGTAATACCAGCAGAAATAGGATTGCCGTCACCACGAATGCTCTCAATGAACCTTATCAACAACGAAGAAGAGAGGAGGATCGACCTTGACCTCCTAGAAGAAATGAGAGAAATGGCGGCAATAAATGAAGCAAAGTACAAAACGAAGCTGGAAAAATATTACAACTCCAAAGTCCGAGTCTGCACCTTCAACCCGGGAGAATACGTCCTCAGAGACAACGAGGCTTCAAATGCTGAGAAACCCGGAAAATTGGCTCCCAAATGGGAAGGCCCGTATGTTATCGACACAGTACTCGGAAATGGAGCCTACAAGCTACGCACCATTGACAACAAGGAGGTTCCAAGAACTTGGAACGCTCAACAGCTGAGAAGATGTTATATGTAAACAGGTTATGTAATCGCAATGGCCGAATTGCCAACACATTTATAGTAATACAAGAAGTGTTTGGCTACCTCTATATCATGCAAATTTCTTGTCACAACTGCATATATTACTTTGGGCATACACGAAAACATCAATGGCTCGACCATTAGGAAACGTTGTAGACCTCCAAGGCCTGTCACGAACAAAGTGCACAGCCGGGTCAAATACACAACTAAAGCCTAACAAACGCCAAATAAATACTTCGTGCCCACATAAACACGAAAGCATCGAACACAGGATAAACAAACATTGTAAGTACCCCCAAGGCTGAGCACAGCTGGGTCCACACAATAACCTGTAACTCGATCACTTCGCATTCGCGAACCAACCTGCGCACACAAACGACAGAATAAAACGTTGTAATAAACACAACACAACCTGTCAGCGCCATCATTCATTCGTGATACCTGAATCAAAGTAATTACACATGCACATATTATGACAATAACAAAATTTGCAATAAAACGAAGGCAAATATTGACATAACAAAACGACAGGCATCACCAATTGTTCAGCAACACGACAGATAAACAAAAATTAAAATTGTGCACGAAATTGTCAAATACTGGACCACATAAGGTCATACGCGGCACGCAGGCCGGAATCCCTCATTCAGGATGACTGGTCCCAGCACCTCCAGCCGCGCCACCTTCATCGCCAAGAGCCTTTTTCAACAAGGCAACACCATCAATCTTCCGAGCCAATTTTTGAGCAGCCTTAACAACAGCAAAATCTAAAGACGCGAACTCCCGTCTTTTTGCAGTATAGGCTGCACCACAATCCTCCTTCCACAACTTAAAGTGATGCTCTTTCTCATTATTAAGAGTTGCAGCTCTACCCTCGTTATAACCATCCTTGCGCCCGCTATTATAACCAGCTTGCCCCAACTCAAACATATAGTTGGCAAGTTCGTGGGAGTTCACTATACGATCAGCAATCTGCAAGAAACACACAAATAAGAGAAACAGTTCACGAAAAACGTAAAATAAAATAAAGGAGGTTACCAGAGGCACCGCGCGCGAAAGCAACCACTTGCAATCAGCTGATGCTTCCTCAGCAAGGAATTCGGAAGCCTTGCATTCAACAGTTTTCTCTTCAAGAAGACGTTCGGCAGCTTCACAATCAGCAACTTTCTGCTTGGCAAGGGTTTCCAGGTTAGCAATGCGAGCAACATACTCCTTTTCTTTCTCCTCAAACGCGACACGCGCCTTCTGAGCTTCCTCAGCAAGCTCTGCCTTCTCACCAGACAAACGAACAATAGCGTCACGTTGAGTTTTCAGATCCGCATTCGTACGCTCGCACGCAGCTTCCCAATTTTTCTGCTTGTCAGCATTGACCTGCTTCTCTTGGGCAAGTTTCTGCTCTGCATCAGCTAACCTCCACACCAACCCCTTTTTCTCAGCATTAAATTTTTCTCTCTCTTCCGCAAACAACTTCTTCTCATTCTCAAACTCAAGAGTATCCTCCCCCATCAGCTTCCACTCACGGACAATCTCCTGAGAAGTGGACCAGAAGTTAACCCCGGCTTGAACATGATCATCTAAAAGTTCTAACCGGCGGCGCCTCTTCTGAAATAATCTTTCAGCTGGGGGGAGAGACAGAGAGAAAAAATCATGACAATTTTCAAGATCATTCATCCGGGAGCCTTGGGTCAAACGCCAGCGCGGAGCATGGGGCAAATCATCACAGGCTGGGTTGTGGGTATCCCAAGACCCACCCCCAGCATACTCAAAATCAGGACTCCGAACCGCCCCGGAAGTTGCACCACCACCACCATCCGGTGGGCGTTTGGTATATATCGTTTGACGCGGAGTGGTCTCACTTGTCTCCACCTCGACTTCAATATTCTTACCACGGTCACCACCACCAGCACCACCTGTATCAACACCAACCTCCCCAACCTGCTCAACATTCACGACATCCTCTTTCTTCTTCTCGCCAGGGGTTTCACGAGGAGGAGACAACCCAAACGTCCTCGACGGCGGAGATTCTGGAGGAGTAATTTTGGAAATATCAATTTTGTGTCCAGTCTTGGCTGGTTTAGCACCTGCTCCAAAACGAGCAGCACATTCAAAGAAAAGAAGGGAAAGTAAGCAAAACCAAAAAGACAAACAGGAAACGGATAAAACGAATACCAGAAGCCTAAAAAATCTTCTCCAACAAATCCCCAGCTTTGTCAGTAAAAATACCCATGTCAACCTCCGACTCAGAAGGGGCAGGGATATCCTCTTTTTGGAGTTTAATCTTCTTTGATGCAAGCATAGCAGCAGCCTGCTCGTCAAGCTTTCATTTTTATCATCGAAAGCCTTTTTCTGCATTATCTCTGTTAAAGTAGCGCGGTCCTCAGGGTCCGAGGGTCCGACTCAGGATGCTTCGCCCCGGCCCCTAAACCGGACAACGTATCAGAAACTACAACGTAATCTAAGACACGAGGAGTATGAAGTCGCTTACGAGGAGTCTCAGTGGCAGTTTCCTCAGCTTTTTTCCCCTTCCCTTCCGGTTCATCAGCTTTCGTTTTTCTCCTCGTCTCCAATTGCTCAGCGGTCTCAACCGGCATCTCTACATCATCGACAGGCTCATTCACCGGCTCGTGCACAACCCCCTGCGCCGGACCTGCACGCGGGGAACGAGAAGTTAGGTCTTCAAAAGATCTGCCAGACCCATCACTCGAGAGAACAATAACTTCATCTCGAACAAAATCAAAAGCATCATCATCATCCTCGCTATCTTCACCTAAACCAATGTTGGCATAAGCAGTAAAACTCTCATTGGTCTGATGCAGGAAACGACCACGAATCTGATCCAACCAAGGTCGTTTCTCAGGCTTTTGGATTAGGTGAAGATAGCGAGGATGATGATGATCACATGGCAAGGACCACACAACTTTTCCATCCTATGTGGCGCTGACACCAACGAGATCATCCAGAAGCTTCTGGAAAACATCAAGGTGGCACCAAAGATGCTCCATCCGACATAAAGGACAACACGTGTCACCAATCATCAGGCGCCAAGTAGGCCTGCAGTAAATCAAGGAGCAGTCCGACAACACCAGTACGACGTCTCCAAGATAGACAAATGTAAGCGCGCCACGTGTACCACTACACTGACTACAGCAGAGGAGACCAAGAGGATATTCCCCTTGGTCGGACAGCTGGCGCGCAACCACAGCTGGCATCGCTGCTCCTCCCTCTTTCACCTTCCGGCTATAAATAGGACCCTTCATCACCCAGGTTGAATCACCTTGCTCTCTATACTCTCACACTTAACACACACGGATTATTCTGCCTCAGAACGGTACTTATTCTCACGCCGGAGCCTGGTTAAGAGGGAAAATCCCCATCTCCCCCTCTTAACGAGGCTAACGGTGTTGCTGTTTTGCAGGATCCAGGTCATTCCTACGAGTGAGAAAGGAGATTGAACCCACAGAAGGAACAACCCCACAGATTAACCTTGGTGTTAGCCTGTGTTTCATCAATGTATAACCTCGTTTAGCTAACGGTTACTAATTAATGGATACATTTCATAGAAAAAAAATCACTAATAAGATTGTACAAATTTTATCCCTTATTTGTTTTGATTTTCCATTGATTGATATGTTTTGTTGCATAATTGTGTGGCTATGTAGAGAGGTTTACTTATTTGTTGTGTTTTGTTTAGATTGGATCAGACTGGGATCAGGGGTGGATATACCTTATAACAAGAGGCAGTGGTGAATTTTTTTAAAAAAATTGTCGTTTTTTTTTTTCGATTTTGATACCCCTGTAGATTTTTTTTAAACCCCTATAATTATTTTCTAGATCCACCGCTGAGTCTGGGATCAGTTGGTTTCGGATCCCGAACTTTTCTTTTTTCTCATCTGGTGTTTAGTTCTAGATAATGTAAAATCACATAAAACAAGTGGAAGGCCCATTAAGGTTTTAGGCATTTTGAGCCCATTAAGGTTTTGGGCGTTTTGAGCGGTGGGCTTCACCATGGTTAACAGATCAAAGTTACATATACACAATTGAACATAAATCATAACAGATTAACACAAATATATTATGAACCAATTTCACCAAAAGTTTCACAAGTTAACTTATTCTAAAGCCAAGATTCAAAACTCAAATTCACATACTGATATACATAACGTCATCACGTGAATGTAAGACATAGAATCTAAATGACATAAAATTTAATTTAATTATTTGAAACATAGATCATAAGAAAATTAATTATCAGAGATAACAAACAAATATGAAGTAACAAAAAAAGTAAAAAAAAAAAAAAAAGTCAGGAAGCAATTATATTTCCTCTTTAAGACTTTCCATCCAACATACTCAGCCCAATTGCGGTCAGCGGTTCAACCAACAGCCACCCTAACCGGATGGTTAATTCAGAGGCGGATCAAAACGGGTAATCCGGATCGATAGTGATAACAACCGCTTTAAGGTGTACCGTATATGGTTATCCGCATGCTTTCTTCCCCAACTCATGATAAGAGCAAATAGCTTGGTGTCGACACTCCATAGCTCATGATGATCAACTCCCAAATCTTGTAATTTAACAGGATCTGGGAGTTGATCGTCATGGCAATGGAACGGCGACACTGAGCGTATCTACTCTATCATTGAGCAGACAAGAAAGCATGCGGGTAAACGTATACCCTAATAATTTTCATGTTAGAACGCTAGGTTTATATAAGATCAAGGAAGGGAGAGTCAACTCCTCAAAGCCATACGCAAAGTAAGCATTTGAAGAAACCATAGTAGTATTAAAAAAATACACGTGTCATTCGAATGACATTATTTTTTTTGTACAAATAGTGACATAAAATATATTTATAGAGGTTGATTCAAATCAAGAATGAGCTTGTTGAATATATATTGTTATAAAGGCTTATTTTAACGTATGTCATGGGTTGATACAAAGTTTAATATTTCATGGGTCAGTAGTATCTCATTTTCGTTACATGATAACTTGTTAAACTAATTTAAAGATATTCAAGTTGGAAGATTTGTTGTTTTCTATAGAACTTTATGATAGCAAATCATGTGGAAAAGACATAATGGTGTTGCAAAAGTTCAAAACTACACTAGCATTCGATGTCACAAACAATTAGTGGGCGAACCTTATAAATAGTGTTTCCTTTCTAAATAAAATGATATATATTTTGATTTTTTAATGGCAAAATTAAATAAAAAGACACCCCCAAAAATTAAATATAACGACACTACCGGTTAGCAAATAACTAACCCAGGAAAAAACAGTTTTTTCAACTGATGGGCCTAGGCCTGTAAACGAACCGAATGTTTATGAATTGTTCGTGAACTTGTTCGGCGGAAAGTTCGTTTATGTTCGTTTATTTAATAAACGAACGAACATGAACACACTTTGGGTATGTTTGGCAAAAGTAGCTGGTGGCTGGTAGCTGAAAGCTGGAAGCTGGTAGCTGGAGCTGGTAGCTGGAGCTGGTAGCTTTTTAGATATATTTGGTGTTTGGTAGAGTAGCTGGAGCTTTTAATAAAATGACCAAAATGGACATAACTAAAAATTTAGAAAGTTGGTGCATTAAAAAGTTTCTTGTTTTTAGAGGTTAAAATAGTCATTTTTTCCCTAAAAGCTTGTAGCTCCTTCTAAACGCTACTAGAAGTAGCGTTCAACCAAAAGCTTCAAGCTCCTAACCTAAAAGCTTAAAGCTCCTTTAACCAAACAAGACTTTTTATTGATTAGGAGCTTTTTCTTAAAAGCTTAAAGCTAGAAGTTCCAAAAAGCTCCTAAAAGCTCCATGCCAAACATACCCCTTGTGTTCGTTCATTTATGTTCGTGAACGTTCGTTTAAATTTTAGTAACTACATAAATAGTTATATTTATATAAACATTAGGTTTTCTAACTACTTATATAAATATAACTAATTAGTAATTGAGTTTTCTAGTAGTAAAAATGAAATTTTAAAATTTTTATTAGATCGTGTAACTGATATGTTTTTATAAAAAATACTTAATTTTAGTATTTATATATAAAAAATACTTAATATGGGCTCTCATTAGTTTATGGGCCATGACAATATGGGCTGTTTTGTTGGTGGGCTTATATGCAGCACGTGGCAATTAATTAAAGTTTTCGTCTTCATCAAAGCAAAAATTTCGAAAATTTAGCCGCCAAATTGCGTAAATCTCAAAAACTTTGAATTCAAAAAACAATTCCGCTTAAATTTCATTTCACGCCTCATAAATACATTCATCCAACCTTCACAGCTCCATTTTATCTTCATCTTCTTCTCGCACAGCCATTCTTCATCTTCCGATCTTTCAATCTTCTCAGGTAACCATTCCATCTACTTTACCAACTAAAACCAGTTATATTCTGATCATTTCGTCATGTTAATCGGAAATCTGTTGTGTTTTCTTGTTGTTATCGATACACACTTATATTATACACTCAGATCTACGATTTATAGAGCTTTTTTGTTGTTATTATTACCGTAATTTTAGGTGTTTGTTTTCGGATCTAGATTTGAAATCGTAATTCATGCTATGCATACTTATTATACACTCAGATCTTCGATTTGAAGCAATTACATTCTGATCATTCTTTTAATCGGAAGTCCATAGTGTTTTTGTTGTTATGTTCATGATTTCAGCTTCAGATCTAGATTTGAATCCGCATTTCATGTTGTACACGCTTAGAATGCACTCAGATCTTCGATATCGGTAGAGGTTTTCTTGTTGTTATGTTCATAATTTCAGTTGTTTGTATCCAGATCTGGATTTGAGCTCGCATTTCATGTTATATACTTGGTTTACACTCAGATCTTCGTAATCGATAGAGTTTTTTATGTTATTATCTTCATAATTTTAGCTGTTTGTGTTCAGATCTTGATCTGAATTCGTAGTTCATGTTATATACACTTATTATACAGTCCAGTTTTTGATTGTAAACAGCTACGTTCTGATCATTTTTCATGTTAATCGGAAATCGATAGAGTTTTAATTGTTATCTTCATATTTTCAGATGTCTGTTTTTAGATACAGTTCATAATCTAGTTGTTTGTTTTCAGATTTTGATGAGAATTGACTTTATACACTTGTTTTTAGACCTTTGATTTAGGGTTTCGTATGAACCAGACATGTGTTTAACCAACATAAACACTAATTTTTTATATCACATGTCACGATTTAATAAACATTTTGCTTGTTTATTTCTTTGTTATTTAGGGAAAATGGCTGGAAAGGGTGGTAAAGGTCTGTTGGCTGGAAAAACACCTGCGGCTGCAGCTAACAAGGAAAAGGATAAGAAGAGACCGATGTCTAGGTCTGCTAGAGCTGGTCTACAGGTTTGCACATAAACTCTAGCTATTTTATTGCATCACCTGATTTATTTTGTAGAATTAGATGAACTGATTGGATGTTTAGATGGCTGATTGTCTTAATTATGTGTTATTTGTTTTTATAACACCAATTTGGAAGCACTTGTTGAATAATTTAAGCATTCTGTTTGTTTAATAATTTAGTTTCGATAAATGGTATTATGTGTGACTCTGTTGTTGATTTCTTATTGCCAATTGTGACTGATTAGTATGTTCTTACTTGTTTTTAATAGCATCTAAGTAGTATTTTAAGTGCTGATTTTGACAAATCTTTGAGTTTTGTGTGTAGGTGTGCATTTCAGCCCTCATGTGCTAATATATTTCTGATAATGATGAATGCATTACTTGTGCAAATTATAGGATTTAGACAGTAACTGTTATGTGTCAACCTAATGTAAACTTGTGATAGTTGTTTTTATTAAAGTGTCCTGTTTTAATATATCACAAAACTTGCTCCTTTTGTCACATGTGATATTGTTTGTGAATGTTGACATTGTGATAACTGAGTTTTTATTATTACTAGTATTATTATGTTAATGTTACTATTGTGGTAATTTGAGTAGTGCATATTGATAAACAAAAAAATTAATTCAAGCTGTTTTTGATACGTGAATTCAGTTCCCAGTAGGCAGGATTCATCGACATCTGAAATTAAGAACATCAGCTCATGGGCGAGTAGGGGCCACAGCTGCGGTTTACTCTGCCGCAATTCTCGAGTACTTAACCGCTGAGGTACTTGAATTGGCTGGAAACGCGAGCAAAGATTTGAAAGTGAAAAGGATCACACCGAGGCATTTGCAGCTTGCTATTCGTGGTGATGAGGAACTCGACACCCTCATCAAAGGTACCATTGCTGGAGGTGGTGTCATTCCTCACATTCACAAGTCACTTATCAACAAAACCACAAAAGAGTGACTTGTTTTAGCTGTTTAAACATCGTGTTTGACTTATGTTGACTTTAATGGGATTGTAGCAAAGATTCGTGTCGTATTGTAGTTTGCATCTTTTATAGATTGTAGGATTGATGTATATGACATTATCCTAGATTGTGTTTTGACTCTTTTAAGGCGCTTCTGTTTGCATCTTTATCTGCGTATCTGTTGGTTTGTTATCGTCTGCTGGGTAGCGTTTGGTGGTGTGGACATGCTTTTGTCAAATGTTATTTCCTGTGGTTAAAAGTGGCATCTTAGAATGTTAATAAAAGTAAATTTTAATGTTTAATCGAGTATAGGATTCGAGATTATGAGTGTTTATAAACTGCTGAAACTGTTTAAAATTTATATTGTTTGGTTTTGGTACCTTTTAGTGGTTTATGTCTGATAGTTCAAACTGTCTTTGTAAACTGAACCAAGTAGGGCTGTAAACGAACCGAACGAACACGAACAAGACCTTGTTCGTGTTCGTTTGTTAAAAAATATATGTGTTCGCGAACCGTTCACGAACACTTATCAAACAGGATTTTATGTTTGTGTTCGTTTGTTAAGGATATGAACTTGTTCGTGTTCGTTTGTGTTTGTTTGTTAATTTTAGGCAACGAACGTTGACGAACACAAATGAGCACAAACTAATGTTCATGAACACAAATGAACACAAACAATAGTTCATGAACAGAATATATAATACATTGATACATATTAGATATTTAATTTGTCAGAATTTTGATATATTTAAATAAATATAAAAACACTAATGAACTATCGCGGATACGTTACCGAACGTTCACGAACATAAACGAACGAATACAACCTCTGTTCATGTTTGTTCATTTAACTAAACGAACGAAATTTCTTGTTCGTGTTCGTTTGTTTAATAAACGAACGAACACAAACAAACTTCCCGCCGAACGGTTCACGAACTGTTCGCCGAACGTTTGGTTCGTTTACAGCCCTAGAACCAAGTGTATAACCCACTGAACTTGTTTGAATTGTCATTTTCCAAATCTTTAGTTAGGAAATTTTGTCGATCTGTGAACAAACCCTTATATTATACTGTATCGAATTTTAACAATATAAGGTTGTTAAGTCATGTGTATCATGTGATATGTTTGGTTTCCCTATATTGAGTTTGAGTTCCTAACGTATGAACCTTTTGTTCGATCATTTTCAACAACTCTATGTGTTATTTAACACGTTCCGTGTAACCTTTTGGTTACATTTTTCATATTTAGAGATACCTTGTAGATAATGAATACGATTGAGCTCAAGTCCAAGTTCGTGACGTTTAGATTAAGGAAGTTCAAGTTTGAGTTTGGCTCGTTAATAGTTTCTAAGCTCCAGATTAGCTCATTTATTATTTTTTAAATTTTTATATATTTTATTTATATACATGTATAGTATAGTACTATAGTTATTGATTAATATATTTTAGTTATTTTTAACGCAACTTTATATATTTTTATACATATTATGTCATAATATATTTTTATATATAATATCTAATCATGATAGAAGTGTTTATATTTCATAATATATATATTTTAGCGAGCTAATCTTCAGTAGCTCACGAATGACTGACGCTTTTATACCATAGTTTTCACTTATCATATAACAAGTCAACCTAGCATTTTTAATACTCTAGAGATTTTTTAAGAGTTAAAATCTTTTTTATATAATTTAGTCTAAAAGTTGAATCACATTTTAGAACTAAAAAACTCTATATAATGTCATGTTAAACAAATAATATGCAGAGCTAGCTTCTAATTGCCAACTTCCACTAATCTCTCTCACTCTCTCTCTAAAATCTCTCCAGCAGTATGGGAACAACCATTCCCTTATCTCCGGCAAGAGTATTCCTCATTTCCGGCAAGATCTCACCGGAAACCGCCACACATATGCCCCAAACATGGTTCTTCCACTTTGTCACTCTTGATCCCACCAACTTCTATTACTACAAAACATAACAATGATCATCATAGTCTTAAAATCGACACCACAAACAACTATACAACTGCCACGTCATCAAAGACGGTTTATCACGATAACTGGCTTGAAAGTATTGCCATTGCTTTCCTCTCTAAGACCATCCAAGAAACCGCGGGTTTGTTTATACTTTTTTAGTTGTTTTGTTTACCATTAGTTTAAACACATTTTCTTACATGTTGGAATAATAAAGTCTTGATGTGAATTAATGTTACTGCAGGGATAAAAGACGACACGCCCGGGTACAAGGGGATCGTGTCGACCTCAGCAGTTGTGTTTCGGGAACTTAGCCCGAACGAACAACGCGCATTTGTTCTTAAGGTTCTTGAGAAAGCTGTTCCAAGTTTTTCACTCATCATGGCAAGTTTTTCTATCTTCTTTTTTGATAAAAGTATCAGAAAGATTAAAATGGGTTCGGGTCAAAACTGGTAACGGCCGGATCGGGCTTGCTGCCCCAAGAACAATTTTGTAAGCCATAAATATATTACTATGATTTAAAACTGTATTATTAAATTAATATGATAATTTTTTTTTTAAATAATATGGTTTATGTTGTAAGTATGTGAATACAACCCAAATTGACTTGTTTATGATTTCCATATAAATGATTTAAAAATACTGGACCTATTAACACTTTGTTGTCTGTTTTTTTTTTTCTTTACATATTTAATATGTTACATATGATTTAAAAACATTTTTGTTAAAATAATAATATAAATCCTTTTAAAATAATATGTTTTATGTTGTAAGTATGTGAATACAAGTTATACAGGCTTTTGACTTAAAATACAATCCAAATCAACTCATTTCTGATTTCCATATAAATGGTTTACAAAATATTTGACCCATCAACACTTTGTAGTTGTTTTTTTTGTTTTTTTACATATTTAATATGTTAAATATGATTTCCATATAAATGGTTTACAAAATACTAGACCCATCAACACTTTGTATGTGAATACAAGTTATACAATCTTTTGACCCGTATTCGCTAAAATACGACCCAAAATGATTAGTTTCCGGTTTCATATAAACGGTATTGACTTTTTACTCTATTCATTGTGTATGCATTTGATATTGTATTTTAGATTAAGAAGATGAGACTAATGCCCAATTCAAAGTTTACAAGGGAGTTTTTTGCCATCTTTACAACGGTTGCCTTTCGTTGGCTCGTGGGTCCCAGTGAGGTAGGGTTCCGGGCTCACTAACCGATAATAACTACCATAAAGATATATGGCTTATAATGTACGTGAAGGCCACCTAAGTATTTAACCTTTTCATTAAAAGCGGCATTTATATATGCTGAAACTACTATCTGGTTACATTTGCATCAAATGTGATTGAAGCATGTTAGACATCGTAAATTAAGTGGCGAAAACAAGTTTTTTTTTTCCATCAAATTGTTTCCTTTTGAACGGTATATAGATACATAGATAGATAGATACAATCTTATTTTTTCTTTCAAAATAAAAATAACCTAAGGGCATATTTTGTATTTATGCATTTTTTTTATTGAATTTGGTATAAACGAAACTAGATACATAACTTGATGGCACAATCAAACAATTAGAAAAATAAATAGTTTGACACCTAAAAATAAAATGTGGATTTATGTATTTCAGTAATTATTAATTAATTAATTAACTAATAATAATTTGAAGGTAAGAGAGTTGGAGTTTGAAGGCAAAAAAGAGAGGAATGTTGTGCACATAACAAAATGCAGGTATATTTTTTGTTCTTCTTGCAAATTTTCTTAAAAAAACTTCATGTTTTTATGATATTTCTGGACACTAGCTAGCGAAAATTGCGTTATAGTCGCTATGTTTGGGAAATTGTAGGTTTTTGGAAGAAGGGAACTGCGTTGGCATGTGCACAAACCTCTGCAAGATGCCAACACAAGAGTTCATTAAGAAAAGTTTCGGGATTCCTGTCAACATGGTTCCTAGTAAGTAAACTAGACGTGAAAAATGAGTGGGTCAGGTAACGGGCTAAAAAGTATACATGTAAAGACGGCTTGGATTGGGTTGACGCAAAATCCTAAATTTTTAAACGTTTTATAAATAGCTAGTGTGTCAGATATGATTATTAGTTGACTCTCGAGATTTTTATTTATTAAAAAAAAAACAGTTGGTCAGGCTAGCCCTTTCCGCATTCCCTTTATCGTTTTCACTACGTTTTTTTTTTAAATTTATATTCTGAATTTTAAACGCTTGACATGTTAAAGATAAAAACACAAACTGAATTGACCCATGAGTAACGGGTCAATACATTCTGGGTCAGGTCAACGAAAAAATTATTCCTAAACTTTTTAATATAATTAGTGTGTCAAACGTGATTACAAATGATTTAGGATATTCTATGCATTAAAACATAATCTGATTTCACACAATTAGTATTTTACCCTTTTGATACATTTTTCTGATCTGACCCGAATTGACCCGTTTAATTATAAACGGGTCAAATAAAGTAATAAACACTTGACACAAGCAAACGCAGTACACAACTAAATATAGACTAAGAAAGATTTGATAACAGGAAAAGTGCACCAAGATTTACCCCTAAATAACAAATTTAGTGCACTCAAATCAATTCAAGAGCTCAAATAGACATGAATATACAAACTTAAGGTGAAGTACAGTTCCTGCACTAACATAGAGTGGCCCAAAAACATATATGGTGGGCCCGCGTGTCCTCCACTCGGGGCGCACCAGTGCAAGTAGAGTTTTACAAGTGTTAGCTCCAATTTATATCATGATTTAGGAATAATGCATCAACTGGTATGCTTCAAATCAGTGTGCTAGTTACATTTTTGAGCAGACAATAGTTTTACATGATAGTCAAAATGAATTTATAAGTGCTACAACTATTGAATCACAATCACATGAAGTGTACTCATTATGTTTCTTTTGATATGAAGATTTTGATGATATGAGCTGTGAGATTATATTCGGTCAGGATCCTCCGGCACAAGAAGATGATCCGGCATTTAAGGAACCATGCTACAAACTATGTAAACACTCCTAAAACTTAATTTTATCCACCCCCCCCCCCCCCCCCCCCCCCCCCCTTAAAGAGTTTTTTTGATGAATATAGAGGGATCAAATTGATTATGTGTCAAACGGGTCATTTTTAAATGCGGGCAAAAATGGGGCGGGTCAGGTTGGGTTGGGTTAAGATTGGCCCACAAACACATTTTGTCGGTAATTTAAACTATTTATAAATAAATAAGACCAATGGTCAAAAAAAAAATCCTATAGGCTTCGCTGAATTCGCACATAAATCTCGTGGACTTTATTTTTGTATGATTAAATCCCTAGACTTTTAAAGCTTAGAAAAAAAAAATTAAAATACTTTTGTAGTGACTTAATCATGAAAAAGGACCTTTTTCACTAAATTTTGAAAAGTCTAGGGATTTAATCATGAGGAATAGGACTTTTCGTTAATAATAATTAATAAGGTGGTCGACTTTAAAGTTTTATAAAACAAGTTAAGAGTACACTTCAGTTACACTTTCAACCCGTTTGACCCGTTACTTTTTTATAGCCAATTTTTGTTTATTTCTTTTACCTGTTTGATCCACTATCAATAAAACTTTACCAAATTTACCCGTTCTATAAAAATGGATCGAAACTACCACCTCTAATTATCAAAAGGTTCATTCTCTTCTTTTCTCTATATATTCCATGCAGGTAATTTAAAACAAAGGCATACTGCAAGCTGCATTAACTAGATCCTCAAGAACAAGGGTAATATAGAAATTACAAAGAAAATAGGTGTACAGAAGATGTGGTCCCCCTCTAGAGCTCTTATACTCACTAATACATAATCAATATGTCATATAAGTGAATTATTCAAAAGAATTCCAAGGCATTTTTATATGTGCTTATGTAATTAAGAAAATATGTCATTTATGCTGAGAAATCTTTTGTAAATGAATAGTGCGCAACCGTTAACTATGGTAATCATGTAACAATAAATCAAAGCTACTTTCGAGTTGATGTTTTCTTGCATATTGTATAACGTAGTTAATCTAGAGGTGACAATTTTGACTCATCTGCCTAAAAGTGCGTTGATTTGGGTTGTAATTTGTTTCCAACGGGTCAAAATTATAAATTTTGGATAAAAAATGAAACGGGTCACATGGGCCAAAGTCACCCGGAGTGTTTTCACATGTTTAAAACCTTCTTTGCATTATTAGCAAAATGCGAATATTAGGGTAGGTATCATATAATTTTTTACATTTATCATATATAAAATAGAAAAAATCGATATTAGGTAAAAAGTTACCTGTTTTGACCCATTATACAACGAGTCAGGTTGCCTAATTTTCTACATCTTATTTAATCCTTGGTTGGACAAAATACAACTAGCCAAGGGGGGTTCTTTACTTGTTGCATTGCAATAAGAAAAATAGTTAATAATTCTTGGTTATCAAAATATCAATCATGAGTGGAGATTTTGTTACCTTGCAAGAGGAATAATATGTTGTGCACAACTAATAATGGGTTATATCAATATAATCACTAATAAATGCTTAAGTAAATACTGTTTATAATATGATTTTATAAGGGTTTGTCACCAACTTTGATGATGCTTGCACTATGGTCACACCTACCCAGTCACTATCAAGTCAAATTAGCCCTTGAATGCATAAGTGTTTTATATGAGATCTTGTAACAGTCCAGAATGGGTGGACCTAAAGTGTCTCCCACTTTTGGGTGCTAAAGCGATATGCACACATACAATATACATATAGAGAGATAAATGTTCAACTGAAAACTATTATTATATTAAGAATTACGAGATCGTAAGCAAAAAGAAAATTACTGACTCTCCACTAATGAAAGAATATATAGAGAGAAATGTTTAACTAAAAACTATTATTATATTAAGAATCACGAGATCGCAAGCAAAAAGAAAATTACTGACTCTCCATTAATGAAAGACCGATGACTTAGAAAGAGTGAAAACAACGCTTTAACATCTAAAAGATTGATGACAAAGAATTAAGGATGATTGAAGAAACAAATGTTTTGAGTAATTAACCGATCTCGCATGTGAACAATTGTTCTACTCGTCAATTGTTATAATAGATATCTTAGTAGTTTATCTTTTTCGGTTGTTGCTGTAATGTCTTCAGTTGTTTATTAAGTTGTGTGATAAACAACTGAGGATCTTTTCAGTTAGTTTTTTGTTAGATGTCAACATCAAAGTGACGTCTCTGTGTCTGTGTCTGTATCTATCTGTGTATATAACATAGACACTCACTTTCTTTCATGTCCATTGAGTTATCTCCTTTGTTGAGATTCAACTGTTTGTATGATTAACAAAAAAATGGCTGCTCAATGCAGAACAGTTGTAGGGCTTATACTAAGCCAGGTCAGCAGATATGGTCAACAAAATTTCTCTCTCATAATTTCCAACCATTAGAATTGCCACTTTGTGTCTTTAAAATTTTAAACCTAAACAACCAATATATTTGCACAAAAGCAAAAAGTAAATATGAATATGAGTTAACTGCCATTTTCGTCCCTGTGGTTTGGTCACTTTGGCCATTTCAGTCAATTTTTCAAAAATGCGCCATTTTCGTCCCCCACGTTCTGGAAAGGTGCCATTTCAGTCCAAAAATCATAACCCAGTTAAGTCAGTTTGTAAATAAGGACTGATTGTGTAAATTTGTAACATAAAGGACTGATTGTGTAAATTTGAAAAATGGACTGAAATGGCAGTTAACACCACCACCACTAGCCCTGCTACCACCACCACTCCGCTGCCACCACCGCCACCGCCGCCACCACAGCCACCGCCGCCACCACAGCCACCGCCACCACCACAGCCACCGCCACCACCACAGCCACTGCCACCACCACCAATCCGCTGCCACCACCACCACCACTAGCCCTGCCACCACCACCAATCCGCTGCCACCACCACCACCACCAATCCGCTGCTCATTTCTGCAACTCGCCGGAGTTCGGAGTTCATCGGAGAAGACGAAGACGTCCCCGTAACCCGCAAGCTTTTCGTTTCGGTATACCGTGACGTTGATGGTGGTGGTGGCAGCTGATCATGGAAGTCTAAAATATTAGTTTGCTAAGTAACACTTGATGTGAAACAGGCATTGATTTCATACACTTCCTTCTAAGAGTTCAAAATTCCATATAGCGTTCTGAATCTCTCACAATATCATATTTACCCTTTCAAAACTCTAGAAATATCATATGCATTCACTCCATAGTAATTAACAATAAAATCAATTAACTATAACAATATGTTTCACAGGAAACAACAAATTGGAAAACAACATTAATACAGTGGAACATACTGATATAAGCAACTCATCTTAATTTAGTTACCATGGAATGACTAAATATCATATTTTTTGTGTTTTCAAAGGGCAAATATAATATTACAAAATCCAGAACGATGTATATAGATATTTGAACTTTTAAGAGAATAAATATTACCACCACCGCCACCACAGCCACACCGCCACCACAGTCACACTACATCTTCACCACCACCTTCGTACGGACCTCCATAAACACCCGCGACCTTCATCATTATCACTTGCAAGTCTCCGGTCATCATCTCCGACTAACCTGCAACATCCGCCACTGTTCATCATCGTCGTCATCACTGTTTCTCATCGGTTTCAACATCGACCTCCTTCTCCGAGGGTGTATTGAGGCAAACTACTGCAGACTGAGGCAAACTACTGACTGAAACGCTGTTTTTGTATTGAGGAAGCATGGCTGCCAGCTGTTGATGATAAGTGCTGTTACCAGCAAATGCTTGCTGAAAGCCAGATGGCATGTATGTATAACTTTGAGGTAAGAATGGATAGCCAATCATGTTTGCAAACGGGCCCAATGGTAGAGTGGGTTGAGAGTACTGGTGCACAAGGTGGTGTGGAAGAGTGGGCCCAGTAGGAACGGTATTGCCAGGTGGAGTTTGTTGTGTTGGTTGAGATGATGAGAATACACCAGTCTTTAAAGCCTAGATGGACAGTTGGTTCATCACAATACCTCTGTCACAGAAAGTGTTGAGCCACTGATGGAAGATGCTGAGTTACCATATTTAGTAGCCATTGATTGACTAATAGGAAACGGTGAGTATGAAAGATCAGATTCTCTGACAGAATGACCATTTGCTGCTAATGTGTTTGGTGATTATGGAGGTGGGTACGGTGGACGGAAATGATGATGAAGGTTGATGATGATCGATGATGATGACGTTGATGGTGGTGGTTCCGGCGGTGGTGGTGGTGGCAGTGTCTGTGGTGGCGGTGGTGGCTGTGGTGGCGGTGGTGGTGGCAGCGGAGTGGTGGTGGTGGTGGCAGCGGATTGGTGGTGGCGGCAGCGGATTGATGGTGGCGGTGGCGGTGGTGGCAGCGGATTGGTGGCTGTGGTGGCGGTGGTGGCGGAGTGGCGGTGGTGGCAGCGGATTGGTGGCTGTGGTGGCGGTGGTGGCGGTGGTGGCGGAGTGGTGGTGGTGGCAGGGCTAGTGGTGGTGGTGTTAACTGCCATTTCAGTCCATTTTTCAAATTTACACAATCAGTCCTTTATGTTACAAATTTACACAATCAGTCCTTATTTACAAACTAACTTAACTGGGTTATGATTTTTGGACTGAAATGGCACCTTTCCAGAACGTGGGGGACGAAAATGGCGCATTTTTGAAAAATGGACTGAAATGGCCAAAGTGACCAAACCACAGGGACGAAAATGGCAGTTAACTCTATGAATATATTGGAAAACTTATTATTTTAATAGATTTTCATTTCTTATTATATGACATGAGGTCACTTACAATAATATATGGTATGACATCAATTAAGATAATGTATTGTGTGAGCTTCGCATGACATAAATATCTATGTCAAAATTAAATTTAAGATTGAAATAGTTATATCTTAAATTATTATTATTATTATTATTATTATTATTATTATTATTATTATTATTATTATTAGAGTAAACTGTCATTTTGGTCCCTGTGGTTTGAGCACTTTTGCCATTTTAGTCCAAATCTCAAACTTTTTACATCTAGGTCCCTGTGGTTTGCATTTTGTTGCCATTTTAGTCCAAATTTCAAAAACCCCTTTTTTGAGTGTTGAAACCTGATTGTTTTGTCCTTTTGTGCAGAGGCATTTTGGTCATTTTAATTTACTCTTTTAATAAATTAAAACAAAATTAATTATATTATATATATATATACATACAGACATTCACACAAATACCCATCTCTCTCTCAAATACCCACCGCCACCGCCGATGACCTACACCTCCACCTCCATCTCCGATGACCTGCATCCACACAAATACCCACCGTTGCCACTACCTCCACCTCCATCTCCTATGACCTACATCCCATTTTAATCTTCATCTACACCCACTTTCACCACCGGCAAAATGGCTCAAGAAAACGAGGCCGCCGGCTGGTTCCGGAGAACACCACCATTACCGTCAGAGTGATAGTGAATCGGATTCATCAGACGGAGAACACCACCATTACCGTCGCCGCCGGCTGGTTCCGTCGCCGGCGGTTCCGTCGAGTAACACCACCACTGACACCATCATTAACATCAGCAAACCGTCATCGTCTTCATCAGAAACATACAAGAAAACGAGGAACTGAGAGGAGTGCTTACCGGGGAACTCTTTTGTTTTCGGAGATCGGCTCCGCCGTCGACAGAGCCCGGCACCCGACGCCACCCCCACAGCCACCGCCGGCTGTGGGGTCCTGCTACTGCCACTGTTTGCCGTCACCGGCACTGGAACCCTCGTCGGTTCTTGCCGTCGCCGGACTTGAAGGAGAGGGATTGAGAGGTTGGAAGGGTATAAGGTGGAAGTGGGTTTAGGGGTGTTTTGCAGGAGGAAAGGGGCTGCCGGTCGTCACCATGAGCGCCGCCGCACTGGTCGGAGATCGAGATGGAGAGATCGAGAGGTTGGGGGTGGATGTTGATAAACTCAAAAAGGGTAAATGTCTGTATGTGTGTGAATGTCCTGTATGTATATATATATATATAATATAATTAATTTTGTTTTAATTTATTAAAAGAGTAAATTAAAATGACCAAAATGCCCCTGCACAAAAGGACAAAACAATCAGGTTTCAACACTCAAAAAGAGGGTTTTTGAAATTTGGACTAAAATGGCAACAAAATGCAAACCACAGGGACCCAGATGTAAAAAGTTTGAGATTTGGACTAAAATGGCAAAAGTGCCCAAACCACAGGGACCAAAATGGCAGTTTACTCTTATTATTATTATTATTATTATTATTATTATTATTATTATTATTATTATTATTATTATTATTATTATTATTATTATTATTATTATTAGAGTAAACTGCCATTTTGGTCCCTGTGGTTTGGCCAGTTTTGTCACTTTAGTCCAAATCTGAAACTTATTACATCCAGGGCCCTGTGATTTGCATTTTGTTGCCATTTTAGTCCAAAATCCAAAAACCCTAGTTTTTTTTACTGTTGCAACCTCCTATTTTGTCCTGTAGTGCAGAGGGCATTTTGGTCATTTTGTTTTTCATTTAACATTTTATTAACCAGAAAATCCAGAAAATCATCATCAAGAACATCATCATCATCAACCCAGAAAATCCAGAAAATCAAGAACATGAACATCATCATCATCAACCCAGAAAATCCCAGAAAATCAAAACCCAGAAAATCGAAGCTCAAACGCTCGAAATCGAAGCTCAAAATCCAGAAAATCCAGAAAATCAAGAACATGAACATCATTATCATCAACCCAGAAAATCCAGAAAATCAAATCCAGAAAATCAAAACCCAGAAAAATCGAAGCTCAAACGCTCGAAATCGAAGCTCAAACGCTGCTGGTGCTCAAAGATCGAAGCTCAAACGCTCAAAACGAAGCTCAAACGCTGCTGGTTCTCAAATCGAAGCTCAAACGCTCAAAATCGAAGCGCAAATCTGGAACTAACTAACGGCATCTCTCTCACCGGAAAAACTGAGATCTGATTGAACCTTCTCTTTCGATATCCCAAATTTATCTTCAGCTTCAATAACCGGCGGTTCAACCTCATACACCACGAGACTCCCTTCAGTTTCCCTATCTTCCGTCTCGTAAACCACCGCCGGAGTTTCAATCTCATACGCCACCAGTTGAATCAATAACCGGCGGTTCAACCTCATCCACACAATCAAACATCAATCTCTACAAACACCACCAAATCAATCTTTCGAGTTCTGTTTTGAGTTTCATCTGCACCTCCGACATCATCTTCATCGCTAACCGCAAACAGAGAAATAAAGATGATGATGGTGTGCAATTTCATGGGTCTGATTTCGAACGAGAATGATGGAGGGTTTATGTGGCGGCGGTGGTTTATGTAGAGAGAGAAAGAGAGAAAGAGAGAGAGGTTGGTGATGGTGGTGAGAAGGGGGAGGAGGTGGCGGTGGTGGTGGTGTATGTGGCGGCATAGTGGTGGTGGTGGTGGTGGCGGCGGTAGTTCAGAGAGAGAGATGATGAACTGTTGAAGTCTTGAAGATGAAGGGTAGGGTTATTTGATTTTGTGTATATAATTGAGTTATAATAATATATTAATGGTTTAGGGTATTATATATATATAATTGAGTTATAATAATTTCAAAATGACTAAAATACCCCTGAGGGTAAAGACAAAATATCATGGTCATTAGTGAGGAATCTGACCAAAATTGAAATTTGGACCAAAATGGCAACAAAATGCAAACCACAGAGCCCTGGATGTAATAAGTTTCAGATTTGGACTAAAGTGGCAAAACTGACCAAACCACAGGGACCAAAATGGCAGTTTACTCTTATTATTATTATTATTATTATTATTATTATTATTATTATTATTATTATTATATTATTATTATTATTATTATTATTATCAAATGAAACACTACTATCTCTATAGCCTCATTTCCTTGTCGCGCAACTATCACAACCATAAGACCATGCTTAGTGGTTATGGTGAATAAAAGTCTTCCCCTTTCGGCTTTTTCTTCAATAAAAAATCACCAATCATCTCTTTCCTCCTCTAGAGTACCCCCATCACGACTATCTCTTTCATCCTATCAACTGCCACCACCCATCACAACCATTCATCGACTTTCCCTGCCATCTTCCTTAGACCATGTGTAGTCATAAAGCCCTTTGTGGGGCGTTATGCGACAAGTGGTGAAACGCGTAAGAGAGGAGTTTTATGGGACTTTATATAACTTGAGTGTGTAGTGGGGATATATATGTATGGGACTTTATATGTATGTATGTATGTATGTATGAGTGGAGAAGAAAAGACCACGCCGTTATGCTCTTCGCGAGGACCCGGATTCACCAGCCCATAGCGCCCCCCGTAGTGGTATGGCGCGGCGCTATGGGGCGCCATGTTTGTTTTTGCTGTGATACGGAGCCCCACTACGGGTGGCCTTAAATGAAAGAGACGCCATCATAATCTATAATATAATCTATTACATTGTACATATTAATTAAAAACGGATAATTAATTTATTACAACACCAACACTTTTTTTAAAAGTTACTAATTACAACTGTTTTTTGTTACAGTAAAAGGTAAAATTAAAATCCAATTTTTAAAACTAGTGTTCTTATGAAATGAGTCTAAAATTCGAACTAGTGTTCAATGATCCCATGAAATTTTCGTTTTGTATATTGGGCTTATATGCTCTAAGCACTTCATTTGATGTTTCGATCCATTGGACTTGTTCAAGTATAGTTGAAGCCCAACAAAAAGCCCAAGTAAAGTGTCATTAAAGTACTACTACCACCATCCTTTTAATTATTAACTAGAATTACGACCCGCCGCATTGCGGCGGGGATTTCCTTAGTTATAACTAAGTCGATTTAGTACGTGCACGTTATGTTTAACCTGTCAAACAGGAAAAAACATAGACGATGTAAAAACGTTCACCCGCACACGCACGTTGCGTCATATTAACTCGCAAAATTTAGAACGAAACGTAAAAACGTTAAACCAAAGACGCATGTTGCGATGTGTTAAGCCACAAAATTTAAACGAAGCATAAAGCGAAAAATTTGCGGAAAATGAAAACTATAAAGGACCAATGTTGAAAGTAAAAAAAGTTGTGAGGACATATTAAAAAGTTTTGTGTTTAAAGTAAAAAAAACAAATAGTGTTGGGTTAAAAGTAATTTATGAAATACTTTTGGATGAAAAGTAACCAAAATCAATTTAAAAAAAAAAACCCCCAAAGCCAAGGTTACAACAACCATATGCATAACCATTTTTTTCTTTGAAAAACCCCCAAAGCCAAGATTGTAACACATAAGTAAAAAAATCAAAGTGGTTAAATCGCAAAAGATGGAAACTTTTGAATTAGAAGTGAAAAATCAAATTAATCAAAGGGGTTAAATTGTATAAGATGGAAACTTTTGAATTAGAAGTGAAAAATCAAATTAATCAAAGGGGTTAAATTACCAAAGATTAAAACTTTAAAATTAAGCTGTCAAAAATTAAACCTTTAGGGTTAAAAAGGAAACAAATATTAAAACTTTAAACTTAAATTGTCAAAGAATAAAATTTTAGGGTTAAAAAAGGAAAATTTCATTTAAAAAAAAAACACCCTAAGCCAAAGCTACAACTCATATACTCATAAAGATGTTGCTTCTTTATAATTTTTAATTATACACTAGATAATGTTTCCATATTAGATTGACATTGTTATAACTAATTTAAAATAAATAAAACTAATTTAAAAATAAACTAGTTACTGTCGCCTGTGCGTTGTGGCAGGTGTCGCAACAGAGACTCGGTCGGTATCACGTTTCGGTGCACTCCGCTATAGCAAAATAAAAAAGAAAATCCAATGTATACAGTTGTAATATGGCTAAAAGAGATTAGACACGTGTTCGGTTATTGTTTTTTTAAATGAATTTTAGTTAGATAATACAAGGGAAAAACATTCTAAAAATTGTTTAGTTAAGTTTAAAGGAAAACAAAGCCAATACAAAAAGGTCATACACGTTGCTAGTTTGATCGTGTCTTAATTTTTTTACTTTGAATGTACAATAAATAAATAACCTTATGCATGTGTACGTATATAAGGTTAATGTGTAATCTAAACATAATCAGTTTAACTTAGTTATCAATTCGTGTGAAAAGATATATAATCAAATTAGTTAAATGCTTGGTTGGTCTATGTGGTTTGTAAATATTGCAGAGTCGGTCACAAGACTTCAATATTACAGAGTAGGTTCAAGTGGCTTTCATTTTTACACTTGTCTGATCCTTATCCTTAACATGTGTTAAGTTTCTTAGTTAAGTGTGTGCAAAATAACTAGATTATCTCTGAACAATAAAAAAATATATATAAAGATGGGCCACCCTCGTCTTCTTCATCCTATCCCGGTCTCTCTCTTAAAAACCCTACCTCCACCGTGAAGAAGATAGTTGGAGTGGAGCAGGTTGTGCATCTAGTGGGGTCAGATTTAACGAACATGTGGGCACGGTTGTTCAACTCTTCATCTAGTTCATTCTTTTTTTTCAAGGAGATACAACACTTATGCAGACGATGAAGAAGATATGGGTGGCCAATCTTTATATTTTTTTTAATTGTTCAAGGGTAATCTTGTCATTTCGTACACACTTAACTGAGAAACTTAACACAGGTTAGTGGTAAGGATTATACGCAGTGGCGGAGCTAGACTTTAACACCAGGGGTATCCAAAAAAAAAAAAAAATTACGGTGTATTCATATAAAATCTTTTATAAGGGTATCCTCGTATTTTTTTAGGGGTATCCTTTATATAAAATCGAAAAAAAAAAACAAAAAATTAACACTGCGAAACACTGCGAACACGACTTTGAGCCGTAGCCCGTGCTACGGCTGCTTCTATGCTGTCTCCGCCTGATGAAACAATGGTTAACCGGACAGGGTTAACTCACTGATCTCGTCAAGAGGGTTAATCTCTTCTTTCCGAGGATTGCTGGCTGGATCGTCTGGTGGTGGGTTTCCTGCACAAGGAAACCAACCGTGACTCGTAACAAGGAGGATGGGGTGGGGGGTGCTCCTTGTTACCACTCTCCGGCGTGAGAATCAGTAATTTGCTTGGGAAGCAAAGTATGATAGTAGTAGTATTGAGAGAGTTGAGAAGTGATCCCTCAAACCTGGTTTGGGGTGAGTATTTATAGCCGAGGAGTGAAGGAGGGTAGTTGAGTAGCTAGTCTGACATCGCACAGCTATTTGCAGGTGTGTCAGACCTGTCGGATATTGTGGTGATGCCACGTCCTGCTGTGGTGTCAGACTGTTGTACATACGTGGGCCAGTAGGCGACTGTTCTCAGTGCCACTTGCACTGTGGTGTCAGACCCACTTGCCTTGTAGGCAGGATGCGGTGCCAAGCCGCATCGCTGCTTGCGGTCATTGATGTTGTTCCCGCATTGGTTGTTCCATCCATGATTTGCGCGGGATGCGGTGTTGTGCCGCATCGCCTGTCGAGTGACTGTTACTGTTGTCCAGATCCCTTGTCGTGACGAAAATGTTCATAGGATGCGGTGCGAGGCCGCATCGCTATGCGTAACATTAGTTTCCGTCCCTAAGGTAAGTCTTCTCATCAATGGACAGATTGGACCGCAGTGTTCGCGTGTGTCTACGCGGACACTGGAGAGTTAATTGCTGTTGGGGGTTTTTAATGAGGGTAATGGTCATTCGCGGTCGAGCTGACGCGATATTTGGGACCATACCCCTTCAAGTCCCCCCAGTCTAGTGTTCCTTCCGTATGCGAGTCGCATGTGGGAGGGATACTGGACTATGTTGTCTAGGAGGTTAAGATTGTGCCATGCAGATGGCACCTTCTTTAAGTAGTAGGCCCTTTCGAGTGGATTGTTTCTTCCTTTGAGAAGGGTGCATGGTGAGCAAGTTCCGTCTGATGCGGAATTCTCAGTCAAGGACTTGACTCTATCTACCTTTTGCTGATGTCATCAGCCACCTGTTGGTGTTTCGGGCCAACCTTTGAGACGGTGACTGAAGGTATTAGCAGGGTTCGAACCAACCTTTGAGATCGTGACTGAAGATGTCTTCTTCAGTATAGTTGGAACCTCTGCGTTAGTTGGTGCAAAGTTGTAAGTACTTTGCTCAAGCTCTATGTTCAACAACTGGACATGTAACGATGATCCCTGTTTTGTGGGGTGTTCGTGTTCTCCAGTTAGCTTTCTAGTAACCGCACGTCCTCTGCGGTTTATCTCTCAAGTAACCGCACGTCCTCAGAGGTTTAGCTCTCTAGTAACCGCGCGTTCTTTGCGGTTACCTCGTTGCCGAACCTTGTTTGCCCTGTTTCTTTGAGGATCGTGGGGTAGTTGTGTTATTGTTGGCCGTGTTTGGTCGAACAATGTGAATCTGGACTATGGGCAGATAAACATGGTCATAGGCAGGGTTGTGCCCACCATTGTTTATTCTATGCGGTCCATAGGTGGGTAACTAGTCATAGGCAGACTTGTTACCGCTGTTCTGGAGCCACTTTCCTTCACGCTTTGGTGGAAAGTAGTTTCCCTGTAAGTAGCGTTGCCGGAAGAGATCGTTTTAGATACTTGGGAAGTTGGTTGAAACTCTTCCGTATTCGATTTGTAGCCACTTTCCTTCACGCTTAGTTGGAAAGCAGTTTTTCTTGAAATAGCTTTGCTCTTCCGCGTGGTGGCTTAGTTGTGGCTCTTCCGTAGCTACCGTTCGCATAGTTGCGGTTTGCAGCAACTACGTAAGAATGGTTGCGGTTTGCAGCAAAGAACTCGCTTCTAGAAGTCTTGTAGCCTGGATGTGGCTCTTGAAGGTTCAGGGGACAGGGTTGCTGATGTGCGGTTGCTCAGCATACTTGTCCTGTTCCTTAAGGAGAAGCTGTTTGCGTTCCCTCTGTGGTTGTGAACCGGAAACGAGGGTTTTGAAGCTTGAAGAAGCTTTCATGGGGTGCGGTTTACCGCATCCTGAGAAGCGGTTTTCGCAGTCCAAAGAACCGTGCTGGTTCTGAGTATCTGACACACCTGTGCGGGTTGGTGTGCGTCATCTCCGCATATTCCACGTGTGCTCGTGGATATGTGCGGATTATGACTTATACCCCTTTATATAATTTAAAGATATATATTTTTGCCTTTTTTGAGGGGTATGTAAAAAACGACATGCGGTATGGGTTATGGTGCGGTAAACCAGAGAAACCGCATGCCGCTTGTGTTTTGGATAAGGTTGTCGCTTTCTGTTGCCTACGTCACGATTGCACGTGTGGGTTGTTGAAGTTGGTAGGATTCTGACATGTGCTGATTTGAAAAGACGTTTACACTGACCGAGGTCATAACTGCACTGTAGCAGGGAGTGAAAAAGTCTTCTTTGTCAGGCGCGTGGGCGGCCACGCGCGCGTGATAACCGTCAGCGGAAAGGTCGCTGACCACGTGTCGCCTTGTAACTCGTCTATTTTGAACGTGTTGAGGCGGTTTACTGTATCGCATTTATTGCGATGAGTATATAAAGGGGGAACCGTTTGGTTTCTCCTTACTGTTCAAAATTTTCGAAAAATTTCTGTTGAGAGAGAGAGCATTCCCTTCGTCTTCTCCGATCAATCTGTCTTTTATTCCGGCAATCTTTTGAGTTTTCTGAGTTTTTCTTTAACTCGAAACTTCTGTTCTACATATTTCTGATAGCTGATCCATCTAACCCACATAATATGGAGGGTGAAAAACCTGAAGCATCTTCTCCGGTGGCCGGAGAAGAAGAAGATGATGGTGGCAGTGTTCCTGGTGGTGGCCTACCACCATTGAAGTGGTCGAGAGTTTCATTCGACCAACTGATGGCCAAGATTGAGATGCCTCACGAGTATGGGGCTGTTTATCCCCAAACTGGTGATACTGGTGCCTGTGCTCCGGCCGGTCACATCACCATGTGGGCCGAGTGTTTTACTGATGGTAACCTTCGTTTACCATTAACAGTTTTTGTTGCTCAGGTCTTGGAACATTACAAGATCCATATCTCCCAGATGAGTCCTTTTGGGATGATCCGTATTAGGCATTTTGAATCAACTTTTCGTGCTCTTGGTCTGCCGGTTACCGTTGAAAACTTCCGGGGGTTCTACCAGTTGACGGTGAACACCGGTTTCTTTTCCTTTAGAGAACGGTATGGAAGTATCAAGTTGATGACCCCTTCGAAGGGTATTACGAAGTGGAAGTGTAAGTTTTTCTACGTTAAAGCTGCCGCAGTTGTTGTGGAGATGAATATGCGGAACGTCAATGAGCCTATCCCTGCGGAGGATATTGCTATGCCTACCGCGGAGACTGCGGAGTGGTTCTCAAAGCTGAAACCCATTGAGCATAGGCAGCTGACCAACAATGAGTTGTGGGTGCTGCGGATGATGTTGACCATGCCTAAGAGGAATTTCACGCCTGTGGTGCGGGAGAAAACTGGTGGTAAGTGTTACCACTCTTTTGCGGTTTCTTTATTCCCGTGTTTGTTATTAATTTGGACATGTATTATCAGAAACTGTGGAAGTGTGGAAGATATTTGATCCAACTTTTACTGGCAAAGTTGATCTTATTTCGACTGCGGAAGGTAAAGGTTTTAACTTGACGATTGTCCCTCTCTTCCGCGTTGCTTCACGCGAGGTGATGACTGCACCCCTGCCGCAGGGCAAAGGTATTACTCATAACCTTTATTGCTTTACAAGGTTTGTTGCTGATATTCTATACGCAGGTACACTTGGGAACCTTGGTAAATTTGAGTCAAAGGGTGCCCCCAAAAGACATGCGGAGAAAAAGCATGTGGATAAACCTGGGCGGGGTCGCGGTGTGAAGAAACCTGATGTATCTGTTGTTCCGCCCTTGGTGAAGCAAGCAGCAGGTATCTCTTGTTCTCATTTCCGCAGATATACCGATTACGTGGTAGTATCTGACACCCTAGAGGGCTTGGGTGTTCCAGGTGTTGGTGCGGCCACCGGTGGAACCAATGCGGGTTCAAAACCGGGTGATGAAAAGAAGAGAAAGGCGGAGGATGCTGGTGACGCTGGTAGGGGAAAGAAGCCGAAGATTCAGACCAGGCGCAAGCCTTTTGTCATACCAAGGAAGCCTGCGGTTGTTTCTGGTATGTGACGCATGACTAACAAATATTTCGTGCTTATACTTGGTTCTTTAAAGTATTTCTGTGTTGATTTCAGAGCCGCAAGATGAAGGGTTCTTCGACTTTGATGCTCCTCCTCCCCCTCCCCCGCCCGACACTGCTGCGGGTGCGGGGGTTCATAAGGCTGTTACTCCCGACGCCTCTGTGCGGGGGGTGGACACTGGAAAGGGTCCCGCGGCTCAAATCCATGACACGGTTGATTCGAGTGATAATGTTATCACCCCAGAGGATACTGTTGATATGGATTTGAAGTTTGGTTACACCGGAAAGCCAAAGTCTCCTGTTGCCGAGAAGGCTTCCGGTTCCGGTGGTGGTGCGGGTTTTGTAGAGACTCCTATTCAACCTGAAGAGTCTGAATTGGAGTATTATTATCGCTCCTACACAGAAGACCGAGCTACGGCCTATCACCGGCCCCCGTGGACTGTATTGCAAGGGGATGATGTTACCGTTGACCCCTCCGCTTGTAGGGAGGTTTTGAGTGGTTTGGGCACTCCTTTTGAAGTCAACCGGGCCCGTGCCTTACCAAATGAAGCCCAGATTAACCAACTCTCCTCCCTGCTTGTTGGGAGTTCTGTAATGGCCAACACCATTATGGAAAACTATAAGGTGTTGACGCGCAGGGAGGAAGAGAATGTGCGGTTGCGTGCAGAGGCTGAGGAGTTGGTGAAGGTTGCACGTGAGGGTGCAGAACAGCTTGAGAGGGATAGAGCTGCGTTTGAGAAGCATAAGCAGACTGAAGAGTGGGCTGCAACTGCTGAGCTTAAACAGGTTCGTACCCTTGCAAAACTGCTGTCTGATGAGCGTAAGCGTTGGAAAGAAACCCTTTCTGCTGAACGCAAGACGCTATCTAATGAGCGCAAGACTTGGAAAGAATCTTGGGGTAAACAGAATGAAACTCTCTTTCATGTTCGTCAGGAGCTTATAAATGCCAAGGCAGCGATTTCTGCATTGGCTAAAGAGAAAGCTGAGGCCGTTGCGGCTGCTCGAGAGGCCAAGGAAGCAGAGGTTCGTCTTGCCAAGGCTCTGGAAGAGGCCCAGGAGGCGGAGGCTCGTGCTTCAAAGGCTCTTGAAGGGGCAAATGTTGACCGCACCAAGTTGAGCAAAACTATCTTGGACCTTCAGGTATAAGTTTATCCTAACTTTGAAATTGTCTCACAAGTTTGTTGATTCTTTTTGTATACTTCTGATTCCTTGTTTAAAAGGCTGAAGTGCGGACCCGGGGGGTCGCTATTGAGGAAATCTCTGCCCGTGCTGCTGAAACTGAAGTGCGGGCAAGAGAGGCTGAAGAGGCTAGGGATAGCCACGCTTCTTCACTTGAGTTGCTCAAGGCTGATCATGAATGGATGCGTATGCGCGGGATCGGGCATGTAAGTATCCGTTGCCTTGTTATTTTTGTAGGTTTGCCTTTGATAACCATTGTATTCATGTTTCGCAGATTGTTACTGCCATTCTTGACGCACCCGAGACCATAGCAGGTATTAACGAGATCAGGGAGCGTGCCCGGGATGCTGGTTTCAAAGCTGGCTACAACCGCTGTATCAGTCATTTGAACGTTGCAGCGCGTGGTGGGCTTACTGATGAGCGGTCTGGGTTTCATGGCGTGGACACTGAAGCGCTTCTTGCTGCTGCGGTTAAGGAGTTTAATGATACAACTCTCACAGATCTTGAAGAACTTGAAAAGTGTCTAGAAGCGGAGGATTATGTGGACCGCTTGCGAGTCTTATACGCTGATGAAGATGAAGATGAGGAAAAACCAGATGTTGAGGGCACGGATGATGTGGGCCCCAGTGGCACAAAGGAAGATTAGATTTGGCCTGCGTGCCTCTTTTGTTTCCTTATGTAACCGTTACAAAACTTTATGTAAATTCCTTGTGCACCGCGCAGGTGCAGGAATTTTTTGAATATAAAGAATTGTTTCAATTTTTACAAGTGTTTTTAGTACTTGCATGTTTGAATTTGTACGCGTTTAGTGTTACTGTAAGTAATACTAAATCTGTAATTGCCTTTTGCATATCTAGGTGATATGCAAGTATGAAGATTTGTCTCTGGCTAGACACACGGTATTGCCATTGCTTGCCTATTACAATAGTTGCGTGTGGTTACCATTCTGTGTGGGTATCACGAATGAAGATTTTGCTAATCTGTTTTTGTGTATACCTCAGAGTGGAACACGCATTTGTAATAGAAATAAATAAACAATATTGCATTGAATCGTGTATTTATTTATTTGCAAATGGCCTGCGGCCCAATAGATTACATGCAGAAAACATGGCTTACATATAACAGCGCCGAAGTTGCTGTGCGTTCCATGTGCGTGCGATAGTTTCGCCTTCTAAAGTTTGTAGTTTATACGCGCCTTTGCCCAGGACCTCTTGGATGAGGTACGGTCCTTCCCACTTGGGGGCAAGTTTGCCTGGGCGTTCTGCGTTGGATGCTTCGTTGTCACGAAGGACGTAGTCTCCCGGGTTGAAAGTACAAATGCGAACGCGTGCATTGTAGTACTTTTCCAACTTGGTTTTGTACTTGGCCTCGTTGATGGCAGCGTTTTCGCGCCTTTCTTCCAAGAGGTCTAAGTCAACCCTGCGTTCCTCATTGTTGTCCATCTTGTTGATGGCCAACATTCTAGGTGAGGGGAGGCCTACTTCCGCGGGGATCATCGCTTCAGTACCGTAGACCAGGCTGAAGGGGGTCTCGCCGTTGCTTGTTTTTGGGCTTGTTCTGTGAGCCCATAAAATACTTGGGAGTTCATCAACCCAGCCGCGTCTGGCTGTTCCCAACCGTGTTTTGATGCCTTCGACTAAGCTTTTATTGATACTCTCGACTTGGCCGTTCCCTTGCGGATGCGCCACTGAGGAGAATATGTGTTCAATGTTTAGCTCTTTTAGCCATTTTTGAAAGTCGTCGGCAGCGAAGTTGGTACCGTTGTCGGTGACGATGCACATTGGTAGACCGAAACGGCAGATGATATGTTCCCACACTAATTTCCTTGTTATCATAGCGGTGGTTGATGCCAGTGGCTTTGCTTCTACCCATTTTGTAAAGTAATCAACAGCTACTATGATAAATTTCACTGCTCCTGGTGCGTCCGGGAATGGTCCCACCACATCGATTGCCCATTTTTGGAATGGCCATGCGGTGGTGACGGGGATCAATTTATTCTTGGGACGCAAGGTCTTGGGAGCATGTCGCTGACAATTGAAACACTTGCGTAAGACTTTGACTGCATCCAGGTGCATGCCCGGCCAATAGTACCCGGCGTTCATGATTTTGGCCACCACCATGCGTGGTCCTGCGTGTATGCCACATATCCCCTCGTGAATTTCTTTGATAAGGTATGTGGCATCTTGGGGGTTGACGCATCGTAGGAGTGGCCCCAGGTATGATTTACGGTATAAGATACCGTCTCCCATTTGGTAATGACACGCTTTGTGTTGCAATTTGCGTGCCTCTGCTTTGTTTTCGGGAGTAACACCTGATTGTAAGTATGCGATGAGCGGTGTCATCCAGGATGTTGTACCGTACTGGATGACATTGACTTGGCGCAGGGGTACTGAGGGATTTTGCAGAATTTCGATGCGTACCTCTTTTGCCAGGTGTTGGAAGCTGGTGGACGCAAGTTTTGATAGTGCGTCCGCGGGTTTATTTTCGCTCCTGTTGATGTGGCGAATATTGAAGGAGGTAAACTTTGACTTCAGTTGCAAGGCTTGTTCGAGGTAGAGGATCATGATATCCCCTCTTGCGGCATAGTCACCGCGTATCTGCCCTGCAACTAGTAGTGAATCGACGTGTGCTTCCAAATGTTTGACGTCGAGTTTTATTGCTAAACGCAACCCTGCCAGTAGAGCCTCATACTCCGCTTCGTTATTCGTACTTTCGAAATCGAGGCGTATTGCGTAGGTTAGCTCTTGCCCATCGGGGCTGACAAGTCGCAAACCTGCGCCAGAACCATCTTCGTTGGATGCACCATCTGTGAATAATGCCCAGGTTTCTGTGGAGGATGGTTGTGATACAGGGTTTTGTTCTTCTTCGCATTCTTGGATGCGGTTTGCTGGTATTTCAGCGACGAAGTCAGCCAAGACCTGGCCTTTGATTGCGGGGCGTGGCTTATAGTTCAGTGAAAGCGCGCCCAGCTCGATTGCCCATTTTGCTAACCTCCCAGAGATGTCGGGTTTTGATAGGATCGGGCCGATCCTATAGTTGGTTAACACTGTGATGACGTGGTTTGCAAAGTAACGTCGTAAACGTCTCGATGCGTGCACTAGTGCCAGTACCAATTTTTCCATGATGGAGTACCTTGTCTCTGGGTCGTTGAGCATTTTGCTGATGTAGTAGATGGGTGTTTGGACTCCTTCCCGCTCCACTATAAGTACCGCGCCTACCGCGTTGTCCGCGGCAGACAGGTATAAGATAAGTGGCTCATCTTTTCGTGGTGCGGTTAAAGTTGGGAGCTGGATCAAACACTCTTTCATTTCCCGGAAAGCTTTTTCGGCCTCTGCGGTCCATTGGAATTGTTCCTTTTTTAGACAGCTCCGCAGGGTCTTGATGAAAGGGTAAGACTTAGTTGCATGGTTGGCTAAGAATCTATTGAGTGCGGCTAGCCTACCGGCTAGTCGTTGCATTTCCTTCATCGTAGAAGGCGATGGCATGCGCTCGATCGCCTGAACTTTTTCCGGGTTCACCTTGAATCCATCTTTGGTTACGATGAATCCAAGGAATTTGCCTTCTTCCATTCCAAACGAGCATTTCCCTGGGTTGAGCTTCATGTTAACGCTTCGCAGAGTTTGGAATGTTCTTTCGATGTCGTCGAGCATGGTGTTTTCCTCCATGCTCATGACGACCAGGTCGTCCATATAGATTTCGACACTTTTGCTGATTTGACCGCGAAAGGTGTCGTTCATCAACTTTTGATAGGTTGCGCCCGCGTTGCGCAGCCCGAACGGCATTTTGGTGTAGCAGTAATTCCCGATAAGAGTGCGGAATGCCGTTTTATCTTCATCATCGATTGCCATTTGTACTTGGTGATAGCCTTTGTAACAATCGAGGAAGCACTTCCATCGAAATGGTGCGAGGTTATCGACCTTCTCGTCGATCTCTGGAAGTGCGTAACAATCCTTGGGGCAGGCTTTATTGAGGTCTTTGTAATCGACACACATGCGCCAGCCCCCGCTTGGTTTTTCTACCATGACTGGGTTGGACAGCCAAGTCTGGTATTTCACTTCTCGCAGGATGCCTGCAGAGAGCAGTTCCTGTACCTGCTCTTCCATCGCCGCGTTTTTTACTGATCCAAGGTGGCGTTGGCCTTGGATCACAGGTTTGATACCCGGCATGGTATTCAAGAAGTGTTGCGCAATTGCGCGTGGTACCCCTGTCATATCTGCGGGTTTCCATGCGAAAATATCTTGGTTCCTGAAGAGTAGTTGCTTCAGGCGCTCTCTGATGGTAGGTGTTAAGGCATGGCCCAACGTAACCGTTTGTTCTGGGTGCCTTGCATTAAGCACCCATTTTTCTGGTTGCGTTTTAGGGGTGGGCCTTGCTACCTTCGTCGGACGCAGTTCGTCCGTAGACATGACTTCTCTTTGGGCGTATATTATCGCGACCCCCGTTTCGGTTGGAAAACCGATGGCAGAGTGGGGGACGGATGTTATCATATTGAAGTCACCTTGGGACTCCCTCCCGAGAATTACGTCATACTTTGAGGTGTGAGGTAAAACCATGAAGTTCACCTCCTCCGTCCTTGTGTGCCTTCCGTTGGTAAGGCGCACAGGGAAGGTAATTTGTCCCAGGGGGAATACGGTTTCCCCTGAAAACCCCGCCAACGGGTAGTCCGCTGGCTGCAGTCGATCTTTGTCTTCTTGATCAAACTGGTTGAAGCACTGCTCGTATATAATATCGGACGTACTGCCCGGGTCGATGAACAACCGTTCGGTGCAGTAGTGAGCTAGGTGCCCTGTGAAAACCACGGCGCGCCTATCGCGCGGTCCGCCTCGGACTTTTGGAAAGACGACTTGCTCGTCCTTCCAGTCATTGTCCGGTCTTCTCGCCGCCTTACGCGGTCTTCCTTTTCCTCCATTGATCATGTGGGTAGAGGCCACGTACATGGCTCTTTTACCCGTGGAGGTGCCCTCGTTGTGGGGAGTGATGCGCTTGGTAGCTTTTTGTGCGCCTGTCAACAGGTGTTGCAGTTTCCCCTCCTTTAGGGCTCGCTCAATCTCCAGTCGGAGACTGATGCAGTTGTTCGTGGTGTGGCCCGAGTCCTTGTGATACTCGCAGTAGAGTGCGGGATCTTGATTCTTTTTGGACTTCATTGGTTGGGCCGGTCTCAGGAATTGCGCATCCGTGAGGAGGACGTCGCTTGGCAACTGGTTGATCTCGGTCCAGTTGCGGTCCCGAGACTCTTTCTTTGACGCCCGGTTTTCTCGTTGGGCGTTGATTGTAGCCCTTGCGTCGGGCTGGTTGTTCCGGGGGACATATGGCTTGGAATCGCTGCCGCGATTCCATGTGTCCCTGTTGCGCTTATTGCTGCGCTTGGATTCTTGGCGGGAAGACTGGCCTTCCGCTAGGGGTTGTGCCTTTGACATGTGCGGTCTGAGAGACCGCTGAGTTTGGGTATATGTTTTGACCTTAGCCATGACATCTTCCCACTTCTTAGGCAAGCCGTTACCGCCAGAAATATTCATAACCATTTGTTCGTCTTTAACTGCAACAATGAAATGGTTACGTGCCATCTGGTTGTCAACGTCGCCTATCTCTAGGATCTCTTTATTGTAACGGACAACGAATGCGTCGAGCGATTCATTGTCTCTGCGCCAGATGTTCATGACGTCCATTGAATCACGTTCATGGCGTCGTTGCTGGCTAAAGTGCGCGGGGAACTTTTGTTGTAAGTCCTCGAATGAGGTCAGTGACCCTGGTGGCAGAGAATCGAACCATACCCTGGCCAGACCTGTTAGGGTCTGTGGGAAAAAATGGCACCAGGTAGGTTCGTCCCACTTACCGTTGCACCCAGCGCCGACGAAGATGTTGTTGTGATCATCTGGGTCGGTCGAGCCGTTGTATTTCCCAATGTTCAATGGGAATTTTGTGGTGGTGACATCGGCGTTGGCGATCTCTGGGACAAATTTAGAGTTTTCGGCCGCAGATTTCGGCCTATAAGGTTTGCCCTGCTGGCGCTTTGCAGCGCGGAGGTATGTAGTGCGGGGTTGAGTGGGAGGAACATAGTTGCGTCCTCCTGGTCTGCTATTAGTGGAATGGGACTCCCCGCGGTATGTACCGTCATCTGGATCGGTATGACCATATCCTTCACGGTGGGACTGTGGTCCCAAACGACTATGAATGTTTGTGTTGCGGCGTATTGTAGACTGCCGCCTTCTTTCTTCTTGAGAGCCTAAACGGCTATGTACGGAGTCCCTGCGGCGGGACCCGTATGAGGAATCGTCCTCATTGATTGTGCGGACATCACAATAGGAGGAGCCGCGGTCCTCCTGCCTGCTTCTGGAGGCTGGATGTGTGGGGGCCCTGTCGTCGTATCGTAAAACACGACCGGCAGGTGTTCGCGGTATCGGGGTAGGTTCGATACCTCCTTGTTCGTCTGCACAAGCTCTGTTGTACGCTGCGGCCAGAAGGGCCGCTTGTTGGTCATACCAGGTATGAGGGTTCATGCCTGTAGGTATGACAGCAGCGTATTGTGACAGATCGTGTCCAAACGTAAGGGATGCGCCCCCTTGCGCTGATGTGCCAATGTGTTGGGCATTTGGGCCTAGGGGAATGGTTCCCGCAGGCCCTTGGTTTGCGGGGTGTAAGTTGTCCCCGGTAGTGTTGTTTTGACGATCAGACATCTTTGGAAAGAAAATGATGATTGGAAAAAAAGTGCTAAGAGTAGCGGTGGGCGCCAATGATGAAACAATGGTTAACCGGACAGGGTTAACTCACTGATCTCGTCAAGAGGGTTAATCCCTTCTTTCCGAGGATTGCTGGCTGGATCGTCTGGTGGTGGGTTTCCTGCACAAGGAAACAAACCGTGACTCGTAACAAGGAGGATGGGGTGGGGGGTGCTCCTTGTTACCACTCTCCGGCGTGAGAATCAGTAATTTGCTTGGGAAGCAAAGTATGATAGTAGTAGTATTGAGAGAGTTGAGAAGTGATCCCTCAAACCTGGTTTGGGGTGAGTATTTATAGCCGAGGAGTGAAGGAGGGTAGTTGAGTAGCTAGTCTGACATCGCACAGCTATTTGCAGGTGTGTCAGACCTCTCGGATATTGTGGTGATGCCACGTCCTGCTGTGGTGTCAGACTGTTGTACATACGTGGGCCAGTAGGCGACTGTTCTCAGTGCCACTTGCACTGTGGTGTCAGACCCACTTGCCTTGTAGGCAGGATGCGGTGCCAAGCCGCATCGCTGCTTGCGGTCATTGATGTTGTTCCCGCATTGGTTGTTCCATCCATGATTTGCGCGGGATGCGGTGTTGTGCCGCATCGCCTGTCGAGTGACTGTTACTGTTGTCCAGATCCCTTGTCGTGACGAAAATGTTCATAGGATGCGGTGCGAGGCCGCATCGCTATGCGTAACATTAGTTTCCGTCCCTAAGGTAAGTCTTCTCATCAATGGACAGATTGGACCGCAGTGTTCGCGTGTGTCTACGCGGACACTAGAGAGTTAATTGCTGTTGGGGGTTTTTAATGAGGGTAATGGTCATTCGCGGTCGAGCTGACGCGATATTTGGGACCATACCCCTTCACCGCCCCTGATTATACGAGTGCAAAAAATTATAACCATTAGGACCAACTCTGTAATTATTGAAGCCTTTGGACCAACGCTGCAATATCTGTAAACCACAGAGACCAACCAGATATTTAACTGTTATAAGCATGTTAGGCAAGTTGATAGGTTGTAAAATAATGGCACGGGTTAGTAAATCAACCTATTTAATTAAAAAGATTAAACATGCCAACTCCACACACATATACATAGCTTAAGTGAAAACTATAGATATCATTTTTAACTTAGTTTTGTTAAGAAACATGTTTAAAAGAGTTAATTACGTTTTTTGTCCCTATGGTTCGCTAAAAACAACTATTGCTGTCCATTAGTTTAAAAATTACCAAAACAGCACTAGTATTTTCACTTTTGTAACAATTACCGTACAACCCTGTTAACTTCATCCAATTTGCCGGTCAGTTTTTGTTGAAAAGACTAAAATACTCCTCTTTTAAAAGACAATATATAAACAAATGAGTTAATTACGTTTTTTTGACCCCGTGGTTTGTTGAAAATAAGCATTACAATTCATTAGTTGAAAATTGTCAAAATAGTACCGATACTCTTTTAGCAATACCTCTCATTTAAAAAATAATATATATAAAATCTCTCTCTCTCTCTCATCCATTTCCCTTTCATGTTGCCACAATCAGCAACCACTACCACCTATTCCCTTCGAGTTAACCCAGTTGACAACTGAGTTGGGGTAAACCGCATACCAACAATGGCGGAGCTCAGTGTAAAGTGCCCCCCCCCCCCTCAAATGTTTCGGTTAGATGTGTAAAATTTCCTATTTTTGTTCGAAAATTTTAAAATTATATAGGATTGTCCCCCCCCCCCCCCCCCAATTATTTAGCCTAAATATTTTTATAGTATATAAATTGGGTCCCGTGACTTTTCGCCCTCTCAGAACTTTTGGTCAAGCTCCGCCACTGCATACCAACTCGTCCAACCCACACTCGCATCTTCATGAGTTGACACGTAAATCAACAAACCACCCACAAGACTCGACATGTCTTTCATCGAAACTCTCCAGCAGTGGTTCCAAGTCTTAGCAATTTTGCGTAAATTGGATGGGATTACTGGAGATGGACAATAATTGTTACAAAAGTGAAAGTATCCGTACTATTTTAACAATTTATAAACTAACGGTTATTTTCAACAACTATAGGTTACAAAAAACGTAATTAACTTTCACCAAAAACCTAATGGTAAATTGGATGGGTTTAACTGTTGGGCCTAATATTTGAGATTGATGTATCATATATAACTAATCGGCTATGGTTTATGAGTGTGGGATGATTTGGGTTAGTTCATATTAGTTGTTGAGCCGTAAAAGAAAATTTTTGACCGTGTCTAGGTCATGTGGGCTAGGCCGGTCTATGGGGAGCCCATATGGGGCATGGGCTATCTAGAGTATTCAAATTTGTTTTTAGCTCATTTGTTAGGTTAGCAAGTTTTGACTTTTGAGAGTCACTTTGAGAGAACCTCTAGAGAGAGAGTTAGACATAAGGGTGTAAGGAGTGGTTAAACACTTTGGAGTGGTAAACTAAAAAACCGACCAATCAGAGCGCGTCATGTCAATCAGGCAAAAGTGTTTAAACTTTGCTGAAAAGTGTTGGCAATGGTTTAAACACTTGCTGAAGTGGTAAACTTTTTTTTTTGTGCACTATTTTATTTAATATTAATAAATGTAGAATAAATACATTAAATTAAAAAACAAGAAACTTTCATAAATTAAATTAAAAACATCAAAATTACACTAAATTAAAAAACAATAAAATTACATTAACTTGAAACAATTTAAACTAGTCTTCGTCGGAATCGACCAAAAGGTGGGGTAAATCTTGACTTGCGAGATGATCTATGAGATCGTGTTTTAGTCTCCAATGCGTGTCTTCATCCATCAACTCGCCCAACGCCGTATCGTCTAGAGCGGGCTCGACCGGAGGATCCCGAATGTGCACCGGTGCTATCGCCTTACCTTCATCTTTCAAAATCATGTTGTGTAAAATAATACACGTGTACACGACACTCCTAATTTTTTTAACGGATTTTGCTCGCATCGGTCGACTCAATACACCCCATTTCGCCTTCAAAACACCAAAAGCCCGTTCGACGTCTTTTCTTGCCGCCTCATGTTGCCTCTTGAATTTCTTTTGGTCTACTTCGTGAGGGTAAGGGATCGACTTCACAAACACGGACCACGAAGGGTAGATTCCATCCACGAGCAAATAACCACGTTTGTATAAATGGTTGTTAACGTAAAATGGACATTTTGGCGCGGTTCCATTTCGTTCCGTTAAAAATAACGGAGATTGTTGTAGAACATTGATATCGTTTTGAGAACCCGGTGGACCGGCAAAAGCATGCCAAAACCATAAGTCTTGAGAAGCAACCGCTTCGAGCATAACAGTCGGGTATCGATGATCTCCTCGCATATATTGGCCTCGATACTCTGTCGGACAAAATCGCCAAACGAAATGGGTGCAATCAAGGCTACCGAACATACCTGGAAGGTGATGTTTTTCCTCATGAGCTTGGTATAAAAGTGCCATGTCGTGGCTTGTCAGTCTACGTAAGAACTCTGGACCGTATATTTTGCAAACCGTGTCGCAAAAATAGTCTAGGCACTCGCGGGAAGTTCTTTTGGCCATATGCAAGTACTCGTCGTTCTCGTCTGGAGTGTTACCAGTTGCGAGCTGTTTAATAGCCGATGTCACCTTTTGCAACGGCGTAAAGCCCTTCCTACCTCGCGCATCGGGGGCCTCTTCAAACCACGGGTCGTTCTCTTCCACATCGGCCACAATTTTTAGAAACAAACGTTTCGACATACGGAACCTATGCCGAAACATATCTTCGTTGTACTTCGGGTCTTCGACAAAATAATCCGCCATGAGTGTCTCATGCCCCTCCTCACGTTGACGTTCAATATATCTCCTTCGGTTAGATGTGCCCGTGTCTTGAAGTTCGGCTTCTTCGATGAGATTTTGAAAAAAAAGAATGTTACTATCGGATGAATCGTCGCTACTCATGGGTGGGAACCATAACGGGAGTTCATCCGCCATTTTGTTTTGTAAATGTTTGGGAAGAATTGGTGGTATTTTTTGGTTTGGTTGGGTATATATTTGAAGGTATTTGGTTATGGTTTGGTTTGATATTTATAGTTTAATTTTTTAAAGAAAAAATAATTTTTTTTTATTTGTAACGGTAATATTACCGTTAATACTTGGCCCACATTCCAAACATCCTTCTTCCCCGCGTCGGCAAGCTGTCCCCGCCCCTTTAACTTTGCCGATCGGTAAAGGGGTCGGCGGCGGTGTTCCCGCTCGGCAAACCGAGTTTGCCGCCCCCCTTTACCGCCCACTCCGGACACCCTAAAGAGATTTTCTTGTATCAGATAAATTCATAGTTCATGTTATAATCGTATGCAAGGTATTGAAAAATATTTCTTTGTGTTTTTTATCGTTGCAACTATTTGATTACGCCAATCAGTTGTACTTATGTTTGACGCCCCGCTTGCGGTATGCGCATATAATGTATATATGTGTGGGCCATCGGGGGGCAAAAGTGAAAGTGCACTAATTTTAACGTTATTTTACTAATTTCGTGAAAATAACGTTAAAAGCTGAGGACGGTTAATCATGCATCATGTGGTGGCGTTGATAGCTGAAAGACAAAAGGGTAAATGCACTAATCGGTCTTTGTCCCGATTGCTGAGTGTTATGTGCCTTATGTCCAAGGCTTGATGCAAAACTACTATCGAGTCGGGGGTCTCACTGGAAGCAGCCTCTCTATTCCTACGGGGTAGAGGTAAGGCTGTCTACATCTTACCCTCCTCAGACCCTACCTTTGCTTTGCTATTGGTGGGATTTACTGAGTATGATGATGATGATGATGATGAGTTGTACTTATGTTTGTTGTTATTTTTTTAACTACTTAAGAGGCCACAACCAGGCACATCACACACCGACAACTAAACTATTTAAAGATGTTTTAACATTTTAACTTATGTTTATTGTTATTTTTATAATTCTGTAGTTAAAAAACTAAAAAAAAAAAAAACTTGAAATTAAAGAGAACACATAAACAAAGTAAAGGATATTACGAAAATGATTATCTTTTTTTTTTTTTCTTATAATATAACAGCCTTTGAACCTGAAAATTGTTTATTATAATAAATAGAAAATCTGGAGAGTAAGTAATTACACTTTATATGGTTTCGAATCGGGAATCTCAGGGCCGTAGTGAAGCATTGCTCTGTCATTCGAGCCGATCAAAAGCTTCAAAATCAGGAAGCTACACTACGTGATTTGGAGAGAATCGGGGATCAAACAAAAAAGAAAATAGGATGGATCAGGGGATGAAAGCTCGGGGTCGCGCGGGAACACTGTCTCGTCCACATCGGCCCCAACAACTTTTTTCAAGGTTCGGAAAGCGTATCGTGTTATCATGTATATTTTTACCTTTATAAGTTACAACTAAAATGCATGAAATTATCTTAGTTTATCTTTGGGTGTTATTATAACTCATTTAGATGTACAACTTGACCATATGTTTTTTTTTGTGAGTTGTTTTTCTTCAAAAGTAAGTCACTTTGTAAACTACAAAATATATATAGCTAGAGGGCGAAACTCACATGTTGCGGTGAGGGTTTTAAAACTTTTAAGACCGGGTTTCGGCGATTTATATATTAGTATTCACCTCGTAAAAGAAAATTTATGTCAAAACATTAATAAGAATAATCACATTGCAATGGAAAAATTGGAATTTATAAAATATTATATTTTAAAAGTCTTAAGAAGAAAAAGAAATCTTTTTGTTCTCGTGATTTTCTTTATCACATTTTAAAGTGATGTCTAGCGTATATGGCTATTGATATGTACCATATCTAGCTTTAAAAATTAGCATATCTAGCATTAAAACAACAAATTTCATTTAAAAATATATATAAAAAAACACCCAAATCTAGTGATATCTTTAGTTAAAATCGTACTTTGAAGATTGAAAGGTACACACGGGTCATTAACTGAGAGTGGCATGTGAGTATGCCAGTGCACCATCCATATCTCAAATGGGTAGGGACCCATGCCTTTGTATTTTGTAATTCCACCAAAATTTTCTGAACATGTAGTTTGCAAAATTAGTGTATATTTTAGGCCAAAAAACCAGACCGCACTCCTTGAAAATATCATTAAACACCTCATCCGCACCCCCAACAAATAATTTCTGGGTCCGCCACTGCTGTTTGGTGTGGGGCTCGTCCTCGGTGTGGCGACGGACCGGAACACTGCCCCTCGGGTCGTCCCTGTCCAGGCCAAGACGATGAAGACAACCCACTTCTTTATACTAACACACACACATATATATAGAGAGATAGTTGCTCATCCTCACACCTTAGGCAGGGCCGTCTCAAAAAATGTTCGAAAATCTTTTAGGCCCTGTACGAAAGAAAATACGGGCCCCTTAAGTATAAATTTTTAAAAAGAATATATATGAAAAGATTTAAATATATGAAAACGAATTAATGTCATTTGAATCAACACAAATCATTTAATGTAACTTGAAAAAATTAGGCAATTATTGTCATTTGCATTTAATAAATAGATAAGAAAGATAAAGAAAAACAAAACTAAGGACTTTCAAACCACCAAAACAAGTGCTTCAGGATGGTATTTTTCCGATTCATTATGTATATATACTAGGTTATCACCCGCAAGCTTCGCGGGCTGGAAAATTTAATTTAGATTAATCGAATTATTAAATAAAATAAAAAGACATGTTTTGAAATATTATTATGTTTTATAATTGTTTTGAATTGTCAATTATAGTTGAGATAATTTTAATGTATGTATGATGTGTGACGATAAATGTATATTAATTAAATAAATATATATTAATTATTATAAGGGTGTACAATCCATGAATTTTCGAATTCGTTTATATATGATTATTAAACTTAAACTTTAATATATGCCAAGAACTTTACCTTTTTGGAAGCCATTTGGACCACACAAACAATTCTGATTCAATCAATCAATGACCTGAAGCACTGTTGGTTCAATATTGTTTGCAAATTCCTAACCTCGTTTTTTGAATCTATTGACCGGTTCCTCATCCACGCCCAATTTAAGTTCATGCCACCGGAATCATGATTTAGTCTTGCCGAAACCACACACCTCTTTCCTTTTCTAAACTGAACAACAATGCGTAAACATCTCGAACGCCACCAAAAACTGACCACACATCATTCCTAAACATCACTGTTAATTGAAAATCCAAAAGTAAAACGGACTGGAACTAAAGAAAACATGCCACAACAACCAACTGATTCATCCCCGGCTTGTCCTTCTCTATGTTGGGCTCATCAAAATCCGATCAGAGTAATTAATCAAAATACAAAGCCGTAATTCTCCATAAATACAATCAACAGATTCTTTACTCAACCCCATTAAAGATTCACCTTGCGGACTCAAAATATACACAAACTGTCATAACTTCCTAATCACACTGTTTGACATATACATACCAGCATATACTAATTAAATAGACATTGATTTACATAATAATAAATATCAATGTTTCTTTATTTGATGCTAAGTTTAATTTACAACATTCATCGCATATCAAGAAAGCCAGTAATGGAGTCCCAATCCTTGTACCCCACACAAGATGCTTGGTTTAAAAAACCAAACACACGCACAGGTAATCGTATGCACTACCATAACAACAATTAACAAATTTCGAATTCATTTATGTATGATTATTAAACTTAAACTTTAATATATGCCAAGAACTTTACCTTTTTGGAAGCCATTTGGACCACACAAACAATTCTGATTCAATCAATCAATGACCTGAAGCACTGTTGGTTCAATATTGTTTGCAAATTCCTAACCTCGTTTTTTGAATCTATTGACCGGTTCCTCATCCACGCCCAATTTAAGTTCATGCCACCGGAATCATGATTTAGTCTTGCCGAAACCACACACCTCTTTTCTTTTCTAAACTGAACAACAATGCGTAAACATCTCAAACGCCACCAAAAACTGACCACACATCATTCCTAAACATCACAGTTAATTGAAAATCCAAAAGTAAAACGGACTGGAACTAAAGAAAACATGCCACAACAACCAACTGATTCATCCCCGGCTTGTCCTTCTATATGTTGGGCTCATCAAAAACCGATCAGAGTAATTAACCAAAATACAAAGCCGTAATTCTCCATAAATACAATCAACAGATTCTTTACTCAAACCCATTAAAGATTCACCTTGCGGACTCAAAATATACACAAACTGTCATAACTTCCTAATCACAGTGTTTGACATATACATACCAGCAAATACTAATTAAATAGACATTGATTTACATAATAATAAATATCAATGTTTCTTTATTTGATGCTAAGTTTAATTTACAACATTCATCGCATATCAAGAAAGCCAGTAATGGAGTCCCGATCCTTGTACCCCACACAAGATGCTTGGTTTAAAAAACCAAACACACGCACAGGTAATCGTATGCACTACCATAACAACAATTAACAAATTTCGAATTCGTTTATGTATGATTATTAAACTTAAACTTTAATATATGCCAAGAACTTTACCTTTTTGGAAGCCATTTGGACCACACAAACAATTCTGATTCAATCAATCAATGACCTGAAGCACTGTTGGTTCAATATTGTTTGCAAATTCCTAACCTCGTTTTTTGAATCTATTGACCGGTTCCTCATCCACGCCCAATTTAAGTTCATGCCACCGGAATCATGATTTAGTCTTGCCGAAACCGCACACCTCTTTTCTTTTCTAAACTGAACAACAATGCGTAAACATCTCAAACGCCACCAAAAACTGACCACACATCATTCCTAAACATCACAGTTAATTGAAAATCCAAAAGTAAAACGGACTGGAACTAAAGAAAACATGCCACAACAACCAACTGATTCATCCCCGGCTTGTCCTTCTATATGTTGGGCTCATCAAAAACCGATCAGAGTAATTAACCAAAATACAAAGCCGTAATTCTCCATAAATACAATCAACAGATTCTTTACTCAAACCCATTAAAGATTCACCTTGCGGACTCAAAATATACACAAACTGTCATAACTTCCTAATCACATTGTTTGACATATACATACCAGCAAATACTAATTAAATAGACATTGATTTACATAATAATAAATATCAGTGTTTCTTTATTTGATGCTAAGTTTAATTTACAACATTCATCGCATATCAAGAAAGCCAGTAATGGAGTCCCGATCCTTGTACCCCACACAAGATGCTTGGTTTAAAAAACCAAACACACGCACAGGTAATCGTATGCACTACCATAACAACAATTAACAAATTTCGAATTCGTTTATGTATGATTATTAAACTTAAACTTTAATATATGCCAAGAACTTTACCTTTTTGGAAGCCATTTGGACCACACAAACAATTCTGATTCAATCAATCAATGACCTGAAGCACTGTTGGTTCAATATTGTTTGCAAATTCCTAACCTCGTTTTTTGAATCTATTGACCGGTTCCTCATCCACGCCCAATTTAAGTTCATGCCACCGGAATCATGATTTAGTCTTGCCGAAACCGCACACCTCTTTTCTTTTCTAAACTGAACAACAATGCGTAAACATCTCAAACGCCACCAAAAACTGACCACACATCATTCCTAAACATCACAATTAATTGAAAATCCAAAAGTAAAACGGACTGGAACTAAAGAAAACATGCCACAACAACCAACTGATTCATCCCCGGCTTGTCCTTCTATATGTTGGGCTCATCAAAAACCGATCAGAGTAATTAACCAAAATACAAAGCCGTAATTCTCCATAAATACAATCAACAGATTCTTTACTCAAACCCATTAAAGATTCACCTTGCGGACTCAAAATATACACAAACTGTCATAACTTCCTAATCACATTGTTTGACATATACATACCAGCAAATACTAATTAAATAGACATTGATTTACATAATAATAAATATCAATGTTTCTTTATTTGATGCTAAGTTTAATTTACAACATTCATCGCATATCAAGAAAGCCAGTAATGGAGTCCCGATCCTTGTACCCCACACAAGATGCTTGGTTTAAAAAACCAAACACACGCACAGGTAATCGAATGCACTACCATAACAACAATTAACAAATTTTGAATTCGTTTATGTATGATTATTAAACTTAAACTTTAATATATGCCAAGAACTTTACCTTTTTGGAAGCCATTTGGACCACACAAACAATTCTGATTCAATCAATCAATGACCTGAAGCACTGTTGGTTCAATATTGTTTGCAAATTCCTAACCTCGTTTTTTGAATCTATTGACCGGTTCCTCATCCACGCCCAATTTAAGTTCATGCCACCGGGGTCATGATTTAGTCTTGCCGAAACCACACACCTCTTTCCTTTTCTAAACTGAACAACAATGCGTAAACATCTCGAACGCCACCAAAAACTGACCACACATCATTCCTAAACATCACTGTTAATTGAAAATCCAAAAGTAAAACGGACTGGAACTAAAGAAAACATGCCACAACAACCAACTGATTCATCCCCGGCTTGTCCTTCTCTATGTTGGGCTCATCAAAATCCGATCAGAGTAATTAACCAAAATACAAAGCCGTAATTCTCCATAAATACAATCAACAGATTCTTTACTCAACCCCATTAAAGATTCACCTTGCGGACTCAAAATATACACAAACTGTCATAACTTCCTAATCACACTGTTTGACATATACATACCAGCATATACTAATTAAATAGACTTTGATTTACATAATAATAAATATCAATGTTTCTTTATTTGATGCTAAGTTTAATTTACAACATTCATCGCATATCAAGAAAGCCAGTAATGGAGTCCCAATCCTTGTACCCCACACAAGATGCTTGGTTTAAAAAACCAAACACACGCACAGGTAATCGTATGCACTACCATAACAATTAACAAATCTCCATTTTTTTCTTATAAATTCTACACTACATATAATTATAGTCGAAACACATTGAAAACTCAAGCATTTCCCAAGAGACTTGTGGTATAGCTGAGTCGGGTGTGGTCTTTTGTAACCTTCACAAGTCCAAGCACACAGGTCAATGTTCATTTGACTCGACCTTACAACCTCAAAGATCCAAAGTAGTATTTCTATCCGTATAATGTGACAAAATTAAATATAGCATAACTAAGACAGTCGATTTCCCTTAACCGATTCAGCCTAAAATGAAAAAAAGACAATCAAAAGCAAAGACACATACCTGTTTCTTATATGCAAGTGAATTTGCAGGATCCAAAAGCAATAGGACGTAAATAGGCATCTGAAAACAAAAGACAAACATATAGCATTATTGTCAAAAAGAAATTACACTCCACTTTTGTTTTTTTTACGTTCAACCCTACTACTTGTCAAGGCACTATATCTCCAAATCTATCAACATAAGGAACATAAGTATTTATTTATCAACTTCCTATATATATAATAATTCATACTTTGACAAAGAAAAGTCAATGGTTGCAAGAACCATGAATCTAATAATAAATCAAGTCTATCAAAATCGGGAACTGATACGTTAGAAGCAACTGGTTGATATAGAATCCTCGTATTATTTGATTTAGTTGGGAGTAACAAAATGTCTTCAATTTGAAAGGGAACTGTTACAATATAAAGCATAAGTTACTTTCATATGCAGATGTCACAAAGGACCTAAAGTGCAATCCAAAGATACTACCTTAATACTTTTTATCGCTTTTACACGATGCATTATGACTTAAGATATTATCTTTATGTGATAACAAAAATTACATTATGAGGTGTCTTAATGAACCCAACATCATTTTTCACATTCACTAATTTTCTATTCTACTTTCTACATTAATGAAATTATAAGTTTTAAAACATGATAAATTTTACAAAACAAAGCCTTCATTTTTAGATGCCAGAAAAAGACAGCGCTCCATGAAACAACAAAAGTAAAAACTACAAAACTGCATACAAACCTCAGAGTGTCAAATCTTATTAAACAAAATTAACACCTAAAGCTTTTCAAATCAAGCCCACCATCTTCCATTGCATAGTGGTAAACAATCTAACAAAGTGCATCACGTTAAATTTTAATTTTTAATTCCATTTTTCTGATAAATAATGTGTTACTGCATGAATGAGTCATCTATTGTCTTTCATGTTAAGCGATTTATCCACCCCCTCCCCTTTAATGATTTGGCATTAATTTTATCTACATTTTTCTTCAATATAAACAATTCTAGTGGTGAAGATCAAGTAAGCCTCAACCAAAATAGTGCATATATTCTTATTCAACTGATGACCAAGAACGACAAAATAAAAAAAAATGAGACAAAATTAAGAAGCACATAGTCAAGCAAGTAAAGTCACAAATCGAACAAAAAACACACCTATGTTAGTGTGAAATCTGAGCACCACTGGTAGGAGAGGTGATGACAATAAAGCTTCAATAAAGTACCTATGCAGAGTTACAAATGGTTAATGAACCAAAGTGACCCAAACTTAGATTTCTTTCTTGATCATTATCTAAAACAAACCTACCCAAACTGCCATGATTAAATTGAAAGTGGTCATGGTATTGATAATCTGAATGAATCCCTACATCAATCGTAATGTCCCCTTTATATAGGGACTGGAACATGAAAAACCCTATCTATAATTTAGGAATTACAATCCTACTATAATTACAATACAATCAATAATAAAGATAAATATAACTCCTAAAAATATGTGCAATAATATCGTCTAAGACTCCCCCGCAGTTTGAGCGGGCGTAGGACAAACGCTCAAGCTGGATCGAAAAGACTGAAAAAGATGACGAGGAAGCCCTTTGGTAAAAATGTCCGCATATTGCAAGGATGTTGGAACATGAAGGACCCGAATATCACCCACACGAACTTTCTCCCGAACAAAGTGAATATCAATCTCTATGTGCTTCGTTCTCTGATGCTGAACAGGATTGTTTGACAAATAAACAGCTGAGACATTATCACAGTAGATGACCGAAGCCTGACGAAGCGGAAGACATAACTCTAAAAGCAAGTTGCGGATCCATGTAGCCTCTGCAAAAGCATTGGCGACCACCCGATATTCTGCCTCTGCGCTAGAGCGAGAGATAGTAGGTTGTCGTTTCGACGACCATGAAATTAAATTGTCCCCCAAAAATACACAATATCCACTAGTAGACCGACGTGAGTCCGGACAACCTCCCCAATCCGCATCAGAATATGCGAGTAATGAATGAGTAGCCGACTTAACGATACGAATACCGTAGTCAATAGTTCCTTGAAGATACCAAATGCTGCGCTTTAAAAAAGCAAAATGGGGCTCACGTGGTTCATGCATAAAGAGACAAATATGTTGGACCGCATAAGAAATGTCAGGTCGTGTAAACATTAAATACTGTAAAGCACCAGCCAAACTGCGATACAAAGTAGGATCATGAAACAAGGGACCATCTGTAGCACTCAACTTTGATGACAGATCAACAGGAGTGGTACATGGCTTGCACAAAGACATGGAAGCACGCGAGATGATATCCTTAGTATACTGAGCCTGATCAAAAAATAGGCCATTCGGACCACGAGTTACCTTAATACCCAGAAAATGATGTAGCCTGCCCAAATCAGTCATGGCAAATTCTCGAGAGAGAGTGCCAATAATATTATTAAGAAGTGCTGTGGATGAAGCAGTTAACACAATATCATCAACGTACAAAAGCAAGTAGGCAGTATCCAACCCCTTAGAATAAATAAATAGCGAATTATCACAAACGCTACTGCGAAACCCCCGAGTAAGAATAAAATTAGCAAATCTGGTGTACCATGCCCGAGGAGCCTGCTTCAAGCCATATAGAGACTTTTTCAACCTGCAAACAAAATTCGGAAAACGACGATCCACAAATCCAGCAGGTTGATGCATGAAAACTGTTTCATTCAAGTGCCCGTGTAAGAAAGCATTTTTTACATCTAATTGATGGATAGGCCAAGAACGTGAAACTGCAATGGATAAAACGGTCCGAATAGTGGCCGGTTTGACAACTGGGCTTAAGGTATCCTCGCAATCAATACCTACTGTCTGTGACTTACCATTGACAACCAATCGGGCCTTATATCTTTCCAAAGCGCCATCAGCCTTAAACTTGTGGCGAAATAGCCACATGCACCGGATGACCGGTCTATCCGGCGGTCTCGGCACGAGCTCCCAAGTGTCATTATCCTGTAAAGCACTAAACTCGATTTGCTAGGCATTTAACCAATTTGGGTCGGCAAAGGCTTGGGAATAAGATTTCAGGACAGGTGAGATGGCCGTGGTCGTGAGTAGGTGTTTGGTTTTGGATCGTGTTAGCATCGGGTGGTTGTTTGTAGTGGTTTGGGCTGATGAGGGGCCTGTGGTAGCAGCTGTAAAAGGCTGTGATAGGGCTGCCGAATGGGATGTAGCAGCAACATGGGAAGCGGTGCTGGATTGGGCTGGGCCGGTGGCTGGGACAGAGCCGGTTTGCTGTTGAAAACCGGGTGGAGGAGGCGGGTCAGCAGACGGGTGGGCAGTGGATGGTTGAGGCCGTGGACAGCGTGTATAATGAAATGGGAAAGGGGAAGTGGTGTGAGGGGACGGTGTAGGGTTGGCAGGGGCAGGAGTAGAAAAAGTAAATCCCGGGGGAATGTCGTCTAAAAAGGTATAGGATGTGGGAGGTGTTTGTATGGTGTAAGGAAAGGTATTGTAACACCCCAAAAACGGGTTTGGTAGTCAAACCACGTTAATATTACTGACGGGTAAAATACCGTTAGTGGTAAAAAGTTTACCCGGTAAATATTAGGATTTAAATAATTAATCCTAATAATAAATAAAAAGTGAATAAAAGCTTTTAAGAAATAAAATGATAGAAGGCCCGAGTTAACGGGACCTAAAATAGACTTAGTCATAAATATTTCCAAACCCGCTAAGTTAACTAGGAATATTTAACCTAGTTAATAAGTGGGAATATTGTGGAAAATAAGTAGGTTGTGGCTTACTTAATAACGAACCAAACATGAGGGGTTAAATTGGGATAACTTAACAAGTTATAAAATAAAAGAAAAATCAAAACAAAACACACACTTGAAGTGTGTGTTCTGTAATCGACAGGAGCAAGCTCCCATGGAGCCAAACCCTAATTTCAACAAGATCTTCAAATTGGAGGATCAAACAAGGGCCAAATTCGGATTTGAACACATAGAAACGGTCACCAAGTCAAGGGGATCGTAAGGTATGTCGAATTTCTAACATTCTTGAAGTTGTGAAAATCGATTAACTTTGCATGATGCAATCTATGTATGAATCGTAGAGGCTATGGCCGGATTAGTGAAGTGTGATTGCTTAGGAACAAACCCTAAGTAGAAATTTGAAGTAAAATTTCTATGATTTGAATAATTTGATGATTTACCACTTTTAGACAAGTGGGTTTTGATTGTGTAGTGAAGATGATGATATGTTTATGCTAGAAATCATCATAGTTGATAGTTGATGCAAGATACTTGAACAATTTCCAAGTTTGAGTGTTGATCATACATGACTTGAAAAATGGGTTTTTGGATGATTTAATGAAATTGATGTTGTATTGGTGTTTATAAACACCATACTAACTTGTATGAATGAACTACTTGAACAAAATGGGGAATTGTTAAGAGTTCATACTTGATTTGAAGTGGGTCTTGACACAAGAATTTAACTCATGATTTATGATTTAGTTCAATAAGAAAAGTAGTCAAAGATTCATAAGGTGTGAAAGTCATGGTTTAGAATGACTAATCTAACAACCTTGTGAATGATGAATGATAGTTGGCGCTTAACAAGCTAGGTGAAGCTTAGGGAGGAAGCGGGTCGAACGAGTCAAGCATAAAGGAAAAGCGTATTTGGGATGCAAGGAAAGTGAAACTTACACAATTATGTAGAATACTTGTTTATTCTATACGATATAAATGCGATAACGATAATATAGAAAATATGAATTTCCGACGCGATCGATACGAGTCGGAACATATAAAGATGATAAAAACCTTGGTTTATGGCAAAAAGGGCAAAACGGTAAATAAATCATGTAATGATTTAAGAAATTATGAATTCCCATTAAGATTACCTTGTAGTGTAATCTAATAATGATAAAAAGGATAAAATGGAAATTGGTCAAGTGTTGACTAATGTAAATCGAAGTTAAAAGAATACTCATGGCGTAAGCCGAAATGGGTTGAATTTGTAAGAAAAGAGTTTAAAAGAAAAGGGGTATGATAATAAAACCCAGGATGGGATGGATGTATGAATTGGAAATCAAAAACGATGTTTTTGATTTAAATAGATAACGTTGGGCATATAGTCCAAACGGGTCGAATGATGGTGATAACACCATTTGACAATAGCGACTAATGTGGTTGTCAAGCCTTGTGTTAACAGGAGCGATTAGCGATTCGGAATATTGCGTCGCCATAGAATATGTGATAATAAAAGCGAGGTATAAATCGGGTCTATTTGTTAACCCGAGCCAGGTACGCATCAATGAGATTACATTTTAAATGTGCGATTTTGACAATGATAGTAGTGAAAGTCTTTCGTCGTAAATGAGGGACTAATGTTGACAAATATGCATTTGATGGGTAAATCAGGCAAATGGCCCTTATGGGTGGTTTGGGAATCACGTATTATAATCATGTAATCCTTAGATAAGCATCAAGGTTATAGGCGTGGGTCAATTGCCTAAGAATGGGTCTTTTCATAAAATGACAAACCAAGATGTAAAATGTGACATAAATAGTTTACTACATCAAATCCACCACAAATATAATTGTGGTGGAAGACCATTTGAAAAACTAATGTGAAAATTTTGGTGCTAAAGGTAAATGAGCGAGATTTATGCCAAAAAGGACATAAATACCCTTAACGGGTCAAAATAAGATTTTAAGTAAAAACGAGTCAATAATGCGTAGAAATCCGTAATTGGAACCTAATATGATAGGTAATATTGGAATTAAAGGGTTCATGAGAAATGGGGGTCAAACAAATATGTTTGTTTGATAAAATGCATAAACGGGTTAAAATTCGGTAAAAGGGTAACGAGTCGAAGGCTTAGAAGTCTCAAAATTTATTATATTGGATGTTGGATTTTCACTCCATATGATGGAGAATTAAATTACGGACGCGTAGGAAAAAGAATCGAGTAAAACGGATTAAAAACGAGAGAGTTATGCTCGTTTCCGTGAAATCGGGTCATGCTGGGAATGTACAGCAATAGCTGAAGGAAACAGTCTGTGAAAACAAGGGCTAGGCGTGACGCCTAGGCCCTTGGCGTCACGCGACGCCCCTAACTCCGGAAAATTTTTAAATTTTGTCATTTTAACCCCTGTACTTGTTTGAACTTAATATTTGACTATCAAAACTAACTTTTAAGTTGGTTTTGATCATAGGTGATCGCCAAGAGTGTCCGGATGAAGATCAAGCTCGATGAGGAACCGAACACGATAAAATACAAGCTTCCGCGCGGCGTTTCGTCGTATCTTTAAAACGACGAATCCAATTACATTAAGTTGTATTTTTGCAATGTTGATTAACATGTGGAAACGTTAGTATGAAAAGTTTTTGTAAAGTCACATTTTAGTATTTAAATGTGTATTTTATTAATAAAATCTTGATTTATTTAGTCGGGTGTTACAGGTATGCTCGTCAAAGGTAACATGGCGGGATATTAAGACCTTCCCGGTGGTCGGGCCAAAACATCGGTACCCCCTAAAGTCTGGAGGGTATCCTAGAAAAATGCACCTGATAGAGCGGGGATGAAGGCGGTGTGGTTGAGTAGCGGATTGGTTCGGGTAGCAAGCGCACCCGAAGACACGAAGGTGGTCATAAGTGGGGTGGCGAAGGTATAAGGCAAAGGTGGGGGTATAATAGTTAAGGCGTTTTGTAGGTAATATATTGTGGAGGTAGGCAGCGGTGTGGAGAGCTTCCACCCAGAAAATGGGAGGAAGTTGGGCATGAATGAGTAGTGAACAAATGATGTCATTAAGGCGACGGATCATACGTTCGGCACGGCCATTCTGGGATGAGGTTTGAGGACACGAGAATCGGAATAACATGCCGTTTTGTTGAGCAAATTGTTTAAAGGCATTGTTGTCAAACTCTCCCCCTAGGTCAAATTGGAAGGTTTTGATTGGGCGGTTGAATTGGGTGGATATAAGACGGTGAAATTTAACAAATGTGGTAAAGGTTTCAGATTTGAATTTAAGTGGATACACCCAAACAAAATGTGAAAAATTATCAATCAAAATCATATAGTATTTATAGCCTGTTTTACTAGGTATTGAAGACGTCCACAAATCACAGTGTATAATGTCAAAAGGTGCAAAGGTAAAAGAAGTGGATTCATAAAATGGCAACCGTTTACTGTTAAATAAATGACAAGAATGACAAAACTGAGAAGTAGTATGATGATTACAAGAAAAACCAAAACGTCTACGTAGAATATTAAAAACTTGAGTCCCTGGATGTCCAAGACGATCATGCCAAGGTAAAGCTGTAGATGCAATAAAACATGCTTCAGGTGGAAGAGTTGGCGGCGTGACCGGATATAAGTCCCCCGTGCTATTGTGGCGGGAAAGTAGGCGGCCCGTTTTGAGATCCTTCAAGGAAAAACCAAAAGGATCAAATTCTATTGAAACATGATTGTCACGGGTGAATCGGCGAACCGATATAAGGGATTTAATAATTTGTGGGCTATAGAGAATGTTCGGTAAAATGTAGGTACGGTTGTTTATGGGAAGAAAGCCAGTGCCAGACCCGTTAATTGATAAAAATTGACCATTACCAACCATAAGTTTAGTGTTAACAGGAGATAAATCAAATTGGGAAATCATACCTCGATTTTCAGTAGCATGGCGCTCAGCTCCAGTGTCCATAATGGGAACCTGATCAGGATACTGCAAGTGCATGGTGTTAAAGCAACACTTAAATCAGATGGGCATAAAGCGTCGAAACCTGGTGGAGCAATGGGTGCCATAGGGTTTGTAAGGGCTGAACCGTAATTAGGGGCAAAATCGGTATAATGTGCAGCAGGTAATTAGGCTGTTTGGGTCGGGTATTGGGGCTGTGACGGGCGCCAGGCAGGTTGGGTGGGATAAGGACACGGCGGAGTTGACCACCATTCCCATTGAGGGAACTGTTGTTGGCCCGAGGTAGTGTAAGACCAAGATGGTGAAGAGGTATACTGTCCACGGGAACCACGACCACGACCGCCACGCCCTCGGTAATTGGACGAGCGGCCGCGGCCGCGGGACGATTGATAGGGGTGGGGTTGTTGAGGGTTGTTATCACTGGGTGATTGGTTGGTAAAAGCCTGATTTGGATTAGAAACATTACCGGTACCAGTAGCAGCTATGAGGACAGAAGATGAGCGCTGTTGGCGATCCTCCAAGCGAATAACTTCATCATTGAGCATAGTCCGAGAGGTTTCCCAATCAGCCTGCTGAGCATGGATCAGCTGCGCAGTGGTATCGAATTCTGATGAAAGGCCCCGTACAAGTTGCAAGACCAGCCGCTTATCAGACACAGGCTGGTCAACATCAGATAACTGATTTGCGAGTTCTTTTAGCTGCTGGCAGTATTCATTTACCGAACTACATGAGGCCAAAGTCAAATTAACGAATCTAGTTTCAAGAGCAGCAGCCTTGGCTTGCTTATTACTCTGAAAGTGTCGCTGCAGCTTGAGCCAAGTATCCCTGGCTGTGGCCTGGGTGTCCAGAACTTGGTCCAATAAATCGTCGGAAACCGTGCTAAAAATCCACTGTGAGACCAAAGCATCGATTTCTTTCCAGGTTGGGTATGTGGGATCCTTAGGATCGGGAGATGGGGTTTCATCAAGATGATCCAAGACTTTGTAAGCGATGGCGTGGAATTGAAAAAGCTTGACCCACGATGAATAGGTAACTTTTGTGCCATCGAGGGTTCGGATTTTGGATTGGATGTTTGTGACGGAATATGCAGGGTGTAGGGAGGTATGGGATGGTTTTTCAGGGTTGCTGGGTTCACCATCAGATTTCGGCATGGTGAAGTGGTAGTATTGCTGGTGGAAAACAGACGACTAGGGGAGAAGATAGGGCCGACTGAAAGTGTATTGCTGGGAAAAAAATCAGTAAAAGAAAGGAACAGGGGAGAAGATAGGGCCGGCTGAAAGTGTATCGCTGGAAAAAAAATCAGTAAAAGAAAGGAACGGTGGTAGGATAATCAGAACCTAAGCTCTGATACCATGAAAGTGGTCATGGTATTGATAATCTGAATGAATCCCTACATCAATCGTAATGTCCCTTTATATAGGGACTGGAACATGAAAAACCCTATCTATAATTTAGGAATTACAATCCTACTATAATTACAATACAATCAATAATAAAGATAAATATAACTCCTAAAAATATGTGCAATAATATCGTCTAAGATAAATAAATCTGCGAGAAATCCATTCAACATTAGTATAATTATTGCATATCATTATATTATATATAATAGATATAGATACTTAAAAAAACTTGAAAGATCATATAAAAACATGAAAAGAAAGAAATATAGAATTTTGTTTTACCTTATCATTTTGAAATTCTTGAAGATGATTATGAAGTTCTTTTAACTTCTTCAACCTTATCATTTTCATTGTCCCACCATTTGGATTCTTCAATGCCTTTTTGATACTTCCTATGTCATAGACTTTAACTTTGCATCTCCTCTTTTGGCACCTAAATCAAAAATCAACAACAAATATTAGTAGAATGCAAATCAAGAACATATACCTTTTTTACATTGCATTCAAATATTACTGAGTTTTACTATTTTGAATATACCTTTGTGCTCTGTACCAAATGGCAACACATGATGGATTCCACACCAAGCACATAATATTGCCTAACTTTATCCGGTAAACTTACACAAACCAAACTTACACAAAACATACTCCTAACCGCAATATAGAAGATATTAAGTTCACACACGCAATTAACAATTCAGCAAACCTAACATATATATATGTGTGTGTGTGCGTGTGTGTAATGTACAATTATTCCTGTATACATGACATACTTACTTGGCCATACAAAGAACCGTGAGTCTATTGATACGCTTAAATATAGATATAGATATTGTATAACATAATAAAAAAACCAACGTCTTGCAATTTAAAGATTTAAACAAACTTACTACCTTCACATGGGTCATAAACACAGGAAGAAAGAAGCAAATATCAACCCGCATGTAGTAGAACCTCGAGTTTATATGGATCCGAATTCATTTGGTAACGGATGACCCAAACTCAAACGGATCCCGCGTCCAAATTTGTGTAGGTTAGAAATTTAGAATGAATTCCCTCCCAAACTCCCAAAACGCCTCAACCATAGGTTGCCACATCATCAAAAAGCTTCAAAATCACATGCCACATGGCCCAAATCCATCTCATTTATATATATATATATATATAGATATATAGGGTCAGTCAGGATTTGGAGAAAACGGTAGAAAGTGTGAGAACGGTGAGAACGCTTATGGATCGTCCGATCAAAACAATCTATGGACTAGATTGTCGCGGTGACGTTTTCGTAAATAACATCAATTTTATTACGTGGACGCGCCTCATTAAGGGTAAAAAGGTCTTTACACCTCTATACCAAAACGCCATACTGATGAATAAAACGCCATTACGGACCAAAACACATCGCTATATAAACAAAAACATCCTAGACATAAAAACACACCCCCCAGAACCTGAAACGCCATATTTTCTACTATATACCATTCATCTTACAAACGCCAAAATCCCCAAAACATCAAACACAACTACTCAAAAAACGCCATATTTTCTACTATATACCATTCATCTTAGAAAATGCCAAAACACACAAACATCAAAAGATTCCAAAAGATCCACGGTTCCTTCAGATACACTATTTCCTCAGTAAAACGCCAAAAATGCAAAATATCGTTTCTTGTATATTCAAAATATTGTTCTACGCCAAAGTTTCGGATAATGCATTCTTCCCTGAGGTGCTGTGACTCAAATAACATTTTGCTGCATCAGATGGACAAATCATAAACAAAAAGATGCTGGGGTCCGACTTATGTCAATTTCTGTGTTTTGTTCTTGATGCAAATTTTAATGGCATGAAAAGACGAATGCCACTAATGAGTTGTTTGAAGATACATATTCAGAAAAAAAAACTCATGTCATTTTGTCTTTCCGAACGGCCACAAAAACACAAGCATGGCTAAGCCAAACCACCAGCGAACATGATTCAAAGAAGAAAGAGACTGATGACAGTGAAGATTTGGAAGATGAATTGTTTTTATTTTTATTTTTTTTAATTTTCTTGTTCTGTTGTTTGCTATGTATTTTTCAACTTAGAATAAAAAAAATACATTATCTTAATAAAACGCCAAACAGTCGTAATGCATATGAAAACGCCATAAAATTGAGTAAAAACGCCAAAAACTCCCAAACTATAATGAAAGTAATTTGCAGAAGTATTAATTAGTGAAAGCTAAAAATGAAAAAAACGCCAAAAACTACTTAAACCCATTCAAAAACGCCAAACCTGGGAGATGGAAAGTCTATGACCCTAAAAACTCATAAAAAGCTGAACAAAAAAACAGTAAAAATACACAGTAACTGAAAAGACAGCTACTTTATTAATATCAATTATTATAAATAAAATCCCGCATAAACTACGCGCCAAAAACATCCTATAAGATAGACGTCTCTGCACAATCAACTGATCACAAAACCAGAAACAAACCCCATATTTCCTAGAAACCATTCACTTTAAAAACGCCAAAAATAATAGTTAAAAAAGCCATAGATGCAGAACCTCGATTCTGCTATATTGAGTATTGATCTGAATGAAGTTTCACTGAATGCATTCTTCTCTGAGTTGGGTATCTCTATAATCTTTTACTGAATGAGATGGACAAATATTCAAGATAAATAGACTGATGACACTGATATGACAACATGTCACTTTGTTCTTGATGGATATATTGATGGCATGAAGGGATCAATACATTAGAGCAGCCGTTGGTGTTCAACATATCATCAAACAAGTATATATCAAACCACAATAAAGGATGCCCAAAAAATAAGCATCTTCTAAAGATGGGAGGTATATAGGAAAATAAGGATCTACATAAGGTATTCAAAACGCCAAAAGGTTAAAGTAGAAGAGGCTGATGTAAGGACTTTCAAAAATGTCCCAAATTAACCCGTAAGTACGAACCCGAACCCCTGAAACCCTAATCCATATAAAAAATCAAGAAAACCAGATTTCTGGTCTTCAGGCGGGCCGCGTAAAGGTAAGCTTAACCTTACGCGAGCCGCGTCCAAGCTTGGTTGACCAGATAAGCATTCCCGGTCCACGTGTTACACACGTGGCATGCCTACCGATGACACGCTAGCCCTAGTCTATGACTAGGTGTCCCTCGCGGGCCGCGTAAAGGTCTTGAAGGGTCTTACGCGAGCCGCGTAAGACCCATTTTCACCTATAAATAGAAATGGCCATGGGCTGTTCACTGGTGTCGAAACCAAATCTCAAAAACGAAGTATACTGCATAAAATCGAAGTTTTAAAAAAATAGCGAGGCGCTGCTACGATACAGGGTATTAACTTGATCGCTGCTACGATTCAATGTCCGATCGATTGAAACTATCCGATGGATGTTTAAGTGATGCCCACATTAGGGCCATACTTTGTCATTAGTCGTGAATTCGACGGATGTTTAAGTATAGCACTTTGTCATTCGTTGTGAGGGTTTTAATCTCGTGAGTTATCGTAAATGTTGTATTAGTTACTGACCTAGTTCGTGTGCATTGTTATTTAAATTAGGTTACAAGGCTAACCAGTAGGCTAAACTCTGCCCGTTTCAATCTGCAATGTGAGTCATTCTCTTTTTATCAACAGTATTTTACAATACTCCAAGCATTTTCAAAAAGTTATAATTACAGGGATTAAGTCGTGGTTATCTTGAATCACTGGCTAATTGGGGTATTGTGCACATTACTAATTTCTCACAGTTAGGATAATAAATCCTAACAGTGATAATCATCACTACTTGGGTGAAAGGACCCAATAGTGGTATGACCATCGTCACCAGGTGACATGACGGGTGGTCCGTAGGACAACCCTTAAAAGGTCTAAATATATGCACATTCTATGCTTTATTCGGTTAATTGCTTGAGCTTGGTAACCACTCTATGTTTGATGATGCAGGTGTTAAAGTGCTCAAATTGCGGGTTTTAGGCAGTTTGGATGGATGCTAGATGTTGGTGGAAACAAGAAGTGATGATTCCACTTGAATTGAGGCAAACAAGAAAAAGTACAACATACAGCACCGTAACCTACGGCACTTGCCGTAAGTTACGACTCCCCACCTTGTGCCAAAACCCTTGCCGTAAGACAGTGTCAAGAGGCCGTAAGGGTATAATAGGTGCCGTAAGCTACGGTGCTTGGCGTAGTTTACGGCGCCAATGTTGACTTTCCAGACTTCTTTGACTGCCGTAAGCTACGGCCCTATGGCGTAGCTTACGGCGCTGATCTTGACCTGTTGACTTACTGCTTGCCGTAAGCTACGGCAGGCGCCGTAGCTTACGGCGCCGATCATATCAAATTTGTAACTCATGCATTTAATTGCCATTTGAGGAGGATTTATGATGTCTTGTCATTGGTATTCGGTTACTTGTCACTGGGACACGAATTTTGGGAAGATCTTAGAGACTTTTGGAGCTTGAAGACTATCTCTATCATTGTTTTTCATGTTCTTAACTTGTTTGAAGATTAAAACTTGGTTTATGATGTTTGTTCAAGCCATGAGTGGCTAAACACTCTATGATCATCTTTGGTGGAAGGTTTTGTAAGACTTTATGCTTGAATTTCGTATTTCTAGAATAACAATTCCTTTCTTTATTGAATTGCTTGTTATGGTGTGTGATTGATTGCTAGTAAATTGTTGATTCTTGTGCTAGACTAATTAGAAACCATACGTTCTTGGTGTCGTTGGCAATCGAGATATCATGGGTATAGTTAGGCTTGGGTAAGGGTTGATTGATCATCGGGTAACAACCTCACGTTCTAGGAATCTGAGTACTTAGTTCCCTTTCATCACTGCAACTAATCACATATGAACTATGTCTATGTAGTTCTTTCTAGTGGAATGATAGCATAAATGTCAAAGCAAAACCGGAAACTGAAGATGGTCATTTGTCTTTAATTTGTTTACATCCAAAACTTTTCTCTTGCAATTTAATTAGTTAATTTAGTTTTAAAACAAATCCAATCAAATCATCTCTTGAATTTTACTTTATTTGCAATTAGGTTAATTTCAGTCAAGTTAGATAATCTTTTAAATAACACATATTCCACAAACTCCCTGTGTTCGATACCCACTTACCGCTAACTAATTAGTTGTATTTGGATTAAATTTGATTGAGACTTCGATTTCACGTCAAATTTTGGCGCCGTTGCCGGGGAGTAGTGCGCAACGTGTGTTATTTTTTTATCCTTTTTAAGTTTGTTATTTTTCTGGTTTACGTTGGGTGTGTTAGTGTGCAGGTATTTACAGGTGCATGCGTACTAGAAGCTCTCATAAGCTATCACCATTGGCATTTGATCCGGAAATTGTGCGAACTTTAAGAGAAAACAGAATTTTGCTAAGAGAAAACAGAATCAGCGGTTCACCAACAACACCAACTACACCAATCACACCAATTCGATACATGGATCCACCACCACCACCACCCACTACGGGTGAACTTATACCACCTTTTATACCATCATCCACTCAACCTTCACCAAACACTACCATGCCAAACACCACTACCGATCCTATTCAACCTCATGATGTAACACCAACTAACACCACCCAACCCATTACCACTCAAGAAGAACCTACACTTACTTTTAACCCTTCTACTACACTTCCACCATTCACTCATTTCTTCCCAGTTTCAGGTCAATCATCCTCAACCTATACATTACCACAAGGTTCAACTGTCATTCATGCTACTTCTACATTTAGACCATCGGACCAGTCAGGTTTTCAATATACGACTCTTCCATTTGGGCAATCATCAGGTATAGGAGGAGATGGATATGAAGAAGGATATGAAGATTTTGAGGGTTATGAGGAAGAAGGATATGCTTATGTGGGTGATGGGGAACAAGGAGAACTTAATTACGTGACAGGGCAAACTCAAAGAATGCCAAGTGTTGGTGGGTTGCAACAACAACAAATTATACCACAACAACTTAATTACGTGACAGGGCAAACTATACCATTGCAACAAGTTCGTCCACAAAATGTACAACCACAATTCCAAAGGCCGATTCAACACCAATCGATGCCACAATAACAATTTCAACCAAATGTACCACAAGGGCCTATGCAAAGGCCAATGGGTCCTATTCGTCCAAGGGTTCGGTTGGGTGTGCCAATAAGGCATCTTAGAGAACATGCGAGGGGCATTGAAGCGCATTTTAGGCCGGTAATCACTGACAACCCTTCACCGGTGGTTATTCCTCACAATGATCAAGGGAGGACCTTTGAAGTGAGAACCAATTCATTGCAAAGTTTGCCGAAGTATAAGGGTCTAGCAACGGAGGAACCTTATTTTCACTTGGAAGCTTATGACTCGATTTGCAACACATTTGGGAGTCAAGGATTTTCGGCCGACGATGTCAAATTGGTATTATTCCAATTTTTTCTAGAAGACAAGGCAAAGAAGTGGTTTTATACTCTACCTTCAGCATCTATCTATACATGGGCGGAGATGCAACAAATATTTTTAGATGAATTTTACACTGCCCAAAAGACCAATGATGCTAGGAAGGGGTTGAGGAGTTTTCAGCAACAACAAGGTGAGATGTTTCATGAGGCCTTTGAGTGTTTCAATATGATGATCAAGAATTGCCCTCACCATGGGATTGAACTTTGGGAATTGATGAACGCGTTCCATGAGGGGTTGAGTGCCGAAGATGCTCGAGACTTAATGTCTATTACCGGTGGCACTTTTGGTACGAACTATGAGCAAGACGATTGGGAGTTCTTGGAGCAAATGGAAATCACTTCAAAGAGGAAAGCTCAAGCATCGAGGAGAGCACGACCGGTCGTAACCCGAACTCAAGTGCATGCGGTCAACGATGGTAATGTACAAACCTCTAATCAAATTTATGATGTTTGTGCCATTTGCAATGAAATAGGGCATGCGGCTGAAAACTGCCAAGGAGTGGAAGGACAATATGAAGAAGTTCATGCGGTATAAGGTCAAGGAGGGGGTGGTAGAAACTATAACATGAATTCTAACACTTACCACCCCGGGTTGAGGAACCACCCAAAATTTCGATATGGGAACCCTTCAAATCAAGCTAACCCGAACTTTCAAGGTAGCCAAGGTAACTTTGGTTCGCGCCAACCTTATAACAATCAAAGTGGATATCGAGGTGAAAACAACCAAGGGTATCAAAGGCAATATCAAATGGGTCAAGAACAAGGGGGGTCTTCGGGTGGAAATGAGATGATGGATATGTTGAAGAGCATGCAATCGGAGATGCAAAAGAGAAATCAAATGGATGACGCTCGCATACAAAAAGATGAGGCCTGAGACAAAGCAATTCAAACTTTGACCACTCAAATGGGTCAACTCGCAACCGAAGTGGCGGACTTGAAGAAAAACAAAGGTCAATTACCAAGCGACACTAAGGTAAACCCGTCTCATAATACTTCTAGAGGTAACAATGTTAATATTCATCATGTAAGTGTTTTGAGAAGTGGGAAAGAGTATAAAACCAATCCTTCACCGGATTTGGTTGATGGGGTGGTTGAAGACATAACGGGTCAAGATAGTGAGGAAGAAAATGAACCAACTATTATTTCTTCTACAAAACCCAATTTTGAAAAACCCGAAATTAATAAAGAAAATGAAAATAAAAATGAGGATGAGGGATCTAGTCAAGTACCATTTCCCTCGGCTTTATTAGATCCGGGTAAGAAAAATTTTATTTCAAAACGGGGTCCTCAAAAGGAAGAAATGTGGGAGGTTTACAAACAGGTTAAAATTAATCTTCCTTTACTTGAAGCAATCAAACAGGTACCCGCTTACGCCAAGTTTTTAAAGGAATTATGTACTCAAAAGAGGCAACAAAAAGTGCCTAAATTGGTTGACTTGACGGAGCGGGTAAGCGCGGTTTTGAAAGGAGATCTTCCTCTTAAGCTACAAGATCCGGGAACGCCTCTTATAAATATTCAAGTAGGAAATTTTCAAACTGCAAGGGCGTTATTGGATCTTGGAGCCGGAGTAAGTATCCTACCGGGGGGGTTATATGACCAATACGATTTTGGTCCATTGAAACGGGTTGAGACAACGGTGGTGTTAGCCGATTTGTCTCATAAACTCCCTCGGGGTATTGTACGGGATGTGATAGTTAAAGTTGATGAGTTTTATTATCCCGTGGATTTTCTTGTGCTAGATTACTCATCCGCGGACCCAATTCAACAACAAAATGTTATCTTGGGTCGGCCATTTTTGAACACAACACATGTCGTTATTGATTGTCGATATGGTACGATCGACATGACATTCGGTAATAGAAAGATGAGATTAAATGTTTTTACTAACGGTACTAAAATTTATAGTGATGAGTGTTTTGTAGCAGATTTCATAGATGGATACGACCCAAAGGAGTTCGAGGAAGAGATTTTGGGTTCTTGTGTTTGTGATGTATCTTTGCAGGTTCATGCATGTCAGTTAGAAATGGAAGAGAAGGAGCAAGAGGCTCTCGCGGTGAAAGAAGGAAGACCACCATGGACCCACCAAACGGATACCTTACCGGTGGAAATTGATTCGGGTACAAAGCCTTCTTTGCAATGTCCACCAAGTGTGGAATTGAAAGAGCTACCAAAGCACTTAAAGTATGTATTCTTGGGAGAGAATGACACCTTACCGGTGATCATTGCTTCTAATTTGACGGTAGCTCAAGAAGAGGATTTGATACGGGTTTTGAAGGTTAACAAGGCAGCAATTGGGTGGACGATAGCCGACTTAAAGGGTATTAGTCCATCCATTGTAATGCACAAAATCATTACAAGCAAAGATGCGAAGCCAACCCGTGAAACACAAAGAAGGTTGAACCCGAATTTGAGAGAAGTGGTCAAGAAAGAAGTTATCAAGTGGTTGGATGCGGGGATCATCTATCCCATTTCGGACAGTGCGTGGGTAAGTCCGACTCAGGTAGTGCCTAAAAAGTCAGGCATTCAGGTAATAAAAGATGAACAAGGTGAGCAAATTGCCACCCGCCCGGTTACCGGGTGGCGAGTTTGCATTGATTATAGAAAATTAAATGCCGCTACCTCTAAAGACCATTTCCCGTTACCCTTCATTGATTAAATAATTGAAAAACTTTCCGGTCAAAAATATTACTGTTTTTTGGATGGGTATTCAGGATATAACCAAATAGCAATACACCCGGATGACCAACACAAGACCACCTTCACTTGTCCATATGGCACTTTTGCCTTTCGGCGAATGCCATTTGGCTTGTGCAATGCACCGGCAACTTTCCAACGATGTATGATGAGTATCTTCTCGGACATGGTTGGAGAGTCGCTTGAAGTGTTTATGGATGACTTCTCTATTTTTGGCACTAGTTTTGAATCGTGTCTTAATGAATTACAAAAAGTTTTAAAACGATGTGTTGAGAAAAATTTAGTGCTTAGTTGGGAGAAAAGTCATTTTATGGTGCAAGAGGGTATTGTGTTGGGGCATGTGATATCGGACCGGGGAATGGAGGTAGACAAAGCAAAAATTCGGGTAATTTCATCTCTACCCCCACCAAAGAATGTTAAGGGGGTGAGATCATTTTTGGGACACGCGGGATTCTATAGAAGGTTTATTAAGGGTTTTAGTGTAATTACAAAACCTTTATGTAATTTATTATTGAAAGATGTTCCATTTGATTTTACTGACGAATGTTTGCAAGCGTTTCATGTGTTGAAGGAACAGTTGGTGAAGGCTCCTATCTTGCAACCACCGGATTGGTCAAAGCCGTTTGAGATTATGTGCGATGCTAGCGACACGACCATTGGAGCAGTTTTGGGTCAAAGGGTTGATAAAAAGCCGGTGGTGATTTATTATGCAAGTAAAACTTTGTCCGAGGCGCAACTGAATTACACCACAACCGAGAAAGAATTATTTGGGGGAGCAAGGTGATTGTGTATTCGGATCATAGCGCGGTTCGATACTTAATGGAAAAGAAGGATGCAAAGCCCCGGTTGATTCGTTGGGTGCTTTTGTTGCAAGAGTTCGATCTAGAGATCCGGGACAAAAAGGGGTGTGAAAATGTTGTTGCGGATCATTTGTCCCGGATCCCATTGGAGGGTGTTGATGACCCGAGTGAAATTAATGAACGGTTTCCCGATGAGCAATTGTTAGCCGTTTATACTTTTGTTGCACCTTGGTATGCTCACTAAGTGAATTATTTGGCCAAGGGTGCAATTCCGAATCATTGGACGAAGAAGAGACGACAAAAATTTCTAAGTCAAGTAAAACAATACATTTGGGATGAACCGGATTTGTTCAAAATTGGACCCGATCAAGTGATAAGAAGGTGTGTTCCCGAAACTGAAGTATTAGAGATTTTGACCCATGCTCATTCGTCGGCATGTGGAGGGCATTTTAGTGGGAACAAGACGGGTTACCGGGTGTTATCATGTGGGTTTTATTGGCCCACAATTTTCAAGGATTCTTGTGAGTTTGCCCGGAATTGCATCAATTGTCAAAAAGTTGGAAGCATATCGAAGCGGGATGAAATGCCTTGACAACCAATTTTGGTGGTTGAGGTGTTTGATGTTTGGGGAATAAATTTCATGGGTCCGTTTCCTAACTCGAATGGGTTCTTGTATATATTGGTTGCGGTAGATTATGTGACGAAATGGATAGAAGCCATTGCTACAAGGACCAATGATCATTCCGTTGTATGTAAGTTTGTGCAATCCAACATCTTTGCTCGATTCGGTGTGCCAAGGGTGATAATAAGTGATGGCGGTTCACATTTCAAGAACTTCAATTTTGGGAAATTGCTAAAAAGATACAATGTGAACCACCGAGTGGCGACACCGTACCATCCGCAAACAAGTGGACAAGTTGAAGTGTCCAACCGTCAAATTAAAGAGATTCTCATGAAGACGGTAAGAACGGATCGAAAAGATTGGTCAAGTAAACTTGACGATGCGTTGTGGGCATATCGGACGGCCTACAAAACTCCAATTGGTACCACCCCTTATCAGATGGTGTATGGAAAGGGGTGCCATCTACCAATGGAGTTAGCACATCGAGCGCATTGGGCCATTAAAACTGTTAATGCGGATTATGATGAAGTGGGTCGAGTAAGAAAGTTACAATTGAATGAGATTGAAGAGATTAGAGATGAAGCTTACGAATGAGCTTCCGCATACAAAGACAAACTGAAGAAAGTTCACGATGCGAAGTTAAGGAAAAAGAACTTCGAAGTGGGTCAAAAGGTGTGGTTGTATAATTCGAGGTTGAAAATGTTCGCGGGAAAACTAAAGAGCAAGTGGATGGGTCCTTACATCATCCGAAGAGTGGGAAGATTCGGTGATGTCGATATAGAAGACGAACAAACAAATAAGCAACAAACGGTGAACGGGCATCGGTTCAAACCGTACTTGGAAGATAACGACATCAACAATCTCGAGCTTGACAAAATGGGTTACATTCTACGCCCATTGGATGATGAAGAAACTTGAAAGAGGCCCATGTTTGGTGTTTTGTACATATTTTAGCTTAGTTTTGTGTTGGAATAAAGTCCCGTTTTAAACCGGTGTTGGAAACAAGTGTGGGGAAATCCGTACGAATTTCCCGAACATAGTGTTGAGGACAACACGGGTTTTTAACAGGGGGGGGGGGGTAGGGATAATTTTAATGTTTTCAAAAAAATTTATAAAATATAAAAAGTAAAAAGTTTATAAAAAAAAAACACAACATAAATTTTTTTCTGAAAAAGTGAGTTTTTGGCCCCCCACAATCGTCAGTGCCCGCCGTAAGCTACGGTGGGGGGCGTAGCTTACGGTGGCATATGAACAAAAAGAAGTCTTACGGCGGTGACCTACTGTTGTACGGTGTTCCATTTTTGCCCAGTTCTCGCCGTAACCTACGACAGCTGCCGTAGGCTACGACACCGAGCAGATGAAAAGGGTCTCAGGTTTGTTGTCGGTTACATACCTAAAAAAAAAACCGAAAGTTAATAATAATAATAATAATAATAATAATAATAATAATAACCTTTTTAATAAAAAACAAAACTCCTAACTTTACCCCAACCACACAAATCGATCTATTAACCCCATCCCCACATTCATCTTTCTTACTCTTCTTCTCCATCTTCTTTCTTTAGAACCCTAAAACCCAAAACTTCAAAATTTCATAGCTCCTTCAAATTTTATCCGATTTTGGTGATTCTTGAGTCCATTTTGGGTGAAATCTCACAAGGAATCTAGATTTATACTCATATCTCGAAGATTCCTTTGTTTTGGGGTCGGATTTGAGCAATAGGGGTGCCGAAATTTTTGGGGTTTTAGTGGGTTTTTGTGTGAACGTGAAGAGTTTGTTATTCTCATCTTCTACAACACTAAGGTATGCAATTTCTTGTCATTCTTTGAAGTACATTGAGGTTTGTGAGTTTTCATTATGTTTTTGCTTACACACTTGCTTGTATGTGATAGATGATTAGATATTGTTGAACCATTGAATGTTTGGGTATGAATGTATTTGATGTCTAGTAAAAATTTTTCTGAAAAATTCTGATTTGTAAAGACATCATGCCGAATTTTTGTTTGAAAGGATGAATTTTCGGTTTTTGTACATTTATACCCATAATATAAAGCAAGTGTGGGGAAGATTTTGGAGTTGAACTAACTTGAAATGTTTTGTGTGGTTTATGAATGTGTGTAGGCATGGTGAAAACAAAGGGTAAAGCGGTTGCAAGTTCGTCTAACCAACCTCAAGGGGAAGAGGATCAACCAAAGAGGAGGAGATTGACACGGGTTGGTGACCCGGATTCGGAGGAGGATGCGCCTCCAAGGGGTCCGAAACCGAATTGGACATCCGGTTCATTACTAGACCAACCTGCGGAATGGAGAGAGGACTTGTTTCACGAACAAAGTTTAAAGAATTAGGATGGGGGGCAGCTTTGAAGTGTTACGATGGCGAGGTGAAGAAGATGTATGATACTCAGATTCAAGAGTGGATGGCTTCACTCGAATGTCCCCCGTTTAAGGCCCCGCAAAAGATGAAGCTTATCGGATGGTGTAATGGGGTAAAGGTCGAAATGTCTTATGATTCATTGCGCCGAATAGCAAAGTTTGATGACCTACCAACCGGTCAAAACATCTACCCAAGCCTTAAGGATCTCTACTTCGAACCTGACAAGCATCCTCAATGGCAACAAATGTTGGATTATCTCTTTCGTCCGGGTATAACACATGGTAAATTGTATAGATGAAATTTGAGAATGGAGGCGAAGTTGTTGTTGGTTTTGTGCACGCACAATGTCATTCCGCGACGGGGTGACAAGATGGAGGTGCGATTTCAAGAAGTACTGATCTTGTATATGTTGATGCATGGTTCTCCCAAAGTTCCTTTCTGATTTCTAGTGTTGAACAACATTTGGTTGAGCCGAAACAACGGAGAAAGAAAAATCATACCCCATTGCCGATTGATAACGGCATTGTTAAAGAAATATGAGGCGATTGAAGGCAATGAAAAAGGCTCTTATAAGAGGTTCAACCCATTTGACATAAAGAATTTGGGATCCGGATGGGATTACAAGGAATCGGAGAGGTATCATAAGCTGAAAACAGATGGGAGAAGATGGAGAGTTATCAAAGCGGATGCGAGACCACTACGACCGGGTGAGGCTGATGAGCCCGAAACGACTGATGAAGAAGTTAGTGGTGACGATGACTACCGTGAAGACACGTTCATGGTTGATGCTCAGATAGGGGGCGCTGGCCCAGGTGGAGTTCAGGGAGCGGGTGTACAGTCTGGTTATGTGGGGAGTGCATTTGACTATGCACAACAGGCCTATGATCCCTATTGGGCTCATTCGGGGAATATGGGCCAGATTATTGAACAAAGGCGACCACCCACTTTTGGCGAATGGGCTGAACCCAACCAAATGCTCTTCGATCAATAAACTTTTATGGGGGCGAGTATGGAGAGGGCTTTGAAGCAGAGTTATGACAGAAATGAGCAATGGAACCGTGCTCATATGTATGCCCATGAGGAAGAAGTGAACAATCGCTACTTAGAAGACCGCCAGAGACGTTTGCATGATCAGTGGCATGAGGGCCAACCACTCGAAGCGGACCCGCCAGTTGTGGATTATACCACACTGCCACCGTATGACGGTAGTGTGTCGTATCCCACCCCACCATTACATCATTCTCAATGGGTGGATCAACACGCTATGAGTTATTAGCAGGCGAATCCAAGTGGTGATCAAGGTAGTAGCAGTAGCAGCGGAGCATTTGGCTTTGGCGAGTGGAATGATATGATAACATCTATCTTCGGGCCTCCACAGCCGAAGTACTACTAGCCAGGTCGTATCTTGTTCCTTTGTACATTTTGTGTATATTTTTATCTCATATGTTTATGTTTATGGTTGGGAGGTAGGGTGGTGTTTTGATGTTGATGTGTTTTTGTTGGGATGTGTTAGCGGTGGTGTGTTTGAATTTTCATAAAAAAATATAAAAAAATATACAAAAAGAAAGTTGGGATTTGAGAATATTAGCGAAAGCTAATGTTGTTGGTTAAAAGCGATCTTTCCCTCAAATCCATACATTGGGACAATGTATCCCAAGTGTGGGGATGGGGGAAATTTTTGAGAATTTAAATTTTTTTGTAAATCAGAGCGAAAATTGTCAAAATTTGAAAGCTTGATTTTGTCCCGCTTGACACACCGACACCTATTCCTAGTCTTTTCTTGGTGAGAATTTGAGCCACATATGATTGTTATTGATATTTCTTTGTTTGAGTGGCGGTGTGTGTCATGTGTTAATAGAACTTGTGTACGAATCCTTGTTAAATCCTAGAGATAGCATGCTTTTGAAAATGATAGGGGACTTTTAGGTAGCCTCGTCTAGACGTGTGAGAGTGTGGGATTGGTGGGTTGGACCTCATACTTTACATATATGAGCTTGGTATTGTGAGGGGTGGGGGTTTGGTCCTTAGAAAGCCACGTTTGAGCCTTAGACCATTCGGTTGCGACCCAAGCCTACTTCCTATAAATTTTACCTTTTGAAGTGACCCGGTTTAGGAGATTTAGCATGTAGTGTTGATGTTCTTGTATATATTATTGAAGTTTGATGTATTATATATATAAAAAAAAGAGAGAAAAATATGAGAAAAATACAAAAAGAAATGATTAGTTTGTATGGTAGTTGAGAATGTTGAAAAAGTATGTATATATTTGGTGTTTGCTTTGTTAGTAGTAGAAATAAAAACCGGGTCAAATCAATTAGCTCTTTTATATATGCATTCCACCATTTTCCTACCTTTGCACCTAGCCCCGTTACAACCCGTAAGTTCCTTTGATTCAAAAGCATGCTAGATATTTGTTAGGAGGAAACTTGATTTTTATACAAGCTTATTGTCGCACGCGCGCACACACACACACACGCATTGAGTGTTTTAGCATTATGTGCTAATATTTCTTGTCACCGAGAGTTTTGTGAGGGGTGTGTCTTGTGGTATGATTGAAAGTTAGTAGAAGGACAACACATTTAGCTTGGTTTGCATGATTGATCGCTTGGGTTTTGAATAGTTTTGAATGGGTTGCTTGGGACAAGCAACGGGTAAGTGTGGGGATGTGACGGGTGGTCCGTAGGACAACCCTTAAAAGGTCTAAATATATGCACATTCTATGCTTTATTCGGTTAATTGCTTGAGCTTGGTAACCACTCTATGTTTGATGATGCAGGTGTTAAAGTGCTCAAATTGCGGGTTTTAGGCAGTTTGGATGGATGCTAGATGTTGGTGGAAACAAGAAGTGAAGATTCCACTTGAATTGAGGCAAACAAGAAAAAGTACAACATACAGCACCGTAACCTACGACACTTGCCATAAGTTACGGCTCCCCACCTTGTGCCAAAACCCTTGCCGTAAGACAGTGTCAAGAGGCCGTAAGGGTATAATAGGTGCCGTAAGCTACGGTGCTTGGCGTAGCTTACGGCGCCAATGTTGACTTTCCAGACTTCTTTGACTGCCGTAAGCTACGGCCCTGTGGCGTAGCTTACGGCGTTGATCTTGACCTGTTGACTTACTGCTTGCCGTAAGCTACGGCAGGCGCCGTAGCTTACGGCGCCGATCCTATCAAATTTGTAACTCATGCATTTAATTGCCATTTGAGGAGGATTTATGATGTCTTGTCATTGGTATTCAGTTACTTATCACTGGGACACGAATTTTGGGAAGATCTTAGAGACTTTTGGAGCTTGAAGACTATCTCTATCATTGTTTTTCATGTTCTTAACTTGTTTGAAGATTAAAACTTGGTTTATGATGTTTGTTCAAGCCATGAGTGGCTAAACACTCTATGATCATCTTTGGTGGAAGGTTTTGTAAGACTTTATGCTTGAATTTCGTATTTCTAGAATAACAATTCCTTTCTTTATTGAATTGCTTGTTATGGTGTGTGATTGATTGCTAGTAAATTGTTGATTCTTGTGCTAGACTAATTAGAAACCATACGTTCTTGGTGCCGTTGGCAATCGAGATATCATGGGTATAGTTAGGCTTGGGTAAGGGTTTATTGATCATCGGGTAACAACCTCACGTTCTAGGAATCTGAGTACTTAGTTCCCTTTCATCACCGCAACTAATCACATATGAACTGTGTCTATGTAGTTCTTTCTAGTGGAATGATAGCATAAATGTCAAAGCAAAACCGGAAACTGAAGATGGTCATTTGTCTTTAATTTGTTTACATCCAAAACTTTTCTCTTGCAATTTAATTAGTTAATTTAGTTTTAAAACAAATCCAAACAAATCATCTCTTGAATTTTACTTTATTTGCAATTAGGTTAATTTCAGTCAAGTTAGATAATCTTTTAAATAACACATCTTCCACAAACTCCCTGTGTTCGATACCCACTTACCGCTAGCTAATTAGTTGTATTTGGATTAAATTTGATTGAGACTTCGACTTCACGTTACCAGGTGACACGGCGCCAGATAAAAATATGATAGAAGCCATTGTAATCGCTCTTATGCTGTAATTGATAACTAATGTGTCGTTTTACATACTTGAATGACTCGCCAGTATTTCCCCGCTGATAAAATATTTTCAAAAACATGTTTCAGGCGACCTGCTGTGAATCAAGGAAAACGTGCTACGGAGCACTAACAAGCTTGAAGAGGTGGCTCAATAAAATGAATAAACATGTTTTGAAAATCAGGGAATTTACTTGTGAAATTCCTCTATTGTAAATTACGGGGCTTGTTCCAGATTATATAATAAAATAATCAGGCATTTTCAAGTTTAAAAGATCCTGTAAATCTTCCGCTGTCAACTCAATTAATAAATATCACGGGATTTCTGTCCCTCGGCTCCTGGACCGGGTAAAACCGGGACGGGGGTCGTGACAGAAAAAGGTGGTATCAGAGCCACTGATTTAAGCCAATTAAGTATTTAAGAATACTTAATTTTTCTAATTGCCATCCTATGATTATGTGATTCTATCTTGACTATCTGTTAATTTACAGTATGGGTAAGCAAAGAATTTTGGATATCTATCATAAATTAGATAGTTTACCGAAAGATATTGGAACTTCATCCCAATCAAATTCCTCAAGATACTCAGCAGATACTGAGGAAGGAATATTTGTTCGAAAGGCACAGTTTGAGAAACCACTTACCCCTAATAAAAGAAGTTGGATAATTAGAAAAAGTCAAGAGAAAATAAAGAAGTCACAACCAAAAGGAGTGTTGAGTAATAAGGAAACTCAGGAAATAGGCATTAACCCACCATGGGAAGATGAATTAGACAAACAATGGGAAAAAATCTCTATATGTTAGCCACTATAGCAGTAAATGCTAACTTATAATTTAACCGCCAAACCAGTACCAACACCTATGTCACCTACAAGCCAGAAACTTTAATATATTAAATAACCACTAGTATCTTTTGAATTTTAGTTGTACTAAATATAAATATTTTGTTTCAATAAAATGGTTTATTAGATATTTGTAATTAATATTAAATTTTCTGATTTCCATTCTGTGATTCTGTGAAAATTCAATTTACAAAATTTTGACCTAAAATTTTGTGTGTTTCTTCATAACTGCTAAACAGCATGAATGAGTTGTCTGAAGCTCTTCACAATCTCAATCTCTATTCGGTGAATGTGGAAGTTTCCAGAGACTTTACCGGTTATTGTGCCGATGTGGAAGAACCTATGGAATTTCAAACCCAGCTACCAGAGAAACCCAAGCCAAAGAAGAGAAGAAGAATTGTGGGCTGGAGGCGTGTGCGCAGGAAGAAACCAGCGACACGGAAAGTTACCAAGATAGAGGATTCCAAAGGAAAAGGCAAGGAAATAGAAATTGGGGAAAATTCCAGACAAGACCAGGAAATGCCACCCTGGGAGGAGCTGGATCATAAACTAGCACTTAGTGACCTCATCGGACCTGCCGATGAAAACCACTTTAGTTACCCAGTGGAAGCACAACTTCCAGTTGGCCTAGAGCCTGAAATCCCAGATCCTATTATCCACACCCAACCTCTACCAGCAGAACTAGAAGAATGGTGGACCACCGACTGGCAATTTCAGAATCTCCTAAATAACCCTGATACCTTTTTCCCCCAGTTTGACCCAGAGCCTCCACTACACCCACCAATGAGCTCTGAAAATTTGGCTGAACTCCGCCACTATGGCGAGGAGCTGATTAATGCGGGAAACCGAATGAGGGATGTGGGAGAACGAATCACCTGGAAATACGACGAGAGGGAGCGTCGTTTTTGAAAAGCCAGCTGACGGGATAGTATGTGGTTGTTGGAATATGTGTTTAATAATAATAATATAATCATAAAAATATAATTATGTGTAATAACTTAAAAAATAAAACTTTTGTAAGATAATCAGTGTGTACGGATGCCTATTATAAGATATAAAATATCGAACGTCGAAAAATCGACAATTTTGGCTATATATGTTGACATGATTATGTGCAATTGTTTTGTTATATTTGGTTATTAATTATTTTATGCTAATCACTTATATAAATTAATTACCAGATGGCAAACGCTGGTAATGAACCTGTTAATGAAGTGAATCAATCTGAACAAAACAATGAAGATCAATTTCTGAATAGGCAAGATATCGAGAATATCGTTGCTAAGGGAATAGCCAATGCTATTCCAGCAATCCTTGCTGCTGCTCGAAATCCAGTTGAACCTCAACAAATTATTCCTAGCAAACGTACTCATGAGGACTGTTTTGGTCAAAAATTACCTAAGCAATTTAGTGATCAAATTAGTTAAGTGAGGTAGTGTGCTAGAAATATGTGTGAAAAAATATGTTAATCAAGTTAATTGCAAAAACAGTTTCAGGATACGGGTCAGGATATAGAGTTGTATCTATGATCAAACAATGAGCAAAAAAGTAAAGGTTGACACGTGATGTACGAGGAAAGCCCTTGATCAATCTAGATCGCCGGCACAAAACTTCGGGAGCTGAAAATCGCAGCTGTCTTGTTCTTCTATTACTTCAAATACCAGGATACAGTGCAGGATGTGATGCGGATCAACTAGGTGTTACAATGTAATTCAAGTACAAGTGTTTGCGTGTAGTGTATACTAGAAGCTAGAGAGCAAAAGTGTGCGAAAGTGTGTGTGTAAAAGTTGCGTGCCTTAATCTGATCCGCCCCATCTATTTATAGTAAAAGAAATGCAACAAACTACCCTAATAAACCGGGATCCGGCGGATATTCCCCACTTGAACGTTGTAGACCTGGTCTTTCGGGTTCAACGTCTCTCATATAACAGATTTGCCCGAGTCTCAAGGAGAAGAAGTCCATCTGACCGTTAGTAACCCACAGCCTCTAACCTGCACGTGGTCAATTTAGTTAACACCAGGATATCTCCCAGGATGTTACCAATATCCTAATCCAGTATCCTGATCACAAGTAAACAACCAAAAGCAGGATATTAGTCAGGATATATACGCTCAAAAAATGATCCATAACAATTGTCCCCAAATATATCTGTTGGTATACCAATCCAACGGATATATTTTAAAAATTCTATCTCGTAAATCAAGGCAATTAAATCGAGACGACGGTCAAGATTACACCATAACTTCCAACGCGCTTTTAACTCGATGGAGATCTACAATGCTCCTATATCTTCTCTCTTCTTGTTTGAAAAGCAGATATCTCCAACGGAATCTCCAGGTAATTCCCTACTTCTTATTCATTTCCTGTTAATCTCTTTTCCTTTACTTGCAATGGCTGCCAGAACTAATTCTCAAACCGGTGAATCATCCGAGACCTTCATTCAGCAGAATCTCCTCAAAAATCCCGAGAAGGAGGTCTGTGCTTTTGATAACGGAGACATTGCAGCTTTGAGAGCTTCCGGTGCTTTCCCCGATGGCACGGTCTTTAGACCATTTGATCGGTCAATTCGATCGGACGTTTCTTCTGCTGATTGGGTCTGCTTCCCGGCATACCCTTTCTCGCTAGGTCTTCGGTACCCTTTTCCCGAATTTATGATGCAATTCTTCCGGACTACCGGTATCTCCTTTGCCCAAACCATGCCCATGGTCTGGAGGGTATTAATCGTACTCAACCAAATTAAAAATCTTCACTGTCCCGACCTTTGTATCGAAGATATGCCAATCGCTTACCGCCTCCGATCACACGGTTCTAGCCGGTTTTTGCTTTTTTCGACTTCCAACAAACAATTTATTCTTAAAGCCACCAAAAACGAAGACGGATGGCAACGCAAGTTCTTCTTCGTCAAACGAGACTCCATTGATGAGGGTGCTAGCCTTCCGGTGGAGTGGTTAACCACCGGTAGGATCATGAATGTTCCCACGTACCATTAGACTTTTATCTTTTGCTAATATCCTCTTATTTGATCCTTTTGCAGTGAATTTTAAGGAAGTACCTCCCCCTACTGCGGAATCAGAAAAAAGAATCAAAACTATTTACCAATTACCTGCAAGTGACAGGAGTTTTACCACACATATCCCGAGTTCCAGCCAATACTCATCATCTGAAATGTCTGGTAAGGATTACTTTTGAAATAATTAATTAGCGCAATATAATATAATGAAGGGTAATAAAGATGTAAGACTTTTTCATTTACGCAGCACCAGCCAAGATCCCTGAAGTCTTTGACCTCGACGAGCTGGACAGTTATTCCGATCAGGTCCAGATCAAGAAGGAACCTAGTCCCAAGGCCACGGCCTCATCCAAGCCCAGCAGTTCCAAGGCCATCGTCATTCCCAAACCTTCGCCAGCTACCAAGCCCCGGAGTTCAAGTTCTCGTAAAAGGAAAGAGCCCGATTCCCCCTTCATCTCTGATACATTCCCCTATGAGAATCACGGGTTCTTCGAAGCAAGCGGATTTATGACTTCTTTTCTCAACCAGGTCAGTATCCTCGAGCCATATCCTGCAGCTTATACCACTTATAAGTATTTATTAAAACCAATACCTGTCTTCTTATTTTTGCAGGGTCTTGAACGTCTGGTTCATCTATATCAAGAATCCTGTGGGCTCAACAAGACGCTTGAATCCAAGTTAAAGAAAGCCGAGGTTACCATCTCCGATCAAGGCATGATTGCAGCCACCAAATCTCGGCACTACGAGGAGAAGTTCAAGGCTATGACCCAAGAACACCAGACTGCTCTCAACAAACCTACTCTCCAGGCCCAAGCCGATCTTGATGCTGCCCATGCTCAACATGAACGAGATATGGTCAGCTATCGGGAAAGCCTCAAAAGTTCCGTCGTCACTTCCCTCCTACAGGCCAGGCTAAAGATGGCCCATGAAGCCAAAACATTGGGCTTCGATTGCCCTACTTGGGACGTCAGTGCCTGGGAAACAAAGCTAAGGAGTCTCGGCGGCACTTCTACTAAACCTGCAGCTGAAGGATCTTCAAAAGCAATCGAAAAACCAACTAGTGCTGAGAGGGATGCTGAGGCTGATCCCGAGACGAATGCTGCTGAAATTACCATGAACGAAGAAGGCGCTGCCTCCTAAAACTTATTTTCTTTAATATTTGAGAGTTATGCTTATGTTTGAACAATTTTATTTCTTGTCCTATGAACAGTTTTTATTTCTGTATTAAAACGACTTGATAGCCGAAGGTGGATGGGTCCTAGGTTTTAGGATGAAACCTTCGGTTATCAACTGATATTGCTTATTTCAAATAATTCCATCTTTCAATTGGCTTGCTATTGCTCTCATATCCTGATCAATATACTCAGTGATATATTATGAAAACCTTTTTCAAATAGAATTTCTAAAAATTCAATTAATTTCAGACAAAACTTCTAAAGAATAAAAGATAGCCCATTTTCTAAAACCTGTTTTGACAATACTTGTTTGATCAGGGTTTTCATTTTCAATTCAAATATTTCAATGAAATATCCCGAAACGTATTCCAAAAATACATTTTGAAGACATATCCTAAAGATATATCCTTAATTAGAGTTAAACAATTCACTTAAGGTTCACAAAGGATAGATCATACCAGGAATTGAGTGTAGCCCTAGTATTAAATTCCAACCCCCTTTTGTGACTTCTTCTACTAAGATGTCCCCAGTTCGAGACACTTAGCTCAACTTTGATCCTTTGTGCTTCATACAATTACTTTAGATGGAATGTCCCCTGTGCATGAAGTCCTCAAACACTTAGAAAATTTTTGAACACTAGTTCCAATTGTATGGACAATTTTTTGTGTTACAGGGGTAAAACCGAAAAATATACTAGAGATAAATCCTTTCTATCCTGGGGAAAGTCCCAAATTTTCGTGCACTACAGGCGGGAGTGTATAAACTCCAAGACTTAGAAAGGTGAAAACCTTTAAACCTTAGAGAGCATGAAAATACCCTTTCGTGAGAGAGGGTGATCAATCCTCATATACCTTATGGATTCAGGATATAGCCAATAGTAACGAAATTGTCAGCCACTTTTACATGAACTGGTCCCGCCACCTTGAACTATTCCCGAATAACTTGCGCTCCAGGCGGGGTGTTTAAACCCAATTCGGAAGAAATGTGAATACCTTTAAACCTGTGAAGGGATCAGGATCCCTTAGACGTGAGAGAGGGGGCCAATCCTCTAATCTTCCGAAGTATCCTGAGTGTGTATCCTGGTGCTACATCCCGAAGCATATTCTGCAAAACACCCCTCCGATGCTTAAGTCAGTAATAGGTTAAAAACAGTAAATGATATTAAAATTTAATAAAAGAGTCAGAATCCATACCACCCTGAGTCAGAATTTGAATTCCATACTCACTTAAAATAGAGCTTTAGATGTATAACATTCCAGGATCTCAGTAGCATATCCCCCTCCATATTCTTAAGTCGGTATGCTCCTTTTCCTGATTCTGATTCCACCTCATAGGGTCCTTCCCACTTTGGAGCCAACTTTCCATCAGCAGGATTAGTAGTATTCTGAAAAGCTTTTCTTAATACCCAATCTCCAACCTGAAATCTTCTAGTCCTTATATTCTTGTTATATGCTTTAGATATCCTCTGTTGATATGCTGCCATCCTTAGCCTTGCAGCGTCTCTTGTCTCATCAATAGTATCCAGTTCCTGGCATAGGACTTCAGGATTCTGCTCAGGATCCCTGAGGTTGGATCTCGCTGTAGGTATCACCATTTCTGTCGGGATCACCGCTTCTGGTCCAAACACCAAGGAAAACGGGGTTTGGCCAGTTGCATTCTTCACCGTTGTCCTATCAGCCCACAAAACAAAGGGTAATTCTTCTGCCCATCTTCCTTTCTTAGCCCCTAGTCTCTTTTTTAAGTTGTTGACAATTATCTTGTTCGAGGATTCTGCTTGTCCATTTGCTTGAGGATGCACCGGAGTAGACGTGATCATTTTAATTCCCCAACTCTTGCAAAAGTCAGTAGTCCTTTTACTTATGAATTGAGATCCATTGTCACAAATTATCTCAGCTGGTACTCCAAACCTAGTCAGGATATTCCTTTTTATGAAGGATACTACTTCTTGATCTCTAACTTGAACAAATGCTTCTGCTTCAACCCACTTGGAGAAATAATCCGTCATTGCCAACATGAAAACCTTTCCTCCTGGAGCCTTCAGAAGCTTTCTCACTATATCCATACCCCATTTCATGAACGGCCAAGGGGAAACAATAGGATACAGCGGTTCAGTAGGCTGATGTAATATGTTACTATGTCTTTGACATGCGTCACATCTTCGAGCATATTATGTGGCATCTTTTCTCATCCTCGGCCAATAATATCCTGTCCTTAATACTTTTGAGAATAACGACCTGCCCCCAGTATGGTTACCATAATCCCCTTCGTGTATATCCTAAAGCACTTCTTTGGTTTCGGGATCCTCCAAGCACCTCAGATATGGTCCTGCAGGAGATTTCTTATACAAAACGTCATTTATAATAGTGAATCGTGATACCTTCATTCTAAAGGCTTTAGGATTCTTATTCTTTGGGATGTGTCCTTCCTTGAGATATCTCATGATTGGAGCCGTCCAGGACTTAGGATCCTCCTCGGGATACTCATCATCAGGATCCTGAATACTTATTACTTCCTTATCCTGAGGATTCGTCGTAGGATGTAGGATATGTAATATTGGTATTCGGGTTCCTTCCGGTATCCTGACCGATGATCCCAGATTTGCCAAGGCATCAGCTTCAGCATTTTCCTCTCTTGGTACCTGTTCAAGTGTAAAAATATCGAAGTATCCTGCTAATTTTTTGAGAATTTCGAGATATTCAGCTAACTTTTCACCTTTTACTGCGTAAGATCCATTGAAATGGTTAGTAATCAACAGGGAATCAACATATACTTGTAAACATCTAATATTCATATTTTTAGCCAACTCTAATCCTGCAATTAAAGCTTCATATTCTGCCTCATTATTAGTAGCAGGAAATTCACACCTAATAGCCTGGGGTAATATGTCCCCCTGTGGCGATTTTAGTAGTATATCTAGACCTACACCTCTTACGTTAGATGCACCATCAGTATACAATGTCCAGCATTCTAAGTTTTCTCCTAGCTGCTGCACTTCTAAGTCTACTTCATTTTGAATGTCACTACTGAAATCAACCACAAAGTCAGCTAAAGCCTGAGACTTTATGGCATTTCTAGGCTCATACACTAATTCATAAGCACTTAATTTTACTGACCACTTAGCCATCCTACCCGACATCTCGGGTTTCCTAAGCACGTTTTTAACAGGATAATTGGTTTTAACATGAATCCTATGTGTCTCAAAATAATGTCTAAGTTTCGTTGATGCCATAACTAGGGCAAATATCAATTTTTCTAGAGGAGAATATCTAGTTTCAGCATCTAATAAACTTTTACTAACATAATAGACAGGATACTGCTGACCTTCAAGATCCTTTATGTTAGGGGTCATTTTCTTAACGTATATATCCTGACCAATATCCTGCCTATGTTTGTTCATTTGTGACTAGGATGCTGGAAGAGGATATTGCTAACATATTGGGCGATATCCTGAGGCTTATTGAATTAACCACGTGCAGGTTAAGGGCTGAGACTTGCTAACGGTCGAGAGGACTTCTTCTCCTCAAGACTCGGACGAATTTGTTGAGGAAGAGACGTTGAGCCCGAAAGACCAGGTCTACAACGTTAGAAGAAGGAATATTCGGCGGATCCCGCAAGTTTAGGCTAGTTTGTTATTTTATCTTTACTATAAATAAATGGGGGCGGATCAGCTTAGAACACACGAATTTTCACTAACACTCTCATACACTTACACTCTCTAGCTCATCGCAAACACCACACTTGTATTCAAGTTTCGTTGTAACACTTAGTCGATCCGTACCACATCTTGCACTGTATCCTGATTTTTGAAGCAATAGAAGAACTAGGCAGCTGCGATTGTCAGCTCCCGAGGTTTTATGCCGGCGATCTAGATTGATCAAGGGCTTTCCTCGTACATCCCGTGTCGTTTATTTTACTTTTGCTCATTGTTTGATCATAGATACAACTCTATATCCTGAGCTGTATCCTGAAACTGTTTTTACAAATTAACTTGATTAACATATTTTCGACACTCATTTCTAGCACACTACCTCACTTAACTAATTTGATCACTTAATTACTTCGGTAATTTTTGACCAAAACAATTTGGCGCCCACCGTGGGGCAAGTGGTGCTCTCTTTACTAAAACTTTTTGTCAAATCGCTAATCGGTTTTCTATTTTCAAAACTTTTTGCCACATTATCCATAATGGCCTCAAGATCAAACATGAGTTCCTCTACTGTGTCTGCTATGACTTCTGCTACTACCGGTTCGGTGCTTCCACCACCTCCTCCAAGGATGCCAGCCTCTACACAATCTCAAGATGTTATCCCAACTCGGAGTGTCCAGTGATCTGCTCCCGTTTTAGCTTCTAATGATGAAATTTTAACCTTATTTGGAAGTGTGCAGGAACAAATGAGGCAGCAACAGGAAACAAACCAAATGCTTTTGAGGGAAATACAACTCCTGAAGGCTGGCTCGAGCAGATCTGCTGAGGACAATGTCACTCCGTTACACCCCAGAGCGTTGAACTTTAGTTCAGCTGTATATACCGAGGATAATAGGGGGAATATCGTGCCCAGTCTTCCTCAGAATCATACTCCTGAAATACCCTCCTCGATTAGGATGTCAACCATGAGGAGCTCAGGATATGCTTCAGGATATGGGCAAAATCCTCCAACGGGTAACGTGTCGAATAATAACAATACTCATGCTACTAACAGTGGTGGATCTTTGCAGGATACAGGTGTAACATCAGCACTTACCAGGGAACTTCAGAAATTGAAGGACATGATATCTAGTGTACCTGGGGTGGTCCAGCCGATCCCGGAAGTATCTCAAGACAGCCACAAGATATCTCGTTTTGCATATCCTATCTGTGATGCTGAGATCCCAAAGAGATTCCAAACTCCCAACATGAAGCTTTATGATGGGAGTACGGATCCTGAGGAGCATATTGCTCAGTATAGGGAAAGAATGGATATTAACCCTATCCCTCCGGAGCTCAAGGAAGCGTGCTTGTGCAAGGGATTTGGTTCTACTCTAACAGGATCGGCCTTAAAATGGCTATTAAACGTTCCTCCTCACTCAATTACTTCATTTGCTCACTTGGTTAATTTATTTAACAGTCAATTTTCTTGTAGTCGGAGTTTTGAGAAACTAACCAGTGATCTTTACAGGATAACTCAAGGGCCTCAGGAATCCTTGAGGGATTATGTGAACAAATTCAGTCGAGAATCCTTGGATATCCCACATCTTGATGTTGCAACAGCTGTGCAAGCTTTCAAGATGGGATTACAAAAGGATTCTCAGTTTTATCAGGATCTTGTGATGAATCCCTGCAGGAATCTCGACGAAGCTCGTAACAGGGCTTTGAGATATATCTGTCTGGAAGATGACAGAAAGATGCAAGAAAGGATGAACTCATCCAACACTTATGAGTCAACTAATAGGAAGTCAGAATCCTCGTTCAAGTCATATCGGCCTAAGCCGTATAATAGAAACGAAAACAAAAGAGTGAACGCTGTTGAAGATGAGTATCCTGAAGAGTATCCTGAGTTGTCCGAATATTGCTTTTCTGTTAATATTCCTGAATTGATGTATGCTATGCAGGGTCTAGGATACAAGGCTAGATGGCCTCGAAAGAATCAACAAAAGGCTGACTGGAAAGATAAGTCAAAATGGTGTGCTTTCCACGAAGATTTCGGACATATGACTGAGGATTGCATTGCTCTGAGGAAAGAAATAAGCTATCTTCTAAGCAAGGGATATCTGAAAGATCTCTTAGGAAGAAAGAAGAATAAGGGTCAGGATACTGAGAAGGATCCTGAACGAGCAACATCACCTCCCGCGGATGCCAAGATAATCAACTTCATTTCGGGAGGATCCGACATTTGTGGAACATCGTATTCGGCGGCAAAGAGACATGCAAAGGAATCCAAGGCCGAAAGGGGAGACAAACCTGTCAGGATGACTACCCTCACAGCTGATAAAGTGATCACTTTTGATGCTGATGACAGGGATACTGTCCAAGATCCTCACCATGATGCTCTGGTAATAACATTATATGTGGCTAACCATTTTGTACGCAGGATACTGGTTGATAATGGCAGCTCCGTCAACATAATCCAACTACAAACTCTGAAGAGAATGAACGTATCTCCAATGGATATCACTTCAAAGTCTACCGTGCTTGTTGGATTCAGTGGGGAGGCTAGAAACACAGTGGGAGAGATAAAGTTGCCAGTATACGTTGAGGGAGTCAATTCGATACAACATTTCTGTGTGATGGATTCTCTATCCTGCTATAACATCATACTGGGAAGACCGTGGATTCACGATATGAAGGCCGTACCATCAACATATCACCAATGCATCAAGATACCTACCCCTTGGGGAGTGGTCAAAGTGGATAGTGATCAGCAGGAGGCGAAAGAATGCTACTCATCCTCAATGAAATCCTCAACCAAACCTAGTGCAGCATAGCAATTAAAGACACGGGTCCAGGATATCGTGGAGGATCCGGAGCAGGATGTGAAGAAAATTATCCTGGACCAGGATAATCCCGATATTTCGGTGCTCGTAGGGACCAATATCCCTCAGGATATTGAAGAACAATTAATTAACTTTTTGAAATGCAGGATGTCTACGTTTGCATGGAAGCATGAGGATATGACAGGCATATCCAAAGATATTATCACTCACAAGCTTGGAATTGATAAATCATTCAAGCCTGTGCAACAAAAAAGAAGGAAGTTTGCTCCTGAGCGGAACGCGATTATCCAGGAGGAAGTTGAAAGATTATTAAAGTCCAGAATGATCAGAGAGGTTAAGTTCCCAAGGTGGCTAGCAAACGTGGTTGTAGTACAGAAGAAGAATGGGAAATGGAGAGTTTGTGTAGACTACACAGACTTGAACAAAGCTTGTCCTAAAGACCCATTTCCTCTTCCCCACATTGATGCAATGGTAGATGCCACTACCGGGCATGAAATGCTGACTTTTATGGATGCATCCTCAGGATTTCAACAGATCCAAATGGAGCCTTCTGACCAGGAGGATACTGCCTTCATGACACCAACAGGTATTTATTGTTATACAGCTATGCCTTTTGGTTTGAAGAATGCAGGTGCAACATACCAAAGATTGGTAAACATGATGTTCAAAGACAAACTGGGGGACACCATGGAAGTATATATCGATGATATGGTGGTAAAATCTAAAAAGGCTGAGGATCACCTCCAGGATATCAAGGGAGCGTTTGATATCCTGGATCAATACAACATGAAGATGAATCCTGCTAAATGCCATTTCGGAGTGGGGGCAGGAAAATTTCTTGGGTATATGGTGACGAAAAGGGGGATAGAGGCAAGCCCGGAGCAGATTAAAGCTATCCTGGATATAAAATCACCCTCGAATATGAAGGACGTACAAAGATTAACAGGCCGAGTAGCAGCTCTAAACAGATTTATCTCAAGATCCTCAGAGAAATGCAAAGACTTCTATGATATCCTAAAGAAGAACAAAAGATTCGAATGGGGGGAAAAGCATGAAGCAGCCCTGCAGGATTTGAAACGGTATCTCACAACCGCACCTCTATTGATGAAGCCGGAAAATGGTGAACCACTATCCCTGTACCTTGCTGTATCAGGGAATGCTGTAAGTGCCGTTCTTATAAAAGACCATGAAGGTCAGCAGTATCCTGTTTATTATGTTAGTAAAAGTTTGTTAGATGCTGAAACTAGGTATTCTCATTTAGAAAAATTGATACTAGCATTAATTATGGCATCAACGAAACTTAGGCATTATTTCGAGACACATAGGATACATGTTAAAACAAATTATCCTGTCAAAAATGTGCTTAGGAAACCAGAGATGTCAGGCAGGATGGCCAAGTGGTCAGTAAAGTTGAGTGCTTATGATTTAGTATATGAACCTAGGAATGCCATAAAGTCTCAGGCTTTAGCTGACTTTGTGGCTGATTTTAGTAGTGACATTCAGGACGAGGTAGATCTAGAAGTTCAACAGCTAGGAGAATCCTCAGGATCCTGGACATTATATACTGATGGTGCATCTAATGTAAGAGGAGTAGGATTAGGAATACTACTAAAATCGCCACAGGGGGACATATTACCCCAGGCTATTAGGTGTGAATTTCCTGCTACTAATAATGAAGCAGAGTATGAGGCTTTAATTGCAGGATTAGAGTTGGCTAAGAGCATGAGTATCAAAAATTTGCAAGTATATGTTGACTCTTTGTTAATTACTAACCATTTTAATGGATCCTATGCAGTTAAGGGTGAGAAATTAATCGAATATCTCGATATTCTCAAAAAATTAGCAGGATATTTCGATGTTTTAGTACTTAAACAGGTACCAAGGGAGGATAATGCTGAAGCGGATGCCTTAGCAAATTTGGGATCATCGATCAAGATACCTGAAGGGACGCAAATACCAATATTACATGTCTTATATCCTGCAACGAATCCTCAGGATAAAGAAGTAGCTGGTATTCAGGATCCTGGAGCAGAGCATCCTGAAGAGGATCCTAAATCCTGGATGGCTCCAATCATGAGATATCTCAAAGAAGGACACATCCCTGGAAATGAAAATCCTAAGGCATTTAGGATGAAGGTATCACGATTCACTATTATAAATAATATTTTATACAAGAAATCTCTTGCAGGACCGTATTTGAGGTGCTTGGAGGATCCTGAAGCCAAAGAAGTACTTCAGGATATACATGAAGGGGATTGTGGTAACCATACTGGGGGCAAGTCGTTATTCTCAAAAGTATTAAGGACAGGATATTATTGGCCAACAATGAGAAAAGATGCCGCAGAATATGCTCGAAGATGTGACGCATGTCAAAGACATAGTAACATACTGCATCAACCTGCTGAACCATTGTATCCTATTGTTTCCCCTTGGCCATTTATGAAGTGGGGTATGGATATAGTGGGAAAGCTACCAAAAGCTCCGGGAGGAAAAGTCTTTATGCTAGCAATGACGGATTATTTCTCTAAGTGGGTTGAAGCTGAAGCATTTGTTCAAGTTAGAGACCAAGAAGTAGTATCCTTCATAAAGAGGAATATCCTGACCAGATTCGGAGTACCAGCTGAGATAATCTGTGACAATGGTTCTCAGTTCATAAGTAAGAGGACTACTGACTTTTGCAAGAACTGGGGAATCAAAATGATCACATCTACTCCAGTACACCCTCAAGCAAATGGACAAGCAGAATCCTCAAACAAGATAATGGTCAATAACTTAAAGAAAAGGCTTGGAGCCAAAAAAGGAAGATGGGCAGAAGAATTACCCTTTGTTTTATGGGCTGATAGGACAACGGTAAAGAATGCAACAGGCCAAACCCCATTTTCCTTGGTGTTTGGAGCAGAAGCAATGATTCCAACGGAAATGACGATACCTACTGCAAGATCTTTCTTAAGTGATCCTGAGAAGAATCCTGAAGCCTTGAGTCAGGATTTAGACACTATAGATGAAAAGAGAGATGCGGCAAGGCTAAGGATGGCAGCATATCAACAGAGAATATCCAGGGCATATAACAAGAATATTAGAACCAGAAGATTTAAGGTTGGAGATTGGGTGTTAAGAAAGGCTTTTCAAAATACTACTAATCCTGCCGATGGCAAGTTAGCTCCAAAATGGGAAGGATCATAGGAGGTTGAATCAGAAGCTGGGAAAGGAGCATACAGACTCAAGAATATGGAGGGGGATATGCTACCGAGATCTTGGAATGCTATACACCTTAAGCTCTATTTCAAGTGAGTTTAGAATTCAATTTCTAACTCAGAATGGTATGAATTCTATCTTTTTTAAATACGTTTTGGTTTAATTTATTTTTTGAAACTCAATACTGACTTAAGCATCGGAGGGGTGTTAGCCAAGCTAACACCCACCTTAGTTTACAGTTGTTTTGCAAGATATGTTCCAGGATATAGCTCCAGGATATGCACTCAGGATAACTCAGAAGATTAGAGGATTGGCCCCCTCTCTTACGTTTAAGGGATACTGATTCCTTCACAGGTTTAAAGGTATTCACCTTTCTTCGGAATTGGGTTTAAACACCCCGCCTGGAGCGCAAGTTATTCAGGGATAGTTCAAGGTGGCGGGACCAGTCCATGTAAAAGTGGCTGACAATTTCGTTACTGTTGGCTATATCCTGAATCCTAAAGGTATATGAGGATTGATCACCCTCTCTCACGAAAGGGTATTTTCATACTCTCTAAGGTTTAAAGGTTTTCACCTTTCTAAGTCTTGGAGTTTATACACTCCCGCCTGTAGCGCATGAAAAATTGGGATTTTCCCCAGGATACAAGGGATTTATCTCCAGTACATCCTTGGGTTTTACCCTTGGGATGTAAAAAAAAAATCTCTTATGCAATGGAAACTGACATTAAGTAGATTTCTAAGATACTTGAAGGCATTGTATACAGGGGACATTCTCTCCAAGGTGGTGGTGTAAAGCTAAAAGGATGAAGTTTGCGACTAATGCACTAAGTACCTTGCACAGGGGACATCTTCATTGGAAGAGTTGCAAAGGGATTGAAGTTTGCTAATAGGTTTATGTCCTATTTCTGGTATGATCTTTCCTTTATAAGCCTCGTTTAGGTTTTTGGTGACATTATGTTAAGTATCCTGATATATATCCTCAAAGTCCTTTTAAGGATATTTGATTAGGATGTTTGAAACTAGTATTGGTTTGGAACTTTGATCATTATCAAAACTTGGTTTTGAAAAGATAAACTATTTTTTACTTTCTAAAGAAATTTTTACAAAGTTGAAGGAACGTTTGGAAGATCTATTTAATAAAAGGCTTTTGCAGTATGTTTCTGAGCATACTGATCAGGATGTTTTATAAGATACCAATACAAAATCTTTACAAAAATAAGACTCACACTAAGTAATGCAAAGTAATGCAAGGTAACAGAAAATAAGTCAAAAGATATTTATATTATTAACAAGTCAAAAGTTGTGCTTTTGGTTTCACCTAAAACCAAGGCCCATCCGCCAAAAGCACAGTTAGTTTTTACCATACTTGTGTAACGGTTGCAGGATCTATCTCAAAACAGGACCCGTCCACCTACAACCGTTACTACGTTCAAAACAAGTTATACTAATTGATGACCAAGGGCTTCGTCCTAAAACCTAGGACCCATCCACCTTTGGTCATCACATTGTTCTAGTGCAGGAAAAGTAAATTGTTCAAAGACAGGAAAGGTAAATTGTTTATGCAACCACAACCATAAATTTAAAAAAAAAATGGGCTCCGGCCTTGGCACATATATCCATCATCGCCCATTTCGCCGCCTAAGATGCGGCACCTTCTTGATCAGCAACCTCCTTGCCAGCATTCGCCCCAGCATCAACCTCGGGATTCTTCTCAGCACCATCACCAGCATTGGCCACCTCCTCTGCCGCCTTAGAAGGCTCTTCACCAGTATGTTTTGCAGGATGAGCAACGGGATGACCTCCGAGGCCCTGTAGTTTCTCCTCCCAAGCCTTTACATTCCAGGAGGGGCATTCAAAACCCAGATCCATGGCCTCGTAAGCCATCCTTATCCTGGCTTGGAGAAGAGAGACGACCACAGAAGCTTTTAGGCTATCCCGGTATGAGCTCATATTCTGCTGATATTGGAGAAGAGCGGCATCTAGCTTGGCTTGAGCATCCTCATTAGCTTTGTGGAGGGCGGCTTGATGTTCCTGAGTCATTGCCTTGTATTTGTCTTCATAATGCTGGGATTTGGCAGCCGCGATGGTTCCTTGGTCAGCTATGGTGGCTTGAGCTTTCTCCAGCTGGATCTTTAACATCTTGTTAATCCCGCAAGCGTCTTCATGCAAGTGCATAAGACGATCCAGACCCTATTGATAAAGACACAGGTATTAATGTGAAAAATAAGCAGGATAAAAACTAACATACTTGTACAGGATATCGAAAAGGAAATTCTACCTGTTTGAGGAATGAGGTGGCTTCATTGAACCCATGATTCTCAAGAGAGAATGTTTCAGAAACAGCTGGGGAATCAGTCTCCTTTCTTTTACGAGAGCTGGATGCCCGGGTCCTGGATGCCGGAGGGCCTTTGGGAGCAGAAACAGTTTTCGAAGAGGTAGGCTTTGGTGTAGCAGACGACTTTGGCTTGGATTCTTGTTTGGTGGGTTCAAGGCTGGAGTAGCAATCCAATTCGTCAAGTTCAAAACCTTCAAGGTTGACGACTGGTACTACAAATGGGAAGATTTTCTTAAACTCATCGTATTTTTGAAAAATGATTACTATATATAAGAATGTGCTTACCAGACATTTCTGAGCTTGATTTTTGATAAGAACCTGTAAGAGACAGGGAAAAAGTTCTTTCACTGGCAGGAAGACGGTAGATTTCCTTGATCTTGGATTCAGATTCTGCACTGGGAGGCACTAAATCTCTGAAATTCGTTGCATAAAAACATCAGAGTATAAGTCCGGGATACAGTTTGAAGATATAATTGGGGATATTCCTAAAACCCTAAATCCTACCCTTGGTTAACCATTTAACCGGTAGATCGAAACCCTTATCAATAGAGTCTCTTTTTACGAAAAAGAATTTTCGTCGCCATCGATCCTCATTCTTGGTGGCTTTAAGGACCAAAGGGTTCTTGATGGAAAACAGAAGATAACGGTGATTGCCATGGGATCTCAACCGGTATGCTACGGGAAGGTCCTCAACAAGTAGGTTAGGAAAATGAAGAGATTTGATTTGATCCAACACTATCAAGACTCGCCAGACCATTGGCATAACTTGGGCATAGCTAAGGCCGGTGAGGTCGAAAAAGCTAGAGATAAAGGGTAGAAATGGGTACCGGAGTCCAAGAGAGAAAGGATAAGCGAAAAAACAAACCCACTCGTCGGATGATGCGTCCGATCGGGCTTTCTTGTCGAAGGGGCGAAAGACCGTTCCGGTGGGAAAGGCACCGGAGTCTTTGAGAGCAGCAATGTCAGCATTATTGAAGCAGCAAATCTCCTTTGCTGGATCGGTGATAAATTTTTGACTTATGAGGGTTGAGGCTGGTCGGTCTGATCGGGATTTCGTTCGTGGTGCCATGAAGAGTATTAAGCAAATTAAGAAAAATTCAAGAAAGGAGATTAGAAAAGAAGATACCTGATGTTTGCTTGCAGATAAGGATAACCGAGACAAGGAGTCCCTCGGTTAATATAGGATGAATATAGGGGGGTAAAAAGTAAATAAGGCCTTGGAAGTTGCACCGCTGTCATTTCAAGAGTCTAGTCATATTAATTGCCTTAAGTTATGAGGTGAAATTTTTGAAATATATCCGTTGGATTGGTATCCCAACCGATATATTTGGGGACAATTGTTAGGGGTCATTTTCTTAACGTATATATCCTGACCAATATCCTGCCTATGTTTGTTCATTTGTGACTAGGATGCTGGAAGAGGATATTGCTAACATATTGGGCGATATCCTGAGGCTTATTGAATTAACCACGTGCAGGTTAAGGGCTGAGACTTGCTAACGGTCGAGAGGACTTCTTCTCCTCAAGACTCGGACGAATTTGTTGAGGAAGAGACGTTGAGCCCGAAAGACCAGGTCTACAACGTTCGAAGAAGGAATATTCGGCGGATCCCGCAAGTTTAGGCTAGTTTGTTATTTTATCTTTACTATAAATAGATGGGGGCGGATCAGCTTAGAACACACGATTTTTCACTAACACTCTCATACACTTACACTCTCTAGCTCATCGCAAACACCACACTTGTATTCAAGTTTCGTTGTAACACTTAGTCGATCCGTACCACATCTTGCACTGTATCCTGATTTTTGAAGCAATAGAAGAACTAGGCAGCTGCGATTGTCAGCTCCCGAGGTTTTATGCCGGCGATCTAGATTGATCAAGGGCTTTCCTCGTACATCCCGTGTCGTTTATTTTACTTTTGCTCATTGTTTGATCATAGATACAGCTCTATATCCTGAGCTGTATCCTGAAACTGTTTTTACAAATTAACTTGATTAACATATTTTCGACACTCATTTCTAGCACACTACCTCACTTAACTAATTTGATCACTTAATTACTTCGGTAATTTTTGACCAAAACACTTTACAAGGACATCACTTACTGCATTCCCTGATACTGCAAGATACAGGGATAATGGTTCACCATTTTCAGGCTTCATCAATAGAGGTGCAGTTGAGAGATATTGCTACAAATCCTGCAAGGCTGCTTCATGCTTTGCTCCCCATTCGAACTTCTTATTCTTCTTGAGGATATCATAAAATTCCTTGCATTTTTCCGAGGATCTTGAAATAAATCTGTTCAATGCTGCTACTCGGCCGGTTAACCGTTGGACATCCTTCATATTCGAAGGTGATTTTATATCCAGGATAGCTCTAATCTGCTCCGGGCTTGCCTCTATGCCTCTTTTGGTCACCATATATCCTAGAAACTTTCCTGCCCCCACTCCGAAATGGCACTTAGCAGGATTCAGTTTCATGTTATATTGATCCAGGATATCAAACGCTCCCTTAATATCCTGGAGATGATCCTCAGCCTTTTTAGATTTCACCACCATATCGTCAATATATACTTCCATGGTGTCCCCCAGCTTGTCTTTAAACATCATGTTTACCAACCTCTGGTATGTTGCACCTGCATTTTTTAAACCAAAGGGCATAGCAGTATAACAATAAATACATGTGGGTGTCATGAAAGCAGTATCCTCCTGATCAGAGGGTTCCATTTGGATTTGCTGAAATCCTGAAGAGGCATCCATGAAGGTTAACATCTCGTGGCCGGCGGTAGCATCTACCATTAAATCAATATGAGGTAGAGGAAACGGGTCTTTTGGACAGGCTTTGTTTAAGTCTGTGTAGTCTACACAAACTCTCCATTTCCCATTTTTCTTTTGTACCACGACTACATTCGCAAGCCATTTAGGAAACTTCACTTCTCTAATCATCTTGCTCCTTAGTAGCCTTTCAACTTCCTCTAGGATGATCACATTTCGCTCCGGAGCAAATTTCCTTCTCTTTTGCTGGACCGGCTTGAACGACCTGTCAATACCGAGTTTATGTGTTATAATATCCTTGGAAATACCTGTCATATCCTCATGCTTCCAAACGAATGTTGACATCCTGCATTTCAAAAAATTAGTCAATTGATTTTCAATATCCTGAGGGATATTGGTTCCTACGAGCACCGAGATATCCAGATTATCCTGATCCAGGATAACTTTCTTTACATCCTGCTCCGAAGCCTCCATGATATCCTGGGCCCACATCTTTAATTGCTATGCTGCATTAGGCTTAGTTGAGGATTTCATTGAGGATGAGTAGCATTCCTTCGCCTCCTGCTGATCACTGTCAACTTTGACGACCCCCCAAAGGGGTAGGGATCTTGATGCACTGGTGATAAGTCGATGGCACAGCCTTCATGTCACGGATCTATGGCCTGCCTAGTATGATGTTATAGCAGGATAGGGAATCCATCACACAGAAGCGTCGTATCGAGTTGACCCCTTCAACATATACTGCAACTTTATCTCCCCTACGGTATTCCTAGCTTCTCCACTGAAACCAACGAGCACAGTGGACTTCGAAGTAATGTCCATCGGAGATACATTCATCCTCTTCAATGTTTCCAGCTGAATTATGTTGACAGAGCTACCATTGTCCACTAATATCCTGCGTACAAAATGGTTAGCAACATATAATGTAATTACAAGGGCATCATGGTGAGGATCCTGCACAGTATCCCTGTCGTCACTGTCGAAAGTGATCACTTTATCAGTTGTAAGGGTAGTCATCCTGGCTGGTTTGTCTCCCCTTTCAGTCTTAGCCTCCTTTGCATGTCTCTTGGCCGCAGAATACGAAGTCCCACAAATGTCGGATCCTCCTGAAATAAAGTTAATTATTTTGGCATCTGCTGGGGGTGGTGATGCTCGTTCAGGATCCTTCTCAGGATCCTGCCCTTTATTCTTCTTTCTTCCCAGCAAATCCTTCAGATACCCTTTGCTCAATAGGTAGCTTATTTCTTTCCTTAGAGCAATGCAATCCTCGGTCACATGTCCGAAATCCTCATGGAAGGCACACCATTTGGATTTGTCCTTCCAATCAGCTTTTTGTTGATTCTTTCGAGGCCACCTAGCCTTGTCTCCTAAACCCTGCATAGCATACATTAACTCAGGTATGTTAACAGAAAAACAGTATTCAAATAATTCAGGATATTCTTCAGGATCCTCGTCTTCAACAGCATTCACTTTCTTGTTGTCATTTCTGCCATATGGCTTAGAACGATATGGTTTATACGAGGTTTCTGATTTCCTATTGGTTGATTCATAGGTTGAGGTAGAATTCATTCTCTCTTGCATCTTTTTGGCATCTTCCAAGCGAATATATCTCAAGGCCCTGTTACGAGCTTCGTCGAGATTCCTGCAGGGATTCATTACAAGATCCTGATAAAACTGAGAATCCTTTTGTAACCCCATCTTAAAAGCCTGTACAGCTGTTGCAACATCAAGATGTGGGATATCCAAGGATTCCCAACTAAACTTGTTCACATAATCCCTCAAGGATTCCTGAGGCCCTTGAGTTATCCTGTAAAGATCACTGGTTAGTTTCTCAAAACTCCGGCTGCAAGAAAACTGACTATTAAATAAATTAACCAAATGAGCAAAAGAAGTAATTGAGTGAGGAGGAACATTTAACATCCATTTTAAGGCTGATCCTGTCAGGGTAGATCCGAAACCCTTGCACAAGCATGCTTCCTTGAGCTCTGGAGGGATAGGGTTAATCTTCATTCTTTCCCTATACTGGGCAATATGCTCTTCAGGATCCGTAGTCCCATCATACAGCTTCATGTTAGGGGTTTGAAATCTCTTTGGGATTTCAGCATCACAGATGGGATATGCAAAGCGGGATATCCTGTGGCTGTCTTGGGATACTTCCAGAATTGGCTGGACCACTCCAGGTACACTGGATATCATGTCCTTCAATTTCTGAAGCTCCCTGGTAAATGTTGACGTCATACCTGCATCCTGCAAAGACCCATTATTGTTAGTAGCAAGAATATTATTATTTGACACGTTACCGGTCTGAGGATTCTGGCCATATCCTGAAGCATATCCTGAGCTCCTCATAGTTGATGTTATGGGTCATTTTCTGAGCATACATATCTTGATCAATATCCTGCTTTTAATTGTTTATTTGTGATCAGGATACTGAACGGGGATATTGCTAACATGTTGGGCGATATCCTGAGGAATATTGAATTAACCACGTGCAGGTTAAAGGCTGGGGTTCGCTAACGGTCAGATGGACTTCTTCTCCTCAAGACTCGGGCATGTTTGTTATGGGAGAGACGTTGAACCCGAAAGACTAGGTCCACAACGTTCGAGTGAGGAATATTCGTTGGATCCTGGTTATTTAGGATAGTTTGTTATATTTGTTTTACTATAAATAGATGGGGGAGGATCAGATTAAGGCACTCAACTTTCACATTTTCAAACACTTTCTCTCTAGCTCACTGCAAACACTACACACAACACTTGTATTCGAATTACATTGTAACACATAGTTGATCCGCACCACATCCTGCACTGTATCCTGATATTTGAAGCAATAGAAGAACAAGACAGCTGCGATTGTCAGCTCCCGAGGTTTTATGCCGGCGATCTAGATTGATCAAGGGCTTTCCTCGTACATCACGTGTCAACCTTTACTTTTCTGCTCATTGTTTGATCATAGATACAGCTCTATATCTTGAGCCGTATCCTGAAACTGTTTTTATAGCTAACTCGGTTAACATATTTTTCACACATAATTTTAGCACACTACCTCACTTAACTAATTTGATCACTAAATTGCTTCGGTAATTTTTGACCAAAACAATTTGGCGCCCACCGTGGGGCAAGTGGTGCTACCTTTACTAAAAATCTTTGTGAAATCGTTAATCGGTTTTCTATTTTCAAAACTTTTTGCCACATTGTTTACAATGGCCTCAAGATCAAACATGAGCTCCTCCACTATGTCTGCTGCAACCTCCGCTACCACCAGTTCGGTGCTTCCACCACCTCCTCCAAGGATGCCATTTTCTTCACAACCTCAAGATGTTATCCCTACTCGGAGTGTTCAGGGATCTGCTCCCGTTTTAGCCTCTAATGATGAAATTCTAACTTTATTTGGAAGTGTGCAGGAACAAATGAGGCAGCAACAGGAGACTAACCAAATGCTGTTAAGAGAAATACAACTCTTAAAAGCTAGCTCGAGTAGACCTGCTGAAGAAACTGTCACTCCTATACAGCCCAGGGCTTTGAACTTCAGTTCCGCAGTTTACACTGAGGATAACAGGGGGAATATCGTCCCAATCCATTCTCAGAATCATACCCCTGAGATACCCTCTTCGGTCAGGATGTCCACTGTGAGGAGTTCAGGATATGGCCAAAATCCTCAGACCGGTAATGTGTCAAATAATAATGTTCTTGCTACTAACAACAATGGCTCTTTGCAGGATGCAGGTATGACGTCAACATTTACCAGGGAGCTCCAGAAATTGAAGGACATGATATCCAGTGTACCTGGAGTGGTCCAGCCAATTCCAGAAGTATCCCAAGACAGCCACAGGATATCCCGCTTTGCATATCCTATCTGTGATGCTGAAATCCCAAAAAGATTTCAGACTCCCAACATGAAGCTGTATGATGGGACTACGGATCCTGAAGAGCATATTGCCCAGTATAGGGAAAGAATGGAGATCAACCCTATCCCTCCGGAGCTCAAGGAAGCATGCTTGTGCAAGGGTTTTGGATCTACCCTGACGGGATCAGCCTTAAAATGGCTATTAAATGTTCCTCCTCACTCAATTACTTCGTTTGCTCATTTGGTTAATTTATTTAATAGTCAGTTTTCTTGCAGCCGGAGTTTTGAGAAACTAACCCGTGATCTTTGCAGGATAACTCAAGGGCCTCAGGAATCCTTGAGGGATTATGTGAACAAATTCAGTCGAGAATCCTTGGATATCCCACATCTTGATGTTGCAACAGCTGTGCAAGCTTTTAAGATGGGGTTACAAAAGGATTCTCAGTTTTATCAAGATCTTGTAATGAATCCCTGCAGGAATCTCGACGAAGCTCGTAACAGGGCTTTGAGATATATCCGTTTGGAAGATGACAAGAAGATGCAGGAGAGGATGAATTATACCTCAACCTATGAATCAGCTAACATGAAATCAGAATCCTCATATAAGCCATATCGCTCCAAGCCATATGGCAGAAATGATAACAAGAAAGTGACTGCTGTTGAAGACGAGGATCCTGAAGAATATCCTGACTTATCTGAATACTGCTTTTCTGTTAATATACCTGAGTTAATGTATGCTATGCAGGGTTTAGGGGACAAAGCTAGGTGGCCTCGAAAAAACCAGCAGAAAGCTGATTGGAAGGATAAATCCAAATGGTGTGCCTTCCATGAAGACTTCGGACATATGACCGAGGATTGCATTGCTTTAAGGAAAGAAATAAGTTACCTGTTAAGCAAAGGGTATCTGAAGGACTTGCTGGGAAGAAAGAAGAATAAAGGGTAGGATCCCGAGAAGGATCCTGAACGAGTTGCATCACCCCCAGCAGATGCCAAGATAATTAACTTTATTTCAGGAGGATCCGACATTTGTGGGACTTCGTATTCGGCGGCTAAGAGACATGCAAAGGAAGCTAAGAGTGAAAGGGGAGACAAACCAGTCAGGATGACTACCCTCACAACTGATAAAGTGATCACTTTCGATAGTGATGACAGGGATACTGTTCAGGATCCTCACCATGATGCTTTGGTAATAACATTATATGTGGCTAACCATTTTGTACGCAGGATATTGGTGGACAACGGTAGTTCTGTCAATATAATTCAGCTTGAAACATTGAAAAGGATGAATGTATCTCCGATGGATATTACTTCGAAGTCCACTATGCTCGTTGGTTTCAGTGGAGAAGTTAGAAATATTGTAGGAGAGATAAAGTTACCAGTATACGTTGAAGGGGTCAACTCGATACAACGCTTCTCTGTGATGGACTCCTTATCCTGCTATAACATCATACTAGGCAGGCCATGGATCCATGACATGAAGGCTGTGCCTTCGACTTATCACCAATGCATCAAGATTCCAACCCCTTGGGGGGTCGTCAAAGTTGATAGTGATCAGCAGGTGGCGAAGGAATGCTACACATCCTCAATGAAATCCTCGACCAAGCCTAATCCAGCATAGCAATTAAAGATGCGGGCCCGGGATACCTTGGAAGCTTCGGAGCAGGATGTGAAGAAAGTTATCCTGGATCAGGATAATCCTGATATCTCGGTGCTCGTAGGAACCAATATCCCTCGGGATATTGAAAAACAATTAACTGACTTTTTGAAGTGCAGGATGTCGACGTTTGCATGGAGGCATGAGGATATGACAGGTACATCCAAAGACATTATTACTCACAAGCTTGGAATTGACAGGTCATTCAAGCCTATTCAGCAAAAAAGAAGGAAGTTTGCTCCTGAGCGGAATATAATCATCCAAGAGGAAGTTGAAAGATTGTTAAAGTCCAAAATGATCAGAGAAGTCAAGTTCCCAAGATGGTTGGCGAATGTGGTCGTAGTGCAGAAGAAAAATGGGAAATGGAGAGTCTGTGTAGATTACACAGACTTGAATAAGGCTTGTCCTAAAGACCCGTTCCCCCTTCCTCATATCGATGCAATGGTGGATGCTACTGCTGGGCATGAAATGTTAACGTTCATGGACGCATCCTCAGGATTTCAGCAGATTCAAATGGAGCCTTTGGACCAGGAGGATACTGCTTTCATGACACCAACAGGTATTTATTGCTATACTGCTATGCCTTTCGGTTTGAAAAATGCAGGTGCAACATACCAGAGATTGGTGAACATGATGTTCAAAGATAAGCTGGGGGACACCATGGAGGTGTATATTGACAATATGGTGGTGAAATCTAAAAAGGCTGAGGATCACCTCCAGGATATCAAGGGAGCATTTGATATTCTGGATCAGTATAACATGAAGCTGAATCCTGCTAAGTGCCATTTCGGAGTAGGGGCAGGAAAGTTTCTAGGATATATGGTGACGAAAAAGGGGATAGAGGCAAGCCCGGAGCAGATTAAAGCTATCCTGGATATAAAATCACCCTCGAATATGAAGGACGTTCAACGGTTAACAGGCCGAGTAGCAGCTTTGAACAGATTTATTTCAAGATCCTCGGAAAAATGCAAGGAATTCTATGATATCCTCAAGAAGAATAAGAAATTTGAATGGGGAGCAAAGCATGAAGCAGCCTTGAAGGATTTGAAGCGATATCTCTCAACTGCACCTCTATTGATGAAACCTGAAAATGGTGAACCACTATCCCTATACCTCGCTGTATCAGGGAATGCTGTAAGTGCCGTTCTTATAAAGGACCATGAAGGTCAGCAATATCCTGTTTATTATGTTAGTAAAAGTTTGCTAGATGCTGAAACTAGGTATTCTCATTTAGAAAAATTGATATTAGCTCTAGTTATGGCATCGACAAAGCTTAGACATTATTTTGAGACACATAGGATCCATGTTAAAACAAATTATTCTGTCAAAAATGTGCTTAGGAAACCAGAGATGTCAGGCAGGATGGCCAAGTGGTCAGTAAAGTTAAGTGCTTATGATTTAGTATATGAACCTAGAAATGCCATAAAGTCTCAGGCTTTAGCTGACTTTGTGGCTGATTTCAGTAGTGACATTCAGGATGAGGTAGACCTAGAAGTTCAACAGTTAGGAGAATCCTCAGGATCCTGGACATTATATACTGATGGTGCATCTAATGTAAGAGGAGTAGGATTGGGAATACTACTAAAATCGCCACAGGGGGACATATTACCCCAGGCTATTAGGTGTGAATTCCCTGCTACTAATAATGAGGCAGAATATGAAGCTTTAATTGCAGGATTAGAGTTGGCTAAGAATATGAGTATCAAGAATTTGCAAGTATATGTTGACTCCTTGTTAATTACTAACCATTTTAATGGATCCTATGCAGTTAAGGGTGAGAAATTAATCGAATATCTCGATATTCTCAAAAAATTAGCAGGATATTTCGATGTTTTTACACTTGAACAGGTACCAAGGGAGGATAATGCTGAAGCAGATGCCTTAGCAAATTTGGGATCTTCGATCAGGATACCAGAAGGGACCCAAATACCAATATTACATGTCTTATATCCTGCAACGAATCCTCAGGATAAAGAAGTAGCGGTTATTCAGGATCCTGGAGCAGAGTACCCTGAAAAGGATCCTAAATCCTGGACGGCTCCAATCGTGAGATATCTCAAGGAAGGACACATCCCCGAAAATGAAAATCCTAAGGCATTTAGGATGAAGGTATCACGATTCACTATTATAAATAATGTTTTATACAAGAAATCTCTCGCAGGACCGTATTTGAGGTGTTTGGAGGATCCTGAAGCCAAAGAAGTACTTCAGGATATACATGAAGGGGATTGTGGTAACCATACTGGGGGCAGGTCATTATTCTCAAAAGTATTAAGGACAGGATATTATTGGCCGACAATGAGAAAAGATGCCGCAGAATATGCTCGAAGATGTGATGCATGTCAAAGACATAGTAACATATTACATCAGCCTGCTGAACCACTGTATCCTATTGTTTCCCCTTGGCCATTTATGAAGTGGGGTATGGATATAGTGGGAAAGCTTCCAAAGGCTCCAGGAGGAAAGGTTTTTATGTTGGCAATGACAGATTATTTCTCCAAATGGGTTGAAGCCGAGGCATTTGTCTAAGTCAGGGATCAAGAAGTAGTATCCTTCATAAAGAGAAATATCCTGACCAGATTCGGAGTACCAGCCGAGATAATCTGTGACAATGGTTCTCAGTTTATAAGCAAGAGAACTACTGACTTTTGCAAGAGTTGGGGAATCAAAATGATAACATCTACTCTGGTACATCCTCAAGCGAATGGACAAGCAAAATCCTCAAACAAGATAATTGTCAATAACTTAAAGAAGAGACTTGGAGCCAAAAAAGGAAGATGGGCAGAAGAATTACCCTTTGTTTTGTGGGCTGATAGGACAACGGTAAAGAATGCAACAGGCCAAACCCCGTTTTCCTTGGTATTTGGAGCAGAAGCAATGATTCCAACGGAAATGGCGATACCTACTGCAAGATCTATCCTACGGGATCCTGAACAGAATCCTGAAGCCTTATGTCAGGATTTGGATACTATAGATGAAAAAAGGGATGCAGCAAGGCTAAGGATGGCAGCATATCAACAAAGGATATCCAGAGCATATAACAAGAATATAAGGACTAGGAGATTTCGAGTTGGTGATTGGGTGCTAAGAAAGGCTTTTCAAAATACCACTAATCCTGCCGATGGCAAGCTAGCTCCAAAATGGGAAGGACCATATGAAGTTGAGTCAGAAGCGTGGAAAGGAGCATATAGACTCAAGAATATGGAAGGGGATATGCTACCAAGATCCTGGAATGCAATACACTTAAAGCTCTATTTCAAGTAAGAATAGAATGTAATTTCTATCTCAAGATGGTATGAATTCTATCTCTTTTAAATATGTTTGATTTGATTTGTTCTTTGAAACCCAATACTAACTTAAGCATCGGAGGGGTGTTAGCCAAGCTAACACCCACCTTAGTTTAAGGATGTTTTGCAGTATATGCTCCAGGATATAGCTCCAGGATGCTCACTCAGGATACTTCGGAAGATTAGAGGATTGGCCCCCTCTCTCACGTATAAGGGATCCCGATCCCTTCACAGGTTTAAAGGTATTCACCTTTCTTCCGAATTGGGTTTGAACACCCCTCCTGGAGCGCAAGTTATTCGGGAATAGTTCAAGGTGGCGGGACCAGTCCATGTAAAAGTGGCTGACAATTTCGTTACTATTGGCTATATCCTGAATCCTAAAGGTATATGAGGATTGATCACCCTCTCTCACGAAAGGGTAATTTCATACTCTCTAAGGTTTAAAGGTTTTCACCTTTCTAAGTCTTGGAGTTTATACACTCCCGCCTGTAGCGCACGAAAATTTGGGATTTTCCCCAGGATACAAGGGATTTATTTCCAGAACATTCTTGGGTTTTACCCCTGTAACATGAAAAATTGTCTATACAACGGGAGCTGATATCCAGAAGATTTCTAAGTATTTGAAGACATTGTACACATGGGACATTCCTACTAAGGCAATGATGTAAAGCTCAAAGGATAAGGCTCGGAATTAATGCACTAAGTGTCTCAGACATGGGACATCTTCATTGGAAAAGTTGCAAAGGGACTGAGGTCTGATAATAGGGTTATACCCTATTCCTGGTATGATCTTTCCTTTGTAAACATCGTTTAAGTTTTTGACAATACTATGTTTGGTAAAAGGTTAAATATCCTGATTAGGATAAATTCTCGAAATATATTTTCAAAATACTTTTCAGGATATTTGAAACTGGTACTAGTTTGAAACTTTAATTAAGTTAGAACCGTCATAATAGGTTTTAAAATGAACTATCTTTTAATTTTCTCTAAAGGTGATTGAATTAATAAAAGTTTTGGTAATATATCACTGACTATATTTTGCAAAACTAAGGTCTATAATAAGAAAGACATAAAGTGATAGCAAGAAAAATGAAAGATGAAATTACTGGAAATAAACGGTACTAGCTGATAACCAAAGGCTTCATCCTGAAACCCAGGATCCATCCGCCTTCGGTTATCGAATTGTTTTAATGCAGGAAATGAAAATTGTTCATAAGACATAAAATTGCTCAAACAAAAGGAAATAAGTTTTAGGGGGCAATGCCATCTTCGTTCGCGGTAATTTCAGCAGCATCCGTCTCAGGATCCACCTCAGCATCCCTCTCAGCATCGTTAGCTTTTTCAGCTAATTTGGAAGATCCTTCGGCAGCTGGTGTGGTAGAAATGCCGCCAAGATGCTTTAGCCTCGTTTCCCAGGCACCAACGTCCCAAGAAGGGCATTCAAAACCCAGTGTTTTGGCTTCATGGGCCATCTTCAGCCTGGCCTGGAGAAGAGAAGTGACGACGGAACTCTTAAGGCTATCCCGGTAGGTGACCATATCCCGTTCATGTTGCGCATGGGCAGCTTCAAGATCGGCTTGGGCTTGAAGAGTAACTTTGTTGAGAGCAGTCTGGTGTTCTCGAATCATAGCTTTGAACTTCTCCTCGTAATGACGAGATTTGGCAGTTGCAGTCATGCCTTGATCGGAGATCGTGACTTCTGCTTCCTTTAACTTGGATTCAAGCGTCTTGTTAAGCCCGCATGATTCTTGATATAGATGAACTAGACGCTCAAGACCCTGCGAAAGTAAGAGGACAGGTATTAATATTGATAAATCTTTGTAAATAAGCTGCAGGATGTGGTTTGAGAATACTAACCTGGTTAAGAAAGGAAGTCATAAACCCGCTAGCTTCAATGAACCCGTGCTTCTCATAGGGAAAAGTGTCAGAAATGACGGGGGAATCGGGCTCTTTCCTTTTACGTGAGCTGGAGCTCCGGGGCTTGGTAGTTAGCAAGGGTTTGGTGATGACAATGGCTTTGGAACCACTGGGTTTGGATGAGGCTGTGGCCCTGGGACTAGGTTCCTTCTTGACCTGAACCTGATCAGAATAACTGTCCAACTCGTCGAGGTCAAAGACTTCAGGGATCTTGGCCGGTGCTGCATAAAGGAAAAAGTTTTGCATTATTATTACTTTTCGTTCTATTATGCTATACTAACTAACTATTTTAAAAGTAATCCTTACCAGACATTTCAGATGACGAGTATTGACTGGAACTCGGGACGTGTGTGGTGAAACTCCTGTCTATTGCAGGTAATTGGTAAACAGTTTTGATTCTTTCCTCTGATTCAGCGGTAGGGGGAGCTACTTCCTTGAAATTCACTGCATAAGAATCAAAAAGAAGGATATTAGTAAAAGATAAAAATCTAAAGGTACATGAGAACATTTATGACCCTACCGATGGTTAACCACTCCACCGGAAGGCTGGCACCCTCAGCAATGGAGTCTCGTTTGACAAAGAAAAATTTGCGTTGCCATCCATCTTCGTTTTTGGTGGCTTTAAGAATAAGGGGTTTGCTAGAGGTCGAGAAAAGCAAAAACCGGCTAGAGCCGTGGGATCGGAGGCGATAAGCAATAGGCAGATCCTCGATGCAGAGGTCGGGGCAGTGAAGGTTTTTGATTTGGTTAAGTACGATTAATACTCTCCAAATCATGGGCATGGTTTGAGCAAAAGAGATGCCGGTGGTTCGAAAGAATTGCATCATGAATTCGGGAAAGGGGTATCGAAGACCCAGCGAAAAAGGGTATGCTGGAAAGCAGACCCAATCTGTGGAAGAAACATCCGATCGAATTGACCGATCGAACGATCTAAAGACTGTGTTATCAGGGAAAGCACCGGAAGCTCTCAAAGCCGCGATGTCTGCATTGTCAAAAGCGCAGACTTCCTTTTCAGGATTTTTGAGGAGATTCTGCTGAGTAAAGGTCTCGGCAGCCATTACGAATAAGGCAAGAAAAATTGACAGAAAGTGAATGAGAAATGGGGGATTACCTGGAGACTCTGTTGGAGATATCTGCTTTTTAAACAAGAAGAGAGAAGATATAGGGGCATTGTGGATCTCCATTGAGCTAAAAGCGCGTTGGAGGTTATGATGTGATCTTGACCGTCGTTTCGTTTTAAATGCCTTGAATTACGGGATAAAACTTTTAAAATATATCCGTTGGATTGGTATACCAACCGATATATTTTGGGGACAATTGTTATGGGTCATTTTCTGAGCATACATATCTTGATCAATATCCTGCTTTTAATTGTTTATTTGTGATCAGGATACTGGACGGGGATATTGCTAACATGTTGGGCGATATCCTGAGGAATATTGAATTAACCACGTGCAGGTTAAAGGCTGGGGTTCGCTAACGGTCAGATGGACTTCTTCTCCTCAAGACTCGGGCATGTTTGTTATGGGAGAGACGTTGAACCCGAAAGACTAGGTCCACAACGTTCGAGTGAGGAATATTCGTTGGATCCCGGTTATTTAGGATAGTTTGTTATGTTTGTTTTACTATAAATAGATGGGGGCGGATCAGATTAAGGCACTCAACTTTCACATTTTCAAACACTTTCTCTCTAGCTCACTGCAAACACTACACACAACACTTGTATTCGAATTACATTGTAACACATAGTTGATCCGCACCACATCCTGCACTGTATCCTGATATTTGAAGCAATAGAAGAACAAGGCAGCTGCGATTGTCAGCTCCCGAGGTTTTATGCCGGCGATCTAGATTGATCAAGGGCATTCCTCGTACATCACGTGTCAACCTTTACTTTTCTGCTCATTGTTTGATCATAGATACAGCTCTATATCTTGAGCCGTATCCTGAAACTGTTTTTATAGCTAACTCGGTTAACATATTTTTCACACATAATTTTAGCACACTACCTCACTTAACTAATTTGGTCACTAAATTGCTTCGGTAATTTTTGACCAAAACAGTTGACATCCTGACCGAGGAGGGTATCTCAGGAGTATGATTCTGAGAATGGCTTGGCACGATATTCCCCCGGTTATCTTCAGTGTAAACTGCAGAACTGAAGTTCAAAGCTCTAGGCTGCAAAGGAGTGACAGTTTCTTCAGCAGGTCGACTAGGGCCGGATTTCAAGAGTTGTATCTCTCTTATCAGCATCCGATTGGTTTCCTGCTGCTGCTGCCTCATCTGTTCCTGTACACTACCAAACAAATTCAGACTTTCATCATTAGAAGCCAAAACAGGAGCATATCACTGGGTACTGGGAGCGGGGATAACATCCCGAGCCACATAACTTTCATTTCCGTGCGAAGAAGTTTGCATTCGTGGAGGAGGAGGTGGAAGTACCGAACCAATTGTTGCAGAGGTTGTAGCAGACATGGTGGAAGAGCTCATGTTTGATCTCGAGGCCATTGAAAACAATGTAGCAAAAAATTTTGACAATAGGAAACCGAGTAATGATTTTACTAAAGTTTTTAGCAAAAATAGCACCACTTGCCCCATGGTGGGCGCCAAATTGTTTTGGTCAAAAATTACCTAAGCAATTTAGTGATCAAATTAATTAAGTGAGGTAGTATGCTAGAAATATGTGTGAAAAATATGTTAATCAAGTTAATTGCAAAAACAGTTTCAGGATACGGCTCAGGATATAGAGCTGTATCTATGATCAAACAATGAGCAAAAAAGTAAAGGTTGACACGTGATGTACGAGGAAAGCCCTTGATCAATCTAGATCGCCGGCACAAAACCTCGGGAGCTGACAATCGCAGCTGCCTTGTTCTTCTATTACTTCAAATACCAGGATACAGTGCAGGATGTGATGCGGATCAACTAGGTGTTACAATGTAATTCAAGTACATGTGTTTGCGTGTAGTGTATACTAGAAGCTAGAGAGCAAAAGTGTGCGAAAGTGTGTGTGTAAAAGTTGCGTGCCTTAATCTGATCTGCCCCATCTATTTATAGTAAAAGAAATGCAACAAACTACCCTAATAAACCGGGATCCGGCGGATATTCCCCACTTGAACGTTGTAGACCTGGTCTTTCGGGTTCAACGTCTCTCATATAACAGATTTGCCTGAGTCTCAAGGAGAAGAAGTCCATCTGACCGTTAGTAACCCACAGCCTCTAACCTGCACGTGGTCAATTTAGTTAACACCAGGATATCGCCCAGGATGTTACCAATATCCTAATCCAGTATCCTGATCACAAGTAAACAACCAAAAGCAGGATATTAGTCAGGATATATACGCTCAGAAAATGGTCCATAACAAGGACAATTTCAGTAATAGTGTAAACGGAGGCGGCAACAACAATAATAACAATAACAATGATGTACTGCAGGCCCCAACTCTCAAAAGAATGAAAGCTGCAACGCCTGGTTGCACTTACAAGGAATTTCTTGCCTGTAAACCAGCTGAATTTGCAGGCAATGAAGGGGCGACTGCGGCGCTGCGTTGGTTGGAGAAAACCGAAGCAGTAATTATGATAAGTAAATGTGTCGAGGAAGACAAGGTCATGTATGCGTCACATCTTTTTAAAGAAGGGGCGCTAGAATGGTGGAATACGGTACTTCAAGCTAAAGGAAGAAATATGGCCTATGCCATGAGTTGGAAAGAATTTAAACAGCTAGTGGAAAGAAAATTCTATCCCGAATATGAAAAGGAACAAATGACAAATAAGTTCCTGAACCACCGGATGGTGGATGTAGACTGTCGAGGGTATACTTCGACATTCTTCGAGTATGCGAGAGTGGTACCAACCCTGGCTTCGCCAGAACCGGTACTTATTTCCCGCTATATTTGGGGATTGATTGGCGAAATTCGAGATATTGTCAAAGCTGCGAGACCCCGCACTGTTGACGATGCTGTGGAATTAGCTAACACCCTAACTGACGGACTGGTACGCACAAGAGAAGAAACCCGGAAAAAGGAAGTGGCCCAAAAGATTACCCAGGGATTCCGTATGGGTAACCGTAGCAATTTCAAGAGAAAGGGAACTGGGCAATCTTCCACTGTTCCATTTTGCAATACCTGCAAAAGAAAGCATTTTGGTAGATGCAAAGGGTATTGCAATTTCTGTAAAATTCCGTGGCATCAAGAAGAAGATTGCAGGAAGAAGAAAGCAACAGTCTGCTACAACTGTGGAGAAGCTGGACACTTTAGGCCAGACTGCCCAAAACTGGTCAAACCAGCTGATAACAAAGCCAAACTTGCAGAGGGAACTACCAAAAAGAACGCAAGAGCCTTCCAGTTAACTACTCAGGAAGCAGAGCTAATCCCTGATGTGATAGCTGGTACGTTCCTAGTTCACGATGTTTATGCAAAAGTATTATTTGACTCTGGTGCAAACCAAAGTTTTATAGATACTTCATTCTGCCAAGCTCTTAATTCACCCTTAACCAACCTTAGGCAGATTTTTACGGTAGAAACATCAGATGGGAATTCTGTTAACATAGATAACGTTTTGCGGGAAGGAAAGATAGAACTTGTAGGCCATAAATTTTTGGCAAACCTGTTACCTATGAAATTAGCCGGATTTGATGTTGTGTTAGGAATGGATTGGTTAGTAGCCAACCATGCTCGAATTCTTTGTGATAAGAATTCCATAGAAATTCATACACCCACAGGAGAATTAGTGGTGATTACAGGAGATAAGCCACGTAAGCCAATGAAGTTCATTTCAGTAATGAAAGTTGCCAGTTATTCAAGAAAACAAGAAATAGTGTATATGATTTCGGTAATCATTAACACTAAGAGTAAGGAACTTAAGGAAATTCCAGTAGTATCAGAATACCCAGAGGTATTCCTAGAAGAACTACCTGGATTACCACCTGATAGGGAAGTAGAATTTAGAATTCATCTAATTCCTGGAACTACACCGATAGCCAAGGCACCTTATCGGTTAGCACCCACAGAAATGCTAGAATTGAAAAAGCAGTTAGATGAATTACTGAGCAAAGGATTTATACAACCTAGTTCATCCCCGTGGGGAGTGCCAGTGTTGTTTGTGAAGAAGAAAGATAGTTCGATGAGAATGTGTATCGATTATAGGGAATTGAATAAGGTTACAATTAAGAATTGATACCCATTACCTAGGATTGATGATCTTTTCGATCAATTGCAAGGAGCTAGATACTTTTCTAAGATAGATTTACGCTCCGGATACCATCAATTAAAGGTACAAGAAAAAGACATACCTAAAACTGCTTTCAGAACTAGGTATGGTCATTACGAGTTTACAGTCATGCCCTTTGGGTTAACAAATGCTCCGGCAGCATTTATGGACATGATGAATAGAATCTGTAAACCGTATTTGGATAAATTTATAATTGTCTTTATTGACGATATACTGATTTATTCCAAAAGCCAGGAGGAACATAGGGAGCACCTGCATGTACTCTTAACTTTGTTAGGAAAAGAGAAGCTTTATGCCAAATTCTCGAAGTGTGAATTTTGGCTACAAGAGGTACAATTTTTAGGACACATGGTGAATCACGAAGGTTTTCATGTCGATCCCTCAAAAATAGAAGCAATCACTAAATGGAAAGTTTCGCAGTCAGCTATGGAAATTAGAAGTTTTATAGGGTTAGCCGGATATTATAGACGGTTTATTAAGGATTTTTCCAAGATAGTTGTACCATTAACTAAGCTAACCTGTAAAGCAGTTAAGTTTGAATGTGGACCTAAACAAGAAGAAGCTTTTAAGATATTAAAGCAGAAATTAACAAATGCTCCAATTTTAGCTTTACCAGAAGGAACAGAAGATTTTGAAGTATACTGTGATGCTTCAAAACTAGGATTAGGATGTGTGCTAATGCAACACAAGAAGGTAATTGCTTATTCTTCAAGGCAATTGAAAAAGCACGAAGAAAACTATACTACTCATGATTTAGAGTTAGGAGCCATAATTTTTGCCCTTAAGATTTAGAGACATTATTTGTATGGAAGTAAGTTTACTGTCTACATAAACCACAAAAGCTTAAGATATATATTTGGGCAAAAAGAATTAAACATGAGGCAAAGGAGATGGATGGAAATCCTAAGTGACTACGACTGTGATATTCAATATCACGAAGGAAAAGCAAACGTAGTTGCTGATACCTTAAGTCATAAGTATCATGAGAAACAACGACGAGTTCGTGCTCTTAGATTAAGTTTACAAGTAGACTTAATGGAACAACTGAAAAATATTCAGGAAACAGCAATTAAGGATGATGCTGAAGGAATGAAAAGACGAATAAAGGAATTAGAGCAAGGAAGTGATGGGATTTGGAGATTCCATAAGAAACGAATTTGGGTACCTAAACAGGGGGAATTAAGAAATAAGATTTTAGAGGAAGCCCATAAATCTAGGTATACCATACATCCTGGTAACAATAAGATGTACCAAAATTTAAGAAATAACTTCTGGTGGATAGGAATGAAAAAGGACATAGCTAAATATGTTTCTAAATGTCTTACTTGTTCACAAGTTAAGGCAACACACCAGAAACCTTGAGGTCTACTACAACAATTAGAAATGCCTATATGGAAATGGGAACTTATAACCATGGACTTTGTTACTAAGTTACCCAAAACCAGAAAGGGTAATGATGCGATTTGGGTAATTGTGGATCGATTAACCAAATCAGCTCATTTCCTACCCATGAAATAAATCTTTAGCATGGAAAGGTTGGCAAAGTTGTATGTAGACGAAGTAGTATCCTTACATGGAGTCCCACTCTCCATTGTATCGGATCGGGATAGTCATTTTACTTCCCATTTCTGGACAAGTTTCCAGGAAGCAATGGGAACTCGACTAAATTTAAGCACTGCATACCATCCTCAGACATACGGACAAAGTGAAAGGACAATCCAAACCCTGGAGGACATGCTTAGGACATGTGTGATAGATTTTGGTGGAAATTGGGATGACCACCTACCCTTAATTGAATTCTCCTATAACAATAGTTATCATTCAAGCATTGAAGCTGCCCCATTCGAAGCACTGTATGGACGAAAGTGTAGAACTCCAGTTTGTTGGGCAGAAATAGGAGAAAGTCAATTATCAGGTCCCGAGATAGTGCAAGAAACTACCGACAAGATCACTCAAATCAAGGAAAGATTAAAGACGGCTCGAGATCGCCAGAAGAGTTATGCTGATAATCGACGCAAGCCACTAGAGTTTCAAGTTGGAGACAAAGTACTCTTGAAGGTATCTCCTTGGAAAGGAGTAGTTCGGTTCGGTAAGAAAGGAAAACTAAGTCCAAGATACATAGGACCATTCCCAGTAATCCAACGTATAGGACCAGTCGCATATCGCTTACAACTACCAGAGGAGCTCGCCGAGGTACATGATGTATTCCATGTATCCAACCTCAAGAAATGTCTATCTGATGAATCTCTGGTAGTACCTCTTCAAGATGTAGAGGTAAATGAAAAGTTAAAATTTGTAGAAAAGCCACTACAAATAGAAGACATAAAGATTAAGTTTCTCAAACAAAAAACACTAGTACTGGTCAAAGTCAAATGGGATTCGAAAAGAGGACCCGAATACACCTGGGAGCTGGAATCGGAGATGAAGCGAAAACATCCTCACTTATTTCAATAAATCTCGAGGACGAGATTTTAAATAAGGTGGGGAGGATGTAAGGACTTTCAAAAATGTCCCAAATTAACCCGTAACTACGAACCCGAACCCCTGAAACCCTAATCCATATCAAAAATCAAGAAAACCAGATTTCTGGTCTTCAGGCGGGCCGCGTAAAGGTAAGCTTAGCCTTACGCGGGCCGCGTCCAAGCTTGGTTGACCAGATAAGCGTTCCCGGTCCACGTGTCACACACGTGGCATGCCTACCGATGACACGCTAGCCCTAGTCTACGACTAGGTGTCCCTCGCGGGCCGCGTAAAGATCTTGAAGGGTCTTACGCGGGCCGCGTAAGACCCATTTTCACCTATAAATAGAAATGGCCATGGGCTGTTCACTGGTGTCGAAACCAAATCTCAAAAACGAAGTATACTGCATAAAATCGAAGTTTTAAAAAAATAGCGAGGCGCTGCTACGATACAGGGTATTAACTCGATCGCTGCTACGATTCAATGTCCGATCGATTGAAACTATCCGATGGATGTTTAAGTGCTGCCCACATTAGGGCCATACTTTGTCATTAGTCGTGAATTCGACGGATGTTTAAGTATAGCACTTTGTCATTCGTTGTGAGGGTTTTAATCTCGTGAGTTATCGTAAATGCTGTATTAGTTGTTGACCTAGTTCGTTTGCGTTGTTATTTAAATTAGGTTACAAGGCTAATCAGTAGGCTAAACTCTGTCCGTTTCAATCTGCAATGTGAGTCATTCTCTTTTTATCAACAGTATTTTACAATACTCCAAGCATTTTCAAAAAGTTATAATTACAGGGATTAAGTCGTGGTTATCTTGAATCATTGGCTAATTGGGGTATTGTGCACATTACTAATTTCTCACAGTTAGGATAATAAATCCTAACAGTGATAATCATCACTACTTGGGTGAAAGGACCCAATAGTGGTATGACCATCGTCACCAGGTGACACGGGGCCAGATAAAAATAAGATAGAAGCTATTGTAATCGCTCTTATGCTGTAATTGATAACTAATGTGTCGTTTTACATACTTGAATGACTCGCCAGTATTTCCCCGCTGATAAAATATTTTCAAAAACATGTTTCAGACGACCTGCTGTGAATCAAGGAAAACGTGCTACGGAGCACTAACAAGCTTGAAGAGGTGGCTCAATAAAATGAATAAACATGTTTTGAAAATCAGGGAATTTACTTGTGAAATTCCTCTATTGTAAATTACGGGGCTTGTTCCAGATTATATAATAAAATAATCGGGCATTTTCAAGTTTAAAAGATCCTGTAAATATTCCGCTGTCAACTAAATTAATAAATACCACGGGATTTCTGTCCCGCGGCTCCTGGACCGGGTAAAACCGGGACGGGGGCCGTGACAGCTGATGACAGTGAAGATTTGGATGAGAAATGAGATTATAATTTTTAATTTTTTTTTTCATTTTCTATTGTTTGTTATGTAATTCTCTGTTGTTTATCATCTAATTCTATACTATTTAAAAAAAAAATTGAGTATAAAACGCCAAAAACTATAAACACCAAAAACGCCTGATAGTTTGAAAAACTGTGAGAACGAATGCTAGCAAAACATGATGTTGCTATATAAAACGCCAAAAACGCAAACAAAGTATTACTGGAAAAATCAACACTAATTGACATATGAAAAATGAAAGAAACAATAAAATAAAGAGACGGTATCATTATTGCCAAACATTATAGTTATATTAATACCACTAAATGGAAAATTGAAATTTATTTATAATTTCAAAACGCCATAATTGCCTGTCACATTATAGACCTGTATCCTAAATGGCAAAACACTTGATATAATAAAATCAAGAAAATTAATGATGTTTTTTACATTAAACGCCTGCATCCTGATCTAAAAAACAATAAAAACGCCAAAACAATACTTAAAACGTCAAAATGTTTACTATGATTCTGATCTAAAAACAAAAAAAAAACCGCCGCGTATTTATTAAACTCCAAAAAAATGAAAAGGTGAAGTGACACGCGTTAAAAAAAAAGAAATATGAAAGGACAAAAAAGCCCCTCCGCCCTTCTCTAAGCGACGTGACACGTGTTGGGCCAGGAAGCGTTCTCACCGTTCTCACACTTTTGAGCGTTTTCTCCTGATCCCGTTTCTATATATATATATATATTCTAAATTTACAGTGTAAAACTAATACAAAAAACAAAAACATTTGGGCCCCCAACGGGTTTGGGCCCTGAGTCGTCGCCCATCCCACACACACTTTGGGCCGGCCCTGACCTTAGGTCCATCCACTTTAGCCTCATCCCCACACCCGTTTACGTGGACGCCTACATGGCGGATCATCCTTTGAGGACTACCCTCATCCACACCCCATAGTCTAAGGGTTGAGTCAAGTTTAAAGCTAGAGCCCGGCTTAAAGACTTTAAGTTCGGCTCAATAAGTGTGGTTTGTGAATGTATCTTACAGGAGATTAAATTATGAATCGCAAATACAAAATCACAGGTTTTAGTTAAGTCTAAATAGGTTCGGGTTAGTTTTAGGTCGAACCAACACACACCTTTAGTTAAGATAATCCATAACAATAAACCTGGTACAAACCCTAGTCAACATATCACATCATTCCAAACCACCACCATTCCAAACAGGGGCGGACCCACGTAAAGTGGGTCGGGGTCCTCGGACCCCAATGTTTTAAAAAAAATTAGTAGATTCGGTATATTAAATTGTATAAGGACTCCATAAATACAATTAGGTGGACACCATAGAAAGAAAAAGAAACCTGGTGATGTGGCAAATTTTTCTCTTCACCAACAAGAGGTTACGGGTTCAATCCTTGTATGGCTTGTTTTTCCTTTTTTTTAAATCTAGTTCAAACTTTGCTATGACCCGACCCGAACGAGGACCGACGCGGAAATTTTAACGTTTTGTCATGAAAATTTTGAACCCCGAAAAAATGGACCCTATTGAAAAAAAATCCTAGGTCCGCCACTGATTCCAAACCCCACTTTTTCCTACAACAATAAACTATTTCAAACCTTCACGCCTTACTTTTTACACTAAAAGCAAAAAAAAAAATGTGATTAGGTGGTCCCACAATTGCCACATCACACCCACAAAGCTCGTCCGCTCAAGCAGACCAACACACATCGGACCACCTCCTCCAATGGTGTGGTCTGTTTCATCCCAAGTTCGCTCTACCAAGCCACTCTAAAACACCCTTGTTGGAGATGCTCTAGAGGAGTGGTTTTGGATTGTACTTGAACAAACCTAAATTCGTGTCCTATCCAATGTTGTAAAACAAGATTTACAAGACGACTACTCTCTAAGTAATCATCACAAGGTGGGATGTCGAGACGATTTTCTTAGACTCCGTCTAATTACTCATAATCGATCAAACGCGGTCAACCTCGGCCATAATTGGATATAGTTGGTCAACTCGGTCGAGTTTGATTTAAAAAAAATAAAACATAATTTATTTGTCTGTCATATTTTAGAATAAATATCATTTTCAAGGTACAAATATATAACGCTGAAAAGTAATTGGCTTTGTTTATAAGAAATATTTTTGTTTTTTTTTCTCAACTCATTTATGTTCCTTGAAGTTTTGAAATCTAAATCGTTGTAGGCTCCCAGTCCTCTTATTAAATTAACCAAAATTTGAATTGATTTTTCTAAATGTATTTTGAATTTGGTTTGGATACTAATATACAATGCTTTTCCCAACATTACATGTTACACATCTTTTTGTTTTTGTTTCCTATCATGTCTAATAATACACAATGTGTGGTAACTACATCTCGGCCACATGTTACATTTTAGTCGGATCTCCCTATGAGAATTTGTATTATACTCAAAAAGTGTTCTTTATGCGAAAACTACATACTTTGATACACGTGAGTTTTTACTGGTCTGGAAAAACAATACCCGATGTATTTAAATCTATGTCAAGTGTATTTTGAATTTGTAAATTCAATCATGAATGATGTATTAATTAGAGTTAGAGTATTTAAGATAAATATAAATTTTTTTAAAATCACAAGAATAACTTAGTTTTTCAACCATTTAAAAATAAAATAGTTAACAATTTCTTTTATGTATTGTATATTTTTGTTCACGATCAATGATAACAATGAATGAAATATGTCCCGTGTCCTAAAGATGTGCTATCCGCTTATAGACGCCTACCTTTCCTATTTTGACATCAAAAAAGTGTAATTTTACATTTTTTTTCATCGAGATGTATACTTTTGTCATAGAGCATAAACCAATCACATGACTTGTCACATAACAATATGATGGCATGCATGCCTTGAAGGTAGAGGTGTACAAATCGGGTTTTTTTCAAAAACCGGTTTCAGTTAGTAACTGAATCGGTTTTTTCATCTAAAATGAAAACCGGTTTTTTTAATAACCGGTTTCGGTTACTAACCGGTTTTTCAAGTCCAAAACAATAACCGGTGTAACCGGTTGGGATCGGTTTTTAACCGGTTTTTAAAAACCGATTTTTAACCAGTTTAACCGGATTTTTTTTAAAACTGGTTTCGGTTATTAACTGGTTTTTCATACCAAGAATCCTAACCGGTCTATAACCGGCGGTTCGGTTATAAAACCGGTTTGGTTATAAAAAAACCGGTTAAAAAAAACCGGTTTCGGTTCTAGAACCGGTTTTTTTTACACCTCTACTTGAAGGTGTAAAATAAATCTTGTTGAAGCCAAATAACTAGTGTAAAGGTATATCAGTGGCGGATCTAGGGGGTTTCTGGGTTCCAAAGAACCCCCTCGATTTGAAAAAAGCCAGTAGAAACCTTGGATGATTTGGGAAACATTAGTGAGAATCTATAAAAAAACCCCTGGAAATATTTTCTGAATCCTTCACTGGGTACCATCTTAGACCGTGGGGTATGGTGGGTTGGGGGCATGGGTTGACACGTGGAGTTCGCCGGTGAGTGACGTGTCTGTGGGGTATGGCGGGGCGTGGCTAGCCCGCGTGGCTTGGCAGGTTTATTAAAAAAAAACCAAAAATTAAAAAATACACACAACATTAAAAAAAAGCCTAAAACTTTATTAAATTCCTAAAAATTACAAAATTCATAAAAATTAGAAAAAGCCTAAAAAGGATTACAAAAAAACCTAGAGCGTTAGGTAGATTTCGAAAAGGGCAAGCTTGTCGAACGGCTTCCGCTCCTTGCCCGGAACTCGATGTTCGCCATCGCCACCCGGTCTTCGTGGCTTATCTCACCGCCCGGGACGCTGTCGTAGTAGGCTTTGAAACGATCGAGCTTCGGTCGTAGCTCGCGCCATTTGTGTTGGCACGCATTTAAATTGTGCCGGTCGTTTCCCACGTTATGCCGGTAGCTAGCAAAAGCTTCCGGCCAGTAACGGGTCTCACCGGGTTGGCGGCCCTTATTTGCGTCAACGACGCTCGTGACAAGAGCTAGCTCTTCCTCGTGTGTCCAAGAGGCCATCGATCAAATGTGTGTGGGTAGCGGGTTCGATCAAGTGTGTTTGGGTTGGGGTAGCGGTGGACAGCCGGTGGGGTTGGGGGTTATATATATAGCGATGTTGACTGTTGGGTGGGTGAACCGCTTGGTTTGGCCAAACAGTTATAATTTGAATTTTAAATGTACCCCGCTATGACCTAGCCAACAAGCGAATAGGAGCCGGCCACATAGGATCGCTAGCATGCCCCACGCCCGGCCTTAAACTCCTGCCCCTTGGGTCACGCCCAAACCTATGCCCACCCGGGGTGGTGGCTTGAGCGTTTTCAGCCAACCCACGCCCCATACCCCATACTCTTAAAAGGTGAAAATCACGATTTACCACTGAAAAAATATTTTTTTATTATTTTGAGTATTTTCATGATATTCCTTTTTTTTTAAAGGAGAATTTCATTAACAACAAAACAACACACCTCAAAACAAGGCGGCCACCCAAAACAATACAACTACATAATTACAAATTTACACCAATCCTGCCATGAAACCGAAAAACCTTTTAACCTACTGTTACTTCACAAGAAACCTAAAGCTTTAACGTTGCTGATAATATCTTCAATCTTAATCTCCTTGTTATTAAAAATAGCTTCGTTTCTGGCCTTTCAAATGCACCAACACCCGATTCTGATATTCCCTTTTTTGTGGGACATTGACTATCGGTCTTAAATGCAGTTAATGACGACGTTGACATGAATCACCTTCAATGATGTCGTACACTCGTACCTAACTCGTAAATCATTGTTTTTAAAACGAAAAAGAAAAATTAAGATATTAATAAATTTAGGGGTGTCTTATTTCCACACCCCCTATTTTCTTATTTTCACATCGCTAGGTGTATACGGGCCGTATAACATTATACGGCCGTATAGAATGTTGTTGCACAAAAATAAATGCGATGGAATCTTTTTTTTTGTTTTACATGTATACGGCCAGTATAACATTATACGAGCCGTATACAATTGTATACGAGCAATATAATGTTATACGACCAAATGTATACGAGCCGTATAACATTATACGAGCAATATAATGTTATACGACCAAATGTATACGGGCCGTATAACATTATACGAGCATTATATACGACCACCCAAAAGCTTATCTCACATGGTGTATACGGGCAGTATAAGGTTATACGGCCGTATAGAATAAAATTAACTGACAATGTCAGTCCATGTGGGATTAAGGTTATTCTATACAGCCGTATAACCTTATACGGCCCGTATACACCATGTGGGATTATTAGGACCCTAAATTTATGGGATGATGCTATTTTATTTCCTGTGTTTGGTCATTGCACCTTTCAAACTACAGAGTCTTCTTGTACTATTTTGACCACAATAGTTTGTCTTAACCGTCCTCACGTTAGCTTCAGATGTTTGTTTGGGCGTTCGTCCAGGAAATCATATCGTCGGCTGCCACTTAACAGTCGTTGTGTTACCAGAATAGCTGATTTCTCTGGCGTAACACACAGTGAAGCGAAAACCCAGATAGGCTCGGGATTCAAACTGACAACCTCACACAAAGTTTAGCTCAAATCATTCTTTGCATTAATCCACCAAAAGTGACACATTAGAGATCAAACTTACGTCTCCATAGTGTTTTGTTATAAAATGAAATTCCAAGTTCTAATAATCTAATGACATACATGAAAATGCATTTGCCCATAGAAAAAATAAATCTTACCCATGAAACATCAAGAACTCAACATTACTATAACTTCATAATTCGCTTTTTGTGTTAAATAATTTTCATGTTAATCATATTAAGTTCTAAGTTAGTTTGATTAAATGCATCTAAAGCTCAAATCGAATAGTGATTTGAGGTATTTAGATCAGTCATGTTTTTTGTTTAAAAAAATAAAAGAATTATTTTATTAAACTTTGTTAAAACTAGATTAAATGTATACAAAAATTTATAAAAAAAGTGTAGTATATAATACGGGTATAACTTAGATCGTATAGTATAATAAACATGTACCAAACCTATACTACATGATAAATTTTAAAAAAAATTGTTTAAAAAATAATAGAAATCTTTTATTAAACTTTGTTAAAACTATGATTAAATGTAGGGCTGTAAACGAACTGAACGTTCAGCGAACAGTTCGTGAACCGTTCGGCAGGAAGTTCGTTTATGTTCGTTCGTTTATTAAATGAACGAACATGAACAAGAAATTTCGTTCGATTAGTTAAATGAACGAACATGAACAGAGGTCTCGTTCGTTCGATTGTGTTCGTGAACGTTCGGTAAGGTGTTCGTGAACATCATTGATTTGCGTTCGTTTATGTTCGTATGTTTGTGTTTTAATTGAAGATCTTTGTACTTTCTTATATTTTATTTGTACTTTTTATATTATTAAACTTTTATTTAATTTATTTCCCTAACAATTAAACTAGGAAACCCACTTTCACCTTGTTTATGCATCATTTTCCTTTCATTTCTCATTATTTACCTCCAGAATACAATCGACCTCCGTTCCACAATAAGGGATTCAAGTTCGAGTGCTACTCTCTGGGCCATCTATCTTTATCCTTTGTCGCGTTAGCCAAATTTATTTGTGTTCGTGAACCGCTCGCGAACACACTCATCTCCTTAATGAACGAACACGAACATAAAATCTCGTTCGGTAGGTGTTCATGAACAGTTCGTGAACACATTTATTTCCTTAACGAACGAACACGAACAAGGCCTTGTTCGTGTTCGTTCGGTTCGTTTACAGCCCTAATTAAATGTATATGACGAGGTATGACCCCAATTGGATAATCATTTTATTATAAATAAACAATTATATATATTTGTTCTAGAATATTCCATCCTGCATGGATAGGCCACGTAACCAAATCTCCAACTTTTCGGGAAGATCGTGCATATCCCTAACTTATAGGAGCCCATCCTAAGTTAAGGGAAACCCTAATCATAAACTATAAATAGAGGTAAACGTATAAGGTACAAATCATCTAACTCTCATACAACTTCTTTCTCTCTCTATACTTTTATACTCCCAAACCCGAGACTTATTCTCACACCGGAGGGTGGTTACAGGAATAACCCCATTCCTGTAACGAGTCCTAACGGTGTTTCTGTTTTGCAGTCTGCCCGTTCGGATCATTGATAATTGAAGTCTTCATCGGATACTACCGTAAAGGTCAGTGTTTCTTCATTGGCGCCATCCGTGGGACCTTTTCGGTAACAATTAGTTCGAACCCCATGGCTAGTGATCGGAACGCAGCAGTCACCCCAAGCCAAGCAGCTACAAATAATAACCTGGTGGCAGGAACATGCCCCATCACCACTACTCCGGTTTCACCGGTCGTCACCAGGTCGCTTGATTTGGAATTTGAGGCGGAAGGACCACCACCAGGTTTTTCGGGCAATGTAGCCACTTCTTCTGGAACAACTGAAGCGGATGTATTCCCATACACTTCCCTGCGGTTACAGTCCATGGAACCAGGAGTAACTGGTACCAACATGTTCACCCCTGTGGCAACCACTGGTGCACAGACATCGCGTTTTAACTCTATGCCAGTTATTACATCGGCAAGCCCGAGCACTATCATGCCACAGGCGAGCATATGCCTCAGTATTATCAACCATCTGCTACTTACGCCATGCCACCCTTGTACACAGCAGCGCTTACAGCTGCACTGTCTACGCCGCCTCACCAGCCAGTGGTCATGAACACCCCAATCACGCCAGGAAATCAAGCTTATTTCCCCGTGTACTATTACGCACCCCCATATGGGTACTTACCTCCATATGGTAACTCAGCATACACACCCCAGGGAACTACACAGAATCATGTTCAACAATCGCCTTACGCGGCTTATATGACGCCATGGTGGACCTTTCCAACTTCGCAACCGGTTTACACTCAAGCTCTGCCAACAGCGGAACCCGTCTATGACAGAGGGAACACATCCAGACCCAGATTTTCCCCGGGCAGAGGCCCCAGCTCTATGCTAAACAGCACTTCGGCGCTACCCACCTCTACTCAGGGTATAAGCCAGGGCGGAGTCATTCCTTCAGTACAACCTATCAATGTGGAAGAAGACGAACTCACTAGACCTTATAAGCCAGTAGATGCAACTTTCAAATCCAAGTTCACCAGAAGAATAGCGGAAGCTCCTATCAAGGAGAAACCCAAGATGCCTCAAACAGTAGGCAAATATGATGGTCTAGGGGACCCCGATGACCATCTTAACCTATTCAAAAGTGCGGGGGAGGTAGCTTGTTGGCCTATGCCCTTATGGTGCAAAATGTTTGTGCAAACACTGATGGGTGCAGCTAGGGTCTGGTGGGACAGTTTACCCACAGGGGAAATAGACAGTTTTGAAGATCTAGAATCTAAATTCATCTTACAATTCAGCCAGCAGCGCAGGCACACTAAGGATAGAAACGAGCTTCTCCATATCCGCCGGCGAGACAATGAAACGGTGGAAAATTTTATCGTTAGATTCAACAAGGAAAGTTTGGCAATCCCGGGCGTGACAAACGATCTAGCCTGTGGAGCTTTCCTACAAGGAGTGAACGATGACGAGTTGCTAAGGACCCTCCATGGGAGAGATGGCGTGCCACCCACCATTGATGAAATACTACGGATAGCTAAAGTTTATGTCATACAAGAAAAGGCCATAGCCGCCAGTCATGCGGCCAATAGGAAGAAAGAGGCTCTCAAAAATCAAGAAGATAGAGAACAGCGGCACTCTAAAGGTAGGGGTAGAGGAGACCGTTACCAGAGGAACGACAAGACGGACTCGCGGTACGACCGACCAAGAAACGCCTACTCAAGGAACGAGTCCTCTAAACTTCGATCTGACTACCCTAACCTAAGCAAGACACCGGCGGAGATCCTAGCCTCAGAAAACCTCAAGTTTAATCCTCCAAAGCCGCTAAAAGATAACCCAAACAAAGACACAAGTAAATACTGTGAATACCACAAAGGGAGCGGTCACGACACAAACGACTGTTTTCAGCTGAAAAAGCAGATCGAATATTTTGTGAAAGCGGGTAAGTTGGCGCACTTAGTAAGGGATATCAAACAAGGTCCACCAGTCGTGAAGGAAGAGAACGATAAAGCGGCGGGCAAAAGACCGCGAGAATTGAATATGGTGCACGCTGACAAGGGAAAAGGGGCAAAGCGGAGTTTCTCCACGCTCGAACCCTGGATGCTAGCAACCATGACCATCGAACCTCGCATAGAAGACCTGCACCTCACTACAGACGCCTTAATCATATCCGCAGCAGTAGGGGATTACCGCATGAGGCGAATCCTGGTCGATACCGGAAGTTCAGAAGACATCATCTATGAACACTGTTTCAACAGAATGCAACTGGAGGACCAAAGGTTGCTTGAATCTGTACACGCCCCCATTAAAGGTTTCACAGGGGAAAAGGTTGACCCTATTGGTCAAATTACTTTCCCGGTCACATTTGGACAAGAGCCCCGGGAAAGAACCATACTCCTGACATTCCCTGTGGTACGCGCTGAGTCATACCACAATGTGATTATTGGAAGGTTCACTCTGGGCAAGTTAGACGCTATAGTCTCACCGGCGCGAGGTTTCATGAAGTTCCCCACCCCGCGGGGCATTGCAACAGTGTATCGAGACAAAATATGGGAGGTATTAAGCACTAAGAAATGTCGCCAAGGCCCCACCGGAGCTATCGGTCCAGAAAGGTGGGTATTGAGCACACGCCACCCAGATCAAACGGTTACCATTGGAGACAGCCTCTCCCCAGAAGTTAAAAACGACTTGAAGGCACTGTTGAAAAGGAATGTTGATGTTTTTGCCTTCGAACATTCCGACATGACAGGAGTTCCCCGCGATAAGGCGGAACACAAGTTAGCAACACTCCCAGGCGTTAAGCCGGTCGCGCAAGGTAAACGCAGTATGGCCCCAGATCGGAAAGCAGCAGTCGTCAAAGAGGTACGAAAATTGGTGGAAGCTGGAATCCTCAGAGAAACACAGTACCACACATGGGTATCAAACCTGGTGATGGTAAAAAAGCCAGACGGTACATGGCGAATGTGCATTGATTTCAAAGACCTGAATAAAGCATGCCCCAAGGACGCGTACCCATTACCTGAGATGGACTTCAAAGTTGATTCTCTGGTCCCCTACAGGTATAAATGCTTCCTAGACACCTATAAGGGGTACCACCAAATCAAAATGTCCAAGGAAGACGAAGAAAAGACAGCGTTTCATACCGACGTGGGCATTTTTTGTTACACAAAGATGCCTTTTGGTCTGCGAAACGCTGGGGCAACTTATCAGCGACTCATGGAAAAAGCTTTCGAAACCCAGATCGGCAGAAATCTGGAAGTGTACGTTGACGATCTTGTGATCAAAAGTAGGGAGGAGAAGCAAATGTTAGAAGACATCGAAGAAACCTTCCAAAAGCTTAGAGAATACAACATAAAACTCAACCCCAAGAAGTGTTCTTTTGGGGTAGAAGAAGGAAAGTTCTTAGGCGTGGTAGTCACCCGGGAGGGCTTCAAAGCTAACCCGGAAAAGGTAGCCGCTATAAGGCGAATGCCCTCTCCTAGAACGTTGAAGGAAGCACAAGCGCTAAACGGGCGTTTAGTGGCGATCAATCGATTCTTAGCAAGACACGCAGAAAGATCTTTACCGTTCATTAAGACGTTAAAAGACTGCCTCAACAAAAAGAATTTCAAATGGACTGGTGAAGCTGAAGAAGCCCTGCAAGACATGAAGCGTTTTATAGAAAAATTACCAATGCTTACAGCACCCTCCCCCAATGAAGTGCTAACAATGTATTTGGCAGCGGCCCACAACGCAGTAAGTGCGGTACTCATGGTGGAAAGAGATGGGAAGCAAACTCCCATATATTACATAAGCCGAGTACTGGCGGGACCAGAAACGAGGTATCCGACCTTAGAAAAATTGGTCCTGGCTCTAGTACACGCCAGTAGGCGATTAAGAAGATATTTTCAAGCACACCGCGTGCAAGTCTTGACAAATTACCCGCTCCAACAAATTTTGCACAAACCGGAAATCTCGGGAAGATTGGCCAAATGGGCAATTGAAATAGGTGCTTTAGATATTGAATACCGAAAGCGAACGACAGTCAAAGGGCAGGTTATTGCCGATTTCTTAGCAGAAATTCCTGAAGGAGAAACCATATTGGATCCCACCATCCGGGATATCCCGGAATCTAGCACTGCCCGACAGACCTGGAAACTTTATACAGATGGGTCGTCGAGTGAAAAAGGATCTGGGGCGGGCTTAATGCTGATAAGTCCTGACGAAATCAGACTAATGTACGCCCTTCGCTTTGACTTCGAATGCTCCAACAACGAGGCAGAATATGAAGCACTACTTGCTGGTTTAAGAATGGCCCAGTCTATGGGAGCTACACGGGTCGAGGCGTATGTCGATTCCCTGCTGGTCAATAACCTGGTGAATGAGACGTATGAAGCTAAGGACGAATCGATGGCAAGATACCTAGCAAAAACAAAGGAGCTCATGTCTTCTTTCGAGAACGTCACACTCAACCATGTTCATAGGGGAAAAAACCAGATAGCAGATGCTTTAAGCAAGCTCGCCACTTCGGGTATGGAAAAAGAAGTCAAAGTAGAGACGTTGCAAACACCTTCAATTGAGCCCCGGAATGTCTCCGCAGTAACGGCGGAAGAACCTTGTTGGTATACCCCGATGTTAAAGTTTCTCACAAAGGGGGAGTTGCCCCCCGGTAGAGGAGACGCTCAGAAAATACAAACAAAGGCGTTGCAATATGAAGTAAATGGTGGAATTTTATACCGAAAGTCATACCTGGGTCCACTCCTACGGTGCGTTTCTCCGATAGAATCCAAGTACTTGATTCAAGAAATCCATGCAGGCATATGCGGTATCCACGCCGGACCCCGGGCAGTCGTAGCCAAAATCCACAACGCCGGATATTATTGGCCCGGGATGCACGAAGACGCGACACAGGAACTCAGAAAATGTCGTAGCTGTCAGAAATTCGCCCCTCAAACACTTAGGCCCAAGAACAACCTGATCCCAGTTACCGCGGCCTGGCCTTTTCAGAAATGGGCAGTGGATATCGTTGGACCATTCCCGCTGGCGCCCGGAAGGCTAAAATACTTAATTGTGGCAATTGACTACTTCACCAAGTGGGTGGAGGCCAAACCTTTGGCTAAGATCACGGCGGAAAATGCCAAAAAGTTCCTTTGGGAACACATAGTATGCCGGTTCGGATTGCCACTATACTTGGTAAGCGACAACGGAACACAGTTCACCGATAAAGTTTTACAAGAGTGGTGTGCTGAACTCCAGATACAGCAAATTTTCACATCTGTAGCGCATCCCCAAGGGAACGGTCAGGTAGAGCGGGCGAATAGAAGTCTGCTAGATGGCATAAAGAGAAGACTGGACGCAGAGGGGAGCTCCTGGGTTGAAGAACTGCCGAATGTCCTATGGGCGCACCGAACAATGCCCAAAACAAGTAACAATGAAACACCTTTCAGCCTAACCTATGGTATGGAAGCAATGATACCCGCTAAGGTTGGATTGCCGTCACTACATCGCCTTACCGCGGGAAATAACAATGATAGGCTGTTAAGGGAAGGCTTAGACGAACTCGAGCAAAGGTGTGAAGCCGCCGCTATCAACGAAGCGAAATACAAAAAGACATTGGAAAAGTACTACAACAAACGCGTGGCACAGCATACTTTCAAAGAAGGCAATTATGTCATGCGAGACAATGAAGCCAGCCGGGCGGAACCCACAGGGAAACTGGGACCCAATTGGGAGGGCCCCTATGTTATTCAAGAAGATCTAGGAAAAGGGGCCTACCGTTTGTCCAGGCTAGACGGAACCGCCATACCGCGTAGCTGGAACATTGCTCAGTTGAAAAAATGTTACATGTAACACCTTGCTCCTAACAGCAAGATCAAACTTTTCTTTTTAGCATAAACAAGTGTAATCCATCCACAGCGATGTTGCTTCTTTTCATTTAAGTTTCGAGTTAATAAAAGTTATTTCCTTTTGTTTTATCTCATTACGTAAAATTACCATCGCAAACAAATTGCACAAAGCGGTAAACAACAGTGCCCTTAAACACGAAAATATTTTCATACACATAAGTTATTTCCTTTTGTTTTATCTCATTAGGTCTTCTTCTCCTCCGAATCATCGATTTTGTCACCAGAGTTTGTAGTTGAACCAAGCCATCGGCGGCATCTAAACGTCGGAAAATGTCGGAAAGTCTTTGCTTATAACTTCTCCGACTCATATTTTTAGTTACCAAATGTGGAAAAAAGAGACACAATTTATAGAGGGGCAAACAGTTTTAACAGAGATGACGAAAGCAGCATTAATGGTAAATAATCATTACGGGTCAAATCGCCACACTTCAGAAAAGGGCGGCTGCATGCATCATGAGATTAGCATTAAATGCCTGACAAGTAACGTAGATATTTGCACAAACGACAAGAGTAAACAGTGTTATTACAAACGATGCAAATGTTTAAAACATACGAACAAAACAGAACTACTTATGTTTCCTCAGACTCTTCCGCAGGGTCCAGCATCATCCGGAGAGATTCGGTGCCCTCTTCATTCACCTTATCCACTAAGTCAGTATACCCAGGCAATGGCTCGTTGTATACCGCCTCCAATGCATCAACCATTTCACCTTCAAATTTGCCCCTAGCCACATGAAAGTCGGGAGGAATCCTTTCTGATTGTTTACAATCGAAATATCCTTGATAAACGCCGTTATGGTGACCAGATTGATAAGCAGCAGCGGAAAGACGGTCTATCAGCGAGGTAAAGGGCGCTGATTGGCGAAGGTATTCAAACGCTCCTACTAACCCGGCGGTTATCAGCCAATTTCTGTCGCCCCGTAGAGCGGCCAGCTGATTGGTTAACCCCTCCACTTCAACATTTGCTTGTTCCAGGGCACTATCTACCTCCTTTAGGCGGGTAGCGGAAGATTGGGTAAGAGTATTCCGTTCAAGGAGAAGGGAATCACAGCGTTGTTGAAGTTCTCTAAGTTGCCCTTCCCGCTCCTCCAACTCCGCCAGTCTTGCCTGAGCCTTGGCATTTGACGCTTCTACCTCAACGGTTAACGCTTGATAGCGTTCCTGAACCTGCTACACAAAATCAGTGTTAATTCAAAATTTTTCCACAAGGGCAGTCATTTCGGATTTCACCTTCTGAGCTTCACTAACAGCTTTACGCTCTAGCTCCTCCTGAACGCTTTTAGCATGAGCGATAACTCGGTCCTTTTCCGCTATATCTCGAGCCCACATAAGTCGTTCTTCGGCAAGGTTGGCAGTAACCCTTTTCAAGTCATCCTCGGCTTTGTTTTTCTCCGATACAAACCGACTTTCCCTCAACCCAGCGGCCTGAAGTTGACTCTCCAGGCGGTATTTCTCGTCTGTAAGTTCTTCAATAGTATCCCGGGCCCGGTGGAGCTCATTATTGTCATGCATCCACCGACGTCGGATCTCTGTAAGCCTCCGGGGTTGGCTAACAGAATCCACAATAGCAGAATTCATCAAGTTCTCATTATTTAACCCCTCAACATATGCTACCTCCGCTGGAGGATAAGCCCGCTCCACCCAATGTTGAACCACTGGAGGGTAGATCAACCTAGAAGACTCCGCAATTTTCCACTGAGGCTGATAGCGCTTATCCCGATTGGTGAGATCCCAGTTAATAGTAGGCAAATAAAGATCATCTCCCAAGTGAGCTCCATCGTCGGCAATGCCACTGCTTGACCCACCAGTATCGCCAGCAGCGCGATCCCCAGCACTTGTCGCCTCATGAGTAGAGGATGTGGTAGGAATCTCTTTCCCAGCAGTGGAAAAAATACTCACAGGACAATCAAACAAAGGGGAAGGTGTGACACTGGAAGTCAATGGCGTGGAAATAAGACTAGTTGTTACAGTCACAGCAGCGGTGAGCGCGGGTGGTGGCATGGCGCAGCTAACAGTGGTATACAGACTCACCGATGGTATAGGCTCCGGTTGGCTGCCAGCAGTGGGAATCACCGCCTCCATAGATGACAAGGGCATGGCTGCCACATGTGAAGTTTGAACCGCGCCAGTAGTCCCTGTATTAGAAACACACTTTAGTCACATAAAGCATCTAATTAATAACCAAAGATGTAAAATGTGTACCAATTGGTATGGCATAGGCGGCCTGCACGGCTTCAAACGCGGGCAGTTTCGGAGCATGAAACATCTTTCGTTTTTTTCAACACATGGGTAGGGCTAGTGATTTCAGTTGTAGTAACCATATCACCTTTGGTAATCGCCGCACCACTAGCGGATGACGTGGTCATCCCAGCCGCCATGTATTTCCTCCCGGTAATCTTTATCCGGGTGGGTTTTTTCTCTGGATTAACAGCGTCAGTACCCCCGCTGAGGCTAGAGGGGGCAATGTAGGCAGTAGGATCCGCAGGCAGGGCGGGTAGCAAAAATTGATCAAGATGAATTTTTAGCACGTCAGGCTCCTGGTCACCAAGCACGCGGTCTGTGGCCCTCAACGCCAGATGCCGCGGAGGGTCAACAAAGTCAAATAAGCTCCATTCTCCTGAAAAGAGCATATGTGTCATTTTCAAAAAACGGTAGAATACGAGATTAGCAAAGCATATGAATACCTTCATCATCCCTTCGAAATGAGGGATACTGTTTGATATCACGCCACAGCAGACTCATCCCCGCCATTACCAGGGCCCCTTCCGGGATTACTGTACACTCGAATGGGCGACCACACAATGTTGTATACAGGGCATTTGAAGTGTAGGCATCTTCAGGAGGACTGTCGTCCTTAACCTTGTCCTTTGGCCCCATGTTTCTCCAATGCATCTCACCGGGAATTACGGAGTCGTCAATGTAGAAAAACTTCTTTTTCCAATCCTTGTCCCTGGAACTGGTAGGAATTTCCCTCAGACAAGAAGCCTCAGTGTCTCTTCGATCAAAGGTGAAAAAGGGGGATTTCCACACAAGCACAAAGAAAGCCCTAAAAACAAGGAGTTCAGGTATGTGCCCTAAAGCCACACAAGCAAATTCGAACTGACGAAGCTTCACTAGTCCTAACGGATGCAGTTGGGAAATGTGAATGCGGTAATATTCAAGCACTGATTTGCAAAATTTGGTGATGGGCAACCGAAAATTGCAGAATTTGAAGAAATCACTAAATAACGTGATTTTACCCTCTTTCAACGGTTACGCTGTGTCCGTTTTCGATGGTAACACGGGATTCCACTCGGCCCTAATCCCGTAATCTTGCACAAGGTTGTTGTAGGACACAACTACCCATTTGCAGAAAAGGGTTTCGGAGCTAGTGGAGGCAGAGGAAGAGGATTCAACAGTCTTAGAGGCCATTTTCTTTGAAAGAGGAGAAGTGAAAGAGGGTGTTCTGAGAAATTGGAACTCAACCCTCGTGCAAAGGGATACTATTTATATGGTAACTTTTCAAAATTCAAAAAGGAAAATGGACAGACATACGCGTCAGAGCAGGGTAAACCAAGTTGTTATCCCAATGATGGCTTAACTGTCACGACCTATCACATCGCCGCCATTTCTCATAACACATTATGGCCATGTAATTTTTCCTTAAATAGGGTATACTTTCTTTTTTCTCTCTAGTCCGATTTTATGAATTTCATTTCATAACTTCGGACTGGGGGGACATGACGAGGTATGACCCCAATTGGATAATCCAACCCGGTCATCACCTATCATTTTATTATAAATAAACAATTATATATATTTGTTCTAGAATATTCCATCCTGCATGGATAGGCCACGTAACCAAATCTCCAACTTTTCGGGAAGATCGTGCATATCCCTAACTTATAGGAGCCCATCCTAAGTTAAGGGAAACCCTAATCATAAACTATAAATAGAGGTAAACGTATAAGGTACAAATCATCTAACTCTCATACAACTTCTTTCTCTCTCTATACTTTTATACTCCCAAACCCGAGACTTATTCTCACGCCGGAGGGTGGTTACAGGAATAACCCCATTCCTGTAACGAGTCCTAACGGTGTTTCTGTTTTGCAGTCTGCCCGTTCGGATCATTGATAATTGAAGTCTTCATCGGATACTACCGTAAAGGTCAGTGTTTCTTCAGAATACAAAAATATGTAAAAAAAAAACAAAGCAATACGACCCGTATACGTCCAGTCAGCCGCCAGACAAGAACCGACATACGTAGATTTGACTTTTGACTTTTGAACCTATACGACCGGTATAGATATATACGACCCGTATTGAAAAAGTAAAGTGTGCAAATAGATTGGCTGGTGTGCCAATAGAATTCCCCTTGCATAAGGGCAAGCGGGCGCTACGTTATGGTGCCTGGTGGTGACAACGCGTTGAAGATTTCTTCCCAAACACCCTTGCATCCTTCTCCATCACATGTGGTGATTGATGGGCACCCCCACTAAAATCCATCACTAGTGATGGAACCAAGTTCGATGACGTAGCGGAACATGATTGGGTGTGGTGAGTGATGGAAAGTGGAGCACCCCCACCCCTTAAGGCTACCCGGGGCACCCCGTGGTGAACATTTGTTCATGCGTGGAATGGAGTGAAACACCGCTGCCGGTGGGAATCTTCGCGCGTTGGATACATAACGCGTCCTCACCATCACGCGTTGGAATTCAGTTGTTTTGTGAATGATTTTGATGATGGAGATGAGTGTGTGGTGACTGATGGACATTTCCACAAAAATCCATCACTGTTGATAAAATAATGTTTGATGATATGACACAACTTGATTGGATGTTGTGAGGCCGGAGGGTGTGGGGGGCGCCATACCCGCCACCTCAGCCTCTATAGCGCCCCGGGCGCTATACACCCACACCCTCCATGTTAAGGCGGGGGCGCCATACACATTCAGCCAACATGATAACGAGGGAGGAGGGGGTTATCAGGTGAGGCCCACTTGTTTGCACCAATCAAATTTTTTTTTTTTCTATAGTGCCCATAGGGGTTATCACCACACCCTCCATGTTAAAAGGGGGGTTATAAAGCCCCTTGGCTGACATGGCGTCTACGTGGCGCTGAGATGGCGCTTATAAAGCCCCAAGGGGGTTATCCCACACCCTCTAGCCTGAGTGATGGAGTTTCATCACTACTAGTAGAACATTGCTACCCTAAGTAAATCATTTCACATGTCACTCGCCCCCCATGATCTATGACACCTACCCCCACACCCCTCAAAAACTTCAACTTTATAATTATGCCCCTCAAATATCATTTTCACCTTTACAGATAGTCTCACGTCTCAACAACGACCCTTTCAAATTGATTCTTTTGTACGCTATCTAGTTTAGGGCTGTTCATGAGCCGAGCCGAGCCGAGCCAGGCCAAGCTCGGGCTCGACTCGATTATAAACCGAGCTGGCTCGGCTCGGCTCAGATTTGAAACCGAGCTGAAAATCTAAGCTCGGGCTCGGCTTGGTTTTAAACCGAGCTAGCTCGGCTCGGCTTGGCTCGATTTTATAAAAAAAACTAATATATACCTCTTAAAATTTAATAACCTAAAATATTATTCAATAATTTAAAAGAATATATTCAAAATAAGTTTAACCTAATACAATTCAAACCAAAATCAAGTTTAACAACGCAAAATAAGTTTTAATTTCAATAAAATACAATATTAGTTCATTAGTATGGTAATCAATCTTCAAATATGCCATAAATATCAAATTACAAACCTATATACATGTAAATAATAATCAGTTTTTTTGTAATATATTATAATGTATATAAAATTAAAACTTATTATAAGTAAAATAATTCGAGCTAAACCGAGCCGAGCTACAAAGCGAGCCGAACCGAGCCAGCTCGGCTCGTTACGAGCCGAGCCGAGCTAGGCTCACTTTCTAACCGAGCCGAGCCGGCTCGGCTCACTTTTAAACCGAGCCAAATCGAGCGAGCTTTTTCCGAGCTAAATCCGAGCGAGCTTCGAGCGAGCTCCGAGCCGCGAGCTTTTTGAACAGCCCTAATCTAGTTTATCTTCTCATAAAATTTACATTTTGACCCCTTTTAATTTCTTAATGTGTCTAAACAATTCTAAAAACTTTTGGATTTCATTCCACCCAACAAAGTGTGACAACTACAAAGATATCATTAGAAAACAATTGGTTAGGATGGTTTCCATATTCTATTAAAGATCAATGATATACCTTTTGACAACCTTTATTATAATGTTATAAATTTTAGTATATAAAAGTTGGATATAAAAGTTTTCTAAAAAAAAAAAAAAAAAAAACATTAATCTTATAACAACTCAATATTTACAATATTAGAAAATGTATCCTTCACCAAATAATTAAGCTTTCAAGTCTCAAACCAGAAAAAATAAGTAAGATAAGAGGGTATGTGAGTTAGCACATAAAAAAAAAAAAAAAAAAAAAAAAAAAAAAAACTAAACTAAACTAACAAGAAAACACAAACATACAAAAGAAACAAAACCATATCAAAGGAGAAATACACCATGAAAATTACAATAAAACTCTTTTCTGCTACTCATCTAGTAAACTTTTAGAAGACCAATTTCCGTCGAGTCCTAGAAAACACACACTCGCCGGAAAATTCAACAAGATCTCCGATCAGATCGCCAACCAAATCCTTAAAGATTAATCGCTCGACGTCCAGTATTACCTCCGACGTCTCAATTGGATAATCATCCCAATCCTTGACTTCAACCTCTTTTTTTAGAACGCGCACAATTAATTCCAATAGGTCAATGTCATCACCCGTGTTTATAATCAACTCCCGAATCTTTTGGAACTCATTCCAAATTTGTTTAACCGAAGCTCGAGAGTCTCTAATCGACACCTTCCATGGTGGCATTTGTCTATTTCTATCCAACATTTCACTTATCACGTCGAACACAAGCTTTCGGTGGCCTTTTGATATATTAAAGACGTGTGATATGTTTTTGGATTCGTAGAATTGTTTCTCGATTGACAAGAAGACGTTGGGATCGTCTCGTAGGTGTTGTGGTGCTCGAAGTATCTTCGAGATGTAAATGAAATCGGAGTCATCTGATATGAGTTCTTCGTGTTCTTGTTTTGTCAGTGAAATTTGAGTGGTCCAGTTGTCGTCATCGAAATCAATGGCTGGAGATGCTGATTTGCAAACAGTAAGAAAACATATTCAGAATCCGTACATGGTTTTCCATCACTGATTATTGTTGAAAAGAGTGAAAGACTCGTTGTAGGACTATTTTTTTACAAACTTACAATCATTATGTAAAAAATAATTAGAAAAATAGTTATATATAGAAATTTATATACTAAAATAATCGAGTTAAATGTCATTTATTCCCTGTGGTTTGAGTCATTTTACTAGCTTAGTCCAAAGGTTTGAAACGTTGTCATTTTAGTTCAAATAGTTTCAAATTTTGCCATTTTAGTCCAGTAGGTTAACTCCATCAATTTTTTGTGTTAGCTAGAAGGGTAATTCGGTCATTTTATATGGCTGAATTGCCTTTCTAGTTAAAAGAATTACATATAAAATAACCAAAATTCCCTTTTAGCTAACAGAAAAAAATAGATGGAGTTAATCCAGTGGATTAAAATGACAACGTTTCAAATCTTTAGACTAAACTGACAAATGACCCAAACCACAGGAACTAAAATGACATTTAACTCAAAATAATCATATTTAGAGAAGTAAAATGCTAAAATCATCCCTGAGGTTTAATCATTGTTGTTTGTTCCATACCAAAATTGTCCCTGAGATTTGCGTTTTATTGCCATTTCATCTTTGAGTTTGCTAATTTATTACGACTTTCATCCCTCAAAATTTGACTATGAAGGATGAAAATACAAAATTTCAAACTTTTTAGATAAAAATGACACATCAGGGACGAAAGTCGCAAAAGTGGTCAGTCCTCGGGGCCGAAAATGACATTTTACTCTATTTTTTTGTATAAATATTTTTAAATAACATATCAACTTATTTTCCAAAAATTTTTAGATTAATTCATTAAACATTCCAATCACCAGGGCAAATTACATAAGGATAACAGGTAGACGAACAACAAACTGCGCCGCCATCCCCTTCTAAATAGAAAACCCTAATCTACTAAAAACAAAGTCTCGCCTAGGGCTGTAAACGAACCAAACGTTCGGCGAACAGTTCGTGAACCGTTCGGCGGGAAGTTCGTTTGTGTCCGTTCGTTTATTAAACAAACGAACACGAACAAGAAATTTCGTTCATTTAGTTAAACGAACAAACATGAACAGAGGTCGCGTTCGTTCGTTTATGTTCGTGAACGTTCGGTAAGGTGTTCGTTTGTGTTCGATAGATCATTAGTGTTTTTAGTTTTTATATTTATTTAAATACTTCAAAATTCTGACAAATTAAATATTTAATAAGTGTCAGTGTATTATATATTTTGTTCATGAACGATTATTTGTGTTCGTTTATTTCCATTTGTGTTCATGAACATTAGTTTGTGCTCATATGTGTTCGTCAACGTTTGTTTTTGTTCGTTGCCTAATATTAACAAACAAACACAAACGAACACGAACAAGTTCATTTCCTTAACAAACGAACACGAACATAAAATCTCGTTCGATAAGTGTTCGTGAACGGTTCGCGAACACATATATTTTCTAACAAACGAACATGAACAATGTCTTGTTCGTGTTCGTTTGGTTCGTTTGCAGACTCTCGCCCTTAATCTATTTAGGAACATAATTAGTAACATAAAAACATATTTATTAACTTAAATCATATTTATCCTGTCTTCTTCGTTTGAGAGTCGATTGGTTTTTTAAGACACTATTGGTTGAACCGATGAACAGAGATCCATCGGTTCAGTTTGGTTTTTGGTTTAGTTTTGTTATGTGGTCGCCTATACCCACATCCTCGTCGAATGGCCGTTTGAGTTACCTTTTGTCAAATCATGGGCCTCCTTCTGAATTTCAAACGGCCGTTTCCTCGTCATCAAACGGCCGTTTGATGACGTAGAAAACGAGGATGTGGGTATAACATACCCCTTGGTTTTCATTTTCCAAAAATTGAATGCAAGTAGATGCACTCATTATAACCAGACGCTGTAAGAATTTGTTTTGATAGTTCAATGGTAGATATGATAGTAAATAAAACAAAAATTATTGTATATACATTTTTGACAGTGTCTTAATTTTGATCAACCACTGTAACCAACTGACAACTGTATCATGTGAACAACACAATGAAAGTTTGTTTTCTACTTTTTTTGGTTACCTTTGAAATCAATGCTGTATGAAGGAGAGGATGACTCGTCCTTGTCAAATCCCGGGTCAAGAACCGACACTGGACTCGGTAAAACTGCGGCTGAACTCGGCGGTGACTCGGTGGTGGCGGAGGCGTTATTCATCTCCGCTATGCTATGTAGCAGCTTATCACATCTCTCTAACAAAACTTTTCCATCTTTGTAAGCATTCCATTCGGATATCTGCAATTCCGCGTAATTAGTTTGAAATGACACAGTTTTCTATAAAACGACTACTCACACACCCCCTAATTCTGCAACTAATTTACATCATTTTGCACACCACAACGTTATCTAACACCTTGGTACTGCTAGACAAAACGCCCTTTATAATTAATATTGTACATTTGCATACCTCTAAATTGGTTGTAGAAGATATTGGGGATGATTCGTTATCCCTAACATATTTTTTGATGAAATTTTGCTTCGGAGAATTAACGGAATATGATTCCGTTAATTTATGGTGTCTCGGAGATCCGTTGGTGATGGAGTGATATCCGGATCCGGGTTTTTTAGGCGTAAGTTTGGGAGAATCAAGTGGTGAAGTTGATATAGATGAAGCGATAGATCTTCTTTCAATTTCAATGCTCAATGGTCTTCTTTTGACAATAGAGTTGCAACTTTTTAAGTTGCTCTCGATTCTATTAGTTGAAGTTGTTGCTACTCTTGCCGGAATCCTCACACTCCTATCATTTACAGATCTATGTTGATCAACTTTCGCGGCTAATGATCGCCATTTTTTCAAGTGAATGCTGGATTCATTCGGATCATAAACGAAGTTGTGTTGGCTGTCTCGGTTTGACCGATTAGTTGAATGTAGAAGACCTTTAAGCTGCAAAACTTCTAGAATTTGCTTCAATGCATTCAAATCATTAAACTGTTCATCCATTCCTCTCATCTTCAATCTCTTCTCCAACTCTCCATCCATCGTCAATGCCACCCGATTTTCCAAACTCCGCGGAGATGTTCTAGAACATTCCGGCTTCAAATTATGTGCCTGATTCGGCTGTTTCACTTGAAAATTGTTGCAGTCTATGTCTATATACTTCGAGTGAACCAGATCTCTCGAAACCCTAGACTCCGAGCCCGTTCTCGGTATCGGTTTCTCTAGTGTTGTCGACAGAGACTCGAGTCCCATGAGTCTTGCGACCACACTAACTGTCGGCATGCTATCCAATTCATTGATGCATTTTCCTGGATACATTGTCCGGTCTTTCTCCGGCTCTAGTTTTTCGAGTTCTTTACAGAACTCTTGTGAGTCACCGGAACTTAGTGGCTCCGGTGACTCACCGACACTCTGTAGAACAGATTTAAAAAATTGAGAAGTTAGTGCATACGGTTGAACTAAATCAAGGACTTAAAGATTTATTGATTTATTTACACATTTAACGTATGAAAAAAAGGTAAAGATCTTACAGGAGTGAGGCGTTTAGCGGAATGTATCCGTTTTCGGGCCAGAATCTGTTGTCGATCAAAGATATGAAGAAAACTAGACATGCAACCGATTTGTTTCTCCATTCGTTTCTTGTCATTGTGGCGGTAAACGAGCTCGGCCATTATGTTTTTCTGGACGAGCTCCGACCAAATGTGTGTCTAGTTAGTTACACCAGCAGCACAATTGTTACTGTTTCTTAAAGCATAATTCGACGGTGTTCTTTTCCATCACTATTTGAGCTTTTATTTGCTGCAAGTGATACTTTAAAGGGTGAACCAAGTGGTCGTGAGGACAGATGGAGGTGGGGTAGCCTTCTGATACGGATGAGTTGTTTGTCACTAATTTTACTATGCCAATTAATCGCTTTAAAAATGTAACAAAGATATAAATAAACGTTCCAACAACACTACATTTGTAGGATTCTTTTTTTTTTTTTTTTTTTTTATAAATTTTGGAATATTCTATTTTAAAACATTGGTGATGCATTCTGAGCAGAACTCAGAGCTTAGCCATGGCTTATGTTTGAGACTATACCGAAGCTTGAAAAGGAGGTGTTATACGATAGGTAGATGTCACGTTAGTACACGTTAGAAAAAGCGGCTTGGTACAAAAAAGGGTGAAGTGGGACGAGGCGTGAAAAAGTGACGTTATGTGTACGTGGCACACACTTATTATTATTATTATTATTATTATTATTATTATTATTATTTCTTTTTTAAAATTATATAAAATCTATTAAAATTATAAAACATTAATACTACATTAATAAATAACATTAATTAAACAAAACCATTATGTAAATTAAAAAACTAAACAAACAAAAAGTTCCGAAAAAATGTGATAAAAAATTGTGGAATAGGCTGGGCTTTATAAGGTGAGTTAATATATTTTTTTTTTAAATTGAATTTAAAAAAAAAGTTGTTGGGGTCCAACGACAATAACCTCAATCAATTGAACTACGCTACCTTATCACCACAATTCACTCCACGCCGGTGGAGATGTTGCCGCACCACACACGACGCTGCCTTCCACGCCCTTCGCGGGCCGGTTAGCCGGTATGCCTAACGTGGAGAGGCCACAACGCCAAAAAACCCACGCACAGGTTTGAGATTGGCTTGTTTTCAAGCTATATGTATAAATTTCGAGCTCAACTTTTTAAGACTCACTTCTTTATTATTTATTAACTATTCTTTATACATTTATGATTATAATTTTGTATAACATAATATATATTATATTTTTCTTATATAATAATATATTATTTATATTAAACAAATCTATAATATTTATATAAATTATATATACTCGTTAGGCTTGTGACTAACTAGTGAGTCTATTCTCGGCATTTGTAGCATGTGCAATGTTTCCTATATAAACCTCATTAAGTTCAGGCTTGTTTAAATTTATCTTAAAGTTTTAAAGCGAGTCAGTACTATATAAACCTCACTAAGTTCAGGCTTGTTTAAATTTATCTCAAAGTTTTAATTTTTAAAGCAAGCCACTGGCACTCACAAGTGGACCGGCTTATTTACACTCCTAGATAAAACTAGGTAAAACTCATGATTCGTACTACTGAAAATATTAGGTTATTAAATTTATAATCATATTTACAAAATTAGTTGTTTATTAAATTATAAAAAAAGATTAAGAAGTATTTGGGATAACTCAAATTGGAAATATTGATCGTCTAAGATAGTAAGACTGAAGGGAGTGGGGCGTCTCCCCATCCCAGGCCGCCCCAAGTCGCTAAGAACACCGCCCCCCATAGGCGTCCACCTGGGCGTCTCCCACCATGGCGTCTCCAACCGAACGCCCAACAATTCCTTTTCCCCATAAATCTATACGTTGCCAACGGATACTTTTTGATTTTACATGTTTTTTTAATAAAACTATAACCCCCAACCCTTATAAATAATACCATATACCAAACACAAATACCACAATCTTCTCTCAACTCATCAAAATTTATACCATTCTCTATATTTTTTACTCCTTTTTATAAAAAAATGTATCCCCACAACATCCCTCCTTTCAACCAAAATCCACGAACCCCATTCCCGAATACACAATCTTCCAATCCACAACCCGATATAGCGGACCCAAACGTTTTAAATAACCCCGCTTTTTACACCTATTTCAATAATATGCACGTTCCTAGCCCTACACCGCAAGTATACTACAACAATATGACGGTACCGCAAAATATGGGGTTCGCCACTTGGAACACACAACTACCCGGTGGTTTTCAAAACGTTGGAGGATCGAGCCAACAAAATGGTATAAATTTTTTATTTATTTTTTTTGTAAAGAATATGTTTTTTTTTAACTTTGTTTGTATTCCATCTAGCGGTTGATTTAGATGACGAAGAAGTTCCGGAGACCCAGTTCCTTGTCGGTCAAAATGTTGTTGAACATGAAAAAAAGAAACGTTCACACAAGAGGAAAACAGGGTGAAGAACGCTTGAAAACCAAACCGATACCATGGACTTCCAACGAGGAAATGAGTTTGTCCAAGGCTTGGCTAGAAATAACCGAAGACCCGAGATGTAGTAAGTTGTCTTATAACTTATTGGTCTCGTATAGATAACTATTGTTTCGTTTTTTATAGGTAACTATTGTTTCCTTTTTTATAAGTAACTATCAAAAGGAAAAAACATATTGGTCTCGTATTTACAAAGTTTTCCTCAAATAAATCTCAACGACATTGAGGAAGATTTGGAAGAGCCACATGAAGAGGCCGATGCGTTTGAACCACCACAACGGCCGGTTGGCCGAGATAGGGCCAAAAAAGCCGCCCAACCGTCTTCTAGCGGTGTACGAATCGACTACACCGAAACGTTCGAAAAAGTCACCAATAAGTTAGACGGCTTGTTGCAAACGAGCCAACAACGGATCAACTTAAAAAAAGAACACGGTGACCGAAAGCTAAAGCTGAAAGAAAGTCGTCAAAAAGCACTTGATTTGCAAATATTGACATCCGACACGACAAACCTTTCTGGAGCCGAGCTCGCTTTAGCCGAACAAATGAAGCAAGAAATTCGAGAAAAATATAACCTTTGTTGATTGTATTTTTTTTTTTGATGATGTATTTTTTTTCGGTTGATGTATTTTTTATTTTGTTGAAGTAATTTTTTTTGTTGAAGTATTAGTTTTTATTTACTTTGATCAATACTTTTATAAAAAAATAGGAGTTTTTTTATATCTTTTACATAAAAAAGACAAAATAAATCAATGCCACGTGTCGCAAGACGCCCTAGCCAGCCAAGTTGCTCCACTCCCCTTTTTTTGCCTAAAATCCTCTAATCTGACGTGGCGCCACGTGTCGCAAGACGCCCTCTCAAAAGGATGCCCCACTCCCTTTAGTCTAAGATTCATTTTAGCAAGATATCAATAATTTGCAAGTTATTTTTTTTTTACAACGGCGACTTTCTTGTGTTTGACCACCGCACTTCTCAAATTGGGGGAGTTATGTTGTCTTATTCCAACCAAACTATGTTGTCTTAACCAGTCTCACGCTTGTTAGAGAATTTTTTTAAAACAATTTATATTTATTATTTTGTTTAAGTGTCTATTAAACTAAACTTTAGGATTATTAAAACAAAATCAACAAGTGATTATGGTTTTGTCTTGTTGGAGTCAAGTGTTTTGTAACTTAGTGTTGGCAACTTGGCACCGTCCTTCACTTCAAAGACCCTGCTGCATTTGTACTTTTGTAGGAGCCCCCTCGCTCACCCATTTGTCCTTATAAAAACTCTTATTTAAATAATTATTTGTGTATTATTAAATATTTTTAATAGTATTAAAAAATTATAATTTTCTGTTACTTTTTATAGTATTACAAATACCTTTATTAATATTAAGATGGTATGGAAGAATTTTTATATAGTACGGAGTATTACTTTTTACACTAGATGTACATTGAGTATCCATGTTTCTTAATCTAACAAACAGAAGGAGATTTTTCTTTCTTTATTTTGTATAGCAAATCCAATTCTATCAAAAACAAAATTCTGGTTCTTCGATGTTGAGAAATTGCTGTGCACGACCTTCTGCACTCCATCTAAGAAAATCGATTACTTCAGAGGCAAGAGACCCGAAAGTATAAAAGGTAACGAGAATGAAAACATTTGGAACCAGTACTTCTAGTACTGTTGTAAAGTCTCATTTCCGGCTACGCAAGTGTTTTTTTTTTAATCAAGATGAAACATAAATTATATTGTTATATTTAAAAATCGCTACAAAAATAGATGCAACTGCCATTCATTAATACGTGTTATTTTAGTTATGTGACTAGTTGAATAAAAAAACCAAACATAAGACAAGATGACAAATGTCATAATTGGGGGTTAATGTAAACCCAAACGTTTGACTCGATTAGATTTGATGTCACATGCATGGGTTCCATTTGGAGATTCTTACCCTTCTACCAAGAATTTATTATTATTATTATATTAAAAGAATATTTTAAAATTTTCTTAATTTGAGTTTGGATACCAGATTATTAAAATTCTAATTAAATTAACTGGATATATATAAGTCTGAGTTTCTTGAATAAACTATTTTAGGTTAAATAAAAAGATGTTTTTGTCCTTATATGCACACACTGTAGTGTCGAACTGTGTCCAAAACGCGGTGTTTTGGTCCGGTTAACCTAACAAAGACTGACGGGTTTCTAATGGGTCTGTTGACCGGACCAAAACGCCGAGCTTTGGCCGCGTTTTGGTCCTGTCAACCAGACAAAAGACTGACACCCAGTCTGCTTGACAGGACCAAAACGCGGCCAAAGCTCGGCGTTTTGGTCCGGTCAACAGACCCGTCAGACACCCGTCAGTCTTTGTCTGGTTAACCAGACCAAAACGCCGCATTTTGGCCACAGTTCGACACTGCAGGGTGTGCACATAAGGACAAAAAACACATTTTAGAGGTGACTATCTACACACCAAGTGTGTAGATAGTTTGGGCCATAAAAAAACATAACATAAAAACAGTACTTTTGTTATGAATCATTGAGTGGATGACAACTAGATGCACAGTAAAAACGCACAGTAAAGGAAATAATTCATTCGAATTATTAACACAGTAACTTCAATAATTCGTTCGAATTATTGACGCACAGTACAACATAGTTTCTTTCTTCTGTCTATATAAACCCATGTAATATTATAGTTTTGGAGTACCAAGAAATATATATAAGAAATCCTCTGAAAATTCTCTCTACTTATCTTCTATATTATTCAGCTTTTAGGCTAGTTTTATAACACGTTATCAGCACGAGCGCTGTCAACCAAGCAAATCAACAAAAGCAAAGGAGCTATTACCATACTCAATGTAAGAATTTCATACATTTAAATATATACATATATATAGGTTGAAAGCCTAAGGGTGCACTAGTGAGTTGTAAAACCATACACCTTTAGGATGATCTTTTAGATCCCGTTTCTCCTTTATATATATGTATACTTATAATATAGTTCTGTGATAAATTAAAATTAGTACAGGGGACCTATTGCTCTGGAGATATAATAATTATGGGACTACTAACATTTATTTATATACCTAACATTTTTGTTTATGCATCTAATATTTATTTATGCAATATAACATTTACTAGCTACAGTGAACTGTTTCAAAACGTATCATGGAAGTCTTAACCAAACGTATGATGCAAGCTTAAATTTTCTTATCTATATAAGAAAGTCACTACTCGAGCTAATCTACACATGTTAGAATATGCCTTAATATTGAATACGAATAAGTAAGAATAATTATTTAAATTCAAAATGATTTTGACATGTAACTTACTTTAAACTCTAAATCTTTTAAGCATTTTGTTTAACTAGAGAAATAAGGTTTGCTTTTGTCTGATGAGAAGTTGGTATTGATATGAGATTTGATTGCATGTGTATCAATATGTTGTGTGAAAAAAAAAACGAGTTAAGATTCAAGAATGAATTCTATATATATATATATATATATATATAACTATGATATATGACTTCATTGTTTTTCATCATATATTAATTTTGTCCTTGATGGAACAACATGTTTTGAAAGTCACATATTGGATTCTGATAAAATTCAGATTGTACGTAAATCATATATATTTGGTTATTGATGATAGAATATCTTATCTCATAAAGTTTTAATATAACTTAGTTAATACAGTGGCGTCTTATAATGTCACGAATTATTTTACTTTGGGTACACCTTCTATTCTATATGTTATGTTTATTATATAGATAGTATTTAATGGAACAATTAAACCAAAGTTGTGGTTTACTATCAATCTCATGTAAGAGCATAGATATGCTTCGACATGACACACGAAGTATCATACTCCTTGATACTCATTCAAGTTATAAAGGTTGTAAGATGTTAGACTAATAAATTTTACATGACATGGACGTTGAAATACTTCTAAGTGATGTTATGTGAAAAGAAGTTTATTTATAAAGAGAACTTGATAAGAGTTTTTCCATTTGTCATGCCTAAGATATGCTTCTAAAGTAGCAATATTGTTAAAACATGAAAGGATTGATATGATTTTATATCTGTATGGCTGGCTGAGAAAATAATGAAAAACTATTAAATTTGTTTGGTTTTACTCTGATCCATGATAGAAATATATATTGACCATTGTGATCGTTGACATAATTGAGAAAATTATAATGATGGTCATACTAAAATAAGATCGACCATCAGAAATGAAAATTATGTAAATAATGAGATTGTACACCACAAGTGGCAAATAAAGAGAGTGATTATAATATTATGGTTTGAAATTTAAAGATATAATATATTCTCTCATATCTTACGTTTTGTATTACATACGTGCAAGTAATACATATACGATTATAGACCAAACGTTTATGGGTTATGGTTATTTAGTTAATTGGCATGACCGGTCAGACCACACCGTGTCAATGATGTGAATTTTATTGAAGAACTAAAAGATTCTTCAAAATAATAATTAGCATATAATGTTTGCTCTCAAGGTAAATTATATATTTGCAAAATAAACGAGGGTGTGTATACTTGAATATTCTGGAAGCGATTAAAGGATATGCATTTTCCAACATGATACCATTTAGTTTTTTTTTAATCGATGCATCGTCTAAATGGTTATCAAATCCACAACCTGAAGTTTTTGTGATTAAGACTTAGCTAATGCGATAGCAAGCATATTATTCCAGATTGATATAATGATTTTGATAATAAATCAATTTCACATAATGATCATTGCAATAAACGTAAAACTTCATGTAGTTTATACATGATTTATCGAGACAATCACTGGATGTGTTTGCTAAGTGTATGATCATGAGAGCAAAAGTTCATGTATCAATTCATATAATGCCAATATATTGTAATATTTTCTCCCCATTATAATTGGGTTTTGGTCAGAAACCAAATATGTCCATTCTAAGATTTTGATTGTGCGATATATATTGAAATTGATCCACCACGACGCACAAATATGGGACCTTAAAAGGTGATTGGGAATATAGCGTTTAACGAAAGAGTTATTTATGGTTCAGTTTATTAATATCCATCTAAATGGACTGACATTCCCAACATTAGGGGAAGATAACAAGCAGTTTGAAAGTGAAAAGTGAAATGAATTATCATGTCATCTTGATCCTCAAACTATAAACTATGAACTAGAAGTTTAAAGTATAATTCATTTACCAATATTAAAGAACAAATTACCAGACAAGTTCACTGACCTAATAGAGTGACTAAGTAAGTCACATAATCAACTGCTTATGCTCCAGTTATATTTGTGTCCCAAGAGGACAACCACATATTTTTGTAATGAGTCTATTGCACGCCTAAAGCGTGGTAGACTAGTTGATTCCAATAATTTAATTCCTCGAAAATTGGAGCAAGTAATTAAGATGGTCAAGTCGAGGTTATAGTAATAAGATCTCCTGAAGAGACAATAGACATGATGGTTCAAGAAGAACCTCAGGTACCTGAAAATAAAGAGATCTCGATAAGTTGTATCATGTCTAACATATGTATGGAATCGAAATAAAAATCGACGTCATTATACTTTTGTATATAATGAAGCGCTTAAAATGATTAAATGATAAGGATCAAGATTTAAGATCTGCCTATGAATGAATATTAAGAAATGATTGGCCAAAATAGAAAGACGCAAATAAGGCAGAGTTTAGTTCTCTAATGAAATGGAAAGTTTCTGGACCAACAGTCCATACAACTAAAGTTGTAAAATATGCTGGATACAAAAGTGTCTTTTATGCGAATCATGTGAAAATCAAATTAAGTGATATAAGTCAAAATTGGTGCCACAAGAATTTTCACAAAGACCTATGATTGATTATGAGAAAACGTATTCTCCAGTGGTGGATGCATTGACTTTCCAATATCTTATTAGTCTGGTAATATATAAAAGAGAATTGACATGCGTCTTAGGAAAGTTATGTATCACTTGATACTAAGTCATATAAAATAAGTTCTCGAGAATATTATGATTATTATATAAATTCAGATCTGAATACATATACATGTTGTATATGTTATTGAATTGAATATAATTGGAACTCCCCATGAGTATCCTAAAGCATTTGAGTGCTTAAGAGGTTAATTGAAACACCTTATGGATGTAATTATAGTGCACCAATACTCCAATAAACATACATAGAAAATGTGTACCTGGTTATTATGGAATCGCAATGTACACAGTGTACAAACACGGTACAATATGGATTTTGGAGATAAAAGCAAGTGTTCTTGATATTTTTGTATATGATACAGATATCTATGTGTTAAAAGGGCAAGTTTATATAGCAAAACTTCTAAGAGTGAAAGCACATGCATATTTGGATAAGATGGAAATAATTTCCTCATGGATTGATAATCCTAGAAGAATTAATGATGTCAAAACCACAAGAACGTACTATATGAAGTTGACAAAATACGTATGGACTAAAATAGTTGGGTCGAGTGTTGTACAACTCGAGATATTCGCATAAAGAGGTATATAAGTTTGATTAAATTAGCCATGTTCTATGAACATTCTACTTTTAAAAGTTCACTATAATCGCAATTTACAATAATGATGTCTAGGCATCATTGAGAGAAATTGTCGAGCTTTTAGAGGGAGAATTTTTTGAATGACCTTGGCACGGTCTAATTATTACTCGAACTGCAGTTCGAGTATATATGTAATTATATTTTACTAATCCCTCAAGTACATCTAGAAGATGATGTTTGGATATTTTAGTATGGACATAGTTGAACCTTAAAGTATGTTAAAGGTTGTTAAGTCATTTGCTATAAGAAATGCATATTATCATCTCCTACCAAAGTAGAGATTCTCATTCTAGAACTACTATCGTTAAATGCATAAGTGCATTAATATGTTTTGCTAGCTATATATGGTTATAATCTCTTTCAGTTGAGCTTATTGTCATGATATAACCTGTGTCATGCGAAGAGACATTGGAATGAGTTCAAAGAAACATTTCAGGTATAAGCGATATTTGATTATATTTTACTAACCCATCAAAACAAGTTTGGTTAGTCTTGTAGATGCAGGGAATGTAACAACATATAGTTGTGGATCATATGGTATTTGTTTACATAAAGCACCAGGAATCTCATATAAAGACCATATAACATTGATCAACACAAAGGACTATACACATCAAGGAATGAAGTGGCAAAATATTAACTAAAAGATCTACGCAGAAGGCTTAAACGATACATAATGAAATCAGGGGGAGTATTACAAGTTGCACTCTTATATACCACCAATATTTTTTTGAATATACTCGAGACTTTATTAAAGAAAATCAAGTCGAGATGATATATGTCCAATCCAGCAACAATTAAACCGATCTTTTCACAAAAGCACTACCTACAGCAATGTAACACCCCAAAAATGGGTTTGGTAATTTAAACCCGGTTAATATAAAGGAACGGGAAAAAATACTGTTAAGGGTAAAAGGGAACCCGTAAATGAATATTAACTAGGAATAATTAACCTAGTTGAATATTAGTGTCGCTGGTATTAAACGAAGGGTTGTAGCCTTATTTAATTAAAACGAAACATGAGGGACCAAAGTGAACAACTTGAAAGTTGTTTTATTAAAAGAAAACAACACACACACATACACACATATCGTGTGTGTGTTCATCAACGAGCAGGAAAGGCTCCCATGGAGCCAAAACCCTAAACTTCATCAAATTCTCCAAATTGAAAGGCTAAACGAAACCCAAATTCACAACCGAACATGAATTAACGATCACCTTCACAAGGGGATCATAAGGTATGTCTTAAAACTTATATTTGACGATCTTGTTTGAAGTGGGTTATGATCAATCCATGAATTTGTATGAAATTAAGCATGTAGAGGTGTTAGAAACACCAAATAGAACTTGTGTTATGAATAATTTCAAGTAATTGGGTGATTTAGAATGAAACCCATTGCATGAGTGTGAAGATGATGATCATGATGAACTTGTAGATGCTATAGTGTGATCTTGTGATGTATAAGGTGTTATATGATAGACTGCGACAAATAAACTTGATGTGGAATTTATGATTATGAGATTTTTCTTGAATGTGATGGTTCATAAAAATGAAATAGGGAAGAACATGCTTAAAGCACTTGTACATTATGCTTAGAAAGTGATATGCGCACCAAGTGTTTGATGAAATGCTTATGAGAAAATGATAAGTGAGATTGTATGCTAATAATGAATAAATGTATGTAGAATGTGATGATGATGTATTAGATAATAGATTTGTATAAGGAATGTGTTTTGAATGGATTACAAGTGGGAAATTAGTTTGATAAAATGATATGGCAAGAAACCTTCATTAAAAGGTATGTATGCTCATGTATGCTAATCATGTTATGATGAATGTGATGACATGTACGGATATGAGTCATGTCAACATGGATACAAGCATGGAAGGGAAACGGGCCAAGGATAAACACGGAAGCTATGCTTGAACTCGGACGCACGAAGTAAGTGAACTCCGAACTTACACTTTTGTTTGGTAATGTAGTTATGATATATGGTAATTATTGAATGTAATGTAAGAAGATATGAATCGATGTTATTACTAAGTTAAGTTTTAGTGGAAATGGGTCGGAAGTGGTTAAGAAAGAGATTCGATTAAGTTTGGGTAAGAAAGGGGACTTACATAATGAATTATACATAAAGATGAATTAAGGAGTTATACATGTAGGATGTAAATAAGTACGTGTATGAATAGAAAGTGAATACATGCTTGAGTGAGTATTTAATTATATGCTTGAATGAATAAGATGAGTTATGTGTATTCGAGGACATGTTCATATGAAGGGAAACTAATGATATTAACCGTTTTTCTATTGAGAATTAATGTGAAGTATAGGCATGTTAACAATGGAAGTGAAGGTTGACTCCGCAATCCGATGCGAGTGATCGAATGGATGGTTGAAGGGGCTAGTTTAAAAGAAAGCATGATATGTTGACGTGTTATTATACATGTGTTAAGATTTTGTATTATGTCACCGGTTGCTAATGATGTGATTGAATGTGGTGACTGCAGGTTGTACAGGTTTATGGATGTTTCATCAAGAAGTGTACGCGATTGAAGATCGAGTCAAGACATGGATTGTACGTGGTCGTGTATGTGGTCACTTAATTTTATATAAGTATGTTAGTTTTTTATTAATTTATAAAAAAGGATTAATGTATTTAAGTGAAAGAATGAATATAATGAAAGAAATTTTAAATATATATTTTACGCTGCGTTAAATTTGGTTAAAACGTGTTAGGGCGTTACAAGCAACTTTCAGGAAACACGTTCATGACATTGGCATGCTTCAAGCCTTACAAATTGCAACTTGAGGGGGAGCTATAGACTGTACTCTCTTTCCCTTAGCTAAGGTTTTTTTTTTCCACTAGGTTTTTTCTTTAGCAAGGTTTTCAATGAGGCAGTACTTAATTACCCCAAAGTTTGCAAAGTGTCATCCAAGGGGGAGCGTTATGAATCATTGAGTGGATGACAACTAGATGCACAGTAAAAGCGCACAGTAAAGGAAATAATTCATTCGAATTATTGACACAGTAACTTCAATAATTCATTCGAATTATTGACGCACAGTACAACATAGTTTCTTTCTTCTGTCTATATAAACTCATGTAATATTATAGTTTTAAAGTACCAAGAAATATATATAAGAAATCCTCTGAAAATTCTCTCTACTTATCTTCTATATTATTAAGCTTTTAGGCTAGTTTTATAACAACTTTGAATTTTTCTATCTCATTTTATTTTATTCTCTCTCCTGGTACTGCAACGTCTCTCTCCCTTTCTCTCTCTTTCACATCGGCTAGGGGTGCGACAACCGGATCCCGCGTTGAAAATGATCTTAGGAGAAAAACAATCTTGAGAAAACTACCAAATGTTAAAAAAAAAACAATTAAATGTAGACAACATGGTTAAAAGAGCATAGAAGTATTATTGTTTCTGATATCTCCGTAAGAAACAAACCATTTTGATCATCGGGTTAACTTGACTGGACACACTTTGAAACCATAGATGTCATTTTTAGACGCTTATGTAATGATTAAGATAGTCACATGGAGGTTGACGTGGGGGAGACAGGACTTCAATATGTCATTTATGTGGCCACCCTTGGCCCGAAAGCCTATTCCCGTTGCGACTGACAGTGACGAAGCTTGAAAATTTCAACCGGGGGGTCGGAAGTCACCGGACCTAAAAGTATATACCTATTTTTTTTTATAAAACCGGGAGGTCGAAAACGCATATACCTAAAAAATTCTATACAAAACGTACATACATAAAACTACTGAGCGAAAAGTTCGAGGGACCCCCCCGACCCCTTCATAGCTACACCCCTGATGACTAATGCCTCTACTACGAGCCTTCAAAAGAGTAAAGTTGGTAACCCGTTGTTTCCATACTTGGTTATGAAAATCTTCACTTTTATTGATTCCCCATATTATTCATAATCAGTTAAATAATACATTCTTACGTTCACAACCACATTAAGATAAGATAGGAGATGAATAGCGAACCCTTCTATATGAGGGTTTACTTTTGTTTTTCATATAATAATTTAGGGTATAGGGTATGAGGATGGGTATACGGTCCAATGTAAGAGTAAAAATGAATAAAATATCGTATTTTCTTTATAAATAAAGGTATTGGGAAGGGATATGAACTCCATTGTGTGTGCTCTTAGGCCATCCGTAGTTATAAGGCCATTTTGTGGGCGTTATGCGACATGTGGCATGTCACGTCAACACGTGGCTTTATGGGGCGTTATGCAAGTTGAGGCCGTAGTCATAAAGCCCCTTTGTCATCATTACTCATTATTTTAATTTTAATTTTTTTTTAATTCATTTCTAAGTTTTTTAAAATTAAAATTTTCATTAAATAAAAAAAGTACATTAAAATAAAAAAAAAAACATTAAACTAGAAAAAAAACATTAAACTAGAATAAAAAAAATTACACAATCAAAGGTTATTTTCAATCCGCTCCTTTTGTGCCAACACCATTTTCAAAGCTTTTCCCGTTAAGTGGTCGTGCGGTTTCGAGTAGAACTCAAAGTCGTGAGCCCATTGTCTATCCCGCATAATCTCTGTAACTTCGCGGTTCTCCTCGATACGTTTAGTACCGAGTTCGTGTATGTCTTGAAGTCGCTTGTTTATCTCCGTAAATGCGTTACTCATATCCGTTTGAGTGTGTGTGGTAAAAATATAGGAAAGGGGGTATTATTTAAAGGAAAGTTTGAAAAAAAATTGAATATTTTTTTTTATATAAATGACCGTTTACCAACGGTCAAAACAAACAAATTCAATTAATCACGCCGTTATGCATATCGCGCTATTCAAAATTTTTGAAACATACCGCCCTTCGTGGCGGTGTTGATGGGTGCCATACGGCGCTAAATGTGGGCAAAGCGCCCCACTACGGATCGACTTAGACTTGACTAATGATTAATCAAACGAAAAGTGGGTCAAGGGTAATATGACATTAAATCAGATGTTTATAGATCAAATAAATCCCCACCTAATGTTAGAGGTGCACAAAAAACCCGGACCCGAACCCGAAAAAAACCCGAACCCGAGTATTAGAAAAACCGGGTTTTTTTAAACCCGGACCCGACCCGTAGGGTAGGGACCGAGTATGCATATTCTGTTCAATACCTGAACTCGGTCCCGTGTCACACCCCGATATTTCCACGTATTACTGGTGGGCCCGGTGGGGAGTATTGCGACGTAGTTGATATCATAGACAATTTATATTATCATAGTTTAATACACAGCGGAAGTCGAAAGATAAAATCATTACAAACCGAATAAAACGTAATATCAAGTGTATTACAAAACGGTTGTAAGGATCCACAGGCGGATCAAAGTTCAAAAGATCATTGTTCAACCGATTTAATAACATCTAAGCTTGCAAGACTCTTTATTGATGCTAGGAGTGGCCAGCCTATTCCGTTTAGTACCTGAACTTATCCTTTTTGGAAAATACGTCAGTTTACACTGGTAAATACAATTAACCGACTCATTTTTAAAATGTTTAAGAAAAATTGATTTGAATGCACTTGGCACAAAATAATCTTTTATAACTTGGGATAATTATTTATATATAAACTTGTAAAAGAATTACATGTTGTTATACGTTCAGTAGCCCGGGCTGAATACCGGGTTAAAGATTAATAGACACACCACATGATATAATCCCGCGGCGAGTTATTCTCAAACCGTCGGTTATACCTTTTTATATATATGCACTAGCAGGTGTATGCCTACACCCCGTGCTTAGGTCGTGGCCATTTCAATGAATGATGCCAAGGATATCTGGGACATGGTCATTAACCCCCAAAGGCTTTAAGCAAACAAAACAATTTAAACGGGTCATCTCAATAAATTAACCTTTATATGATTAAAAATTCAATGCCCGACCAAGCGGTATTTTATATACCGTACCCCAAGCCCGTATAAGGGAAAATAAGTTAAAAGTATTTACCTGAGCAAGTATATATCACAATCAGTGAGTGCAAGTATCTTTTACTGGTCCCCTAATCTGGAACGAAGGTTTTAATAACCTATTAGATTCCTAATGGGTCTTAATTAAGCCTAAACTTAGTCCGGTTAGTTTTAAAGGAAGATATACGGTTAAAAAACGCACGATTAAGCGAAGATCGGATTAGAATGTGGTTTAGACCCGAAAAGTTTGTATACTTGTATAATATGGGTAAACTAAACACATTCTGGATTTTGAGATAAAAACGATAAGGTTTGACCCGTTTCGGCTAATTTATGCAAACTAGTTACATAAATCGCACCGAACGCGAATAATGCGTAACGGGTAACCAAATGAGTCATGAATAGGTTTCCTAAGTTAATATGCCTTAAATATGTTGTGATATCAGTAAGATACCTTCCATTATGCCCAAAATGGATTTAAACTCAAATTATGCCCCGTGGGGGTATTTTGGTCATTTTAAAGGTTATAAAAGAGTTTAAATATTAATCTGAGTTTCAGGTCTGATATAATCAGTAAAAATATTTATTTTTATAATTCATAACAGTAGGGTATTACATATATGTGAAATTTATCTTATATAACCAAACTATGCACCGTATGGGCATTTTGATAATTTCACATAAGCTTTAAAAGTCAAAATTAGAATTCTGAGTTCAAAACTTTTGCTTACTGTTTAATTATAAAAATTTACTTAAAACATCAGTAGATATTAAGTTTCTTATGCCAAAAATGGTTTTAACTCATACTATGTGCTTAAAACGCGTAAAAGTCGGTTTTAAGCGATTTTCGTGTTTAAATAGGAAATCTGAGTTTTTGATCAGTTTATAAAGTTCAAAATATTTCATTTATCATATAAAATCAGTAGCAAAAAGCTTGGTATCAATATGTTATGTAAAACCCATTTTATTCAAGAAAAGGGCATAACCGACAATTACCGATTTAAAGCAAGAACCCTATGTTATGCTCAGCTTAAAAATAATTAAAAATCTTCAAAAATCCCAAAATATTATATTACATCAGTGGGTAAAAGTTTTGGTGTCAAAATTTGGGTTTAGATAGGCTTTATGCTAATTACGTCGTTTAATTAATAAAAGGTTTCTAATTACGCTATTGAGCATAACTCTTAATCTAGACGTCAAACTGATGTCAAATTTTTAGGACAAGTTTATAAATCAGTAATAAAGGTTTTTGTCCTCTCACATTTTCAAAAATCTTGTTTTAAGGTCAAAAGGGCATTATGGTCAACATTTAGGCATATAACGGAAATATGCATATGAATCGAATAACTAATGAACCAAGTTGTATAACCTCAGAGGGTTACACTAACCTATAACCTGGTCCTAATAGAGCTCTAAGGCATTTCTAAAATATGCTACATTGGTTCAGAACTGAAAGTAAAAGCAAAAGTCTACTTTTGCGACTTTCGGTTCCGAACCGAGCTTAAACAGAAAATTGTCGGGTTGAACATGTTTAGACATGTTCTTACATTAATTACCAAGTTATATGAGTGATAAAACAGGTTCCATGGCTTCTACATTGTTAATTATGTGTTTATGCGAAAATTTGCTTTCTGTTGACTTTTTATAATTAAATTTGACCCGACAATTGACCTAGTTAGAGTGAGAATCAGAGGGTGCCCTTTTAAGGGTTTATTACCCACATAATTACCAACTCAAAGCTACTTTCAATTCGAGAATTGACTGGACCATTAGTGATTAATCACTAAGTCAAACCTTAATTACAACGAGTTTGACTTTAGGCCATTAAACTAATAAAACTGAATTAAGAAATATCAAGGAAGCTTACTAAGGTCCTAAGCACGACTAATGACCCTCAGGGAAAGCTCTTGAGCTCCAGGAGACTCCAGAAGTTGAGTTATGAATGTTTGCAAGTGAGTGTCAAATGTTGCAACTTTGAAGTTCTTATATAGGGGTTTTAATTCATCAAGATCATGACAAACAAGTCTATGCATGATCCCTGATGCATAACAAGTGTCCCTAGGCATGCAAAACTGTTGGCCACGCTTCTGGAATTCGAATACCATGCATAAAGGTCGGTTAACAGGCTGAACTGGCAGCTGCCAGACTTTTTCTGTCGCTGGCGGTTTTGGGCGTCCCGCGTAAGACCCATACAAGGTCTACGCGGCCGGTATGGAGGCCCGGATCAGGTTAAACAAGTTTCAAAATTTGCACATTTGGTCCCTGGTCCTTTATATAGTTGTTTTAACTTGTTTTATTGCACTTTTGACCATCTATCTTGATTTTTAAGGACCCCAAGACATAAAAAAAACTTTGTTAAGTCCTCCGTTAGTTATACGATCACCGAATAAGTCCTGAATTTCAACGTTGACGCTTTTAACCCTTTACTTACGAATGTTCGCGTAACTTTCTCATACGATATCAAAATCTTGTGAAATTTTTATCACTTATTCTCGTGAGCATAATTAATCGTTACAAAGCTTCGGGTTCGCTAAAAGGTAACTCAGAGGTATAAATTAAACATGTTGACACTTTTAACCCTTGCGGTTTGTAAACTTTCACTTTCTTCCACAAACGGCTTCATACGCTTCATAATTCATTCGTTTAAGGTTATAAACATCGTGAAGGGTTGTTGAAAGGTATAATTATCAAATGTTGACACCTTGAATCCTTTTACACATATACTTTCTTTGTTTGTCAACTTTAGTCCCTCATATTCAATTCATTACACGTTTAAAGTTCATGACACGTGTCTTCATTATATTGGTCGTGATTTTACGAGGTGTTACAACCCGGGTTTTTAGCGTACCCGGTTTCTATAAAGTTGAACCATTTTTTTGATGAAACAAAACTTGTGTCTGCTTTGTGAGTAGACTTCTAAACCGTTCGACCCATTTAGTCAAAAACTTCAAGGAATGAGTTATGCTGGGTGTAGGCGAATATGAACGGGTAGGGTAAAGGGTCGGGTCAACAAAAGGGTAGATATTTAGTGGGTAGGATCGCATTAAATATGTTACAAAAACTATTACCAAAACAACGATCCAGGTGTTTAAACGTAGCAATACTGGGTGTGCTATGTGCAAACTGTTAAAAGCGTTCGACCCAGGCTTACTTCCAGCTAAAGCAACAATCTAACACACCAACATATATGTAGCCCATATTGACCCATTTTCATGTAATAAACGGGCAGCGATTACCTTCTCTAATGTTAAGTATCAAATCTTCTCCTCATACTCGATATATGCTCCCTCAACGATTCAAATAATTCGCAATGCTTCTAGCAAACACCGCATTTTGGCTGATGCGTAAGAATGGTGAGATGGATATCTTCATGTGTGCAACAAGGTGCTATTTTTTCTTGAACTGCTGAAAATCAAGCTGCGAATTTATGCAATAGTCGCCATATATAACAAAAAAAAAAGATGAGATATCTGCCATAGGTTAGAATAATAAAGTTCACATGTTTTGAACCTAATATGCATCCTGATTTTTGTCTCACGGTGTGTTAAACCAGCTTCAGTATTTTGTATATGAAGTCATGGTCTTGTGACAACGGGGTTAAAACGGTGAAAATATTGTAAATAAACACCAAATCATCATTGATGGACAAATGACAATACAGGTTGACTCTAGGCCCGGCCCAAGGGTAAGCCAAATGAGGCAAAAGCCTTGGGCCACCACCTTTCAAGGGCCTCACTTCCTTCACTTCCTGTTGTCTTGTTAATTGAACGGTGGCCTAACAAAAAAAACCCTAGTTTCAGAAACAATATTTTTTAAATTTTCGATAATGATTGATCTGCAATTCTACATCATTGACTTGGATCAAGTGAACACTTGCTAACTTACGAGATCCAGTTCTGAATTTATGATCCTGAAGATGCTTTGAACCTGCTGATAAATCTGACTTCTAAATCACTGGATATGTAAGTAAGACTGTTTTTTTTTTGGCAATTGTGTGTACTTGTTACTGATATGAATTGTTTTAAACTGTGAATTGCGTATAGTTTAATTTACTCTTTTAAGCTATTGAATCAAATTGTAAAAGTAATGGACACTTTAATTATTTGTTTGCTTATTTATGAGACTAATAGAAGATTATCATAATTAGGTTAGATTATTAGGTTGGTAAGCAACTGTGAACAGATTATTTAAAGTTGATTGTTTTAACCTCAAATAGTTGGGTTATCAAAATCAGTTTGCTCCTATCCTATCGAAACACTCATACCTGATTATCTGTTGTGCAAAACTAGCGGGCGGAGGGTTTAGGAAAACACGATTCATATTTCACAATCTTTTTTGTTTTACGATTCGTTCTAAATTTTGCGAGTTAACATGTGCTTGTGTGGGTCAACGTTTTTACATTTCATTCTAATTTTTTGCGAGTTAACACGACACAATGTGCGTGTGTGGGTTAACGCTTTTACGTCGCCTATTTTTTTTCCCGTTGACAGGATTATCGCAACGCGGGTCCTTAATCAACTTAGTTATTAAGAAAAAAAGGGCCCCAATTCTTAACTTCGTTTTAGGCCTCTAAAAGGGTTAAGCCGGCCCTGGTTGACTCGTATCCAACTGGATAGCAAGAGACCAAGAAGCAGAAGCAGCAGCAGTCCTTACCCAAATCCTGCTATCATTATCTTTATTTTTTTATATTTTTTATTGTTCAGGGGCAATCTGGTCATCTCGCATACATAAGACCATCGGGTGTGGGGGTCGTCCCCTCCCCGTCTAGGGTCGTCGCCATCGTCGCACACCGCCCCCTTCGGGTCGTCGCGTTGCACACGGCATTCTGCCGACGTTGGGGACGAAGCTTGGTGATTGGCTGCTTTAATTTTGGTGGGCCCCTCAAGTTTGTTCTCTCTCTCTCTCCTTGCATGGTACTAGTGAATGAGCACAAGGTACAACTCTTGGGTAGTCATTGCTTCCCCTCCACACCCTTGGGTAGTCCCAAGGGGATGGTCCTCCACCTATGGTGAGGTGGCGCCTACGTGGAGGGTAGTCCCCAAAAGGACTAACCAAACCACACCCCATAGCCTAATACATTTAACTGAGAAAATTAACTAAGTTACTAATATTGCATGGTAATATTCACGATGTGATGCATATGTTTGATATGTCTTCATGAATTTGTGGGTTTCATGGCACACATCATTCCACCCCACTCGAATTCGACTTGTCCGCAAGGCGAAAATCCGGTTACAACTTGGTGGAAACCACGGCGGACGCCACTCGGTCCGTCCCAAAGCGTTTGGAGAAGTCATAGTGAAACGCCACGGTGTGGTCTCAACATAGCGCCACGGTGGTCGCCAATCACGTCTCCTCATGCCACCGGGGACCTTCGACATAGTTGCAAGTTCTTTTTCTGTGTGAGGAGTATCATTATTCACCGTAAACTTAGGATGGAGTGAAGTTTTGTATGAGATTTTGAGATCTCGCATGAAAGTGTCTTCACGAGGATAACTGGTAGGTGGGGTTGTGGGTTTTGTGACTGTGAATGGTGCACTTTTCGGTGGCAAAAGGGCTATGCGAGCGGCTTGTTTCGGTGTTGCTGAATTTGTTGGTGCGGTGGAGGAAACGGGTGGTGGAAGTGTAGGTACGGGAGCGGGAGTTGGTGGTGGTGATGCGGCAGCTGGTGACGGTAGCGGTGTAGAAAAAATGGGTGAAGTTGCCCATCTCCGGGACTCGTTTTTGAGAAGATCTATCATCTCAGCAATCGTTGATATGATTCGATCCAACGACTCGTTCCATTCGTGAGCGTCCATGAGGGGATCAAGACCGCTCTGATACCAATTGTTATGTACCAATCGGATTTGGGATAATCCGTTGAGTGGATCAAACTCAAAAGAAATTAGGAAGAAACAAGACTTGAGATAACTCTCTAATATTTTTCATTCATAATCTAAACAATTGTTAATCGGCTGATATATAGCCTTACAATACAATACCCACTACTTGCTATTTAAAAGGATAACTACCCACTCAAATAGATAATGGTAACCCACTACTTAAAAACAATTAATTCCATAAATCTAATTAACTAAGTTACTAATATTGCATGGTAATATTCACGATGTGATGCATATGTTTGATATGTCTTCATGAATTTGTGGGTTTCATGGCACACATCACAAAATTTGAAAAATTATCGCCCACTACGAATGGTCTAAGTCTGAGTTCGGGCTAGGCAATATGACTGTGGAATGTTGATGTAACAAACACTTAGGTTTTGTTAACTCAATTTTTTTAAACCAGGCCCAAATACACCTTATTGACCCGCTTTTTTGGTACATCTCGGTGGTTATTTTATTTTATTTTATTATTTTTTTTTCTAAACCGCTCCAAACTCATTATTATTTTCAACCGCCCATAAACACGTACTAGTGAAAAACCACTTAAACATGTATTTATAATGTTGGAAGTTGAATCGCCTCTTATGCATGAGATTGCACGATAAACCTGCATGGCCGATATACATGCAAAGAATTTAATAGTTTTTCGTATTTGAATTATTTCAAATTCTATTACTTCGTTTCCAAGTTATAATGTATGTAAACTTATAAATAGATGGTATGAACTTTTGAGTTTTTCATTCGTGCATGTTGTTTGATTTGCTTAGATATATATCAGAGCTTGAAGATTACTCCCATTTATAATCCAAACATATATATTCCGATTCATTCATCTTCGATATGTCCGCGGTCATGGCCCCATGGCCCGACAGTGAACATCATGTGGATCAACATAACGTAGGGATACCTGACGCTGTCTTCGTTAAAATCATGATTGCCATGTTTACCAGCTCTTTCATCTTCGTCTTCTTGGGGGGCTTCCTCAACCATTTGCGCAACAACCGCAGTTTTTCAAGTGGGCTCAGCGCTTCCATATTGAAGTCACTCCCTGTATTTGTTTACTCCAAAACCAAAACCAATGTTGTGGAAGATTGTGCTGTCTGTTTGTCCGAGTTTGAAGACAGTGACAAGTGTCTGGTTTTACCCAATTGCAAACATTGTTTTCATAGTGACTGTATTCATATTTGGCTTTCTAATCATTCAACTTGCCCGCTTTGCCGCTCACCTGTTCATGAACTGCCAAAAGTAACAACGGATCAGTCTGCACCTCATCCTACTGCTTCATCTATCCAAACAACAAGAACGTCGGAACGAGTAGTTGATGTTAGAATAGATATTGTGCCTGTTGTTAACGAGACGGAGCCGAGTTGTAAGAAATTAGTATTAACATCAGTCAGTCTCTTGTTTGATTAATTTCATACAATTAGAAATACATACCATGATACCAATAGTCTAGTCTTTTGGTTATATATCGAATGCTTTCTTTTTATTATGTAAATATTTAATGTACTGATAAGATATTGAATATATAGTAATGATGTTCTTTATTTTTATTAGGGTACGTTTAAAAGGTTTTCATAGCTTTTTTTAATGATGAGATAACCATGAAGAAGATTGCCATTAAATTAATTCTATGAATTAATTACATCACCAAATGTTATGATGGAAGAACAACTAAATATGGTTTAATGATGTGATATCCCTGCCCATGGCATTATAGCCTAGTGACATCTTGGGGGTGAGATAAGGCTTTGTGACCACTAGGTCTTGGGTTCGATTCTCACAAAGAGGGGTTTTTCCAGATTTATTGGGTTTCCTCCTAAATTGGTGTATATGCATTATAGCCTAGTGGAGATGGATATGATCGGGTGGTTCTGCTGGTGACACGATGATACTCCAGTGGTCCGTCAGTGATCCTAATTTGTCGTTAAAAAAAATGTGATATCCCTCAGTTCAATGTCCTTTGATTTTTTATAAAGATAACATAACTTTTTTCTTCGTTACTTTGAACTACCAGTAATCGTATATGGATAAGTCAATTTCACAGACTTTAAGTGAATAGAAGAAACTATTTGATATATTTTTCTAAATTGAAAATATAATATCTATTGGATATTTTTCTGATATATTTTTTTGCATTGAAAAAATAAAAGCATGAATTTTAAATATTATTAGGGTGAAGGGAGTAGTTACCTATTTGGAATAGGTAAACTCCCCATTCACCCAATCAGACAGTGGCACGTCAATTTACCTATTTTGTTTACCTAATGCTCAAAAACGTTGGAGGTGTTTTACCTATCTTGGATTAGGTAAACTATTATTTAAAAAAAAAACATAATAAATGAAACCATCCAATCATCGGTAAACCTTCACCTTCCCCATATCGGTAAACCTTCACCGATTCCTTCCCCTCACCGATCGGTAAACACCATCGACGGCGGTGTTACCGATCGGTAAACCGCTTACCGATGGTGTTTACCGCACCACTCCGCTCACCCTTAACAATCGTGGTGAAACCTTTTTTTTCAAATAATTATCTTGATTTTGATTTTTTTTTTAATTCTCTGAACCGTTCAAGAGGTACTTCGCAATTTTCAAGGATTCTTTTAGGGTCATGCTATTCACACACGGAGAAAATTATTTTCACACCCTAAAGCGCCCCGCTATGGCCAAAGTGGGGCGCTTTGGTGTAAAGTCAACAGACAAGGACTGAACCGGTCAGACCTTGTCTGTTGCTTTACATCAAAGCGCCCCGCTATGGCCAAAGCTCGGCGCTTGGGTTTTTTTTTTTTACATTTTGGGGCAAAGCGCCCCTCTTAGGTCAAAGCGCAACGCTTAGGGCCTTTTTTAAATTTTTTAAAATTGTTTTTAATTCACAAACGTGTCGATAATAGTCTAAATTTTACGCTTTTTTCATTATACATCATTTTTTAATATATATGGACTATACTGCAAGTTCCGGATCAAATCGGTTACGTGTGATGTCGTATTCCATTATATCGTATCATTTTGGTTTGAAAGCATAAGTACTCCTATGAGTAGTTTTATGTGTATCAGCCGCCTACCGTACATGTACATGACGTATTTTTTCATTAATTGTAGTATTATGATGTATATTGTCATTTTGGGTCGTACAAGTGCGTATTGAATCTGATTGGGTCGTGTCGGTGACATTCGGTTTTTAACGTGATGTAACACATACATTGAACAAACACAAACGTACTCTTGGATTGTAAAAGAATTAACGTGATTATTATTAAACACATTTAACATACATGATGGGGTTACATTAAAAGTAATAAAATCAATACTGTCATTTTATCACATGGGTTGATGTATTGAGTTTGAAATTAGTACTTTTGTAAAAAAAATTTATTTTTTTTATTTTTTATATTTGAACTATTTTTTTCAAGAATCTCATACAACAAGCCTTGTAAATTCATATAAAATCAAGATTCAAGAAAAGATTTCAAATGGGTGTCATAAAGAAGATTAATTAGAACAAAACATGTTAATTGTTAGTGCACGGTAGAACACGACACAGGATAAAATCATGAAAAAGAACCGTGAGTTTTGTTCCATGGTCAAACTTTATTCAAATAGTTGTTAGGTAAATTATTTGTGTACCCATATTTGTATTTTATAATGTACTATGTTAATTTCTAACAATGGAAACTTACAAAATAAATAAACAACTTGAATCTATTGTTGATTATTTTAATTAGACAATACTAATTTTAAGTTGACGTTTTTTCGATTTCACTTGAGACCCCTTGAAGCTCCGTCGGTAGTGGGGTCCATGCCACCTTTAACCAATCACACCTTTTTTTTTTTAAAGTTTACCACTTCATCAAGTGTCTAACCATTGCCAACGCTTTTCAACATAGTTTAAACACTTATGACTGAATGACGTGGCACACTCTCATTGGTTAATTTTGAAGTTTACCACTTTCAAGTGTCTAACCACTCCCTACACCCTAATGTATACTATATTTCATTGTGACAAGTGGCATTGTGGAGCCCACAAGAACTGCTAAATGTATACTATAGCACGGATGTGACTAGTCAAAGAGTTGGAAAGGGTTGTACGCGACAGTGAGATGCCTCAACAAATTAAATATTGAGATGGGACTTCACCTTTAGATATATGTGCACAAACAAATTAAATATTGTAAAATTTGGACAAAAAATGTAAAATTTGAACTTAAACGTAGACCAGTCACCAGTCAAAAATACGCCCAAAATGTAAAAAAAAAAAAAAAAAAAAAAAAAACCAAAGCGCCGAGCTTAGGCCAAAGCGGAGCGCTTTGGAAAAAAAAAAACAAAGCGCCGAGCTTAGGCCAAAGCGGGGCGCTTTGATGTAAAGTCAACAGACAAGGACTGAACCTGTGAGACCTTGTCTGTTGACTTTACACCAAAGCGCCCCACTTTGGCCATAGCGGGACGCTTTGAGTGTTTAAATAGACTAAGGACGTGTGCGAATAGACCAGGCCTTCTTTTAAGGGTTTCTTTTATTAAAACAATACAAAGTTTCAATTATACCCTTAATTTCTTTTTAAAATTGTAATCAATTCAATTTGGTGATGTACACATAATCTTATCCCTAGATTAAAATGATGGACGCACAATATTTATTCCTATTATTTTTATATTCAACTCTGTTTGTACCGAATCTCACCTCTAGATTCTAAAGCGGAAGTCGCCATGCTGGTAACTCTTAAAAGGTAAAATTACCAAAATACCCTTCTAGTTAATGGGTTTTTGGGATGGAGTTAGAGGCAGGGACCAAAATGATGATAAGTTAGAAAAATCAGGGAGAAAAATGGATATTTTTAAACTATTGGGGCAAACCGTTAAAATGACCAAATTACAACAGGAAGTAAAATGGAAGTTAACTCTTCTTTCTTTATAACAACTTACAAATGGAAACATGAAAAACTTACAAATAGAAAAAAGTGGAAACATGAAGAAATGCGATACTATCCCAGGTACAAGGAATAAAATTTAACATTTAGTTGATAAGTATTAGTTTAAATTAATTAATTGAATTATTTTGCTTTATAGAGTCAGGAGAGGATGCTTGCACTCCAAGCTAGCTAATGGTGTATACTATAGATAGAATTACTTTCTTTAATATTTATAGAACTTTGTAATTTTTTAGGAATTATTAACTACTTTTTTATTTTATTTTTTTAGGATTTAATAAGTACTTTTGTTTTTAATTTTTAGGATGTTATGTAATTTAAAAAAAATAATATAAGTTTGTATTTTATTTTATAAATCTCAAGTATATAAAAAAATATAAAGTCAGCCAACATGGCTAACTCCAACGCCGCTTCCACACCCCACTTTTTTTAGGGTGATCCGGTGAAGCCCACAATCACCACGTGTCAAGCAAAATCCCCTAACCCAAGCCCCCCACTCCCAGCAGTCTAAAGGAATTCCGCTTTACATTACTACATGTAAAAATAACGTTTTCTTTAGCATATATGATAAAAGATATTTCAAAGCATTGGTCTTTTAAGGAAAGTTGGAAAATATTTTTTTTTATTAAAACAAAGATATACAAGGCTCTAAGTAATTACATTTAAATTTTATATTAATATTATTAAGTTATAGTCCAGTGTATTACACAAGTAAAATAATGAAAATTGTTTGTTTACAAAGTACAATAAGACAAGTAGGCGTAAGTGCTAATTATCCTACAAGCTTACAATCTCTTGATCATAATATTCATTACCCAAACCTCTTCTAAAGTGTTTTATAACTTTCGTCGCAAAAAAGGTGTAGTTAATATTTATATAGAAAAATAATGGTTTGAATTTAAACAAATCTGCATCAACTCAACTTGAATATAATGGGCTTCACCCTTTGAAACCAAGCCCATTTTTACAAAACTAGTGGTCTACACTGTAGAAGTTGCAAAAAGGCCCAGTGGATCGGCTTGGTTAAACAAGACGACTTTTCTTTTTTTTCTTTCTTCTCAAACAAATAGAAAAAAAGATTTAAAATAAAACCTTTTCCAAAAGCACATACTGTTATTAACTTATTACGTAACTATGTTTCATCCTTCCGCCTAATCGTCAGGCTTGTCACCTACTTTTCTTCACATTTTGGCAAACTCAATTTGAATATTTTCATATATTAAACAATACAAATATTTTTACATGAAGTTTCTTTTACCAAAATTCTGTAGCATAACTGTTGTAAAATGGGTAACCAACCTGTTTAACAATTAATAATAAATGGTAAATTTTCCGATTTTTGAATAAACCGACAATGAAAGCAACAATACTAACAATAGTAGCATTAATATCCAACTTTTAGTCGATTAAAGCGAGGAATCAGGTCATTATGACCAAGTAAACTAACCGTTGGATGGGGGTGGACATGGGTCGGTTTGGGTCGGTTTTAGCCCAAAATCATAACCATAACCGAGATGTCGGTTAATGGATAATCATAACCATAACCAATCAGTTATGGCAGTTTTGTTTATTCGGTTTTAATGGTTACAAAGGGTCGGTTATGGTCGGTTAACCGTGGATTGAGCCTGGCTAAATATAACTCAATACGATAATCTTATGTATTATTTGGGTCTAAAAGTTTGGACTTGATCAAAATTTGTGACCATTAAATATATTTATTACATATTTCTACATATTACTATGTTACATTGTAAGATTAAATATATTATGGTATGATATTTAATCTAGTAGCCATTATAATCATTTACATTATATAGATCAAAATATATAACAACCTATTAAATAATTAGTTGGTAATTGTTGATGGGCCTAATTACCATTATTAACTAATTAGGGTTTCCTCCTGGATGCATATATATAAGGAGACTAAGGTAGAGGTTTTAAGGTTAGACAATGAGACAACCTTATTAGTTCATAACATCAATCCACCTCTCTCTCCCAACCGAACACCCTATTCGGTTCTCTTATCACCATCATTAGATTGCACCCTAAGGAGGAACCAGATCAATCTGACGAACATGACGTCTACTGAAATCTTTAGTGTGATTACTGGCTAATCAGGTACACACGTCTTATTTTCTTGTTCATGATTGAATTTACATTATTAGGGTTTATGTTTTACCCATGTTCTTATGATATAATCAACATACATAGCATTAGAAAAATACATATAGTCTATTACATGATGTTCCTTCCATATCACAATATATTTGGCTTTTTAAATAGGTTCTTAATCTGTTTGAGAGGTTCCATTAATCCATTATTATGACGCATACTTTGTGGTCCATCTACATACTAGCTAGTTAGGTACACATCCTCCTACAAACTCAATCTTGGACTCTATATATTGATTCATGTTCCATAAGACCATTGGGGACTATCCTCCACATAAGCGCCACCTAAGTATAGGAGGAGAACCATCCCCTTAGAGACTATCCAAGGGTGTGGTGGATGCTTCTCCCTCATTTTTTATTATTTTTTTGCCATATTAATTAAAACAAAGTAAATAAAAATAAAAAAGTTACATTTAAATAAAAACTTAAAGTTACATTTAAATAAAAATCCTAAAGCTACATTAAAAAAAATCCTAAAGTAACATTAAAAAAAAACCTAAAATTACATTAAAAAAAACCTAAACTTAAATTAAAAAAAAGCCTAAAGTTACAAATAAATAAAAAAACTACGCGTTGTTTTCTCCGAGACTCCAAATGTGATTGATCAAGTCCGATTGAAGATTGACATGTGTGAAATCGTTATGTAACGAGAACCTGTTCAAATCTTGTTGTTCTCCGCTAACCGGAACATTATTCTCCTCCACCGCGTTCTCGTCATACTCACAAATTGCATGTCCTTCGTCTTCGAGGATCATGTTATGCAGCAGAATACAAGCAAACATACAGTATCGCAACGTTTTGGGTGTAAAAGCGCGTGCTGGGTTTTCAATAATATGTCATCTTTGTTGGAGAACCCCAAAACACCGTTCAATATCTTTTCTAGCCGCTTCTTGAAACTTGGCAAATTTCTCTCTTTTTTCATCTGCATGATGCCTAACCGTTTTAACTATTGTAGAGTATTGTGGGTATATTCCATCGGCAAGATAGTACCCGCGTCTATACTCCACTCCCGAAACTGTAAAGCTCGTACCAGGACCGATCCCTTTTATAACGTCGTCAAAAACCTCAGAATTTTGTAGAACGTTGATGTCGTTATTCGAACCAGGAATCCCAAAGAAAGCATGCCAAATCCATAGGTCTTAAGACGCAACAGCTTCTAGAATTATTGTTGGATGTTGTAACACCCCGTGTTTTCATAAGTCAAAGTCAAAGTCAAGGTCAAAGTCAACGACCGATTGTACGAATTTCACTTATAATAATTTCCTTATTTTAATTGTATTATGTGGAGTAAGTGTTGTTAATTGCAAAGATGGATGTGTGTTAATCGCTATCTAATCGACTTACGACTGTGAATTATAGGAAGTAACAATGCGATAAAGTTAACTAATCAATAATCAAGCTATGCTACTCGACATCGAATCGTGATACGAACCGCAACTCGACTTAATCTGGTTAATGATACGTGTGTGTGTGCCTTATGTGTTACTTGTGCGTGTTATATATATATATATATATATATATATATATATATATATATATCAATCGAACTTAATCGAAACTCGAAACGCAATCGAGCTCGAATCCGAATCGAAAATCGAACTATGATAATTAGTAGTTGGGACTAAAAGTAATTTGACTAGGAAATCCTATCGTGACGAACCGCTCGCAATCGAAATCGAAACATCAAAAATCGTCGCGTCAAACAATCGAACCAAGTGCCATCCGGCCGGATAGCCATCCGACCGGATAGCCACTACGCCACAGGTCAGGTGTCATCCGACCAGGATGTCATCCGACCGGATCGTCATCCGGGCGGTACGCCATCTGATCGGATCACCCTTTCCTCTTTTGGAATCCTATAAATACCCCTGTCATTGTCATTCTTTCCATTTTTGGAAGTCCTTGTCCGAACCATTCGTGCTCCTCACCTTTTCTTCGATTTCTCTCAATCCAGGTAAGATCTCGTCCTAAACCTTGTACTTTCTTGATCTACACGCACTCCTACACCTTTCTATCTTTTAAATCTTAACTTTTAACCGCGAAATCACTAGATTTCGGGTGTTCTAGGGTGACGTCATCATGTGTTCCTCAAGAACTTCATGCTTTGACTTCAATCCACCAAGAACAACCGAGATCTAACCGATTTCCACGCAAACATACGAAGATCTTGTAAAGATCTCGACTAGGGATGGCAATCAAACCCGAACCCGATGGGTAAACCCGAAACCCGACACATTTGGGACGGGTTTGGGGTCAGTTAATCGGGTTTGGGACAAGTTTGGTAATAGTTTTTATTTTTTTCGCGGGTTTGGGACGGGTTTGGGATTTAGTGATATACCCGTTTACTCGACCCAATTACCCGATAAAGTGTACCCGTTTACCCGATTGTATACCCGATATAATTTCTTTTATATTATTAAATATGTATATATATGATACATCCATCTTTTACACATACATGTATTCTATTCCGTATACATTGTAGTTATTTGATACATATTTTTATGACGACAACACAAAATGTAACCGATTAGTAGTTACCCGATAGATACCCAATGGATTTTGAGATGAGTATACCCAATGGGTAATCTTTTTAAATTAACGGGTTTACCCGAAACCCTCGGGTATACCCGATACCCGATGGGTATTTACCCGCTAGAAACCCGATGGGTTTTGGGACGGGTTTGGGACAAGCTTATCTAACCGGGTTTGGGTTTGGGATTACCAAAACCCGTCCCAAACCCGACCCATTGCCATCCCTAATCTCGACACAAGAATGGTGAAGAAGGATTGAAAGATGGTTTTAACTCTCTTTCAACTCTTTTACACTCAAAACACTCAAAACCGGTAGAATCGGGTTCTGATCTAGTCTCTTACTCACCCTTAGTGTTGTACTGGCTCAGATCTGGATTCCGCCCACGAGACCACCGACTTCGGGTTAAACAAAACAACCGTCTAGAGCCGATAACTGACCGAGCTAGGGTGATTCCTGGTCGGTTTAGTCATCATGGTCGAACTAGGGGTTCTGTTGGCTAACACGTTGTCAAAGCGTCTCGACATAATGACAAACCATCAAAACGACCAAGTGTAGGACGAACGGAATAATCAGAACGAATTGCTGTCCGAACGGATAGGTCATCCGAACGGATCACACTTGGGTCCCACCTTTTAACAAACCTTATCTAAAGTTTGAGTATAGAACGAAATGTAATCCGATCGGACGACCATCTGACTGGATTACTCTTCGGATCATGAGATACTAAGACTTTAAAGACTTAAACAATTTTCAACATGTTCAATAACAAGGTTGCCATCCGATCGGACTGCCATCCGAACGAATGACGCTTCTGTTGTGAACTTGCTTTCAGTAAGTAACCTCATCACTAAGTCGTCGTCCGACCGGACCACCGTCCGACCGGATGACCATCCGAACGGATTGTCATCCGCACGACTAGTCATCCGATCGACCGACTTGATGGATAGAGATACTTTCGTGTTTTCAAAATGCTACAACGAAAACTTCAAAAGTCAAACCATCGCACACAAACACATTCTCCTCATAGGAAGAAACAATCCACTCGAATCGCCATCCGACCGGACCACTGTCCGACCGGATGACCACCCGAATGGATTGTTATCCGCACGGATTGTTGTCCGATCGGATTACCATCCGATCGAACCACTATCCGGCCCTTTCACACTTTGTGACGTTTTACACATCGCTCATCGTATTACAATCTAATCTACTCAGGCTGATCTTACTCGCTAAGCGCTCCCTTCAATCCATCAACCGCTGTGAGTATACTCGATCCCTTTTTGCTTTAAGCACTTTTGGGTGTTACATACGTTACAACTATTCAAATCACATCAAACACACTACTCAATACTATTTGAACGCTAACCGTTAATGCATGTTATACATGGCTTATGAATGCTTGTTTGTTATGTTTACACATGGAATGCTGTCTACCTGCCTTAGCAACGATAGTACTATAGTTTGGAGTCAGCACCCGTTCACACGGGGGTTGTTAATGATCATTACTTGCATGGATTACGGTGGTAATCATGTATTGCGAACTGCCTCGGGCAGTCAACCCGCATTCATTGGTATCGATTGATCTATGTCGATAACTAACATGCTTCATTTCACTATGTGTACGTGCTGGTTATGCGTAAACAAATTCGAACTCTATATGATATTATCAAACTTGTATGCTCACATTTACATTATATGTATTGACTTTATTTTAACGTATGTGACAGGTGCTTAGGACGCACACTTGGTAGGAATTTGAAGCTAGAATAACGCTTTAGAGCCCAACAAATAGTTGTCTGTAGTAGTCAAACTAAGGGTCTCTAGAAGCAGATAAACAATTGCTGTCTATTTGAATCTGAGTTGTCGGAACAGAATATTTGCATGGATTTTTATCTGTAATAATTATTTTTCTGTTTGAGATACGGTATGGGACGTATTATTTAAATTGAATAGTATTGATAATTGTTATGGAAACTTTTGGACAATCTGTTTCGCTCAGTGCCATGCCCCGATGATTCCGCCATCGGTTGGGGTGTGACAGATTGGTATCAGAGCCAAAACTATAGGGAATTAGGCAAGACTCGATCTAGTCCGGGTCGATGTCTTAGAAACCTAGTCTATAGTTAGGAACTAGCAGACCGACTTGTGCATAGCCAATAGGGATTATGTACGAGCTTATTCCTCGCTATTCTCGTTTATGCTACACTATCACTACACTCGAATTTACAACTATAAATAGGCGATAAAGTCGAGATTAGGGGTGAAAACCACAAACTCTTGACTAAATTGCTGAATTAATGCTGTTTTATCAACCTATCAATGATTTCTTCTCTCTTTTTCAATAACGAACGCTTGTTCGACGGGGGAATTATACCAAATCAGGAGTGAAATCCATATTTTGATGAATAATCTCCTCTACTTTATCAAAAACAGGGACGAAGTTGTTGAGCCAGGGGTGGAACCCTAACCTTGACAACTTGTTCCGTACATTTTACAAAACTCTCACCAAAGTCTCGACGGACTCCAACGACCCGAAGTCACAATACGACTAACGGGATGTGTGCCAACGCCCAAGAGTCGAGGCAAAGGCATAGTCCTGGAGGTCAAATGTGCACAATGGAGCCTTGCGAATAGTTGAATCACTTTGGATAGTCGAATTCTACTAGCCGCAGACAATCTACATCTCGAATTTTATGTGTTTTGATTCTGAGCCCGCAACTGTCGACTCTGCCGATTCGTCGATTTTATGTGCTTATATATGTGCTTACATGTTTATGTGTTTAAATTTTTTTGGAACTTACTCGATTTCGCTTTCACTTCGATCAACACGAACGACTCGCACTGCTTTTCTATCTTGAATCGCTAACAAATCGCGGAACTTTGGACGACCTTATGCTACGGTGTACGCTTATACTACGCTATTCGATATACTAAAACGCGATCGCTATATTCGAACACTCGCGAACTTTGAATGATAGGTTTCTGTATTCTGAATGCATTCTGTGAATTCATGCTTACGTGCTTGTGGATTATGTGCTTTATGTGCCTACGTGATTTCGTGATTATGTGCCTATGTGTTTAGGTGATTATATGGTTCTGTGTCCTACATGGTTATATGTCTATGTGTTTACGTGATGCGTGTCCCCGAGCTTTAGTAATAGTAGACGTGTGAGGTGAGATTCGAATACAATGTGATGAGTCCGTGACAATGTCTGTTGCAGACAATGTCGTCTGGATCCCGTCACGCACTTTCTCTTCAAGAAAAGAGAGACAAACGCCTTGCTTCTATCATCGCTAAAAGTGTAGCAAAGGCCGTGAGTGATGTTTATTAGAATGTCAGCAAATCGTCTGAGGAATCGAGAACCGAAGCTCTCAAAGCTACCGCGAAGACCTTCAGTTTCAAGCAATTCAAGTCGTGTGGGCCAAAAGAATTCACCGGCGAGGGATGTCCCACTGCATTATTCCACTGGTTTGATTCCATTGAGGTTACTCTACGACAGAGTGGTTGCCCTGATGACCTCCGTACTCTGAATGCTACCGGCGTTTTCCAGTCCCGTGCACTAGACTGGTGGACGGCCGAGAGGAACAAGCGAGGAAACGATGCAGCCTACGGCCTGTCGTGAGACGAGCTCAAGGAAGTTATGCTAGAGGAATTCTGCCCTCCTCACGAACGTCAAAAACTAGAAGATGAATTTTGGCACATACAGCAAAAGGATGGTGACAATGCTGGTCTCACTGCTCGTTTCAAACAGCTCAGTATTATCTGTCCCGACCAAGTCAAGACTCCAGACATGGCAATCAAGAAGTACATCCGGGCCCTGCCCGACTGCGTTGCTGATTTCGTGCAAGCGGCCAAGACTACGACGATCGAGGAAACTTATCTACTGGCCGCTGAAATCAATGACAAGCGGGTTAAGGCTGGCGTCTGGGACAAGACTTCGAAGCATCTGCATCAAGCTACCGCTACCGCACCAACTGCTGAAACCACCACCTCATCGAGTAACAAGAGGAAGAACAAGAGAAAGAACAGTTCCAGCAACAAGAACTGTGCGATCACTGCAGCACCAGTTCAATCCGTACCAGCTCAACAGCGCCAAGTGGCAGCGCCTGTGGCCAATGCACCTCTTGCTAAGCGTGCATACACTGGGCCACATCCGCTCTGCCCTACTTGTACCTACCATCACCCAACTGCCATCGCTTGCCGTTTTTGTGCTCATTGCAATGTGTACGGTCACTTTACTGCCAACTGCCGTATTCGACAAGCTCCTGCTCATCAAGCTCTACTCACTGCCCCACAGGGTCAACAAGCTCCTCCTGCACCTGCAGTCAAAGCCAGAGCCTGCTTCGCATGTGACGATCCTAACCATTTCGCCAACATGTGCCGAAACAGGGTTGTGAAGCAAGAGCCCCAGCAACAGCAGCAACAGCCTCAACAGCAACAGCAACACCAGCAACAACAGCAGCAACAGCAACAACAGGCCGCACGCGCCAGAACTTTCAACATCAACGTGCGCCAAGCCCAAGCCGACAACAACGTGGTTAATGGTACGTTCCTTGTGAATGGTATTTATGCATCATGTTTGTTTGATTCTGGAGCCGATAATTGCTTTGTGTCGTTCGAATTCGAGAAGCTCCTTAATCGTAAACGCTCCAATCTCTCTACGACGTTCGATGTAGAAGTCGCCACTGGAAGAACTGTCGCCGTCAATTCCGTTATCCGTGATTGTACTCTTGAGCTCAACAATCACATCTTCCCAATCGACCTCATTCCGATGCAACTCGGAAGTTTCGACGTCATAGTAGGCATGGACTTTCTACGCGAAAACCATGCTGAAGTTGTGTGTTACGATAAGATGATTCGATTCTCGCTCGCGAATGGTGATTTATTGTGTGTATACGGTGAAACTGCCTCGAAAGGGCTCAAGCTCATGTCATGTGTCCAAGCTAGCAAGTATCTCCGCAAGGAATGCAGAGCTTTCTTGGCAAACATTGTAGTAGCGGAGAAGGAAAAGAAAGAAAAGAAGGAAGTGAAAGACGTTCCTGTGGTTCGTGAATTTCCTACTGTGTTTCCTGATGATCTTCCAGGCTTGCCACCAAGTCGTGATATCGACTTTCGTATCGACCTCATTCCTGGAGCTAATCCTGTTGCCAAAGCTCCTTATCGACTTGCGCCGTCCGAAATGTGCGAACTCTCAAACCAACTCCAGGAATTACTTGAGAAAGGCTTCATTCGCCCGAGCACCTCTCCATGGGGCGCTCCAGTCCTTTTCATCAAAAAGAATGATGGGACGTTCCGGATGTGCATCGACTATCGGGAGTTGAATAAGTTAACTATCAAGAATCGCTATCCCCTACCCTGTATTGACGACTTGTTTGATCAGCTACAAGGTGCTAAGTGTTTCTCGAAGATCGATCTACGTTCAGGCTATCATCAACTACACATACAAGAGGAGGATATACCCAAAACCGCGTTTCGCACCCGATACGGTCACTACGAATTCGTTGTCATGCCTTTTAGCTTAACCAACGCACCAGCGGTCTTCATGGACCTTATGAATCGCGTGTGTAAACCATATCTCGACCGTTTCGTCATCGTGTTCATCGACGATGTCTTGATCTATTCCAAATCGAAAGCCGAACACGCGCAGCATCTACGTTTGGTTCTCGAGCTACTCCAGGGGAACCAACTCTATGCCAAGTTCTCCAAGTGCGAATTCTGGTTGGAGGAAGTTCAGTTTCTAGGTCACATTGTTAATAGTCAAGGCATTCACGTCGATCCTGCAAAGATTAAAGCTGTCAAGAGCTGGGTTACGCCTAAGAACCCGTCTGAAGTCCGCTCTTTCCTCGGACTAGCGGGTTATTATCGACGATTTATCGAAGGATTCTCCAAAATCGTTGTGCCGCTTACCTCTCTTACGCATAAAGATCAGCCTTTTGTCTGGGGAACCAAACAAGAGACTGCCTTTCAAACCCTCAAGCATAAGCTTTGCAATGCTCCTGTTCTCACATTGCCCGATGGAAACGACGATTTCATTGTCTACTGTGATGCTTCCAACGTTGGTCTCGGTTGTGTCCTCATGCAACGGAACAAGGTTATAGCCTACGCGTCTCATCAGCTCAAAATTCACGAGAAGAACTATACAACCCATGATCTCGAGCTAGGCGCGGTTGTTTTTGCATTAAAGATTTGGAGACACTACCTGTATGGTACCAAGTGTACGATCTTCACCGATCATAGAAGCCTACAACATATCTTTAATCAGAAGGAACTCAATATGCGTCAACGCCGATGGGTAGAACTTCTCAACGATTACGACTGTGAGATCCGTTATCATCCAGGCAAAGCGAATGTCGTTGCCGATGCACTCAGCAGACGGAGTTATCTGCTTAGCACTCGTAATGTTCAAGCCCAACACGATCTCGAAACCCTTATTCGTGAAGCCCAACATGCGTGTTTTAACGAACGCACGCTGAAGAGGGAACGAATCTACCACGATGGAGCCCAACTTGTGAGCAAATCCAATGGGATATTCCACTTTCTGGACCGAATCTGGATTCCTAAACGAACCAATTTGTGACAGATCCTGATGGACGAAGCCCACAAATCCCGATATTCTGTTCATCCCGGTGCTGACAAAATGTACCAGGATCTTCGCTACAGGTACTGGTGGCCCGGCATGAAAAGGGATATTGCCCTCTACGTTGGAAAATGCCTAACTTGTGCAAGGGTCAAGGCTGAACATCAAAGACCCTCTGGCTTACTCGAACAACCACCAATTCCTATGTGGAAGTGGGAAAGTATAGCTATGGATTTCATAACGAAGCTTCCGCACACGTCATCAGGTCACGAAAGCATATGGGTTGTTGTTGACCGTTTGACTAAATCAGCTCACTTTCTGCCGATACGAGAAGACTACAAGGTAGAACGATTAGCCCGAATCTACACCGACGAGATCATTTGTAATCATGGGACGCCTCGTGACATCATCTCTGATCGTGATGCTCGGTTTACCTCGCGACTGTGGGAAACGTTTCAAATGGCACTCGGTACATCGCTTAATCTAAGTACCGCATTCCATCCTCAAACCGACGGTCAGACTGAAAGAACGATTCGTACTCTTGAAGACATGCTCCGTTCGTGTGTCTTAGACTTCGGTGGTAATTGGGATAAATACCAGCCGTTAGTCGAATTCTCGTATAACAACAGCTATCATTCTAGCATTCAAATGGCACCATTCGAGGCATTATACGGAAGAAGATGTCGGTCGCCTATTGTGTGGCATGAGATCGGTCACTCGCAATTAACCGGTCCTGAGTTATTACAAGAAACGACAGACAAAATCTTCCAAATTCGAGACAACTTGGTGAAAGCTCGGGATCGACAGAAAAGTTACGCCGATAAGAAACGCAAGCCCCGTGAATTTGACGTTGGTGACTACGTACTACTAAAGGTATCACATTGAAAGGGTGTAGTCCGATTCGGCAAAAAGGGAAAACTCGCGCCTCGTTATGTTAGACCTTTTAAGATTCTGGAAAGGATCGGAAAAGTCGCCTACAGACTCGAACTACCGGAGGAACTTAGTAACGTCCACCCGACTTTCCACGTGTCAAACCTCCGAAAGTGCCTAGCCGACCACGACTTACATGTCTCTCTCGATGACCTGCAAGTGAACGAAACATTACACTTCGTGGAGAAGCCTGTCGAAATCATGGATCGTCAAACCAAGCAGCTCAGACGCTCTCGCATTCCTATTGTGAAAGTCCGATGGGAAGGCAAACGAGGCGCAGAGTTCACTTGGGAACTCGAAAGCGACATGAAGGCGAAGTACCCGCAGTTGTTTAAAGAGAAAGTCTAGAGAGAGAAAGTGACATCGTGATTCTAGTGCTTTGTACGATTTCATATCAATCAATAGAATCACCGATTATATTACGTTCTTGTGTGTTTGATCACGTTCATGTACGGTTTCCGCACGTCACACGTTCGGTTCGCAATTGTTTCGGAGTCAAAACCGGCCCGAACAAAAAGTTCTCAAACGTGATTCACGGAGTTGTACAACTTCCAGCTTAATTTCGGGATGAAATTCCCTAAACAAGGGGAGGCTGTAACACCCCGTGTTTTCATAAGTCAAAGTCAAAGTCAAAGTCAACGACCGATTGTACGAATTTGACTTATAATAATTTCCTTATTTTAATTGTATGATGTGGAGTAAGTGTTGTTAATTGCAAAGATCGATGTGTGTTAATCGCTATCTAATCGACTTACGACTGTGAATTATAGGACGTAACAATGCGATAAAGTTAACTAATCAATAATCAAGCTATGCTACTCGACATCGAATGGTGATACGAACCGCAACTCGACTTAATCTGGTTAATTATACGTGTGTGTGCCTTATGTGTTACTTGTGCGTGTTATATATATATATATGTTGTGGAAATCAATCGAAATCAATCGAAACTCGAAACGCAATCGAACTCGAATCCGAATCGAAAATCGAACTATGATAATTAGTAGTTGGGACTAAAAGTAATTTGACTAGGAAATCCTATCGTGATGAAACGCTCGCAATCGAAATCGAAACATCAAAAATCGTCGCGTCAAACAATCGAACCAAGTGCCATCCGGCCGGATAGCCATCCGACCGGATCGTCATCCGGGCGGTACGCCATCTGATCGGATCACCATTTCCTCTTTTGGAATCCTATAAATACCCCTGTCATTGTCATTCTTTCCATTTTTGGAAGTCCTTGTCCGAACCATTCGTGCTCCTCACCTTTTCTTTGATTTCTCTCAATCCAGGTAAGATCTCGTTCTAAACCTTGTACTTTCTTGATCTACACGCACTCCTACACCTTTCTATCTTTTAAATCTTAACTTTTAACCGCAAAATCACTAGATTTCGGGTGTTCTAGGGTGACGTCATCATGTGTTCCTCAAGAACTTCATGCTTTGACTTCAATCCACCAAGAACAACGAGATCTAACCGATTTCCACGCAAACATACGAAGATCTTGTAAAGATCTCGACACAAGAATGGTGAAGAAGGATTGAAAGATGGTTTTAACTCTCTTTCAACTCTTTTACAGTCAAAACACTCAAAACCGGTAGAATCGGGTTCTGATCTAGTCTCTTACTCACCCTTAGTGTTGTACTGTCTCAGATCTGGATTCCGCCCACGAGACCACCGACTTCGGGTTAAACAAAACAACCGTCTAGAGCCGATTACTGACCGAGCTAGGGTGATTCCTGGTCGGTTTAGTCATCTGGGTCGAACTAGGGGTTCTGTTGGCTAACACGTTCTCAAAGCGTCTCGACATAATGACAAACCATCAAAACGACCAAGTGTAGGACGGACGGAATAATCAGAACGGATTGTTGTCCGAACGGATAGGTCATCCGAACGGATTGTCACCCGAACTGATCACACTTGGGTCCCACCTTTTAACAAACCTTATCTAAAGTTTGAGTATTGAACGAAATGTAATCCGATCGGACGACCATCTGACTGGATTACTCTTCGGATCATGAGATACTAAGACTTTAAAGACTTAAACAATTTTCAACATGTTCAATAACAAGGTTGCCATCCGATCAGACTGCCATCCGAACGAATGACGCTTCTGTTGTGAACTTGCTTTCAGTAAGTAACCTCATCACTAAGTCGCCGTCCGACCGGATGACCATCCGAACGGATTGTCATCCGCACGACTAGTCATCCGATCGACCGACTTGATGGATAGAGATACTTTTGTGTTTTCAAAATGATACAACGAAAACTTCAAAAGTCAAACCATCGTACACAAACACATTCTCCTCATAGGAAGAAACAATCCACTCGAATCGCCATCCGACCGGACCACTGTCCGACCGGATGACCACCCGAACGGATTGTTATCCGCACGGATTGCTGTCCGATCGGATTACCATCCGATCGAACCACTATCCGACCTTTTCACACTTTGTGACGTTTTACACATCGCTCATCGTATTACAATCTAATCTACTCAGGCTGATCTTACTCGCTAAGCGCTCCCTTCAATCCATCAACCGCTGTGAGTATACTCGATCCCTTTTTGCTTTAAGCACTTTTAGGTGTTACATACGGTACAACTATTCAAATCACATCAAACACACTACTCAATACTATTTGAACGCTAACCGTTAATGCATGTTATACGTGGCTTATGAATGCTTGTTTGTTATGTTTACACATGGAATGTTGTCTACCTGCCTTAGCAACGATAGTACTATAGTTTGGACTCAGCACCCGTTCACACGGGGGTTGTTAAGGATCATTACTTGCATGGATTACGGTGGTAATCATGTATTGCGAACTGCCTCGGGCAGTCAACCCGCAGTCATTGGTATCGATGGATCTATGTCGATAACTAACGTGCTTCATTTCACTATGTGTACGTGCTGGTTATGCGTAAACAAATTCGAACTCTATATGCTATTATCAAACTTGTATGCTCACCTTTACATTATATGTATTGACTTTATTTTAACGTACGTGACAGGTGCTTAGGACGCACACTTGGTAGGAATTTGAAGCTAGAATAACGCTTTAGAGCCCAACAAATAGTTGTCTGTAGTAGTCAAACTAAGGGTCTCTAGAAGCAGATAACCAATTGCTGTCTATTTGAATCTGAGTTGTCGGAACAGAATATTTGCCTGGATTTTTGTCTGTAATAATTATTTTTCTGTTTGAGATACGGTATGGGACGTATTATTTAAATTGAATAGTATTGATAATTGTTATGGAAACTTCTGGACAATCTGTTTCGCTCAGTGCCATGCCCCGATGATTCCGCCATCAGTTGGGGTGTGACAGATGTCCCTGATCGCCTCGCATATACATTCCTCGCCAAGCGGTAGGACAATTCCACCATGCCCAATGCATGCAATCAATTTGCAAAACTTGCAAAACTTGTAGAGCTTCACCACAAATTTGCAAAACTTGTATAAATATTCTCTAGCAGTTCTTTCGGACATCTTTAAGTATTCGTCCCAAGAATCGGCTGTCGTCCCATAAGCAAGTTGACGAATCGCCGCAGTACATTTCTGTAAGGTGGTGAATCCCATTTTACCTCTAGCATCGGGTCACATGGTAAAAAACGGGTGATAAGCGGCTAAATCGTCGGCAATACGTAAGAAAAGTCGACGACTCATTCTGAAACGGCGCCTAAAAATAGCCTCCGAGTACAGCGGCTCGTCGGCAAAGTAATCAACGATTAAACTTTGGTTAGCACCTACAAGATAACAATATATATATACAACTTATAATTAAAAAAATAAGACTAAAAACATAAACTTAAAAAATTAAGAATAAATATATAAGAAGGTAGAGGATCCTGTAAAAAGTGCTCAAAGTGCTCAAAGTGTGAGAAGTGTATTATAACACTATATATAATACTATATCACATCATATAAACACCGTATAACAATATGTAACACCATATAATACCATATAACACTATGTAACACTATATATCATTATATAACAAATATAACACTATAGGTTGTCTGATAGCATGTCTATGATAGATGTATAGTGTTATATTTGTTATATAATGTTATATAGTGTTACATAGTGTTATATGGTATTATATGGTATTACATATTGTTATACGGTGTTTATATGGTGTTATATAGTATTATATATAGTGTTATAATACACTTCTCACATTTTAGGCCCTTTTTACACTATCCTTACCCTATATAAGAATATAAATATAAGAATAAAAATATCACTAACTTTCTCGGTCTCGCTCGATGTGTGGGTTCCTGTTTCGTGGTTGTGACGAAACCTCCTCCTCCTCTTCTTCTTCCAAAATTACTTGTGTCGCCTCTACCACCTTGTTTATAAAATATTTTATGGCTTCCATGGTGTCCGTCGAACCCGATGAAGAAGAAGATGACATGGTGTATTTTTTAGAGAAGATTATGTGGGTATTTTGTATAAAAATGTGGGAGTTGTTTGAAGAAAGTGGGTGAATTTTGGTATAAAAGTGGATAAATATGTGGGTATTTATAAAGGTTTTAAATTAAATTGATTTTTTTTAAATTAGCCGTTATATCAACGGCCATATTCAATGGACCCCACAAAAAAGCAGCCCCGTCTCCAACGTTACAATTCCGACGAAACTGCCGAGCCGGGCCCCAAGGGGGCGGTGTGCGACGGGCCTAAAAGGGGGGGACGGCCCGGTGCCGAGCCCCATACCCTTTGGTCTAAGATCATCAAAATAAGGACTATTAAAAACACCTAAAAACATGCATAGTCAGCTACCACATCAGAAAAACACATATTCTTTAAAAACATCCAAAACTCACCTAATAAAGAATCATAAAAACACCTAAAAACAATGTCACATCATCAACATTTTACATATATTTTTTTTAATTACCAATCTTATTATTTTAATTAACTGTATTAAAGTTTGAAATTATAAATTATAAAACTTAAAATATAAAGTTTATTAAAACTTTACCGTTATAACATTATAATTTAAAAATGATTTTTAACACATATAAGTTTAGAATATTTAATTTCTTATAAAACTATTCTTTTTATAATAAATATATATTTAGAGAGACGAAGATTTTTTAAATCATTGTCCAACCCCTCACCCGGCCCCTGCACACTACCCTACTTTCTTTCATTTTTTCTAGTTTTTGTACAAAAACATGAAAGAAAAATGGTGCCTAAAAACATCACCCACAATAATAAAAAACCAAAAAATTTCCACGTAGCCTTTTAAAATGGGGAAAAATGGCTATTGGGGGTGCTCTAAAGATGTGAGTATAGAGTTGCAATTCAAAATAACCAAAAATACATTTTGAACAACAAAAGGCAGTAATTGTATAATATATATTAATCTCTTTATCCTTTCATCTAGGATGATGACAATCTTTTAGCAACGACATTTTGTCGGAATAAGCTAAGCTATGACGACGACATCTATAGTAACCACATTGATAACATATGCGCACCTTTGGCCACAAACCCTAAATCGAAACATGTCATGGGGATAGCCACATAGGTAACAACACCCTATAACATCAACATGTCGTCGGCATACCTCGATTAATGTCGTCGGCCCAGGTTTAAATCCTTTGTAGTGATAATACATCAATTAACAACCTTCTTGTAATATACTCAGAGAAAATTGTTCAACTTTTTATGAACTGGTGAACAAGTAGGCGTTGAGTTGATTTTTGGCCTTATTTATAAAGATTGGTGTTTACACAATTGAGTAAATTTCACTAAAATAAACATGATTTACATGATAGGTATAATTGATTTGAATGAAATTGTAAGTGACTAAGTTAACATGGATACCAAGTATCATCATGAAAATAATGAGTGGTTATAACCTTTATACCGAATGATATTGTGAGGCTCACAACCAATAATCAGAGGTTATCACAAATTAACAATGAAATTTTAGATTTTTCAACCAAAAATATTATAATTACATAAACTTTCATTGTTTGATCCTCAATCTTGTTTTATTTTAGGTAAGTCAATTTGTGGTTATAAAAAAACTTTCATTTCCTATGATGATTTGACTTTTCTTTGTAAGGAACCAAAGGCAAAAACGACCTCCAAATTTAGATAAGTCAATTTGTGGTTATATAAATAATAATAGGCACCCAAGCTTTTACAAGCACATGTCTTGCCTTTTGCTCTACACCACATGGTTGGCTTAAATTCCCACATTCTTTGGTCTTTCACTTTCTCACCTTCTCCACATTTGATGTTTCAAGCACACTTTTGTATTACTATTAAAAAAAATGTGTTGGAGAATGTAGCAATGGTACCCCAAGCATGGGTGATGGGTCTCACTCAAAGTCAAGTTCAATACTTTTTGTAGATGCATTTTAATTGGTCCATAATTTATTTATATAATGAGACAAATCAAAAAGATATATAACCGTGTGGTTCATCTTTAATGAAAACATTAGCATCAATAGAACACAGTAATAGATATGTCATAGAGGATAAATAAATGACTTATCTAAAGGTTATTAGTGGTTTCATAGGGTTAGGGTTTAAGAACTATTTTCTTAAAGACGAATTTCTTTTTAATCCCGTCGTCTGTGAAACTTGAACCGAAAACCTTTAAACTTAGGTGCACCTAAAGGCTTTGCTTTTACCAATTGACCATCCATCCTATTGGTTATAGGGTTTAAGAACTAATAGTTTATTTTATTGAAATACTAATGGTAGCATAAGGATGAAAGCAACTAAAACGAGTAAAGACAAAAAGAAAAAAAAAAACCCTTATATTATAAACATTTGTACATGTTTTAAGTCAAATATTAAGTTACAAATTTAAATATACATGAAAGACAGGGGGGGGGGGGGGGGGGGGGGGGCACTATGAAGGGAGATTAAATATGTTATTATCTATGTATATTATTTCTATGGAGTTTGCTTTTGTGACTATAGAATCGAAAGTTCTTAAGTTTGTTTACCTTGAATTTGTCAAACATGTGTTTCTGTATCTTTAATTCTTTATTATGGTTAAATATGTGTTAATCAGATTTAAAGGTGTATGAATTACGATATCGACACTAAAAAACTCTTCTCCGACACAACAAGGTTTATGAATTACAATGATCAGCCCTTTTCGTGACGACAAAAGCCTGGTCAGCAGAGATGTGACGCTATAGCTCATAAGGTCGTCGGGATAGTTTACCTTTTAGCGACGCCATGTTGTCGCTAAAGGGTCGTTGAGAGAAAATATAATTTTTAAAAATAATTCAAAAATAGATACTAAATATCAGAATGATCATTGTAAATATTAGATAAAGTTTTAGCGACGATAGTCGTCGCTAAAGGTAATTTTAAAATCTAGAATGGTTTTTTTTTCAGATTTTTCAACAAATCTGAAACATATACATCAAATCTCAAACTTATCGCCGGGAAATTATCTATTAAATGACGACATATTTATACACCAGCTCAATCAGCGTTTAGAAAATAAATAAATAAAAAGAGAAAAAAACGTATCCCGACGACTTGTCGTCGGGAGAGGGTTCGAAGAAAAATTTAATTTTTTAACCGGATTTAAAAAAAATGGAAAAGCGAAATAAAAAACTTGTCGTCGGGAAAGGTTTTCGCTCCTATGTCAATGTCACCCGCCCAACCATTTCCCGACGACTTGTCGTCGGGATAGATAATGTGCTCAAAAGGGTCTCGAGTCCCAACCTTTTAATTACCAACCGGTTAGCCATTGTCACAGACTCACATGACATGGGGTCATGATCCTGAACTGTTACATTGTTTAAGAATGGGACAAAAGATAATTACGAAATCAATATCTTTTATTTCAATATATAAAATATAAAAAAGGAAGAATGATTAGAATAGACAACACCTAGAGCTTTTTTGTAGTATGGGACTTTGGAATTTTGGCTGTCACTCAATATATGATGTAAGATCAAAAGAGAATATTCTTTCTAAAGAAGAATTTAAATACTAAATTAATTGTTTTTATAATTTTAGCAATTAATATATTTAAAAAAATAGGATATAATATCATTCAAGTTGCTTTTAATTTTAGTTAGATTTAATGTGTTTGTTTGTAAGAGATATACTCGAGCTGGGTCTCACTGGAAGCAGCCTCTCTATGTCTACGGGGTAGAGGTAAAGCTGTCTACATCTTACCCTTCTTAAACCCTACCTTAGCTTTACTATTGGTGAGATCTACTTAGTATGACGATGATGATGTTTGCAAGAGATATACTAGCGTTAACCTCAAATACCACAAAAAAGCATTTTGGACGTGTTAGTTCTGAATGACATGAGAATAAGTGTTTGATGGGAACAATCCAGGATGAATAATATTTAATGGTAAGTTTTGCAAAAACAAATTCGGAAATAAAAAAAAAAAGAAGAAGAAAAAATTTACTTGAAACCTGTAACTGGTATGGTTATTGTAAAATAAATTTCGTGTATCTTTCTCAAAATACAATAATCATAATACCACTATATGCATGACTAAAAACTTATCTAAATGTTATTTCTTGCTATGTGTATGGAACTAAGCCATATATAGTTACCATTTTATAGCAAAAAAATAAATTATTTGAATAATCATTAACCAACAACAATAGTTTTTTATATGCATTTGACAACAACGATCGCATTTTTTCACTTCGTTTAAATAGTTGTACCCGTACGGAATTCTTCTGCTTCTCAGTATGATCTCTATCATCATCTCTATTACATTTATCAATTCTCCTATCCCACCTAGGTCTATGAATTTCTCTATCAATTTTATTACCTTATCCTTATCCTCTTTGTACCTCAAGTTCTATATAGAACATATTTCTTTACAACTATTCAGGATTATATGAAAAAAAGATCCTATCAATGTATAGGTTTATGATCGAATTCACAAGAAGAGACGTCAGGTTACTACCTCGTAAGGGCGTTGAGACCATAGCATGTTACACGAAAGCGCCACTTTCTTTGTAGTATTATCACAGAGTTGCCCGCCTATAATCATATATAACATGTTTTAATACACATGTTTTAACATGTCTTAAAAACGATGTTACTGATATTTCAAACCCTTAGCTTCCCATTGTTAACTCCAATGACTTTGTCATTGGACCCAAACCCCCACCGCGTTTAGTAATATGTCATGACATTTCTAAGGATAAAACTAGTTTGCGAATTAGAAATAAGAGCGAAACCCAAGTTACTCAAGTTTAAGAATTTTGATCCAACATTCGTAAGTAACCATAGATGCGAGTTCCAGGTTTTCTAACAAAGTATCTCTTGTTCTTACAGACATAATATATAGTAATAATTTTCATTGTCTTATAAAATAACAACTTGGATCCAATGGGGCTAGTTTGAGATGACGTTTTCTCCTTTTTCTTTATGTTTATTCTCTTCTTGCTTTTTTGGTTGAATAATATAAACTTTTGATGGGAATCAATTATTTATTTGTATTATTATGCTTTTTTCTTTTTTTAGGTCAAACTAAGTCGACACTTAGGTGTTGTTTGTTTTTTCATAGGTAAAATGTCTGCAGTCTGCAGACCATATCTGCAGACATCTGCAGCTGAAGAGATGGACCAAACCCCTGCAGTCTGCAAGAAGAAGACTGTTTGTTTTTCACCATCACACAAACAGCAAAAAACATAACAGAAAAAAGATAAAAAAAATACACACTTCATCAAGAAACCAAGAAAGTTTCAAAATTGGGACAACAATGGCCAAGAAACTGGCTGATTATATTGCTTCAAATTCGTTGAATCTTATCATGCAATTTATTTTGATCCGTTTCATATCATGATAGAATCACACATAAAGATAATCTTTAAAAATGATAAAAGGCGATTTTAAACATGAAGAGTTACATAAGTTCTATACATCATCAAGGGTTTAATCGAGAGTTGTTTGGGAGATCATACTTGAAGTGTAAGTCAAACAATCAAGATCGTTGGTTGAAAAATGATTTGATCAACTTCGTATTTGATATAATTGCGTTATGAATATTGAAAAATCGTCTTTTTGCGCTTTATTGAGATAAACACAAAGTTCAAAATAATGCATCGATCTAAAGTTCGTTTATCGACTATATGAAAGTGTGTCAAATGTGCGAGAACCACAACTTTCTTTAAAAAGATTCTATAGATGATATAAAACACAAAGAACCAAAGCGATAACATTAGAACATAAGTCCTATTTGTGACGATTAAAACGCGCCGCATATAATTTCCTCACTAATTACCCCTTTGCGAATGACTTGCGATGGATAAACCGGTTGCACATAATTTCCTCCCTAATTTTTTAATGACATTTAAGACTAATTATTTTTTTGTGACGATGGATAAACCCGTTTACCTGCCATTTGTTTGTTATTTTTCCTTTTTACGAAAATAAACATGATAAAATCAACTAAATTTATAATAGATGATCTTTTAAAACAAGTCATTATTTATAATAAAAAAATTAAAAAACAACCAACTGGTTTTCTATAAGAATCAAAATTTACCAAATTCAATATATATTTTTAGAAGTTTTTTTAAACTAATTTTTTATAACTATAAAGTTAAACAAGAAGAGAACCTTTCTACAGGAACCTAGCTTATTACATTTTACAGGTCCAAAAAAAAAAACTGTAGAAACATAAATTCATACAAAAGCTTTCTACTTCAAATTTTTGTTCAAACTCTTTTGCAATATATTTTCAGTAACATCTACAGTAATAAGACGTGTGAATCATTTATGTAGTAGCATGAGATGGTGGTGTGGTCGAGACGCGTCCACACGATAGATATATGCCTTCTTTGGACCACCAGTCGGGCCGCTGTTACATTCGACCACAACTTCATGCCTTCTTCTCCACCACTATTAGGGTTATGATACATTGATGGGTCATAATGCCATTAGGGACATATTAAGTCAAACAAGGGTCTTGTCAAAGTTTCTTTCATTCAGTCATTTAACAATGATCACTTCCATGTTCTTAAAGCCCAACCCCTTGGTGGTATGAAACTATCTTTGGTTAATTGATAATAACACTGATAGTTTGCTACAAATACGTACATGTGAATTTCAAACATGCATGATTCTTTAAAACTATATTGAAAAGGATTGTTCATTTTGAACGAACCTATAAAACTAACACAAAATTCGTGGGTTAGAGTTTATTCTAAACAGATTCGGGGTCCGTAGCTAAAAGGGTTGTGTTTGTGTAAAGCGACATATTCTCGTGGGTTGACTTGTTTAACCCATTTATTTAATTTTAGTTTTTTTTTTTTTTTTGTTTTTAACATATGTTTTATATATTAACTTAAACTATTGGGTACTTTTAAGTCAGATCTAAAAGTTTAAAAATCAAAGTGTCATACTTTAGACATACTTTCTCAAAATATAATTATAAAATATAAATTAATAAATTTAGAACTTTAAAGTATTAATGTGTAAAATAAATAGATAAATATTTTTCCCATGTAAAATTATTGTATTCGTGTTAACCCGTGATTACACATGTCGTGTTTAGATTCATGTCTGTGACACAATTTTCGGTTCCTGTAAAATTTTTAGGTTCGACACGCCAACTAGAGAACACGACTCTTTTAGCTGCCCTACATTGCAACCGTACGAGTTCAGTTGGACTCATAATCTCATAAAGATTCTAGAAAATGACCAGGTTATAAATTTAGTAATCTTGTATACGAATCCTTTTAATCTTAGTTTGTTTAGCTCTTAATGATCATACCTCTTACTGGTTCAAACTTGTTTCGCGAGCAGATGTCTGAATGGTTCAGACATTTGCCTGTAAATGGTTAAGCATTATACCGAGTCTGAATTACAAAGACCTCTTATCTGTATTGATCAGACATTTGCCTTTGAACGGTTAATCATTATACTGACTCTTAATGGTTCAAACATCTTACTGCTTCAGCACTTAATGGTTCAGACCTCTAACTCATTCAACAATTAACCATTAGTTATAGAAATACAAATAAATGTTTCTAGCTAGCTATCTCCACACTTGAATCCCAAGAAAGGGTGTGCACGTACGAGGAATCAACAATCAAGTTTCATGGTTTACAGCTAACCCTCCAGGCAAGTTCCATAACAATGGCTACTGTTTGGTGTGGCAATAGACCAAGTGACCACACAAATGCTGTGGCCACCAATCTCAACCATGTTCATTGAAGAATCTAGCTAACCTAAGTCACTGTACTTTCCAAATTATGACAAGGATTGGAAGCTATCTGTTGAAATAAAATTGAGATGCACTACTATTTGAAGATAGTGATCGAAGTCAAACACCATCCGACAAACATATATGTTGAGAAAAAAGCAAGAGAATAATAATATTCACTAAAAGTCCAATGCCCAATTAGAAAAGACTCAATTATTTGTTGATCCAACTACCTTACAGTTAGAACCATTCTATTATCTTTTCAAGTAAGAGGTCTACATTATTAGCTTCTCTTTCTTAGTAATGTTATCGATTTATATGAAGTAAGAATGCAAGATATCTCGGGTCTAATATGGACTAAAGTCCCACAAATTTGTCTTATATGCATTAAAATCATGTTTGGCAAGTAGAGTAACATACAAACTTTTTAAAGAACTAAAATTCACTTTGTAAGATATAGCATGAAGGGGTCTCCTCATGACCATTGGTCCATGTGAGATGAAGTATCAACTCTTTAGAAGCAAATATTCTAGAATTTAACTATAAGTGAGAGTAATTGTAAGTGATCACTTGTATTACCAGGTATCTCAGGGAAGAAAGAGGCACCGGTTAATTTTCTTACAGACCCGTCGGAGGGGAGATTCACCCTACGCCCAGCTGACGTGCTAGTTTTTGGTTGGGAGGGCGGGAAACATGCTTGTGTCGATCTCACAGGTGTATCCCCACTAGCCGGGTTCCGGGAAAATGGGTTTGTGGCGGGGCAAGCGGTACTGAAAGCAGAGTCAAAGAATGTGGAAAAGCACGCGAAAGCTTGTGAGGATAATCAACATGCCTTTGTCCCCCTGGCGTTTGACACGTTCGGCTCCTTGGTGCCGGAGGCAGTTCGGTTCTTGTCTAGAGTTCAGCGTGTGGTCCATAGCAACTTTTCGACCCCTCAGGGGCGGGGCTTTGTTTTTAGTAGATTAGGGTTTTCTATTCAGAAAAGGATGGCGGCGCAGTTTGTTGCTCGTCTACCTGCTATCCTTATGTAATTTGCCCTGATGAGATTGGAATGAAATAAAAATGCTAATTTAATTTTTATATCAAAATAAATTTAGTTTCGTTGTCATTATCATGTGATGGTGGACCTGATAAAGAAAACTGTTTTGACAATTACTTCTTTTACCCTATTAGAGGATGTGAACATTCTTTTCGCCATTGACAATTACTTTTTTCACCCTATTAGAGGATGTGAACATTCTTTTTGACATGTTGTGCTTTTTTGCCACGTATACGTACCTTAATTTGGGTCGACATCCGGATTTGTCGAGTTGGTTCAAATCTTGTGGGTTTATAGGTGACTTTAGGTCATACCTCTTTAGAGCATGATGCATGCTAACTTTTTTAATGTAATTATATTATTGGCTATATTGTAATGTTCGGTAACTATCCTTCCCACATTAGGCATATTGTTAGATAACTAGTGTTACATTACCTACACGCTCTGACGGATGTGTTAAAATTTGCAAGACAGTTTAAATGGCCTACACATTGGTATTCGCCACTAGAAAATAAAAATCACATTGAAACGCCAAATCCAAAATACTATAAAACATTATATTTCAAAGGTTGTAAGAAAAAAAAACTAATTGAAAACATAAAACCTCAAAGCATCTCTGGCGGCTTGTAAACTCGTTCTTCCATGACTTGTACATCATCGTCAAAACTTGGTGGAATGAAATTTACATTGGGACGTAACACATAACAAAAAGGAAAAATTATAAGAAGAAAATGATCCAATGAACATGTCACTTGGCCGTCGTTGGCCTGTCCATACCGTTCGTCACACTTAAAAAGGTCTGCCTGCTTTTGTTATCGTATGTAATTATAAATTTACTAACATAGTCAAATTCTAATTGTATTAGTGGAATAAAGTTAGGAATATGACGTGTCTAAAAGAAGTGATCCAACACCTGATGTTCGTGACGAATCGTAAATAAGGAAGTAAAGAAACCTGAAGCACAAATCATGTCGGATACTGTGTCAAAGCATTGTTAAAATCACACATATCTCAATTATTATACATGTTACTATTCATACTTTTGTCATGGTGATCAAAGAATGTGGCTACAGTGTAGTCATGTATAGCAATGGGAAGATCTAAGTGTTGAGTAGGACCCCTTTATGTTTTCTTCATTTTTTGTAGCAATTTTTTTTTTCTAAGTTTAGGTTGTTAAGTGATTTCTATCTTTTCTTCTTTTACTTAGTCAATTTTTTGTCTTTTTTATGTAGCAAAACTGTTAATTTTAACGTAGTAAAGTTATTTTTCTATTGTTTTCCTAATATATTATGCATTATTGTTTAGGCTAAAGATGAATTAGATATATTTAATATTTTATTTAACCTATATCGATTTGACCGATGTAAGACTATGGGGTATAGGGCGGGGTTCGGGCGTGGGTTGGAGAGAAACGTTCAAGTCACCACCCCGGGTGGGCTTGGGTTTGGGCGTGGCCCCTTGGGCGGGAGTTTAAGGCTTGGCGTTGGGCATGCCTAGCGATCCTATGTGGTCGGCTCTTATTGGCTTGTTGGCTAGGGCATAGCGGGCCATGTTTAAATTTTAAAATATAACCGTTGGCCAAGCCAAACGGTTCACCCACCCACCCAACTGTCTACATCACTATATAACCCCCAACCCCACCAGCTGTCCCCATCGCTACCCCAACCCAAGTCACCTACCCGAACTGCTACCCACAAACACTTGATCGATGGCTTCTTGGACGCACGAGGAAGAGCTAGCCCTTGTCACGAGTGTCGTGTACGCGATGAAGGGCCGCCAACCCGGTGAGACCCGTTACTGGCCGGAAGCTTTCGCTAGCTACCGGCACAACTTGGGAAACGACCGGCACAATTTAAACGCGTGCCAACACAAGTGGCGCGAGCTACGACCGAAGCTCGATCGTTTTAAAGCCTACTACGACAGCGTCCCGGGCGGTGAGATAAGCACGAAGACCGGGTGGCGGTGGCCAACATCGAGTTCCGGGGCAAGGAGCGGAAGCCGTTTGACAAGCTCGCCCTTTTCGAAATCTACCTAACGCTTTAGGTTTTTTTTTAAATCCTTTTTTTTAGAATTTTGTAATCCTTTTATTTATTTATTTATTTATTTTGTAATCTTTTTTTTTAGAATTTTGTAATTTTTAGAAAATTTTAATAAAATTTTATGCTTTTTTTTAAATGTTGTGTGTATTTTTAAATTTTAGGTTTTTTTTTAAATTTTTTAATACACCTGGCCAACCCACGCGGGTTAGCCACGCCCCGCCATACCCCACGGACACGTCACTCACCAACAGGGGGCTCGAACTTCACGTGTCAACCCATGCCCCAAACCCCCGCCCCACCATACCCCACGGTCTAAGGGAAAATCACCATAATAGTCATATTGACCAATATAATTATGAAAATAGGCTTAACTTTTTTAAATTGTCAACATAGCCTTGACTTTTCATCTCCTGTGGCGCAGCACATTACCCTCCTGTGCCGCGCCATCTTCTCCTCCGCCATTCTCTCGAGTGCCACCATTTCTCGCGCGCCATTTTTATCCTCCTGCGCCAATAGAACACGTGTCTGTCTATGGTTAAATGCTATTTTAACAATTTTTATGGCTATTTTGATAATTTTTTAAGTTAACATGAACATTTTGATGATTTTTCCCCGATGTAATCCACTCACTTATAATGACATCTCTATTATCCTGCGCATCATACATATTTTCTATATCCACAATTGTATGTATGTAAGTACATACATGTACATGCATACGTACTGAAGAAACACGGAACTAATTATGAGGCTAATCAGTTTGGTTTATGTTTCTACCATGATGGTTAATCTTCTTATTGTTTCCTGAGCTCCTAAACGACCGTGGTTTATCTGCAAAACAGAACACCGTTACTCGTTAAGAGAGGAATGTGGGGGTTTCCCTCTTAACCGGGTTCCGGCGTGAGAATAAGCGACTGTATTTGGGGAGAGAATTTAAGTATTAAGTGAGAGTAGAGGGAATGGAATGAATAACCTGTGAAGTGAAGGTCTCCATTTATAGCCGGAGAGGTGTAAGAGGGTGTGGGCTGATGGGCCTTGGGCCGGAAGGCGACAACATGGAGGATATACTCCTTGTCTCACTGGTATCGACCGTTAGTGGCTTCTAGTAGCTTTATGGAGTTGGCGCAACGTGATTGGAGCCACGTATCACTGTTGTCGGCCTGGTCGCCCTTCTGCCATCAGCAGGTAAGTGGAGATCGTGGGGCAGTTGTCTCTGCCCTGTGATTGGTGCCACATAGGCGTCCTTAAGTACTTTTTGTCTCCTGCATGTCAGACGATCGTGGAGCACGATTGCGCAGGAACAGAAGGAATTCTGCCACTTGTACCTTGTGTACTATCTGGAAAGGCCTCGCGCCGAAGTTACGCATGATTCTTGCTGAGCACGTTATCACCTCGCGCGAGCTTCACGGGCCTTCAGATGTTCTTTTTAGAATGCCAAGTGTTGCTAACTGGAGTTTACTCTTATGTGGACCTCGCGCAGCGTTACACAGATATGTTGTAGCCCGCGCGAGGTTGGCAATTAAGAAAATTGCTGATTAAGGAGTATGGTCTCGCGCGACTTTACAGGGGGTTGCGCGGCTTTTTGGGACCATACCCCTTCAAGTCCCCCCAGTCCAGTGCTGCACCATGCGCAAGGCAAGTGGTTGGAGCTCTGGACTTAATAAAGTAAAATGATGCTTTTGGCTTTGGTAGACGGCGCGCGTGTAAGTTGTTGGTTACTACGGCGCGGCTACCAGGCTTGTTGTTGGCTTTGTTGTTAGCTTTAACACGAAGTTTCTAATGACTTTAGGCGGGAAAACCCTCGAAATTTGAATTTCTGACAGGTTGGTGAAAAAGTCGCGGTTGGTGACGCTTGAGTTGACCTCTGACTGTTGTCATCAACTTGTCTCTGACGAATCGTATTTCCGTCAGAGAGTGAGGCCCACGCGCGCGTGGTAACCGTCACTCCGGGAAATACGCCTTTCGTGGCGTTTTCTGATTGGCCTTGCTTGCGGCGACCTCGGCACGGTTACCCATCGCATTAAATGCGATGGGTATATATATCCGAAGAGACGAGAGGTTTATCACTTTTCCCTTCTACTATTTCTTTATTTCCTCTCGGAACTTCTTTGAATCTTCAAAGTTTGAAGAACACGTTTGTAGCAGATCTTCAAGTTCTTGAAGAACATCGTAGCAGATTATCAAGCTTGTTTCCAGTATATTCGAGACCCTTGTTTTATCTATCGATGGCTGAGGAACAGCACGAAGATAATCCCGGAGAAGAAGGTCCTGTACCTGTTCTCCGGTGGGATTTAGGGCTTTTTGAATAGCTTTCACGTAGTTTCCGGTTCCCACCGGAGTGGGATGCCCGGTACCCCGGCCAGAACCAGACGGCCACTGATGCACCGCCGGGGTATATCACTTTATTCGAAGACTTCTTCCATCAGGGCAACTTCCGGTTGCCGGCGACTAACTTCATGGCTCATATTCTTCAATATTATGGGTTCCATATATCTCAAATGAGCCCACCCGGAATGGTTCGGGTTCGACATTTCGAGTTCCTATGTTGGGCTCATGGCATAGAGCCAACTGTTGATAGATTCCGGGTTTTCTACCAACTCCAGAGGAATATGGGTTTTTATTCCTTCGCCAGTCGAGGCACGGCGAAGAAGATACTTTTAAACCCTCCTAAGAGTTTCCATGACTGGAAACCTAAGTTTTTCTATATCCGAGAGGAGGTAATTCCGATACCCATGACGTTTCGCGCCTGGAATGAAGCTATTGTGAAAGAAGACTTGGCGATCCCCAAGACTGAGGCTTGGTATCGGGAGCTTACTGCCACCCCCAACCGGGTGTTTGGGGAAAATGTACTTGTTGCGGCGCGGATGAGTGATCAATGGCCGCCTGAGAGCCAAGATGTCCCTGTCTTGAAGTTCCAGGATGAAGGTTAGTTAATTCGTTTGTTTTGTTGATATTCGTTTCACAACTGTTTATTTATACAATTTGTCTTGTAGAGGCGCGCCTGTATCAAGCTGCGTTCTCTACCTTTGGTGGGTCTATGAGCGTGCGCCCGCTCCAAGCTGGAGAGGAGTATTGGTATGCACAAATTAGGGGCAACTTCATGTACCCGGTTGCTGATGCATTTGCCGCGCCGCCTACTGCAACTGAAGGTGCGCACATACCTAAACCCCGTCCTCTGCGCTCTGTGACTTCTGCTGGGAAAGAGGTTGTCTATCTTTCCAGCGAGGAGTCTGTAGGATCTTCGAACGGGGAGTTAAGTTCGTGGTCTAACGTCTTTGCAGGTGTGTTGCGCGACTTGGGCATCGACCCTGAAGAGAAGAAAAGGAAACCCCCTAAGAAGAAGAAAACGGTCGAGCCTGAAGTGACAAGCAAGAAGGGCGGGAGTAGCCGCGCAGCTACTGGTGCTGCTGAGAAAGGTACTCTTCGGCTTCGTCAAAGTGACTTGACAGATTTCGTGGTTATTAGTGACTCACTTGAAGGCTTGTCGCGCGCAGGGGAGAAAAAAACTGGAGCTGGTGGCTCAGGGAGCGCGGGTTCTTGCAACCCGGATGCTGGCGCAACTCCTTCCTTTGTTGCGCATGAGGAGGAGGAGGGAGAGGAAGAAGAAGAGGAGGCTGCTGAAAAGTTGATCAGCAGAAAAAGAACGAGGAGCGAGGCGCCTGCTGGTGTGTCCATTGCGTCGAAGGTTGGCGGGGCACTAGTGCTTGGTAAACGGAGCAATTTGCGCTCACTTTATAGGTTCTCTCCTGGTAAGTTCGTTTTTGGCTCTTCCTTGTTGTTGCTCTTTTTCTTGATCCCTTGGTTTTTGCAGAGGGTAAGAAGAAAACGCCTGAGAAGGGTGGTGTGATTACGGAGCCAGAGCCAAAGAGGCCAAAGATTACCGTTAAATCTTCCAAGGCTGCTGGCGCTGAGACTGCCAAAGACAAACATGTTGCTGAAGGTGATAAGGCGAAGGCTGTCGAAGAGAAGAGGAGAGTTGAGGAAGAGCGTAGGAAAGCTGATGAGGATAAGAGGAAAAAAGTGGAGGAGACGAAGAGGAAAACCGAGGAAGATAGGAAGGCTGAGGAGGCGAGGAGGAAGAAAGCCTCTGAAATGGAGGAGAAGCAAAAGGCTGTTGAAAAGCCTATTGATGATTCCTTGAGGTATACCGGTGCCGCTGCTATCACTATCCAAGAGAAAACGCAGGGTCCGGAGGTTTTGAGCGTCGTGGGGTCTGCAAAGCCCCATCAAGAGAGACGAAAAGAACCAGAGGTTGAAAAACCTACCCCCTACGCATACTGGTATCCCCCATCGCTCTAAGGTGACTTCCACTGGGGGATCAGGTCCGTATGTTTCTAGTGGCGCGAGTTCTGGTGGCGCCGGGGGTTATAATCCACAAGCTATCGGGGCGAAGGATACCGTCGGTGATATCTACTATAAAAGTTATACCGAAGAGGAACGCGGTAATGCTCCCCATCGGGCTCCCTGGAGTTTGAGGCAAAAGGACACTTTTCAAGAGTTCGGCCCTTGCCGCGATTGGTTCTTCAACTCTTTCACTCCTGGAGAGGTTAACCGGCAAAGGGCGAAGACTCATGAAGCGCTGTACCGTACTTATATGCTCGGGGAGGCGAATGCTCGCGCTGCTAACCAGGAGATTGTACGGGAGTGGCGAACTATGGTTAGGGAGCGGTCGGACTGGGAGAGGTATCGCGAGCGGATGTTGAAGCGTATTAGTGAATTTGAGAAGTCGAAAACTGCCCTTGATGAAGAGAGGGCCAAGCTTGAGGCTGATAAGAAGGCAGAAGACTGGGGGCGCGAGGGCATGAAAAACAAGCTTCATGCTGCTGAACAGCAGCTGGCTAAGGAGAAAACTGAGTTCAAGCGCATATGCGCGAAGGATAATGAGCGCGCGGCTGCGGATCGTAACAAGATTGTCAACCTTGAGGCGAAGGTTGTGGAGTTGACGGCGAAACTCGAAGATGCGCAAGCTGCTAAGGTTGCTAGGGAGCAGCTTGAGGTTTGTGCAACTTAGACTTTTTCCTTGTGTGCTTTGTTTGCAATATATCCTAAGTCCTGTCCTTTTTAGGTTGAGCTTGCTGACGTGAAGGTGCAGCTGTCGGGCAAGGACAAGGATCTTCGGGCCAAGGATGTCGAGATCGCTGAGCTGAAACGTCGCCTGCGAGAGCAGGTTGACAAAAGTGAATCCTTGGAGATCGATCTGGAGGCTGAAAAGTCTAAGGCTGCCTCAGCTGAAGAGGCGAAGCTGAGGGCTGAGGAAGCGCGTGATGTTAGTATTGCGGCTCTTAACGTAGCGCAGACTAATTATGCTGAAGCTCAAGGTATCGTGGATACTCTTGTCTATGACGCCGAGTGGCTGCGCGGCCGGGGAATAGTTCTGGTATGTCTGAAACTTTGGTTTTTACTTACCAATTTAGTTCTTTACTTGCTTATTTTGATGCAGATGGCTAACTCGATTCTGAATGCTGGCGAGCTGGACCAGACTGTCGCTGCTCTTATTGATGCTTCTCGCGCCGTTGGACATCGCGGGGGTTATATGGAGTGTGCGCAGCATGCCGCAGAAATGTTTGGACAAGAGTTTGATGCCAGTCATTGCTCGGTAACTGATGGAGCTGATGCCGAATTGGCTCGAGCTGAAAATTCTTATAATCATTTAGCCTTACCTGTGATGGATTTGGTCGCGAAGGCTCTAGAACATGATGACTGGTGTGCACGTATGAAGGGCATTCTTGATCCACCAGAGCACGTAGAACTCTCTGACGAAGATGAAGCGGCGGGTGATGATGGTGGAAACGTTGGTGATGATGGTAAGCCTGGCGGCGATGGCGATAAAGGCGATAAGCATGATGACAGTGGAGATGATGAATTTGAATAGGTTTGTCAACAGGCTTTGTGCCTTGTAAAAAATTCCAGTAGGTTTCTGATGTAACTCTTTGCGCGGGCGCGCTTTTATCTAATGAATGACATTGTTTTTTTTTTTATAACTATTGCGCGGTTGCGCTTACTAAATAGTATGTTTGCTTATTTTCCCGTTACAATTATTGCACCGTTGTTAGAAACTTTGGTTAAGTTAGCGCGAATAAATGTAAGAGAGGCTCTTGTGCGAGCGTAACTGGAGTGTTTTCGTGCTAATCAGAAGTTTAACATGCATTTGTAACGAAATAAGTCGGATAGTGATAAAAGAGCATGTCGTATGCTTTCATTGATTACGTGGGCGCTTAGGCCGAGATACATTGCTTGTAACATAAAAGGCGTGTAGCCAACATAAGAAAGTAAAGGGCGTGTAGCCGACATTAGTGGATAAAGGCTCAGGGCCTAATATAGTCATATATAGCATTTTCGCAGTTGTTGCGCATTCCACGTGCGCGGGATGATGTGTCCATCCAAGGTGCGCAATTTGTAAGCCCCTTTTCCTAGCACTTCGTGCACCAAGTATGGGCCTTCCCATTTGGGTGCTAGTTTTCCTAGGCGCTCGGCGTTTGAGGCTTCGTTGTCTCGAAAGACATATTCCCCTGGAATGAAGGTACAGATGCGGACTCGCGCGTTGTAGTACCTCTCCAGTTGTGTTTTGTACTTGGCTTTTTTGATTCGCGCGATTTCGCGTCTTTCCTCTAGCAAATCCAAGTCAAGACGACGCTCCGCGTCGTTGTCGATTGCGTTGACTACTGTCAAACGCGGAGAGGGCAGGCCAACTTCTGCCGGGATAACCGCTTCTGAGCCATAGACTAGGCTAAAAGGGGTTTCGCCGGTACTTGTTTTCGGCATGGTTCGGTGAGCCCACAAGATACTCGGGAGCTCATCCACCCAGCCTCTTCGCTTTGTGCCCAGTCGGGCCTTAATCCCATCGACAATACACTTGTTTACACTTTCAACCTGCCCGTTTCCTTGAGGATGCGCAACGGAGCAGAAAGTGTGTTCGATTTTCATCTCCTTCATCCAGTTTTGGAGGTCTTCAGACGCAAAGTTGGTGCCATTGTCAGTTACAATCTTGAGTGGGAGCCCAAATCTGCAGATGATGTGTTCCCAAATGAACTTGCGCACCATCATTGCTGTAGTTGAAGCAAGGGCTTTGGCCTCCAACCATTTTGTGAAGTAATCGACGGCCACTATTATAAATTTGACGGCGCCGGGAGCGTCTGGGAAGGGTCCTACCATGTCAATTCCCCACTGCTGAAAAGGCTAAGGAGTGGATACGGGGATCAGGTCGTTCTTGGGGCGCAGGGTTTTTGGAGAGTGCCGCTGACAGGAGTCGCACTTGCGCAGCTCCTTCAGGGCATCCACATGCATCCCTGGCCAATAACACTCGGCGTTCATAATCTTCGCAACAACCATGCGTGGACCCGCATGGATGCCGCAGATTCCTTCGTGAATCTCCCTTATCAGATAATTCGCATCTTGGGGGTCCACGCAGCGCAGTAGTGGCCCCAAGAAGGACTTGCGGTATAAGATACCACCATTCATTTCGTATTGCAGAGCTTTGTTCTGAATCTTTCTTGCCTCTGCCTTATTCTCTGGGAGTATTCTTTCTTTCAAGTACTGAATGATAGGGGTCATCCAGGATGGCTGCCCTATCTCGATCACAATGACTTGTCGTAACAAGACTGACGGGTTCTTGAGTACCTCAATCCTTACATCTTTGGCAAGATGTTGGAAGGATGTTGAAGCAAGCTTGCTCAAGGTGTCAGCTGGTTTGTTTTCAGAGCGATTGATGTGGATTACCTTGTGAGACTTGAACTGTTGAAGCAACTCTTTTGCTTGTTCCAGATATAGGGCCATAACTTCACCCTTTGCATCGTATATACCATTGACTTGGCTGGCTATCAAGAGTGAATCAACATGTGCTTGTAGATTTTTAGCTCCCATTTTGATGGCGAGGCGCAAGCCTGCCAAAAATGCTTCGTATTCCGCCTCGTTGTTGGTGTTTTTAAAATCCAACTTGATGGCGTAAGTGAATTCGTGGTTTTCGGGGCTTACTAGGCGCAATCCAGCTCCCGCGCCGTCCTCGTTTGAGGCCCCATCAGTATAAAGCATCCAAGTCTCATTTGTCGTGTCTTTTTCGGGAGTCTCCACTAGCTCACAATCTTTGATTTTCTCAACTGGGACTTCTGTGATGAAGTCCGCTAGAACCTGACCCTTGATGGCTGGGCGCGGCCGATATAGAATGTTGTGGCCCCCCAGCTCGATGGCCCATTTTGCTAACCGCCCGGACGTTTCTGGTTTTTGAAGTATCGTGCCGATATGGAAATTGGTAAGCACGGTGATCACATGCCCTGTGAAATATCTTCACAGCCTTCTGGAGGCGTGTAGCAGCGCTAGTACCAATTTTTCCATCGTGGAATATCTCGTTTCCGGGTCAGTGAGTACCCTGCTGACATAATAAATTGGAGTTTGAACTCCATTTCTTTCCACTAGTAACACCGATCCTACTGCCTTATCTGAAGAAGATAAGTACAGTACGAGTGGCTCTTTTTCAAATGGTGCAGTCAGGGTGGGGAGTTCGATCAAACATTCTTTCATTTGCTGAAAAGCCTTTTCTGCTTCAGGGGTCCACCTGAACTCTTGCTTCTTCACACAATTGCGCAGTGTGCTGATAAAAGGGTACGGCTTCGCGGCGTGATTTGACAAAAAGCGGTTAAGCGCGGCGAGGCGGCCGGCCAACCGTTGCATTTCCTTGATTGTTCGCGGCGATGGCATCCGCTCTATTGCCTGGACTTTTTCCGGATTCACTTTGAAGCCGCCGTTGGTGACTATGAAGCCTAAAAACTTCCCTTCTTCCATGCCAAAAGAACATTTGGCTGGATTCAACTTCATGTTTACGTTGCGCAATGAATTGAACGTTTTCTCGATGTCCTTCAACATTTGGTCCTCTTCGGGACTTTTGACCACTAGATCATCGATGTAAACTTCAATATGCTTTCCGATGTCACCCGCGAAGGTCTTGTCCATCAATCGCTGGTATGTGGCGCCGGCATTTTTTCAGGCCGAACGGCATCTTCGTATAGCAAAAAATCCCCAGATCCATGCGAAAAGCCCTCTTGTCTTCATCCTCGAGCTTCATTTGAACTTGATGGTACCCCTTGTAGCAATCCAAGAAGCACTTCCATCTGTATGGCGCGAGAGAGTCTATCTTTTTGTCGATCTCAGGCAAAGAGTAACAATCCTTAGGGCATGCCTTGTTGAGATCGGTATAGTCAACACACATTCGCCATCCACCACTAGACTTCTCTACCATTACGGGGTTCGCAACCCAACTTTGATAACGTATTTCTAGCAGGATGCCGGTTTTAAGTAACTCGCATACTTGTTCATTCATTGCTTTCGTTTTGTCTGCCCCTAAGCTGCGCCTTCTTTGGACTTTCGGCTCAACCAAGGGGTAGGTATTTAAACAGTGCTCTGTGATGTCGCGCGGGACTCCGGTCATGTCGGCCGGGGTCCAGGCGAAAATATCCATGTTCTTGAATAGGAGCTGCTTGAGACGAGTTCTGATGTTTGGTGAGATAGCGTGGCCTATCGTCACCGTTTGCTCCGGATATTTGCGATTTAAAACCCATTTTTCGGGCTCGGTCGCTGAAACCTTCGCCGCTTTTGTCGGGCGCATCTCTTCTGTTGACATCACTTCCTTCTTTGCATAAACGATTGCCACCCCCGTCTTGGTTGGGAATCCAATCGCTGAGTGGGGAGTGGAAGTTATCATATTCAGCTCACCTTGCGTCTCTCTCCCGATCAGCACATCATGTCTTGACTTAACAGGCATCACCATGAAGTTAACGTTTGTTGTTTTTGAATGCTTCCCGTCAGAGAGTGTGACGGGGAAGCTAATTTGGCCTAACGGGAAGACCATTTCATTGTAGAACCCAGACAATGGGTAGTCAACTGGTTCAAGTCTCGCTTTGTCTTCGTCGTCGAACTGGTTAAAGCATTGTTCATAGATGATGTCTCATGTACTCCCCGGGTCGATGAAGACGTATTCAGTTTCATAATGGCCGATGATACCGGTGATGACGATGGGTCGTGTGGCTCGGGGACCCCCGCGCACCACCGGGAAAATAACTTGCTGTTCTTGCCATGAAGGCTCATAAGGTCTCTTGCCTTTTTCTCTCGCGCTATACCTTGGTCCATTGACCATGTGTGTCTCTAGGCGTCGAACTTTCTTGTGATTTCCTTCATCGTGGCGATGGAGCTGTCGAGTTTCTTTGCGCACGTTTTTCACTAAGTGGCTCAGCTTTCCACTCTTTAGTGCTCTCTCGATCTCTTAACGCAAGCTGTAACAATCATCTGTTAAGTGGCCTGTATCTTTGTGGAAATCACAATACAGATTGGGGTCTTGCCCCTTTTTGTTCGTCATAGGCCTGGGAGCCTTAAAATCATGGTTCTCCGTCATTAGCACCTCTTTTGGTGTTTTTATGAGCGGAGTCCAATGCTTTTCACGGTTATCATCTCGGACCGCCTTTCTATAGCCGATGCGATCAATAGTATCTCGCGCGTCTTCCTTATAGCGGGATCGTTCCTCGTAACGGGGTCGTTCATTATAACCGCTGGAGTGGTTGGCCTTCCACCCAGGGTTCTTGCCTTTGTTGCGCCTGTTGTCGTCGCGCGAGTGACCCCCTTTAGAAAATCTATCTTCAGAACGATAGTTGTTGTTTCGTGCGAGTGACTCTTCAGTTTGCGCGACTATCTTCGCGGCTTCCATGAGTTTATCCCACTCCTTTGGCATTCCATCTTTCCCAGTGATGGTTCTAATCAGGCTATCACAGCGGATGGCTTTCTTGAAATGGCAGCGCATGAGTTGTTCACTCACGCCACCGATCTCCAAACATTCTTTGTTAAAGCGCGTAATGAAATCTTCCAAACCCTCGTTATCTCTTTGCCAGATATCTTCAACTTCAGCTGTGTCGCGCTGGTATCGCCTTTGTTGACTGAAGTGACTCAGAAACTGAGTCCTGAAATCTACCCATGATTTTATCTTTCCCGGAGGAAGGCTGTCGAACCAGGCGCGAGCAGCCCCAGTTAATGTTTGGATAAACAGATGACACCACATGGGCATGTTCCAGCCTCCCATGCAGCCCACGCTAGTAAACACTCTGACGTGATCGTCGGGATCAGTCAATCCGTTAAACTTTCCGACAGTCGGAGGCAACTTTTCTCTCTTGAGCGGCGCTAGTGCTATCTTTGGGATGAACTTTGAATGCTCTATAGCTTCTTCTGGTCGATAGGCGAGGCGAAAATCACGCTCCGCCTCTTCGGTATAACCAACGTGTTGCCTTGGTTTGTAGTACTCGTGATTTCTTTGCAAACGATTGAAGACCGAAGATTCGTCATCGTTCTCCCAGGTTGGATCATTCGGGTCAGTTTCTTCCCACTCATCGTTCATGTTGCGCGGCGTGAGCCGGCTATGAACTGGGCCTCTTTGGAAGTTTGACGGTTCGTCATAGTAGCTTTCTGTTTCCCCCCGTGTGTCGCGCGTGTCCTGCACGCTTAGTCTTCGGGTAGGGGGAGGTCTGTTGGCTCTTCCTTGGATATTTTGCGGTGGTGGCATCTGGCGCGGCCCGTGACTTGGGCCGGTTGGTGTAACCAAGGAAGGTTCTGCCGTTAGAACTGCTTGTTGCGCGCTCAAGGATTGATATGCCGCGTTAATGGTGGCGAGTTGCTTGGCGTACCATGAAGCTGGGGTTTCGCCCTCTGGTAGCCCTAATAGCGCTGAGATATTCTGAGGTGGAGCTGGGTTCGAAGGTCCGGCACCGTTGTTTCCTGGGGTAGCTTGAGCGATGCGGGTGAAGCTCCCGCGCGGACCCCCAGTATTGGTCGTCTCGATTTCGCCGATTTCTTCGACGTGCTGGGGTTGGACGTTTTGGTTATCCGGCCCCAACGCTGCATCAGGGTTTGCTCCAAGACCAACGAACTCAGGAATAATTCCTTGACCAGCCATGATCGAAGGAAGGAAAAAACTACGAGCAACTCAGGAAATAAGAAGATGAAAGTGGTTGTAGAAAAAATCGGTGGGCGCCAATGAAGAAACACGAAACTAATTATGAGGCTAATCAGTTTGGTTTATGTTTCTACCATGATGGTTAATCTTCTTATTGTTTCCTGAGCTCCTAAACGACCGTGGTTTATCTGCAAAACAGAACACCGTTACTCGTTAAGAGGGGAATGTGGGGGTTTCCCTCTTAACCGGGCTCCGGCGTTAGAATAAGCGACTGTATTTGGGGATAGAATTTAAGTATTAAGTGAGAGTAGAGGGAATGGAATGAATAACCTGTGAAGTGAAGGTCTCCATTTATAGCCGGAGAGGTGTAAGAGGGTGTGGGCTGATGGGCCTTGGGCCGGAAGGCGACAACATGGAGGATATACTCCTTGTCTCACTGGTATCGACCGTTAGTGGCTTCTAGGAGCTTTATGGAGTTGGTGCAACGTGATTGGAGCCACGTATCACTGTTGTCGGCCTGGTCGCCCTTCTGCCATCAGCAGGTAAGTGGAGATCGTGGGGCAGTTGTCTCTGCCCTGTGATTGGTGCCACATAGGCGTCCTTAAGTACTTTTTGTCTCATGCATGTCAGACGATCGTGGAGCACGATTGCGCAGGAACAGAAGGACCCTGATTGGCTCTTTTATTCTGCCACTTGTACCTTGTGTACTATCTAGAAAGGCCTCGCGCCGAAGTTACGCATGATTCTAGCTGAGCACGTTATCACCTCGCGCGAGCTTCACGGGCCTTCAGATGTTCTTTTTAGAATGCCAAGTGTTGCTAACTGGAGTTTACTCTTATGTGGACCTCGCGCAGCGTTACACAGATATGTTGTAGCCCGCGCGAGGTTGGCAATTAAGAAAATTGCTGATTAAGGAGTATGGTCACGCGCGACTTTACAGGGGGTTGCGCGGCTTTTTGGGACCATACCCCTTCACGTACATACATTACTTTGGCTAGCATCATAACATGCATACCTACATAAGTAGATACATACATACATACATACATTGTTTTTGAATGCATCGTAACATTCAAAATTATATCTTAAATAATTAAATTCACTTTTTGAGATAAAGTGTATATATTATTGGCATGCTGCTAAGAAATTGTGAGTCCTCATTTGGCACATTATTTGGTAACTATATATTACAAGATAGTGTGTAGTGTTGCTGTATCGTATAAACCATTAAACCTACAAAACAATCTATTGTAACACAAGTAACAAATGGAACAAAACTATTGTTTTGCTTTGGTTATGTACCAGACCTTCACCTTAGCATACCAAAATTATCTAATTGTTTAAGTGTTATTTATTCATTTTTTTTCTTTGTAAATGATGAATTAGATATGTTTATTTGACCTAGCTCGCTTTCATATTAACGGAATAATATGCATATTTCAGCCCTTGACAAAATAGACAAAAGTGTAGGCTAAATAGTCGAAGGATAAGATTTAGCCTACTTTTTTCATATGCCGGTTGTTTAACCTTTGTTTTTTCATCCACCGAGTATTTAGCCTACGTTTTTCATCCACTGGCTATTTAGCCTACGCTTTACACTTGATTTTTTTTAACCCCATTGTACTTCACAATGAGTTTGTGTGTAGGCTACGCCTAGCCGTCTTAGCCCACAGATCATGTTTGGCATCATCTGATTCCGATTGGCACTTTTGGTCGTTAACTATTTTTGCCAAGGCTGAATATGCATACCAATTCCGTTAACTTTGAAAGTCAGCTTGTCTATTCTAGTAATTTTCACTTTTTTTAAAAAACAATTCATACATTTTCTAGGATGAATACACCATAATCTGCTTTGATCGACAAACATAACTCACTTATATTGGCGCCTCTAGTATCGTGTGCCCATATATAAATATAAATCGAATACTATAATCACTTCAATTATCGTTACACCTTCTCATTTGTCGTATGATCACTCAACGATAGCAGATGAAACCTTCGTTTCTCGTTTCCTCTTCCAAAATTTAAGGTTTCTAAAGTTACTCCTTTAACATCATATAATCCATTAGAAATATGGAAATTTTGAGTCATTGTTCAAGTAGATTATAATCTTGGATTACTTATAAGTAGTTATAACCGCGTCTTATAACGATTTCTCAACTAGTGATAAGATATTGGGAAAATGATATGTGGACAAACGAAGGTCTTCAAGAAAATGATTCAAGATGAGGTCAACAACCACCATGATTTTGGAGAAGTTGATGGTGGAGCCAACAATGGTAGTTAAGAGTAGTTATATTGACATTGTGGGATGGACGATGGATATGTGGGTTTGAAGATATTTGATTTAGATTCATGGAATTTCTAATAACATTAATAATCTTATTGTTTTTAAAAGATATTACATTTTAGTCCACACATCAATGTGACCATCGACATGTCATCTATTATTCATGTAATGTAATTTTAATAACAATCTTATTAATTTTTAAAAGTTATTACATTTTAACTTTTTATCTACTACTACATGAGACATCATTCACAATCTTAGTCCATGGATCAATGTGACCATTCGACATGTCATCTTCATGGGCGGCTTTATGGTGTGCAGAATAGACCACCGCACAAGGCTCGTGATCTCGAGTGGCACGTGCTTTTTATGGCTCAGAAGTGATTGTGTTGAAATAAGAGATACGATCTAAATATATGTTAATTTTTTTAAATAGTATACTTATACCAATTCCAATATAGGCTCATTTACAAATCAATTTTTATGGTTTAGAAGTGGTTGTGTTGAAATAAGAGATACGATCTACATATAGGCTTTATTTGAGCTCGTATAAGTTACATAAACTCTCAGAAACGTCACCGGTCATCTTATTAGTTTTTAGCTTTTTATCTACTGGTACATAAAATCTCCGCCTCTCAACAAAAAAAAAGTCTCTCTCTCTCTCTCTCTCTCTATATATATATATATATATATAGGATAACGATCAGAACACTAATTATTACGAGAACAAAAAGAACAACTCTAAATCACTAAATTTTAGGATTTAAGTTTCATATTTCTTAACTTTTATGTTTCTTAAGTATTTTAATTGCATAATTTAATGTTTTATGATATGCTATATTACGATGTATAGTAAAAATTAAGACACCGACCTTAAAATAGATACTTTAATTGCCTCTTCTATCTTTGAAAATCCGTAGATATTTTAATTGCCTCTTCTACCTTTGAAAATCCATATTTGACTTGTTATCTGAATCCATTAATAAACAGTATAAAGCCACAATTATTTGGATGAATCATGATTAGATTATCCAAAAAAAGAAGGTAATACCTAGGGTAGTTTCTTCCCAATTTTGTTGCAATTATTTAGCCTTTAGAAAAGTTTCCCACTTAATTAGAAACAATGGTTTAAATTAATCCACATTCCCACTTCGGTTTGATGAGGTCATCAGTTGATGGGAAGTTCATGTAGCCATGTGCTAAAAGATGATGCAAGCAAGATCTTGTTCATACAAATATCTCTATTTTGTAGTTATCGTTTGTGTCAAATACGACCAGTTAAGACATAATCACGATAAAACATGAACATAAAATAGGTAAACAAGAACACGACACAAAGTCTTATCGTGTCAGTTTTTCCAAACACGAACACGAACCTGATAATAATCAGGTTACACGAACCCGACCTGTCAAGACACGAATTAATTTACAAGCGTATCATACCACTTGTTAAAACACGAGCATGGCCTGTTAAGACACGAACTCGCCCTAGAGGGGTGGTGTGCAGAGTCTAGGCCTGGTATACCGTGTTAGACACGACCTGTAAAGGCACGAACATAATCTGTTAAGACACGGACACGAAATATGTAAATACAAACACGACACGAAAACTAATAGGTCTTATCGTGTCGACCTGTTTAAGACATGAAACCTGTTAAGGGTCAAACACAAACTTGTTAAGATTGTGTCCTATTTTCGTGTTTGTGTCTGAAATTGTCAGCTCTAGTATTTCATTTATGTTTTTGCACGCGTACGATGGACTTTTGAACGTATAAGAACGGGATTATATTAGGAGGAAAAAAAGAAAAGAAGGTGGTAATGCACCTATGGCATCCATAGAGGCATCCTAACCGGTTTTATAATTATGGTACGTGAAGGATGTAAGTCATGTAATTAACATACAAGAGAATAAATTTATATCTAAAAGATGTGCACTATACAATATACACCAAACTCCAGACCATTAAATCATTACGGCACAAGATTTAGGTTAAATAACAATCAAGCGTGTTTTCACCTTATTTATCACGGCAATGACATGTTTACCCGATTGTTGAATGTAAATCTCACTTTGATAGCATGGCAGGTCAAAAGATTTTGATCAACTGAAGTTGAAAACAAATCAAGTTAGGGCTGGACGTACAAGTAACCCACACTTAAGCCTAGGGCTCCAGAAAAATAGAGCCCCTACTTAAAGGAAAATTAATATAGTAACTATTAATATTAGTGCAAACACAGATTTGTTTGATTCCTTACACAAGCAAATCATTATCTGTTATACTTGTGTTAGATTTTTGCTTGGTTTAAACACAGATAAAAGAGTATCATTTATAACGATCAAAGAAGGAAAAAGGGCCCCAAAATTTCATTTCGCCATAGGCCTCTAAAAAAGTTGAAACGACCCTGGATCAAGTAAAAACAATTACATTAAATATAGCAAAATTGAATTTTGTAACGAGCTACTAATAAATTGCGAGTGAAGATCCAATACAAATAAGCTTATCGTACAAAACGTACGAATAAGGTGGAAAATTAAAAAAAAAAATACGGTGATATTTTTGTAATTATTCTATTCGTAGAGTAATTACCAAAATTACTCTACAAATGTATCATAATTACTCCACTAGTTCATCAATAACATACACAATTACTCTACAATTTCATCAAACAACATACAATTCAAAATTATTTTTCAAGTGCATCATAATTACTCTACCAATTTATCATTAATACACTACTACAGAATATCATTCAAAATTACTTTACCGGTGCATCAAACAACTAATTATTCAAAATTACTCTATAAGTGCATTGAACAACTAGTAATTCAAAATTACTCTACAATGCATCACAATTACTCTACTAGTTCATCAAAATAACATAACATACAAAATTACTCTACAAGTTCATCAAACAACATGCAATTCAAAATTACTCTACAAGTGTATTATAATTATTCTGTCAGCTCATAAAAAATAAATAATAACAAACACATTTACTCTACAAGTTCATCAAACAACATAAAATTCAAAATTACTCTACAAGTGTATCAAACAAAATAAAATTCAAATTACTCTACAAGTGTTTTTAATTACTCTACGAATAAAATAATTATGAAAATGTCACCATGTTTTTTTTTAATTTTTCCATGTCATTTGTACGTTTTGTACGATAACTCTATTTATATTAGATCTTTAGTCAATAAATTGCAGATGCTTACATTCATTGTGTATTTTTTTCCTCCACGTCAGTGCCATATCAGCATTCCTCACCACTTACCAACGAATTGCCAAATCACAAGAAATACAACACGCTTTGTATGCTTCGCATGCGATAACTAATTTTTCACTTCAACCACCAACGTCCTTCCTCCAGTGACATTCCGGTCCCTGTACTCTCCCGCTAGCTCCGATTGACTAATAATCGCAAACTGTTTACTGTTGACTACAGATTCCTAACAAATTAAGACATTAGAAATTGTGTTATTACTTCATTGATCTATTGATCTATCATTGATCTGGTGGTGGTTTTGGTTGCAAATTTTTATTTATTTATTTATTATTATTTTTTTTTTGGGGGGGGGGGGGGGGGGCACCCACCCCAACGGGCATCTCCATCTTGGTTTAATCGGCCTGAATAACATATTAGGTTTATTATAATGAGTGGAGATACAATAGGAAGTTTATTTGGCTAGGAAGGCTAGGAAGTGATCTTGACCATCCATTAAGTTAATCAAGGGCTAAGATTAAATTCTGGAAATTAAAAGGAATAAAAGAGGCGCGTGAGTTTGTTTAGGGGCATTCTAGTCAATCCAAGGCAATAGTTTCTCTCTCCTCCAATTCCCCCCCATTTTTTAAACGTTAATAACTCTTTCATACGACATTATTTTTTTATAAAAATTGCACCAAAAAAACGAGCGTTTTTTTATCTTTAAAACGAGTATACTATTGCTATATTTTAAAAAAAAATGTAAAACCCAGTTGCGTAAAACGCAATAGAAAAACCCCCAGTTACGTAAAACGCAATGAAAAAAAAAACTTAAAAAATGACATTTTTCTAAAACGCAATGCACCAAAAACACAAAGAAATGTCTTATTTGTAAAACGCAATAGCCAGAAAACACAAAGAAATGTGTTATTTCTAAAACGCAATAGCCTAAAAACTCAAAAAAAAGTGTAGTTACCTAAAACGCAATGCATAAAAAAGTATCCCACCTTCTTTCAACATGTATTGCGTTTTCTGGAGAGAGGCTGCCATTTTCTGCATCTCTATTGTAACCTCAAACATTCAACTCCTAGCTGCGATAACAGTTCGTGAAGCTATTATTGTTCGATCAAGAAGACAACTGGTTGGTTTCCTTTATGCTACTGTTGGTAAAAGCCAACTCTAAAAAAGAATTATCTTTATTAGTATGTTCATATTTGATACTACAGTGAGAATGTATGACATAATTTTGTATTGCGTTTTATCTTTTTTTAGATGACTGTATTATTATTATTATTATTATTATTATTATTATTATTATTATTATTATTATTATTATTATTATTATTATATGTACTGTGTTATTGGATGGATGAATGGTATTATTATTTTATTATTATATGTATTACGTTTTTGGATTGGTGATAATGTATAACAAGGAAAGAGCTGACCAATGGGAAAAGTTAATAGAATTTGTGAATTGCTACAGAATACCTTCTTGAATTAAGTCCATTACTGCAATTGATTGTTTTATGTTAAAGCTTATAATACAATATATATGTAGCCTGCTCTATTACATAAAACGCAATAAATCTTCCAAGAGCATGAGAAACTGTCAACAGGTTCCAACTGTTTAAAAAAACCCCCAGTTACGTAAAACGCAATGAAAAAAAACCCTAAAAAATGACATTTTTCTAAAACGCAATGCACCAAAAACACAAAGAAATGTCTTATTTGTAAAACGCAATAGCCAGAAAACACAAAGAAATGTGTTATTTCTAAAACGCAATAGCCTAAAAACTCAAAAAAAATGTAGTACCTAAAACGCAATGACTAAAAACACTTAAAAATGTGTTTTTTTCTAAAATGCAATAGCCAAAAAACACATAAAACTCTCTTATTTCTAAAACGCAACTCAACCCCAGCCAGGGGCTCTGCCCCTTGGACCCCGCCAGGGGCTGCCGCCCCCGGACCCCCGCCAAGATTGTAAAACGCAATGACCATATCAAAAACCCAGATCGTAAAAATGAAATTAAAGAATTTCTTACATGGATTGAAGTGATTTCTTCAACAATTGACGAATTTTGAATGATTGAAACACTTATCAGTGCTCGAATCGAACGGATCGAGTGATTATCTTCAAAATCACCAGGAAAAAACACGAGATTTTGTATGAAATTAAACTGGGTTTTCTCAAAAAAGCTGAAGAACACGTTGATCGGGTGTTTGAATCATTGATTGGTGACGAAAATCGCACTATAATGTAGTGATTATTGAGATAGAAAGTGAAGAAATGGATGAAGATGGTGGGTTTTGATGGTACTGGGTTTTGAAAAGGAAGAAGAAAGGGTTGGATTGACTAAAATACCCTTCCTCTTTATTTTAAATGTTGCCACATGTCCTAATCCTATTGCTTCCTAGACTTCCTAGCCAAAATAAACTTCCTATTTGATCTTTTCCCTTATTATAATATCATAGCTATAAATCAAGATCAAAGTGCTGCTGGTCCGTTGTTAATAAATTTAATTCTTACTTATTGATTTAATTTTCGGTATTTAAACCTTTTGCGATTAATTACATTTTGTTTTTAATTGCAAATTTATTAATTACTTAAAAACTAAAATCCGCAGCACTCTTAACCTCTTATAAGTGACTGATTGCTCCTTATGAAAGATCAAGTCGATTGGTAGGTTACGTTAACCAATTACATATTTATTCAACGTTTAGATCTTCCCAAGAATTGTTGATCGGTGAATCCTTGATCAAATTTTAGGTCGTCCTAGTTTAGGGCCATACAGACTGACCCAGGATTGTCTTAGGAATCGCAATACAACACCTTGTAACGTCACACATATACTCATGCTTATCATTTAGATAAAAAGAATAAATTCCAAATTATTATATATATCAAATGACAACACCACTTTGCTACAGTGGTGTTGTCAATTTTTTTTTCTTTTTTTTCCTTTTTCTTTCTTTCTTTTCTTTTTGTGTTTTTTTTTATTTTACTTTTACCTTCTTATTTTCAGCATTAACTCTTACAACCCCTTAACTTTCTAAATACTTTTTAATCGAGTTTTACGTTTTTATTTTTATTTACGTGTCGATATAAACTTAAGTTGATTTACATTTCGACATGTTTTTTTGTGTTTATTTACGATTTTGTCCCCAGTATAAAATTCGTTTTAATAATTTTTTTACAAGACTATGGTAGTGTTTTATTTAATTGGTTGGCTCGATTTAATTTTTATTCGTCATGCCAAGCGGTAGTTTTTCTATCGTTTTAGTTTTTTTAGGAAAAGTATGATAGTATTTTGTTTTACTTTGTTTACTCAATGTATTTTTTTAGATCGTGTTATGAGTAGTATGTGCAAGTAACTAAAACACAGACGTACATACTATGAGAAAGAAATATTCGGCTTAATACCCCGCAACGCGGGCGGACAAAACCTAGTTTAATATTAATAGACATCAAAAGGTCCATTGCATCTTAGGCTGCAGGGTATGGGGACGTCCCCATGCCCGTCTTGGTTCGGCGCCGGAGTCACCCCATCCCCCCCCCTGTCTTCAACGTTGAAGAACAGACGTTCACGACGATCCTCCAAAGGTGGGCCCCCTTTGTTTGTTTGTGTTAGTGACTTGTACATTAGGCTTCAATACTTGTACATAGGGCATAGAAATAAAAAAAATAAATAAAAAAAGTGGTGGGGTAGGATCATCCTCCCATACCCTCTAGTGACCATCCTTGGGAGGACTATGACGTCGCGCCTACGTGCCGGATCATCCTCCCTTGGAGGACCATCACCATACCCTCTAGCCTTATGGATACATATAGATTCAGCATTTTCTATGATTCAGCAAAACTAAAACCTTTTGATGTCTATTAAATTAAGTGTACACTAAACCATGACTCATATTAAGTGTCCACTAAACCATGACTCATAAGTCATACACAACTCATATCGTAAAAGGGTTACACACTTACACCAGGGGCGGAGGTAATCTGATGGTAGGGGTAGCATGGGCTACGGCTTAACCCCGTCTTCGTAGTGTAATTTTTTATTTTGGTTTTATATAAAGGATACCTCTGAACAAATATGAGAATACTCCCGACACAAAAAAAAAAAAAAAAATAGGATACTTGACATTAATAAAATCCCAAATTTTTATAAGCCCTAACTTTTTACAACCCCAAACTTATATAATAATTAAGCCCAAATGATAAAACTTGTATAATAACTAAAGCCCAAATGATAAAACTTGTATAGTAATTAACCGCAAACGTAGTTCTTGTCCTTTGTTTATCGGGTAGTAAAGCTAGCTTTGGTTTACCAGTTGCAAACCGCAACCGTTGAAAGATGTTTTTGTAAATTGAAGCTTGTCAAGACGGATTTACGCAATCGAATGGGCCCGGGATATTTGAACAACGCAATTGTTTGTGCAGTCAAAAAAGAAACTTTTGATAGAATAAAAGACGATGATGTAATGGAATGATTTCAAGCTATGAAAACATGAAGATGACAACTCTGTTAGGTATTTGTTTACCTTTATTTATTATCGTATTTTTTTATTATCGATGATGGCACCGTATTTTTTTTAGTACCTTTGAATTCCTAGGCTAGATCTGCCACTGGGTTACACCATGGTTACATGAGTGAAATACAATAAATAGTGACCAAGAGATATGTATGATGTACATAGAAGTTTAACATGATTAATAAGGAAAATATAAAAAAATACGTACCATTATCTCATGTTAACATAAAAATAATACTTTAAATAGCTCATATAAAACCGTTCCGTTAGACGATATTATTAGAAGTGTCTTTTTTTTTTTCTTTTTAATCCGTTCAAACTTCAATGGAATCAAAATTTTTCAAAGTGGTAAATCATGAGTTGCATGCATGCGGAAACATAAAGTGTTTAGTTTTAAGACACGTTTATATTAAATTTTAGATGTTCAAAATAAAAACAATTTCAAATTCTATTACTGGTTTATGTCAACTAAAATGAAATAAGATATTCCGTAGTACATTATTCACATGAATACCTAAAGTTTTCCACATAGAGATTCAATAGCAAAAACACATTCAAAAACCATCTCATACAACCCAAGTTGTTATAAGTAATTATCTGATTATAATTATTTAAAATCACATAGTCACTTTTATAAAAACCCATGAATCTAGGCATCGGCATCAGAATACAAATCAAATCATCAAATTGCACCATCATCATCACGAACAAATACATAAACAAACTTAATGAAATAAAACTTGAAATCAAAAAAACGAATTAGGGTAAAAATTAAGTCGAATTGTATCACTCTTATACAGACTCGATTTTGCATCAGTTGTTTTTCCAAATCTAAAAGCCTAAATGCAATAAAACTTATAATCAAACAACGATTTAGGTCATAACGATGAACGCGTACCTTTAATCATTGGGGCACTGGTAATCCGAGTATTCAATAGCTTAGAATTGATTTAGGGTTTAGGAGATTTAGGGTTGAATGGAATAGAAGAGAAAAGAGGGGCGGCCATTCTCTAATGTCGTAATCACCGGAATAAGAATTAGAATTAGAACGGGAACACGCCACGTGTAAAAAATGCCACATGGCAGCGAGAGAGGCTAAAAACTATAGCCTAAAATAAAATGAAGGGCTGAAAATCCAGCCAAGTGTACTTACATTTTCATTTATAATTATAAAGATTTTGTATGATACTATGATATTAAATATGAATGCAGTTTATCTTTTTAAGTTTAATAACACTTAAAAGTCCACTTTGTGTAACTAGTCTGACCAACCGGTATGATACAGTTTTCAAAACATTACTTAATTTTCTCGACCTATAGTTTGCTTTAATGGAAGTCCTGTCTTATTTCTTTAATTATAAAGCATAATTATTATCAGGATTTTGTATTTATCGTATTAAAAATGAATCATGATTGAAAGAAAGGAGTGCAAGTAACACTTGGTCAAAAGATACACGAATTCAATCTAGTTTAATAAATTCTTTTTAGGATAAATTGCATTTTACGTCTTTTATTTTAGCAAAATTTCAGACGTTGTCATTTGACTAACAAAATTACAACGGATGTTCTTTATGTTCTAATTTATTTATAGATTGTGTCATTTCTCCCTAAAAAGATGAAAAAATAAAGGACATCCGATGTAAATAAATTAAAACATAAAGGCCATTTGTTGTAAAGAAATTAGGGTTATTGGATTTTAATAATCCTAAGTTTCACCTATTGGCCGATAATAATCACAACTTTAAAAATTCCCTCCAACCATCCCAACTTGTAAGAATTTGGCCCTCATTAATCATTTTCTAACATGGGTGCATTTAAATCAAATAAGAAGTCTACATGGCTCGTTTCGAGTTTTTTCTCGAGCTGATCTTGAGTAGCTCGTGAGCTGCTCAACTCGTTTGTACCCCTACGTGTTACCTTCTTAACTTTCTTGGCGAAGTACTTTTTTAGTGAAATCTTTTTCTTCTTTGTTTTATATTAGCTACTTTTTAACAAAAAAATAAATAAATAAGTTAGCTAACGTTATCACTCAATTTTTTCTTCTAGATCCGTCATTGACTAATTATATGAATTATAGGGTTCTATGTATCCAAAATGTCTTTCTATAAGGCTGAAGGGTGTGAGGGCGCCACCCTCGCCAGCTGGACACCTATAGAGCCCTACCCCCGCCATCGTCCACACCCCCGGCGCTATGCCGGGGCGCCATTGAACCTCCGCCATGGTGATAACGATGAGAAGGGGCTCTATAGGTGGGACCCACTTGTTTTGCACCAATGAAATCTTTTTTTTTTTTAATTTTCTTTAATATGTGGCTCCATCCACACCATACAAATTAAAGGGGGCTCCATGACTGAGTTGGATCCTACGTGACGCTGACGTGGAGCTTAGGTGGACTTGATAAAGCCCATGAGGCTCCAACCACACCCTATAGCCTAAGGCGTATACGTTGATCCCAAGTTTGACTATTCGTCTAATCATAATTATTATAGATAAATGCACGTGTAAAGTCGTGGAACCAAAGGGAAAAAATAACATAAAACGCCGTATTCTTCCTTTGAACGGTTTCTTGTCTTATCAAAAGAGCTAACTATCAAGAATTGAAAAAGAATTTATAATATGACATGTTAATCGTGACCATTTTTTATATGTTCATCTCAAGAATTCGGTTTTGACTTGTTTCCGATGAAACCTGGACTAGTAAAGCACATAAGTGATAAGTCGACATCACTTACCAACATGAGCATTGGTCCCATTGATACTTCAATACGCAATCTTAATGAATGTTCACACCATAATCTATTTAACTAATTCACACATAATCATTTTTAACTTGCAATTACAACAAGTTGTTGTATAACAATCAACTTGACAGTCGACAACTCGATATCAACTTTATTCCGAATTTAGTTTTAGTATTTCATCATATGCGTTTGAAATTTACAACAAAATATTTGGAACCGTTATCTATATATTAATATCCATAGAGCATGAATAGTGCACTCAATTCTACATATTGTGTATATATATTTTGAACATAAATTATTTTTTATTATAATTTAAAAAATATGATGTTTTATAAAATTTCGGGTATGTGACTACGACGTCCTAATTTTTATCTACGTCTTAATATAAGTTTTACTTAAAACCGAGTCGTGAATGCTTATTATATAAAGTAACGTCGTATACCATTTTCGTTATTTTAATAACATAATATAATGTTTTATAAAATTTTGAATATATCGTTGGAACGTGCTTAGTTTTATCTATGTTTTATCAAAATTTTATTTAAAATAGAACGAGTTGGATATAATTGATTTTTTTAGGGTCCTAATATTAACAAATGGAAAAAACTTATTTTCACACGATGTATACGGGCCGGCCGTATAACATTATACGGCCCGTATACACCATATGAAAATAAGTTACTTAGTCGTATACAATGTATACGAACATAGTATACGGGCCGTATAATGTTATACGGCCCGTATTCCTCGAAAAATGGATTTTTCCCAAAGTATATAAGGGGTTTAAGGTGCCAATCACACGAGACATTTTACAGTCGTGAGGTGGTCAAACCTTTCAAAAAGTAGAAAAAAATAAAACATTAACAATTAACAAAGATTGAAGAACAAAAAGCCGTGTCGTATGACTGTAATAAAACGGAAGCTATCAACGCGGGGATGGGTACGGAAGCCGACATGTCTTCCTGAATCTGAATCTGAATAGCAACGTTAACTTTGACTTATAAAACCCACTAGCAAAATAAGCGGTTTTATCATACAGTCGTGAGGTGGTCAAACCTTTCTAAAAGTAGAAAAAAATAAAACATTAACAAGTAACAAAGATTGAAGAACAAAAAGCCGCGTCGTGAGGTGATTCAACACCAACTCATCTTTAGTGGTGCTTGTTTGAGAACCTGATTCAGATACACAACAGTTCTCAAATTCCATATCAATACATTTTCAAGTGTTAGACTAGATAGAAGACGTGTCGGGTTCTTCTGCTAGTGGTTTCTGTAACCAATTGGGAACCACATATATATTAACCAGGGGCTTTGAAGAGACGCTGATTCCAAATTCCAATGTCCTACTACTACAATCCTTCCTACATTATTGAAAATTACTATATCACCCCCACTAGATACATCTTCCAACTTTCAAAATTCAAATCAAACTAACACGAAGTATCTCGAAGGTATCTTATTCATATATTACAAATTAATCATTCAATGCTGGTGTTTATTTCTGGAAATTGAAGGAAAAGAAGGACTAGAATATCAATATGGTTGCTATAAAAGCTCCCATTTTACTACATTGACTATGTGTCATACCTGCGAGAAGTAGATGTTGACAAAACACGGATCGTTCTAATGTACGTGACAAAACAAGGATCGTTCTAATAGATTAAAGAGATTAAACCACGTCCAAGACTGTTTGTCGAGAAGGATGGTGTGAATGTCAGTAGCAGTGAGTCGAGCTCAGATAGTGATTCTCGAAATTTGCAAGACTGTTAGTCGGACTTCCAATACAAACACAGGGTGATAAACAACGCTGATATGGAAGACATGTCGGGTTCTGTACCCATCCCCGCGTTGATAGCTTCCGTTTTAATACAGTCATACGACACATGATAAAAGCGATTCTTCTGACAATCTAGGACTATTTTCCTTTTCCAGATCAGTAAGCAAATACAAAACATTGAAGGAATGTCAGGTTATGCTTTAATGAAGCAATGAAGATTGAATGTGCAAACCGCAACCGTTTTTTACTACAGAAACGGTGGCTATGGGAAATACAAACCCGACACGTCTTCTATGATGATTCGAAACATTCCAAATAACTAACAGAAGAAACCGACGGGTGGAATAGTTTTTAGTAGATACCTTTGGCAGCTTTCATTTACTTTTTTCTTCGATTTCAACAATCTTTCAAGATCATTCACCTCTTTCCAGCTAGGGTTTAGAATGGTTTAAGGAATGTCGGTTTTTTAGTATTCGGAATTTGTTGGTTCAATACCAACTCATCTATAGTAGTGTTTGTTTGAGAACCCTTATTCAGATACACAACGGGGATGTAATGAAATGATTCCTCTCAATTGAGTAGAAAGACACTTGCTTCATAGGACTCACTTGAATCATCTCGGAAGTACTGAACAACCGAAATAACAGCTTCGGTTTCATCAGCTGCATCGTTTACCGCGAAATGCATCCTTACAGAAACCACTAAAGATGACTTGGAAAATTGCATCAACTCTCCTATATCTGATTAAGAAGACATGTCGGGTTCTTCTGCTAGTGGTCGGGCTTCCAATGCTCACACAGGGTGATAAACAACGCTGATATGAACACAAACCAACTGCTTTATTTTGAGTCGTCGGGAAAACTTTTCCTCAGGGGAGGATGAGTAGTAAGATTCTGAGTCCATTGTGGTTCGTGAATGTTTCGAATCATCATAGAAGATGTGTCGGGTTCTTCTGCTAGTTATTCAGAATGTTTCAAATCATCATTAAAATTAACAATGCGGTCTCGATTGAAGACGTAATTGCAAGACTGTTTGTCGGGCTTCCAATGCTCACACAGGGTGAAAAACAACCCTTGATGTTGAAACCGGTTTTAACTCATGAAAAGGAAAGAAATAAATTTTTTTAGAGAAGCATTGGGATTCAAGGGTTTATGATTCAAAGTTAACTTTCAGATTCAGATTTAGGAAGCAGATGATTTGTACTTGGTTTAATATCTTTAATCTATTAGAACGATCCTTGTTTTGTCACGTACATGCGTTTAATTCCCGAACATCCTTGTTTTGTCACGTACATTTCGTAAGAAACTTTTCATGCACTGAACCTTCAGTTGTGTACGCGAATTCACCACTGGTTTCTACAGCACAAGCACATACACAGGGAGAATGTTCTCGAAATTGAAGGAAAATGAAAAATGGTTGCTGATGTTTTTCAGTATTCGGATTTTGTTGGTTTGTTTCCAGCTAGGGTTTAGAATGGTTGAAGGTATATTTGTTTCCCAACTCTCTCTATAGATATGACTGAGAGCGAGGGTTACTCTGTTATATATATCAACAAATCTTTGAACATCATTCACCTCTTTCAACCTACCAAAACACCTTAAACCCCTTCTTTTCTTCCCAAAACCAACTCGTTGGTATTTAAATACGATGGGTTTAGTTAGATACCAACTCATATTTATTGATCTTCATATTCTTGGTTTAATACAAATTCATCTTTATTGATCTTCATATTCTTGGTTCAATACCATGTGAAAAAAAAATTCTTGCCAGCAGACTTTTATTGGTTTGTTTCCAGGTAGGGTTTAGAATGTTTGAAGGAATGTCGGTTTTTCAGTATTCAGATTTTGTTGGTTCAATCCCAACTCATCTTTAGTAGTGTTTGTTTGAGAACCTGATTCAGATACACAACGGTTCTCCAATTCCATATCAGTAAGCAAATACACAACGGTTCTCCAATTCCAGATCAGTAATGTAAGGAGAAGCGTTGAGATAACAGACATCCATCAAGCTCAAAAAGAAAACTTGTGTTTCCCATAGTCACAAACGATTCCGTTTCAAATCAAGGGTCCCGTCATTACAACCACTTGTTTCCAGGTAGGGTTTAGAATGTTTGAAGGAATGTCGGTTTTTCTGTATTCGGATTTTGTTGGTTCAATACCAACTCATCTTTAGTAGTGTTTGTTTGAGAACCTGATTCAGATACACAACAGTTCTCCAATTCCAGATCAGTAAGCAAATACACAATGGGGATGTAATGCAATGATTCCTCTCAATTGAATAGACAGACACTTGCTTCATAGGACTCACTTGAATCGTCTCGGAAGTACTGAACAACCGAAATAACAGCTTTGGTTTCATCCGCTGCATCGTTTACCGTGAAATGCATCCTTACAGAAACCACTAAAGATGACTTGGAAAATTGCACTGAACGTTCAGTTGTGTACATAAATTCATCACCGGTTTCTAGAGCACAAGCACATACACAGTTAGGGTTTAGAATGTTTTGTCAGTTTATTTAATTATATACGGGCCGTATAAACTTATACAGCGCATATACACCATGTGAAAAAAATTTACCGAGTTGTATACAATGTATACGATGATTTTATACGGGCCGTATAAGAGTATACGGCCCGTATTGATGGGGTAAAAATGGTAAAAAAATATTATATTTAGGACATGTTTTATTCTCTTTAATCTATTAGAACGATCCTTGTTTTGTCTGGAAAAAAAAAACTGATTACTCGGTCGAATAATGGCCAATAAGAAACAAAAATGTAAAAATACAACTGATTACTCGCCATTCTCTTGCACCTTTTGCAGACATGCACCTTCAACTATGTTGGTTCGGTTTAGTTTTTTTCAACTTTCAAAATTCAAATCAAACTAACACGAAGTATCTAGAAGGTATCTTATTCATATAATTACAAATTAATCATTGAAGGAAAAGGAGAACTAGAATATCGATATGGTTGGTGTAAAAGCTCACACCTTGACAAATCATCTGCTTCCTGAATCTGAAAGTTAACTAGGAATTAAATGCATGTACGTGACAAAACAAGGATCGTTCTAATAGATTAAAGATATTAAACCACGTACAAATCATAACCTGACATAACCTGCACCTGACAGTCTGCCATGTCTGTTGACAAATCATCTGCTTCCTGAATCTGAATCTGAAAGTTAACTAGGCGGTCTCGGTTGCATATTTTAGAGAGATCTTTAAGTACGGATCCTACAGCTGCATTTGGAACAAGAAGTCCATCAATCCGTTCATTATCTGTTGTCGTCTAAACAATATGAATGCACGTAACGAATTTGACAACTGGTCAAATCACACACTATAAAGTGTAAACCGCAACCGTTTTTTAACTACAGAAACGGTGGCTATGGGAAATAAAAACCGCAATCGTTTGTGACTATGGGAAACACAAGTTTTCCTTTTGAGCTTGATGGATGTCCGTTATCTCAACACCTCTCCTTACATTACTGATCCGGAATTGGAGAACCGTTGTTATTTTAGTGCTTCTCAATCAGATATTAAACAGTACTTGCCAGAGAACATTTTCTTGAATGTGCCGGGACCACCGGACCAGACGCATGTCACATAGTTTGTCAGTGAACAAAAAGATATGAATGACAAAAGATATAGATGTAGGAATATAACTAGATGTTACGTGTGTCAGCCTTTAAAAAAACATTGTTTAAATCTGAATCAGGTTGTCAAACAAACACTACTAAAGATGATCCGAATCAGGTTGTTAATTTTAATGAAGCAATGAAGGTTGTCAAACAAACACTACTTCAGCAACCATTTTTCCTTTTCCTTCAATTTCGAGAACATTCTCCCTAACATGAGAAACGAAAGAGATTTCGAGCAGTTGGTCGATGACATGATAAATAAAGATCTTGACACGATCATATCCATTTTCAAGTTTTAGACTAGATAGAAGACGTGTCGGGTTCTTCAGCTAGTGGTTTCTGTAACCAATTGGGAACCACATATTTGCTTCAAGATTTACGTCTGATGTCCAAGTTTGATCACATTTGACTTCATATGCGGCAGTCCAACGACTTTCTTCCCACGTGTCTGCACTGTGATCTTCATATTCTTGGTTCAATACCAACTCATCTTTAGTGGTGTTTGTTTCAGAACCTGATTCAGATACACAACGGTTCTCCAATTCCATATCAGTAAGCAAATACACAACGGTTCTTCAATATTCATTGCTTCATTAAAATTAACAAGGCGGCCTCGGTTGCATATTTTAGAGAGACCTTTAAGTACGGATCCTAGAGCTGCATTTGGAACAAAAATTCCAATAATCCTTTTATTACCTGTTGTTGTCTCAACAATATGAATGCACGCAACGAATTTGACAACTATGACAACTTATTAAAAGTAGAAATCACCTCCCATCCTTTCCTGGTCAAATCACATAATATAAAATTTAAAGTTATCGTGTGTTGTAGTTTAGAAAGATGACCGAATAGAGATCTGAATACTAAACTGTGGAGAACTTGTTTGTGTCGGGTTCTTCTGCTAGTGGCTTTTGTAACCAATCCATTATCACCCTTTGTGGTTTCCGTACCCATCCCCGCCAATAACTAGCAGAATCGATAAATAACCAACACGAAGATCTCTGCGATCGCTAAGGTTTCCATCAATGGACTGATCGGTAACGTTACTCTACTTGTGCTCCGATTTAAGCGGCGTGTTCCGATCAACGTTTATCAACATTGTTAAATGTGATGAAGAGTTTAGAAACCCTAGAATGATTGTGTTTTTACTGGAAAAAACGTGATACTTGGAAAAACATCCTTATACACGGGCCGTATACAGTTATACGGCCCGTATACATTTGGTAACATAAAAAACCTCACAAAATAAATCTATTGAGCCGTATATGTTTTACAAATCGTTTACACATTTATACGGCTCGTATAACTATATACGGTCCGTATATAGTAAATTCAAAAAAACATTCTATGCTCATTTTCCTATTCAAAAACATTATATACAGGCCGTATAACTTTATACGGCCCGTATAGAATAGGGGGTGCGAAAATAAGATATAGGGTATGTGAAAATAAGGGGGGCCTTTTTTTATTCTTTAGCATGACAATCCAAACCAATTCTTTTGAATAACACTGGTACCAGTATTTGTTTTATTGTTTTTATCGATATAAAACAAATGTCGATATTCTCTTAGGCATATCTTTCTTAGTTGCTATATCGAGTGACGATATCCTACCGATACCGTAACGAAACGAACCGATACCGATCGAATTTCTGGCGCAACGCGTGGAAAATCCCACTAGTAGTTTTTAAAACTTAGTGGTCTGACTGACGGAGTAACGGGTGAAGGAGTAGCTCCAACTGTTTACATGTTAATCTGGTTAGCATCAAGGGCGGCGTGGCTTGACTGTAAAAAAAATAAGCTAAAGTTTAAGACCTCGAATTTTTCTTGATTATATATTAAATTCGTACATCATTTTCCAGTTATGTGAATAAGCTAAAGTTTAGATACTACTTATCTTTGTGATGATGTGTGTAAAATGCAACATATAAATTACATCAAACGAGGCATAAAACTAACCATTTTTTAGTACTAATGTTGGAAAAAGTGTGCTTTTGTCTTCCTTTTGTATTTTCAGGATTAAATGAGCGCAAATGAACAAAAGAAGCAAAAATACAGCTAAATCTAACATAAATACAAGAAAAGGAATAAACGTGGCATGCCCGACCCCTCGACAGCATCTTCTCAAGCAAAAACAAGATTTCAGAAGACTGAACACGCCCCGTGTCCAGCGGACTTGGGGGCGTGCTCAAGTGTCTTTGTAGAAGCTTCTGTTTCCCAACACGGGGGTGTGCCCAGCTCAACACGGCCGTGGTCAACGCTAAGATTCGCATAATCCAAGCAAATCTTGATAGTATAGATACGCTTCTGCACACGGGGCCGTGCCCAGCGGACACGGGGGCGTGGTCAACTAATGCAGACAAACTGCAATTAATGAAGAAAGAGAAAGTGGATGGACACGGGGTCGTGTCCGGGCTTCTGTGCAGGCTATAAATAGAGGTGCTTGGTTCACTTCAAAAGAATCCATTGACAAACCACCTCTCTCCTACTTCACCCACACTCCACCACCATCACAATACGCACATCTACCACCATCATCCATCATCCATCATAGAGTGTGTGTAGTAGTCTCGGGATCCAAGATTGATAATAAGAGTTCTTGACAATCAAAGGCCATGTTTGCCTAAGTCTCTTACATCACTTGCTGAAGACAAGCATTTAGTGTAATACTTTTGTTTTTTAATCTTTTCACACTTTTTATTTGGTTTTGTATTAATGACTTTAATAACTAGTTTCTTATGTTGAAGGTGAAACTTCCTTATCATTTATCTGTGGTGTCTTGGCGTTATTTTACTGTCTATATAAAATAAAAGATTTACACCATTCATATCTCTACGGTCTATATAGAGATATGTTGGCTAGATGGTCGGGGGTTAAGGAAATAGTTTGGTAAGGTTCTTGCCTTGTTCAGTGTATAGATCCTGCAAGGACCTGGGTCAAGCTTACTAGGACCTCCTTCAATACCCACTAGTATTGGATGGCGGGGGTGCGAATGGCTTGATCCCCTCATATGTTAACTACTGTTAATACATTAACCCGGCTACTTGGAATTGTATCCCTGCTGACTCAAACCACTTAGCCGAGGGTAACGTCACCTTCAAAAGAGGGGCCTACCACATTACGCATTAATAACTTAATTAATTATCTTTCAATAATCCAACCATTTAGGATTGTATCCTTGCTGACTCAAACTACTGGGTTGAGGGTAACGTCACCTTCAAAAGAGGGGCCTACTACTATAACTAAGATAATCTCTTAAAAAGTGCAAAAGTGCGAAAAACATCAAAGGTTACACTAAAGGCGAGTCGGATCCAAGTGCATCATCTTGTCTATCTGTTTTTATTTTATTTTTATTTTCAGCATTTTTAGTTTTTTTTTTATTTTAGTGTTTAAAACATGTTTCCTAAAATTTTGATTTGATTAGACGTTGAGGATAAACCGGTACTAAAAGCTCTTGTGTCTTTGGACGACCTCGGTATCTTACCAACGCTATACTACGCTCACAATGGGTGCACTTGCCCATATGTGTGTTTAGTGTTAGTAGAATATCGTGTTTTATAAATTTAAAACTTGACTAAAGTGTTAAAAATGGCTTAAAATATAACTAAAATTATATCACACCTAACGCACATCAGTGATTTTTTTAGAAATAATTTCATATACACCCTTACAAACTTGAAAATTTTCATATATGTCAAACCAAAACTAAAAACATCATATATACCCTTACAAAATAGTTAAAATATTAAATATACCCAAGTTATTAAAAAAATCTAATAAATAATCATTTTACCTTTATTTTTTTAACTTCAAGTTTTCATATACGCTCTTCTTTTAAGTTCATATTTTTATATAACACATTTTAAGTTTAAATTTATTTTTACTCATTTTTATTCATTTTTTTTATTTCTTTCCCTTAACAATAGCATTATTCATATATAGTATTTAAGCTAAACAAAATAAAGCTAGAAATGAGTAAATATAATATTTGAAGTTAAAGGTCATATATAAGATTTCAAAGTTTAAAAAAAATCAGGAGTTAATTACATAGTTAGTCCTTGTGGTTTGCACAAAATAACATACTTAGGTACTAATAATTTAAAATCACATTCCAGGGTATTAACTTTTCATTTTGTAACGTTTGGAGGTATTAACGTTATTTGTAGGTTTAAAATCACATTCCATTAGTACCTAAGTATGTTATTTTGTGCAAACCACAGGGACTAACTATGTTAATACCCTAGAAGTTAATACCTCCAAACGTTACAAAATGAAAAGTTAATACCCTAGAAGGTGATTTTAAACTATTAGTACCTAAGTATGTTCTTTTGTGCAAACCACATGGACTAACTATTCAAAAATCAGAGTAAATGTATCATTTATTAAATTGTTTCTTATATAATATGCGACTTAAGGTTTAACTTCGATTAATATTAAGGTTTTGACAAGGGAATTAAAGAATCAATATATAGTTGAAAATCTTTTCTTTTCACTACTTCTCACTCTTAATCAAACCTGTGAACATACATACAAAATGAAAAGTTAGAACCCGAGTACCAAAAAAATGACTAGTTCATCTGTGTTTGATCCATTAACTCGTAATCAAACCTGTGAACATACATACGTTCTCGGGTTTAACGTGTCGTACCAGTTTCAAAAGAAACCAGTAGGCACCCAAGGCTGCTGAGCCTTAGCATAACGAGTTATCATCATCTTAGAAATGGACAAATGAATTTTATTGATAAGTGATAGTGACGGATCAGACGATATATTACTAATGGGATGGACCAACATGAGATGTAGTGAATCATATCCAGTTTTAGGCATGCACGTGGCTCAACTTGGAGGCAGGTGATCCACTCATGGTGCTGTTCAACTTTTTATTTTTATTTTTATTTTCTTTTCCCCTTGTGATTTAAAACTTATGCACAATGTCTTTATCCAGATGGTAAAAGAATTCAAATTCGGTTTGGTTTCAATTTCGATCGTAGAAGGGAATAATTGTTACTTGATGATGACGTAATAAAGTGACTTAAAAAGATGAATGCTTGAAAGGTTAAAAGGTTCAAAGGTTGAAAATCCAGGAGCTAAGATAAAGCAGCACGTGAACAGTAAATGGTCACATCTTTGATTGCCTCACCAACTCCTCCAGCCGTAAAAGTAAGACAAGTCCCCAGAGTACAATCTATTATCCGCAGGTTAAAAGACTTTAACCCCCAAAAGGGTAAGTCCCCCACTGCAAGCATATTCACTAGTCAACAGCTTCCTCTTTGAGCGATGACTTTCCCTATAAATGTGACACTTCATTTAGTGCCAAGACATTCTCGGATCAGCTCTGATTCCAGGCGAATCTCTGGTCATTGTTCTTGAGTACTTGTTCTATGCGAGTCTCTCTCCATCACATTCAACACACACATTCTTATTGCTCCCACATCCGAGACTGAACACTTTTCAGTGGAGGATCCTGAGCAAACAACAAAATCAAACTAGTGAACCTCTCTCCACGTCTTGTAAACGTGGGGGGACCCCACGACCTGCGTTAGGCAAAACTAAACCCTCCAACCCTTTTGCCGAACCAGCCTTGCTACTAACACTGGTCTACTATTTGTTGCATCAACAAGTTGGCGCCCACAGTGGGGCTACGCCGCTAATTTTCTTCAAAAGACCTAGTAGTGTAACTCCATCCTTGTCCAAGAATCAGTATGTCGGAAGGTGAGTCTCCGGGAGAGGTTAACCAAATCCCTCGTACCTCTACCCCGAACACTAGCCAAACTCCTGTGGCTGTACCAACTTCTATCTCAACACCGGGAAGCACTCCAACTGGAGCAACATACCCCGAGTTTCTCACTTTCCAAACGACAACACCGTCTCGTTCCGGAGTACCATCTCCTAATGTTGGTGCCTCTAACACTCCCTCACGTATCGATCTTACACCTGAAGGGGTTGCTAATAACTTTCTTGAGTTGAGGTCTCTCCTCAACCAACACGTGAATAGGGAACGTGACAAGGGAGTGAGGATCCGTCTGGACTATGACGAGCCAGAACCGTCACTATCTCCCTAGCCTCCCCCTCTTCCTTTTGCAAGCTCATAGCCAACTACTTCAAGGAATGAGGCTGGTCCCAGCAATCCTCCTCCGAATCCCAACCCATACTTGTACACGAGGTCAAGTCCAACATCTTTCCCTCTCTTTTCTTCCCAACCAATTGCAACCGGTGCTCCCTTGGCGCACGAGTTGACTTTGGACCAGCTCCTACAATCTCCAGTAGCAAGCCTTCCACCCTCGGCAACTACTACATGGGAACAAGCCCTCTCGGTGCTTCCCTTGGCACGGAGTGCCGTTATGAGCACTCCCATGGGGATAAACTGCTCAGTTGCACCTGGAAGCCTTCAAGGCTTCAACCTTATGCCCCAGATGATGGCAAAATTCCCGTGGCAACACTTCATTAACCAAGTGTTAGCCACCCAAGGGAACAACAATAACAATGGCAACACAGGAACAAGAGTGGAAGAAGATCTGGCCAAGCCCTATAAACCAAGCAATTTGTCATGTTTCTCTCAGCAAATTGCTGATTATGATTTCCAAACAAAGATCAAAATGCCGTCCCACATTAAAACATATGATGGGACTGAAGATCCTGAGGACCATCTTCAGATCTTTACTGGTGCTGCTAGGATCGAGAAATGGTCAAATGCTGAATGTTGTCTAATGTTCATACAAACCCTTGTTGGCTCAGCCAGAATCTGGTTCAATGATTTACCTGCCCGAAGCGTTCAAAGCTTCGATGACCTTAGCAAGGGATTCCTGGCCAATTTCTCACAGCAGAGGCGATATGTTAAAGATGCTACAGTAATCTTCCAGATAAAAAAAAGGGATGACAAGAGCCTTCGAGAGTTCATAGAAAGGTACAAGAAGGAGGGTCTGACGTATGTAGGGGCAGATGAAAAAATGAGAGTGGCCGGTTTCATGAACGCCATTACGTTCAAATATCTCACGAGAGATTTTAACAAATCCCTGCCTAAGACCTTGGAAGAAGCTCTCGAAAGAGCCGAAGCCCACTTCAGAGGAGAAGAGGCCGTGGATATCAAAGAGCAAAGAAAAAGGGGATTAAGCTGGCAAGGCAACAGCCCAGCTAGAAAAAAGGGAAGCTTCCATCCCTATGACAGACGCCAAAAGAGTTCAGAACAGCGAAGGTCTGAAGGCCGGAACCCTTCCAGCAGGGAAAAAGGCATAAGCTTCACACCCCTTACCAAGACCCCTCAAGAAATCCTTGCAACGGAAGAAGTAAAGTAAAGCTTCCGACCTCCAAGGCCTCTCCCCAAAAGCAAAAGGAATGAGAACTCCACCCAATTTTGTGAATTTCATGAAGAGAAAGGCCACCATACTAATGATTGATTCCAACTAAAGAAGAGGATCGAAGAGGCCGTCAAGTCCGGGGAGCTTGCTCACTTAGTGAAGGGGGTAAGGGACAAGATGGCCGAAGGAAAGGACAAGGAAGTTAACATGGTGGATTTTGATGGAAAGTTTCATCACAAACGACAGAGGTTGGAAGCTTGGGAGCTTCAGTGTGTTTGTTTCCCTCCAACAGAAAAATACCCACTTTCAAACCCTCTTGTGGTTGAGGCCACTGTGGGAACATTACAAAGAAACAGAGCCTACATAGACATTAGTGCTGCCACCGAAATCATGTTTGAGAAGTTCTTCAACCGTTTAAGCAATGAGGAACGTTCAAGGCTTCAACCCTCAGGAACCTCCATAATAGGTATTGCCGACATACCCCTTAAGCCTTTGGGGCAACTGACCCTTAATGTTCGTTTCAGCGAAGGCCAGAAGGAGAGAGTCCAACCTTTCACCTTTGTGGTCATCAATATACCTTCAAATTGTGACGTGATTATAGGAAGACCGGGGGCAGTGTGTATTCTACATGGCTGTTTCTGTCGGTCATGGAACAGTCAAGTTTCCTACCGAGTGAGGGATTGCAACCCTTCAACCTACCCAAGAGGCCTACATGGTTGAAGGTGAAAGTTCCAACAGTGAAGAAGACAAGCAAAGGCTAATCATAAACCCCCAGTATCCTGAACAGAGGATAAGGGTTAACCCAAGCCTTTCACAAGAAACTCTCTCGTATCTTGAGAAGCTGTTGGTACACTACAGCGACGTCTTTGCTTGGTGCCGGTAAGATATGACGGGCATCCCACGAAGCATTGCTGAACACGAGTTGAAAATACCACCAGATGTCAAGCCTGTTGTCCAAAAGAAACGGAGTTTAGCACCCGAAAGGAGCTTGGCTGCATGCCATGAAGTTGAAAAGCTTTTATCAGCAGGAATTCTCCGAGAAGTCAAGTATCAATCCTGGGTTGCAAACCCAGTCATGGTTCGAAAGTCCGATAACTCTTGGAGAATGTGCATAGACTTCAAGGACTTGAACAAGGCTTGTCCTAAAGATTGTTACCCGTTACCAGAAATTGATCTCAAGGTTGACTCCCTCACTGGTTACCCTTTCAAGTGTTTTCTCGATGCTTACAAGGGTTACCATCAAATTCTCATGAAGGAAGAAGACGAAAAAAAAACCGCCGCCTGACACAAAAGAAAACTGCCACAAGTCATATCAACTGTCTTGTCAAAATCAAAAATAAAAAAGGCTCAATCGTTTTTAACCCTTCAAGCTTCGAAGCCTTGAAGCCTTTGAGCAATGCAAATACATGTGTAAAAGTCAGAAGTCTTTGAGCTCATTTCCCCAAAAACCTCTGACTTGGGGGGCTGATGACTGGGGTAGCCCAAGACCAAATAAAGTGACTTAAAAACATGAATGCTCGAAAGGTTAAAAAGTTCAAAGGTTGAAAATCCAGGAGCCAAGATAAAGCAGCACGTGAACAGTAAATGGTCACATCTCTGATTGCCTCACCAACTCCTCCAGCCGTGAAAGTAAGACAAGTCCCCAGAGTACAATCTATTATCCGCAGGTCAAAAGGCTTTAACCCACAAAAGGGTAAGTCCCCCACTGCAAGCATGTTCACTAGTTAACAACTTCCTCTTTGAGCGATGACTTTCCTTATAAATGTGACACTTCATTTAGTGCCAAGACATGCTCGGATCAGCTCTGATTCCAGGCGAATCTCTGGTCATTGTTCTTGAGTACTTGTTCTATGCGAGTCTCTCTCCATCACATTCAACACACACATTCTTATTGCTCCCACATCCGAGACTGAACACGTTTCAGTGGAGGATCCTGAGCAATCAACAAAATCAAACTAGTGAACCTCTCTCCACGTCTTGCAAACGTGGGGGGACCCCACGACCTACGTTAGGTAAAACTAAACCCTCCAACCCTTTTGCCTAACCAGCCTTGCTACTAACACTGGTCTACTATTTGTTGCAACAGCACTTGATATTGGATTGGTTTGATTAAAACTGTAATTGGATTTGGCTAAATGACAAAACTTAAATAACCAGTATATGTCATTCGTGTTGAACCGGACTTATATTTTTTGGAATTGAAAACATGGGCAGATCAAGGTTGGTTTGGAAAAAATAGTGGAAACCTTGTTTGATTTGAGAAAAAAATAGTGAGAATCAACCAAAAGAAACCCCTTACGATTTGGGGAAAAAAAATAATGAGAATCTTCCAAAAGGAACCCAGAAAAATTGTTAGATCTGCCATCAATTGAAAACCCAATTCGGTTTCGGTATTAATCATACTGAAAACATAATATGTAATTCAGTTTGGTTTTAAACGGTTTTGGTTTGATTTAACCAGTTTGAAACCGAATATTGAACACCTAGCCACCCCTACACCTCATTGCCTGAACTCATTTACTTAGATAAAAACCGAATATATTATATAATCTTAGAATATATAATGTAAACTATGCTAAAGTTGTTGGAAATATAAAATTATTAAAATTATAGACTTTTGAGAGGTGTAATTGAGTAATTGATATTTTAAAGGGATATTATATTTTATCAACCCCAACTATTGGTTATGGGCTGCTGCCATCTTCAAATAACATTTTGACGCCCATCACCTCTAACTTAACACTTAGTGTGTTCTGTAACCAAGTCGTTAACTGATCATTAACTTTTGATCTTATTTCTATATTTTTGGGGGTGTCATAGGGATCTTAGGAAGGTTTTAGGGATCTTAGGACACCCCAAAAGTATAGTAACGAGATCAAAAGTTAGTGATCAGTTAACGACTTTGTGACAGAACACAATAAGTGTAAAGTTGGGGGTGGCGAGCGTCAAAGTGATAGTTGGGGTTGGCAGCGGCTAATAACCAATAGTTTTTTTTTTTTTTTTGAACGGTTAACGGTGCAAAATCGGTGCAAAATCTAATAACCCCTATTTTAAAGGGGTTTTTGACGTGAGTTTTAGATTGAGTTTCGAATAATAGGCATCCAACAGTATTCGAAACTTTAGCATACAAAGTAGTGATATCTTCGAATACCCACCGAATACAAAGCAGTGATATCTTCGAATCTAAAAAACTTATTATTGGTTATTTCAGACATTTATTAAATGGTATTAATTCTATTTTTAATAAATATAATATTTAACTTAACATATCTATATCTATACTATATAATAAAAGAAACCACTTTTGAGACACTTGTCATCGTATTAGGGCATCTCTTATAGATAATTATTATTTAATTTAATCTTTTTTAATTAATTATAGATAATCCCCCTATTAAATATTATTTAGTTTAATCTCTTATGGATAATTATTATTTAGTTTAATCTTCTTCTCATTTATAATATTATTTAGAGAAAATTACGATTTTGGCCCCTATAGTTATATCACTTTTACCCTTTTAGCCCAAAAAAGAATTTTTCAACATCTGAGCCCCCAACATCTTCTTTTCTAACTCTTTTGGCCCCTAACACTAACCCCGTCCATTAAATGTTAGGGGCCAAAAGGGTTAAAAAAAAAACGTTAGGGGCCAAAAAGATTAGAAAAAAAAAGACGTTGGGGGCTTAAATGTTAAAAAATTCTTTTTTGGTCTAAAAGGGTAAAAGTGATATAACCACGAGGGCCAAAATCGTAATTTTATTATTTGATGTATAAAATTAGATTTATTCAATTCGTACAATACACGAGGTTTTTTAAAGATATATATTTTTTATCTATACATATAATAAAAGAAACTCTAATGAGGACACATGTCAGCTTCTTAGGCACTCTCTAATTGTATTTCCCACTTAAATCATAATTACTTTTTGTTATTCTATTTCTCAAATTATTTCACATATATCTCATTCCTCAAAATATGCCAAATATTTCTCATTATTTACCTCTCTTTTATAAACTCTATCCTTCACGTTTTTTTTTTCCGAATATAAAATATTAAATTTAAACCTTTATACCTTTTTTTTCAACAAACATCTTACGTTTCATGTTTTGAATATAAAATATTAAATTTGATTAATTTTAGAAGATTGCACTGGGCATAATCAATTTTAGATTTTTCATTTATTATTTGTTAGTTTAAAGTTTAATTTAAGAAATTGTATATATAGTTAGGTTCTTAATTTTTTTTGGGTAATTTTCTTAAATAATAGGTTATGGTGTTGTGTATTATATGGACGGATTTAGTAATAAGAAAAGTGTTTATTTACATTTTTTATAAACAACGAATAACCATGTTTAAATTGGTAAAGTAATTTAAAGATATAATCATCATTATAAATCTAATATAAAAACAGTTTCGTAAAATCTATTTTTGGTAAGGTTTAAATAAAAAATATAATTATAAGTTATAAATCGTAAAAGTTGATTTTGTACGAAGGTTTAGCAGACCTAATCTAACAAAAAAATATCGGTTAGTGTAACATATATATTTAGAGGCTGAAAATTAAGGTAAATATTTTAAAATAAGAAATATCGATAGTATTCCCTTATTCTATTTTATTTCGGATAACTAAGACTTGAAGTTTAGTTATCGGAAGAAGTTATGTCTCAAGTAAAGTCATCTGATACCAATCCTCGACTCATAACGAGTAATGTCGGCAGTATCGATCGAAGGATAGAGATGTTCCAAAAGCAGTCTTTAGGAAAGTTAGCCTTTTTATGCCAAGGCAGGGCAAGAACCGGTTGGCAATGAGTAATAGAATGAATTCCCCGCCGAGTCAGTTGACGAGAAAGTTTCTTAACTATTTATTATTGTTCTTTAGAATATTTACTTAAAGAATATTTTTTTTTCATTTTTCAATGTTTCTATTCTTTTTTTTCTTATTTAATAATTTAATATTTTATTGACTTAACCCCGTGTAACACACGGGGTTCTAACCTAGTAATTTATAAAAGAAAATTGATTAATGATTAAAAGTAAACTTGAAAATTTGTAAGCTTTAATCAATATAAAATAATTAGAATTTATGTTATTACTATATACCTTTTAGAAAGTTCTATTTAGAGATCGCATTATCCATGTGTAAGTGTTCAAAAAAATCTAAGCATTGTAGGCGCCTAAAAGAGGAAATGTTGTGGTGGTCTAAACTCAAAAGCACTACTATCTCTTTGACTAATTAATTACTTAAAAGAAACCTCTACTATGAACATGCTATTTCTAACATAAAAAAAAAAAAAACCCTTAATATAAATGTTCTCTTCTTTGCATTATGGACTTCAACAACAACAACCATACCCAGTAAATCCCACAAATAGCAGAACTATTGGTAGGGTCTGGGGGAGGTGGGATGTAGGCAAACATTTCCTCTATTCAAGAATAGAGAGGCTGCTTCCTGAGAGACCCCCGGCTCCAAAACAACCAACAGACAGGTAGACGAAAAACGGGTAAGTAAATCACGTGGCAGTAGGCAGATAAGTCATCAATAAGCAACATATATGCATATATACAAGAAAAATCATCATATGTTGGTCTACCTAAAATGTAAAAGAATCTAACCCCCCTCCCAAGGCACAGGTAGGACACGTCTATACCCTCACCTACTAGTCCTTAACCTTAATCCTACGTCTCCACGAACTCCTATCATGAACTTCGCATTATGGACTTCGTAGTGTAGAAATGTTCCTTCCCCATACCTCTTGCCTCCGCTAAGTAGCTAGCAATAACGTATGTGCATGAAGAAAACAAGCATCTGTCGAAGTTATTAACGCCTGAAGGAAGGCATGTAGGGTCAAGTTTATGTATTTAACATGTGATGTGAATGATAAAACTAACTTCACTCATGCATAAAGAAAGACAGTCTAAGTATGAATAATTTCATATGAAAGTGATTAAAAACAAATCATGGTTTTTCATAAACATCTTGCCTCATAGTTATTTTTTTCAAGTTAGTAACAATATATTAAGTCCTTAACAAGAAGTCCTTTAAACTGTATTTGATGTTGTACTGATTTAAAGTATATCTTTATGTTGATATTACGATCTTGTTATTATAACTATGTATTATTTATCCATTAAGGGACGAATCTGGGCTTTAATCACGGGTTCGAACCTGACGGGGGCGAGGGTTTACGGATTCCATGCGGTTCCCACGCATCAGGGGTACGGTCTCACAGTGGTCGAGGAGTCGACCCTGGACATAGCCCCGACCAGAGTAGGTTTACATGTGAGATTTTTCGCCGTTCAAAAAAATGTTAAAAATGAATTGTTTTAACCCAACAATAGAAGTTAGGACACTTTTGCACCTTCCATATTTAGCATAGTAAATTAATAATGATTAGATTTTTAATATAACTTTACTCAAAAAGTTATGGCATGATTTAATCTTCTCCTTTTTAGGATCCTCTAACCGCCACTGGCCTTCCATTACCTGCCAAATCCAACATTTGGCCAATCATCTTTCACCACGTCATCAGTAAGCATGAAGATTCATCCTTCTTGTTCCATAAAGCTAACCCACTTAGTTTAATAATTGATAGTATTAAATTAATATTTATAGCACATTCATAAGATGGGGTAATTTCGTAGATATTTATAGCACATTCATAAGATGAGGTAATTTCGTAGATTAGATAGTCATCCACAGTTGTGTACGCATTGGCGGATCATGCCCGTTGAACGTGTCAGGGCAGAAAGACACGGACACTAAAAAAAGCCCGGACAAGCCCAGGCCAAACATAGTATATATAAAAAATTTCGATTGAAATGCGGAAAATTAGCACTACGGCCGAAAAACTTGCCCGGGCCATGGCCCTGCCACAACCCTATTAAGATCCGCCCATGTGTGTACGTCTAGTGGTAGAGAGGATTGTGTTCTTTAATGAAGGCTCAAGTTCAATTTTATTTATGTTATTTTAGTGGATTAGACAATGATGAATAGAGCTTAGGCTTCTTGCAGAGGTGTCAGGTTCTATCCTGAATTCATCTAGGATTTCATCCCACCGTGTGTTACGTCAGAGAATCTTCAGCTCTTGTGGTGGCACAACATTTGTCAAGTGACAGTCGATGGTATGATACCCCGGGAAAACGCCCAAGTCAAACTCTGAAGTCAGCATGAACCCGGTTAAGAGAACATAGTTTGACCGGAGTAGGGCAACGGACTCTTTAATTCAGAGGGTGCGATAGCCTAACACAAAATAGTAGCCTTGATGGTCACTCTATACAGAAAACACATATTTTGATGAAAAAAAAAATCTAAATAAAGTCAATGACGTGGTCTTTTTGTATTGTTATTGTTGGTTCTAAATTTAATGAAACTAGAATTAACTTCCCCACGTTGTGGGGGCGTAAAAGTATGCTAAATAGCACTAATGTCACATCACCGCTAGCGACTACCAAAACTAAGTCGATCTAGAACCCGCGTGTTGTGACGAGCTTATCAAACGAAAAAATAAACATAAAAATATTGAACCACACATGCACGTTGCGCCGTGTTAACTTACAAAATTTTGAACGAAACAAAAAAAAACGTTGAACCACACACGCACGTTGTACCGTGTTAACTCGTAAAATTTAGAACGAAACGTAAAACGAAAATTTTGCGAAAGATGAAAAGTATAAGGGGACCAAAGTTGAATGTAAAAATATTGTGAGGTTAAATTGAAAATAATGAAAAATTTTGAGTTAAAAGTGAAAAAAAAAAACAATTTATGTCAGTTAAAATTGCAAAATCTAAAACGCTTTTGGGTTAAAAATTAAAAAATCAATATTTTTTTGAAAACCCCTCATATGCACAAAAATGTTACTAATTTATGGAATATAAATATAAATGTAAATTACATGGGTGTTTTTTAACAGCAATCTTTACAAGTAAATATAATCCAACTTTTCCTTGAAAAGTATTTAAAATCATAACAAGTTTATAGAGACACATATCATGCTACGAGTTGGCAATCGTTAGTGATATTAGTATCATCAAACCATTTTCATTCATTGTGATTTACTTAAAATTAAAGAGAAATCTAATCAAACATCAATACGAGTTGGAAGGCATGGAGTACACACTCATTCGAGAATAATATGATTTTCGACACAGAGGAACCTCGGGGTTCAAGGAGGAGCACCCCTAGCAGGGTCCAAGGAGCTAAGCCCCTGGCTAGGGTCTCGCTAACACAGTGACACCACAACGAACGAAAAATTGATTACCATAGCCAGTTAATCCATCAAAGAACCAGTATCATTAGAAACTAAATGATTCGTCTATTTCAGGTATACTTTTACAACAGAAAATACATACTCGTTACTGATTTTTCCGAAGTTTCCGATTGAGATTTCATGTGCCCATTAAAAAACTTAAAGACAAGTGTCATACCATGATAACACTACTTGATGTGTATTTTATTTTGTGTTACAAATATATGTCTTGAGAGCAATAGCTATAGCTAGTCAACCCTTATTCATGTGAATACAATGTATGTAAGTTTATTAACTCATTAGTAAACTTTGTATATATTTTACTAAATAAAATATAGGAACCATGATTGAAGATTCTAAGTTGCTAGTAGCAAAAGATTGAATATTCTACATATACCCTCCACTTAACATTTACAACGTGTCACACTCTTAATAATAATAATGTCACACTAATGGCTCCACTCCCCCACTCAAAAACCAGTATATAAACCTTCTTCATATCCATCTTCTTCAACATACCATCCTCCATCCTCCGCCTCCTACCACCTTCCACCGTCGTCTCCGCCACCGGAAAAAATTCCGCACTTCACAACACCTCCAATGGGTACCGAATACGAGTACCCGAAATCCAAATTCAACCAACAACCGCACAAAGTCGCCATCCCGCCACCACAACCGTTCATAAAATCATTGAAGAACACGGTCAAGGAAACATTGTTCCCCGATGACCCGCTTCGGCAGTTCAAAAACCAGCCTCCGTCACGTAAATTCGTGCTCGGGGTTCAATATCTCTTCCCCATTTTCGAATGGGCGTCGAGTTATAACTTGAGTTTCTTTAAATCTGATATAATCGCGGGTATTACCATTGCGAGTTTGGCCATTCCGCAAGGGATTAGCTATGCTAAACTAGCGAACCTCCCCCCGATTCTCGGGCTTTGTAAGTTCTTTACGCTTATGTCGTTGTAAATAAACAGACAAGCAAACAAACGTACCTAGTAAAATCTCACTCGTAACATAGCTATTAATAATATATCTATGGTTGGGATAGGGAGTGAGGACAAACCTTTCCCATGTCACTGGGTAAAGATGTTGCTTCCAGTGAAACCCCTAACTCTACAAAAATGTTTTGTTAGTGTGACAAAAGAGTAAATTGGATGCGGACAAAGTAAAAAACTTTAAAGTTTATTTTGTGTTTAATTTTTGCAGATTCGAGCTTCATTCCACCACTAGTGTATGCAATGATGGGAAGTTCAAAAGATCTAGCCGTGGGGACGGTAGCTGTGGCATCGCTGCTAATAGGTTCCATGTTAGGGAAGGTGGTGAACGCGAACGAAAACCCCAAGTTGTACCTTCACTTGGCTTTCACGGCGACGTTCTTCGCCGGAGTTTTGCAAGCTTCCCTTGGATTCTTGAGGTTAATTTGCACAACTTATAACAATTTAATAATTGTAGAGGTTAACTAGCACAACTTATAACACATTTAAAAATTGTTGAGGTTTACTTGCACAACTTAAAAAAACATTTAATAATCGTAAGTTATTAATAAAAAAAAATAAAAAAAAATACAATATAGTAGAGAGTCAGTCCACTCTGGGACATATTTTTCCCAGAGTGGACTAATCCCAAAAAAAACTTGTCATTAAGCTTACAAGAGGCTTAAAGAAAATATTATAATCCATGCAGGCTCGGGTTTATTGTCGATTTCTTGTCGCACGCGACCATCGTTGGGTTCATGGGTGGTGCTGCGACGGTGGTTTGCTTACAACAGTTGAAAGGAATACTTGGTCTCGAACACTTCACTCATGCCACAGATATTGTCTCCGTTTTGCGATCTGTGTTCTCTCAAACCCATCAGGTTCTTGAAAATTTTCTTGAAATAATATCATTATTTTTATTCCATTATTAATAAAAAATAGTAATTAAACATTAACATATTTTCTTAAATTTTTATTATTAATATATGAATTTTTATAATATATATTTGCAGTGGAAGTGGGAGAGTGCAGTTTTGGGTATTGTCTTCCTGTTCTATCTCTTGTTCGCTAGATATGTGGTAAGTATGTCTTTTATTTACAAAAAAAAAAAAATCTTTTAATCAATATTAAAAGGTTAAAAACATAAAAAAAAGAGATTAAAAAAAAAGCAAACACTTTATAAAAATAATAAAACTATCTGTTATTTCGTGCACACATCAATTCATTAAACACAACTTTAAAAATAATCATATGACATGATCCGAATATAATGTTACTATTGCTATTACTATTACTGATGCAAAAATTAATGTGAACAGAGCATAAAGCGTCCGAAGCTATTTTGGATATCTGCAATGGCTCCGTTGACATCAGTTATATTAGGAAGCATTCTTGTTTATCTTACTCATGCCGAAAAACATGGTGTTCAAGTGGTTAGTTTCATCGAACATGTTTGATACACGTCGTTATCGTTTTTGGATTTGATGATCTCCTACTTTCTGTATTATACCTGTATATCACATGAAATAAAAACTTATATTACACGATACACTACAAATCTATGATACATGGGAAAAAAACTTATATTACACGATACACTACAAATCTATGATACATGAGATACAAAAACAGATCTGATTACTTCCATTATTTACTATTTATTTATAATGAAATTACTAAGTATAACAATTTTCTTTATGTGAAATTCAGATTGGAGAGTTAAAGAAAGGTTTAAATCCTATTACAATAGAGGATTTGTCTTTTGGATCACAATATTTATCTTCAGCAATCAAAGTTGGCATTGTCACGGGTGTCATTGCACTAGCTGTAAGTACTTGTACTTCATGCTTTATCAGTTGTACCTTGAGTTTGTTTTTTTTCACTTGTATTTATTTCCAAATTTTCACAAAAACCCAAAGGGGATGCAATTCCCAAGACTATTGTTTGATCCAAGTCCTGAAAACCAAAATTCCGTACAAATCACATAATATAATACAAAAGGTACAAGTCATCAATGAATGTTTTTCCAGATTTATTGGGTTTCTCCGGATTTGGTGTATAGGCATTATTGCCTTGTGCAGATGGTTATGATCGGGTGGTTCCACTGGTCCAGTGGCCCGTCAGTGATCTAAATTTAGCATTAAAAAAAATCAATGCATGGTTGTAACAAGGGTAATAATGTAATTTCAACAGGAAGGAATTGCGGTTGGAAGAAGCTTTGCTATGTTCAAGAACTACAACATTGATGGTAACAAAGAGATGATTGCCATTGGCATGATGAACATTGCTGGTTCATGCACTTCTTGCTACCTTACTACCGGTGTGTAAAATTACCATTATACCCTTTTCTATAAATAATCTGTATTGGCCTCTAATATGCGTTTTCTAAATTTAACTTTTATTTTTAGGGCCATTCTCGCGTTCGGCTGTGAACTTTAATGCCGGATGTAAAACCGCGGTATCAAACATTGTAATGGCCATTGCGGTGATGTTCACATTGCTGTTCCTAACACCATTGTTTCATTACACGCCCCTTGTTGTACTGTCTTCCGTTATCATCTCGGCTATGCTTGGTCTTATTAACTACGAAGAAGCGATTCACCTATGGAGTCTAGACAAATTTGACTGTGTTGTATGCATGAGTGCATACTTTGGTGTTGTTTTTGCGAGTGTTGAGATTGGATTAGTTATTGCGGTATAGTTTTTCATATTATATTAATTTCTTCATACGTTTTTTTTTTATTTTCCATGTTCTAATTTAGTTTAAACGGGAAAAATGTAGGTTGCATTGTCGCTACTTAGGGTACTCCTGTTTGTCTCGAGGCCAAGAACATCCACACTAGGTAACATACCCGATTCCACGATTTATAGAAGCATGGATCAATACCAAAATGTGAAAACCGTTCCCGGAATCTTGATACTTCAAATTGATGCACCTATTTACTTTGCTAACTCGAGCTACTTGAGGGAAAGGTATATTTATACAATTCATCGACTCACAACTACAAGAATACGTTTTTGTTTACGATTTTTATATTTAAATTTCGTTATTTATCAGGATTTCGAGATGGGTCGATGAAGAGGAAGATAGGTTGAAGTCTTCAGGAGAAAATAGTTTGCAATATGTCATTCTTGCCTTGAGTGGTAAGTAATCAACTTTTAGTCACAAATTATGTACATATTTTTTGAAAAATAGCCTTAAAAGGTTGAAAATAACTATTATGGACGATTTGATGGTTCTAGCGGTCGGAAACATTGACACAAGCGGGATTACAATGCTTGGAGAGGTTAAAAAGGTTATGGAAAGAAGAGGGCTAAAGGTATTTGTTACCTTTTTATTTCTATTGTTCGAATCTTAGTGACACATAGCTGACTATGACTTTGTTTTTTTATTTGTAGTTGGTTTTGGCAAATCCGGGAGGAGAGGTGATAAAGAAGATGAACAAAGCGAAGTTAATAGATGTGATCGGGCAAGAATGGATATATCTAACGGTGGGAGAGGCCGTGGGAGCTTGCAACTTCATGCTTCGCACCTACAAGAATGTCGAAAAGTCGACTTCAATTGAACTAGCATCAAAGAAAGAGACTCGGAATGACAACAATGTTTAAGTTAATGTGGTTAAATAATCATTTGACAATATTTTTCGTCAAAGCTAAGTATTAATAATTTGTATATTGATTACCTTGTTTGCCGACTTCTTCATTATGTAACATGTTTTCTTTTCGGCCACAATACAAGTATGTAAAGGAAAATGTTATAATTACGGAGCTATGAAATGAAACTAAGAATTTGTTTTGGAGCTTGAAAAGAAAAAGGTGAATTGAATTTGCCATTCGTTATTTTGCAAATTTTGAAAGAATTTGAATTTATGGTGTTTTTTGGTTAGTTAATAGTGTTGTAATTATGTGTAGTATGTTAAAAGTGTTATCTATACTATATAATAAAAGAAACCTGTTTTGGGACACGTGTCGCATTCCTACGCATCCTCAGAGTTGTTTTCCCACTAATTTATTTATCTCTAATTAATAAATATGTAATTTTTTTCCACAAAATGAGCCATAATTATAGGTAAGTTTTATTTTATGTTTTACGGATTTTTTAGTTTAAATATTATTTATATGTTTTGTAATTAATAAGTGATAAATTATAATTATAGATAAGTTTTTTTTTTTTTTTTTTATGCATTCTTTACATATAATTATAGACAAGTTTTTATTTTATTTTATGCATTCTTTACATATAAATTTGGCTTTAAGAAAGATGATGATATAAAATCATGACATTGAATTTGTAATCTTCTGAAACTGAGAGGATGCGTTGCATAGGTGAGATATCTTATGCAATGAATTTAACATAATTTAAAAATGTGTCTACAGATATATTACACAAAAATTAAAGGATGGCTACGATTTTGTATAATACCTATTCCCGTGTAACACAAAAATATTTTGTTTTGTTTATATATATTTCACACAAATTCCATATATTATTTCAGGACACAGCCTCAAATATTAAAAAGAAATAAATAAACTAAAGAGAAAAATGCCCGGATAGTCCCTGTGGTTTCGTCTTTTTTCACCTATAGTCCCCAACTTTCTAAAACTACCTGAATAGTCCCCAAGTTTTCATTTTTTGTTCCCGGATAGTCCCTGGGTCTAACTTCAGTTACTTTTCTCTGTTAAAATGATGTGAAATGACAAAAATACCATTTCCTTAAAAGGCCAAACCATAAGGACTATCCGGGCATCTTCTTCATACTAATATATATCTATATGTCACAGATTATCCCTTTCTCTCCCTGCTCTCTCTCTGGTACCACCACCACCATCACCTCCACCGCCGCCACCACCACTGACCACCACAACCATCGTCACAACCACTCCTGCCACAACCACCACTTCCACCACAACCATCATCGTCGCCATCATCACCACCCCCGCCACAACCAGTCTTGTCTTCTTCGTTATTGATAAGTCCAAAACCCTAATTTTAAAAATACAGCCGCCACCACAATCTTAAGAACGATGACGATGAAGACAAGAGGTGGTTTGATATTTAATGACGGAGGTGAACGGAGATCGGAGAACGGTGAAGATGACTGGAGATCGATGTGGTTGTTCGGTGGTGGTGATGGAACGGTGACGGTGAACGGAGGTGATGACCAGAGATTTGATGATGATGTTTGCCGTGAAGACGATGCTTCAGAGATTCTTTGATAACCGCATCGTCACCGGTGGATCTTGATTGATCAGATTTTGGTTTCCATTTTCTAAGACCGTGTGTGTGGGTGTTTCGCAATTCAGGTCCAGAGTGAATCAGGCAATCAGTAGTGCAAGGTAAATGAAGGTTTTGTTGGCTCGATTTCGGTGTTTATTCGGTTGGGTATCTCTGTTTTTTTTATGGGTGTTTGCAGGTTGCAGAGACAAAGAAACAAACAGGAAGGGGAGAAGGAGTGGGGGTGGGGTGGTGATGATGGCGATGTAGTTTTGAGGTCGGTTCGGGACCGAGCCCAACTTTTATCGCAGTTGGCCTTTAGACGGGCGGGTTTTCTCTGAAACTGTGGCGGTGATGGTGGAGGGTGGAGGAGGGTGATGGTGGGTGGAGGTTGAAGATGAAGTGTGGTGGTGGGGTTTTATAAATAAATATGAAAAAGATGCCCGGATAGTCCCTATGGTTTGGCCTTTTAAGGAAAGGGTATTTTTGTCATTTCACATCATTTTAACAGAGAAAAGTAACTGAAGTTAGACCCAGGGACTATCCGGGAACAAAAAATGAAAACTTGGGGACTATTCAAGTAGTTTTAGAAAGTTAGGGACTATAGGTGAAAAAAGGCGAAACCACAGGGACTATCCGGGCATTTTTCTCTAAACTAAATGATGTGTTGACATGTGGCATTAACTTATTAGAAGTTATATTAGATATTTCCTAACTGAATTTATTTGATTAATTTATAAATTTCATAATAATTTTATGAAAATTCTTAAGGTGACGGTTTTCTTTTATATTCCAGAGGTAATTTATTTTATTTACAATGTTTTTGTTGTTGTTATTATCATTATTATTATTATTATTATTTTGCGTTATATGTTATAATTTAGTTAGCCGAAGATTTATTTTCCCTCTTATTTCACTCTCTTTCAGATTTTATTATTCAATTTTATAACTTTTATTAAAAAAAAATCAACAATATGTTGTCACAAAATTTATTTTATAATATTTTAATCTTTATTATTAACTATATTTATTTTATTCAACCCGTGTAATACACGGGATTGTAACCTAGTTTTTAAATATATCAAACCTATAAATTTATTATTTTGCTACTCAATGATTATAACAGATAAGCGGTAGATTTTTAATTTTATATATCTTATTATTTATAATATTAAGAAATACTATTACCTTTATCGTTGTTGTCATTATTATTGTACTATTATTATCATCTTTGAGTCTAAGGGGTGTTTGGGATTCCTTTTAAAAGTGACTTCTGAAGCCCAGAAGACTTTTGAGATGAAAAGGAATCCCAAACATCATTTGAGAAGTGCTTTTGATGTCAAAATGAATGCCAAACACCATAAAAAAAGGACTTCTGGTGCTGATTATGCCTTCAAAAAAGGAGTTTTTGAGAAGTGAAGATTTCTTACTTATTGATGTTGAGAAGGACTTCTTGAGAAGGAGAAGTTGAAAAGGAATCCCAAACACCCCCTAAATCCCTTTTTTTTTAACCTTTGAGTCTAATCAAATAGACCAAAACAAACTAGAGTTCAAATCATAGGGGGTTGTTTCAAACCAATGTTTTTACTTTTTAGAATCGGGCCAGACGTTGAATCGGTCTTTTTACCGGTTCAATGGTTCGATGGGTCCGATCGGTCGGATCGGACGTAAGAACCGGAAGGTATCGTAAATATTATAAAAATTAATAGGGTTAAATCTAAAAAAATATATAAAAAACCGGTCTAACCCTTCCAAAAATCGGTCTGACCGGCCGGTTTCCCGGTCCAACCGCCGGGTCGCCGGTTCAACTCCGGTTCAATGCATTTTCGGCCTGATACCATGACCCAGACCTGCTCAACCTCCACTTCCCGGTCTGACCGGCCGGTCCGGGTCTGAAAACAGTGTTTCAAACCCCTTTTATCTTCCTTAAATCTCATTGTTATAATGAGGGAGCTATGAAATGAAACTAAGAACTTGTTTTGTAGCTTGAAAAGACAAAAGTAAATTGAATTTGTATTCTTTATTTTGGCAAATTTTGAAAGAATTTCAATTTATGGAATTTTTAAGGTTAGTTGATAGTGTTGTAATTGTGTGTAGTATATTAAAAATATCTATATATATACTATATAATAAAAGAAACCATTTATAGGACACATGCCATTCATTGAAGCCATCTATTTTTTAGCCTATTAAAATTAAATAATTATTTATGATATATACAATGAGATATCCATTTAATATATATTGTGCTAGAAAAAACAACCGTGAGATGATATTAAAAGTAAAACATATAATATTTATTTGTTATATTTTGCTTCAGAAAGAAAAGTTTTATCTATAATTAAAATAATTAGTATTGTTCAAAATATTAATTAACTAGGTTAGAACCCCGTGTATTACACGGGTTGCATAAATGTAATTTTATATAATAATAAATAATAATAAAAAATTATATATTTCTGAAAAAAAACTCATATATTGCACGTGTTGAATAAAATATAATGTCATATCGTAAAATCGAGAATTGTTATATCTAAAAATGGTGTTCTTTCTACATGTTCATGCAATGTGCGATAAATGATAGATTTAAACTAATTATAACAGTACGTCTAACATTACATAGTTGAAACTAAGTTGTCTGGAATTGACATTTAAAAGAATTGCGCGATTATAATGGTGAGTCCGGACCATTACAGTGATGCGTCTAAAAACTCTTGCAATTTGATAAAAGCATATGCCCAACCTATAATAATTATTTAATTATAGCAAATGAAAAAAAATTATTATTAAGTACATAATAAAAACAAACGTTTATCCTTATCTAAATTTTTATTTAAAATTCTTTATAGAAAAACAAATATTTATTCTTATATAATATTTTGTTTAAAATTATTATTATTTAATATGAGAGATAAATAAGAAAATAAGATGAGAAAACACAAGAGAGTTATACGTGTTCAAAAAAGATTTTATTAGTTACAAACATTTCACTGAATTATAATGTAGCCTTTAAACTTCATTATACTTATATAAAAACGATAAAGTTTGACCTTTGTATCTTCTTTTCAATAATCATCTCCGTAATCACCGTATCTATGGTGTGCCGAGTATATCCATTAGTTTTTTTTTAAATATAATTTTTTTGTTAGTTGTTATATAAAATAGTATTTATTCAACACATTTAATACACGAGGGTTTTTAAAGATATAACTTTTTTATTATTTGGTAAACAATATTATATTTATTCAACCCGTGTAATATACATGGTTTAAAAAACATAACTTTTTTGTTTGGTATATAAAATTAAATTTATTCAACCCGTATAATATATATGGTTCTTATAGATATAACTTTTATGATTTAATATATACAGTTACATTTATTCAAACCATGCAATAAAGGAGGTTTCTAAAAATATATTATTTTATTATTTAGTATATAAAATTCATTTATGTAACCCGTGTAATACACGGGGTTATAACCTAGTTATTATTATTAATATACCAAAACCTATAAGGTTTATTATTTTTATACTCAATGACTATAACAGAGGATAAACGGCCTTCTTTTAAATTTATGTTTTTATTTATGTAATTTTAAGAAGATACTCTTATCGTTGTTATCATCATCATCATTCTATTATTGTTACTTTGAGTCTTATCAAATAGACCAAAACAAAGTATAGTTCAAATCATACGGGGTTTGTTTCAAATCCCTTTCATCTTCCTTATCATCATTCTATTAGACTAAAGGGTATGGTTTGGCCCATCCCCACGGGGATGAGCCTCCACGTAGGCGGCTCGTGGGGGATGGGCCAAATTGATAATTGAAGGGGATGGAGGATGGGGCTACCCCACCTCATTATTTTATAATTTTATAAGTTTTACTTTTATTAACTTAATAAAAACTTTATAAAAATTAACAAATACAACATAAAACAACATAAATAAATTCATTTCATAACATAAAAAAAAATTACATTTCCTAAAAAAAAAAATACATTTCCGAAAAATAAAAAAAAAATTACATTTCCTAAAAAAAAAATAAACTACTCGTCTTCGTCACCGTCCGCTACGTTAACGTTGTTCCAAATATGTTCTACCAAATCCTGTTGAAGGTTTATATGCGTGAAGTCGTTGGTTAGCGCGAACGAGTTTAAATCCTGTTGCGTCGGATCTACCGGGACAGTATTCCCGTAAGATGCATTCTCATCATACTCACAAATCGCCCGACCTTCGTCTTCAATAATCATGTTATGGAGCAAAATGCAAGCGTACATAATCAGGCGCAACCGCTTCGGTGTGAACGCACGTGCCGGTTGTTCAAGGACGACCCATTTTTTTTTTAAAACACCAAAACAACGTTCGATGTCTTTTCTTGCACCTTCTTGACGCTTGGCGAATTTTTTCCTTTTTTCGTCTTCAGGATATGAAATAGTCTTGACAATTGTAGACCAAGACGGATATATTCCGTCAGCAAGATAATACCCGCGTCTATACTCAACCCCTGAAACTGTAAAACGGGTGTCCGGACCGATTCCATTAATGACATCGCTAAAGATCGTCGATTGGTACAGCACGTTGAGGTCGTCGAGTGAACCAGGGAGCCCAAAGAAAGAATGCCAGATCCACAAATCTTGTGACGCCACGGCCTCAAGTATTAAGCTTGGATAGCCGTGATCACCTCGCGTGTATTGGCCTCGCCACCCAGTCGGACAGTTATGCCACGCCCAATGCATACAATCAATGCTACCAAGCATTCCCGGAAACCCGTGCCTTGCTTCATGAGCTTGGTACAACTGTTGAACATCATACGCGTTTGGTTTCCGCAAATATTTTTTGCTATACAGTTTCACCACATTATGGCAAAACCGATACAAACATTCCTGCGCGGTTCTTGCCGACATCTGTAAGTACTCGTCCAACGCGTCGGCCACTGTCCCATACGCCAGTTGGCGAATGGCCGCAGTAAACTTTTGTAACGTGGTGAACCCGTCATAATTCCGAGCATCGAGTCGTTGAGTGAAAAACGGGTCTAGCCCCGCCAAATCATCAGCAATCCGTGTGAATAAACGGCGACTCATTCGGAACCTTCGTTTGAAAGTGTCGGCGTTGTAAAGGGGTGCTTCCGAAAAATAATCGTTAACCAATTTCTCGTGCGCTCCTTCGCGGTCTCTGTTAACCTGTATTCGTCTGGTAATAACGTGTTCAGACGAGTCCTCTTCCTCTTCCTCTTCCAAAAGAATCTGCGCCGCCTGTACCATAGCGCTTGCGAAAAACATCTCCTCTTCATCCGAAGAAGAGCCGGACCACCAAGGATTAGATGCCATTGTGGATGAAGAGATATTTTTTTATAAAAGATTGGTATAAAAATGGGAGTGTTTTTTTATAAAAATGGATGAGAATGGGAGAAGAATGGGTGAAATATTGAAGAAATGGTATAAAGAATGGGTATATATTTAAATTGAAAAAGGTTTTTTTTTTTTTTTTTTTTTTTTTTTTTTTTTTTTTTTTTATAAAACTAGCCGTTATAACGGCTATATGCTTCAAAGTGGCCCGGCGAGCCCGGCTTGGGTTTGCTGGTGAGGACGGGTGGGATGGAGGGGGGCGGTGTGGGGGACCGGCGCCGGTCCTAGCCGGGCCTCAGCCGGCCCCCACTCCTTCTAGTCTTATTGTTATCATCATAATCTTTGAGTCTTATCAAATAGACCAAAACAATGTAAAGTTCAAATCATAGGGGATTGTTTCAAATCCCTTTTGTCTTCCTTAAATCTCCTTGGTTTTTTATAGTGTCCCGTGTAAGGCAATTATTTGATGTAGGGTGATGGTTGTAAAAGTCCTGATTAATCTTGATTAATTCTCGATTAATCGCTAGTCTTGTCGCAACCCCCGTCCCCTATCTGTCCCGGGAACGGGCGGCCACGAGACCAGATTTAGGTAGCGTTTGGTACGAAGGAATAGAAGACGGAATGGAATGGATCATTCTATTGGAATGAAAAGAAACATGTTTGGTTGTCAAGTGGTAATGGAATGGAGCATTCCACAAGAAATGTAAACCTTCCAAATATAATAATTTTCATTCCTTGGTAAGGTGGTGTTTTTTTTTTTCATTCCTTCAAGGAATGGAAAGATATATTATTATTGTTATTGTTATTGTTATTATTATTGTTATTATTATATTTTTTTTACCATTATTATTATTATTCTTATTGGTTTTAATAACTCACTCACGGGCGACACCACTACTGCCGCAGTGACTACCGTAGCCGCCGTCACCCACTTCCGCCGCCACCACCCACCTCCACCTCAGCTGTCTCCCGCCACCACCCACCTCCACCTTAGTCGTCACTCACCTCCGCCGCTACCAACCATAACATACCATCCACACCTCCGCCCCCGCCATCACTCGCCACCATCCACCACCCCCGACACCACCGCGCCACAGCTGCCACCCATCCCCGCCTCCGCCGTCAACCGCCACCCACCTCCACCACTAACCACTACCGTTCGCGTCACCCACCACCGACCCCGTCACCCACAACCATTGTCGTCGCCACCACCTACATCTGCCCCCGCCACTGTAACACCTCGAAAATTCACGTCCTGTAATGTATTGACACGTGTCATAAGTTTGAACGTGTGAAAGAATGTTCTGAAAGGACTAAAGTTGACAAACATGGAAAGTATGTGAAAATACGTGTTCAAAATGTCAACAGTGAATAAATATACCTTACAATATCCCTACATAGTATTTATACCCTTAGACGAATAAATCATGGATCATACGAAACTAATTGTGAAGGAAAGTGAGAGATTACAAACTACAGGGGTTAAATGTGTCAACATGTTTAAAGTATACCTCTGAGTGACCTTTTAGCAAACCCGAAGCTTTGTAACTGATAATTATGCTCACTAGAATGCGCGATATAAATTTCATAAAGTTTCGTTATCGTATGAGAAAGTTATGATCAAATTCGTGTGCGAGGAGTTATAGTGTTAACGTTGAAAGTTAAGACTTTTCGGGTTAACCGGAAGTGTTCAGGGACTTGGCAAAGTGGGTATAAGTCCTAAAGCCCTTGTGGGTAATTATAAGGGGGTCAAAATGCAAGAAATAACCTTAGTTGCCCCTTCGTGAAGCCAAAGGTCAGGTTGCAAAACAAATAAAATGGAAAAATCTAATTTTATGTCCCAGGCGGCCCGCGTTAAGATGTGTTAATCGCGAGGCGGGCCGCGTCCGACCCCCAGTACCGTAAATTGTTGGTTGTTGTCTGCCATAGCCTTTGTGCCGACCTTTACCCGTTTTTCCACATCTCTTGACCCCTAAAACACCTCCTAAGCACTAGGCAACAAGTGTTGATCAGTTGTGGAGTGTGCTAGACCTTGTTGTCAACATGTTATGGTGGATTAAACCACTATATAAGGCCTTAGTTGCAACAATTGTTCTTCACATCATTCAAGTGCAATTTGATCATTCCTGGAGCTCTCAAGCAGGTCCAACTGATCATAAGTCGTGCATAGGACTCTTGTAAGTCTGCTAGTCCTTCTTTAATTGAGTTTAGCATGGTTAATTAGCTAAAAGTCAAACCGTCGTAATTACGGTTTGACTTCGAGATTAGTCAACAATGGCTAGTCATATCTCGAATTAAAATTAGTTATAAATTGGTATTTATGTGGGTAATAAAACCTCAAAAGGGTTCCCCCTGATTCCCCTCCTAACTAGGTCATTTGTCGAGTCAAAGATGATTAGAAAAAGTCAACAGAATTGTAATCTTTCGTTTAATGCATAATTAACGATGTAAAAGGTGTGTAACCTATTTTATCATTCATATAACTTGATAATAAGCATAAGAACTTGTCTAAGCTTGTTTGATTCGACAACTTTCTGTTTTGAACCGATTCGGAACCGAAAGTCGCAAAGCTTTGACTTTTGCTTTGACTTCAGTTCTGACCCGCTTTAGTATGATTTGGAGATGCCTTAGAGCTTCCTTAGGACCAGGCTACATGTTAGCATAACCCTCTATGGTTGGTTCATTGATTGACCCATTCGTTTACGCGTTTCCGGTAATTGCTCATATGTTGACCGTTATGCCCTTATTACCTTAAAACGTGATTTATGAAAATGTAAAAGTGTAGAAACCTTAGTTACTGATATATAAACTTTTATGCAAAGTTTGACATCAGTTTGAGGTGTAGATTGAGAGTTATGCTCATTAGCGTAAATTGAAGGCTTTATGTTAATTAAACGGCGTAATTAGCGTATAGCCTAGTTAAGCCTACTTTTTGATATCAAACCTATTACCCACTGATCTAATATATTATTTTGGGATTTTTAAAGATTTTTAATTAATTTTAGGCTGAGCATAACCTATAGTCGTAGGCTTAATCCGGTAATTGTCGGTTTTGCCCTTACGGGCCATAAAATGAGTTTTACATATCTAAACGACTCCAAACCTTTTGCTACTGATAAAAAATGATAAACAAATTATTTTAAGCCTTCTGGAAATATAAAAATATCAGATTTAAGTATCGAACCCGGAAATGACCTTTAATCGCCTTTTTTTAAGCGTTTTTAACGCATACTATGTACTTAAACTATTTTAAACATACAAGGGCTGATACCTACTGATATTTGAGACAAATTATAATATTTTAACAGTAAGCAAAGGTTGATAAACTCAGACTTCAGTTTTGAGCTTTACGGCTTATGTGAAATTACCAAAATGCCCCTTCGGTGCATAGTTTGGTTACAATTGATAAATTTCACATATATACTTTATCCTACTGTTATAACTTATCAAAATAAGTATTTTCGCTGATTATACCAGACCTGTAACTCAGGTAAATACTTAAACTCTTTTATAACCTTTTAAATGACCAAGCTACCCCTACGAGGCCTAGTTTGTGTTTAAATACGTTTTGGGCATAATGAAAGACATCTTACTGATGTCACAACATATTTGAGGCATAATTAACTTAGGAAACCTGTATATGACTCTCATGATTACCCGTCATGCGTTATTCGCGTTCGGTTCGGTTTATGTAACTAGTTTGCATAAATTAGCCGAAACAGGTCAAACGTTATCATTTTTATCTCAAAATCCAGAATGTGTTTAGTTTACCCATATTATACAAGTATCCAAACTTGTCGGGTCTAAATCACATCCTATTCCGGTCTTCGCTTAATCATGCGTTTTGAACCGTAAACCTTTCCTTAAAACTAACCGGTCTAAGTTACGACTTAAATAAGACCCGTTAGGAATTTAATAGGTTAATAAAACCTTCATTCCAGATTGAGAGCCCCAGTAGAAGTACTTGTGCTTGCTGATAAGAATATACGGCTGAGTATAAATTGCATTGCTAGCTCAGGTAAATAGTTTTAACTTATTTTCCCTTATACGGGCTTGGGATACGGTATTATAAAAATACCGCTTGGTCGGGTGTAGAAACCTTTTAATCGGAGATGATTAAATTGCATAATCCCGTTTTAATCTGTATTGATTGATAACAAATAACATCGGGGGTTAATGACCGTGTCCTGGATATCCTTGGCTCATTTTAAAAAGTGAATGGCCACGATGTAAGCACAAGGTGTAGGCAAAACACCTCCTGTTGCATATGTAAAACGTATACTCACTCGTAAGGGTATCTTCTTGTGAGATTATATTTGTGGTGTGTCGATTAATCTTGTCCGGCTTGTATTGTATAATCACCGGCCCTAAATGTTGGACAACCATGTAAATCGGATACAAGATCTTTATTAATAAAATTGTCCCAAGTATAAAAGATTAATTTTGCCTCGTGCATTTTTAATCAAATTATAAAAGGTATTTTGTGCCACGTGCATTCAAATCAATTTTCTTAAACTCTTTTCAAAATGAGTCAGTTAATTGTATTTACCAGTGTAAACTGACGTATTTTCCAAAAGGTTAAGTGACATGTACTATGCGTAATTGGCTGGGAGCTCAGGGCGTCATTAGGGAATCTTGCAAGTTCTAGATGCCTAAAGTCTGTTGAACAGTTTTATTTTATTGATCCGCCTGTGGATCCTTTACCTTCCGTTGTAATACTTTGACATTACTTATATTCGGAATGTAATATATTTATCTTTTGCTTCCGCTGTGCATTATTATATTGTGTTGTTTGACTATGATGTTGCCAACCACGTCACGATACTCCCCACCGGGCCCACCGGTGACACGTGGAAATCCGGGGTGTGACAGGTTGGTATCAGAGCCAACATTGAGTGAATTAAACACTAGCCTTATGTGTTTAATCTCAATGACACAGTAGCACATTCCTTGACCTTCTGAGTCTAGACTTAACATAGGAATACTTTCAATCCTAATCTGGAAATTTTACTTCCAAATTTTTTTATATATATTGGATAAGTCGCCAAGCGAAGAAGCTGTATTAGAAATTCTCCACAACCCGGAGCCCTGAAATGCTGAGCTTCGTAGCGCGGCTAGAATGAAACGAGCATCCAAGGAGAGAGCATTCAGAAATAACTTGAAGAAGAAACTCCTTTTGCTGAAGATCGTTTCCTTAATAGTCCTTATAAGGACATATTTATCTTTCAGTCCCTTCAAGGACACATTATCCCTTCAAAGACCCGCTTAGGGCAACTCTGTACTTTTATTTTCATATAATGGATTGATTAAACTAAGTTTTCATTCTAAACATGAAATATGAAATAAATGGAAAATAACATCCCTTAGAAGGGAATTGCCTACGGGCTATAATTAACGTCCTATGAGACTAAAGACAGTGGTAGCCTACAACTCCCTGTCAAGGAAAAGGTAATGAACTTTGATTCAAACCTTAATGCCTCGATCCCAAACGATCATGGCTTATAAATTAAACTTGTCCACGTGACTAAGCCTTTTGTGTTATTACTAAGTTATAAATTTGCCTCGATCCCAAACGATCATGGCTTATAAATTAAACTTGTCTACGCGACTAGGCCAATTGTGCTATTATCAACTTATAAATTAGGATTTATGATAAAAATCCTGAATAAAAATAAATATCCTTCCTTCCCTGCCAGTAGGCATATTAAAAAGAATCTTAAAGGTGAAACCTAGCCTAAGCGGCCAAGATGGTGAAACCTACCCAAGGGATTCAGATCCTTGTTAACACCTAAGAACGTGTTAGCACTCCTGACAAATGTGATTCGATAAAATCACAACAGTCATCCTTATATTGGATTCTTCCAATTTTCTTATCTAGACTAGTGATTTAGAAATCATGGCTTGTGTCATCCTATAAGATGATCACATTATAAACATCCGATAGTGATGAAGTGCCTACGGGCTAAACTTGTTGTCCGATAAGACAACGACAGTGGTGGTCTTTGACCTCCTGTCTAAAAATGTTGGACCAGGTCCAAGCATAATAGTCGGTAGGATCCATACGATCTCGACTAATAGCATCTGAGAAGATGATCATATTATAACCATCCCTCAGAAGGGAAATGCCCACGGGCTATATCTATTGTCCTAAAAGACAAAAGACAGTTGAAGTCTACAACTCCCTGTCAAGAGAAGGTAATGAACGTAATTCAAACCTTAATGCCTCGATTCTCTTAAATCATGGCTTATAAAATTTAGAACTGTCCTTGTGACTAGGCCTTTTGCGCCACTTTAATATCCTTAATGTTTTATAACTAGGATAAATTATAATGGAAAATACTAATTAAATATAACTAACAAGTTAACCAATATGGTTTATATTACCATGGTTGATAAATCATCAAAGATAATGATTCCATAATAATCTCTGAATAAATCATTGTTAATATTTATGTAGCAATCAAGCTACATGGCTGGATTAGATGAAGTTAACAGTCACTTGAAGGAGAGCAATGATACTACCAGAATTAATGTAACTGGAGCAGAACTGCAGGCAATAATAGATTATGCTGTTACTCGAGCTCTTGATCGACAGTATGATGAATCAAATGATACCCACTCCAAGACTCTATCTATGGCTCGTAGTAAGCCCCCTCCTAAAACACATGAGTCAAGGGAGGATGATGTTCATGACTTGTCAAATCAAAGGAGTATTCCGTCTAGACAGGTTGTGTTCCATCAAGAGGCACCAGTTAAGACCTGTTCATATAAATATTTTGCCTCCTGCAAGCCTAGAGACTTTACAGGAGAAAAAGGAGCCATCGATTGCATGACATGGCTCGAGGAGATTGTAACAACCCTCATTAAAAGTCCTATTTATATTATTATTTTATTCAACAGGAAACCCTAATTAAGAGACCCAAGTGATTCTGCGCAAAACCTACAAATTTCAGAACAATCAGAATCAGGACCAGGGCCCCTAAAACTCAGGGGGGGGGGGCATTCCCTACTCAACGATTATCTTTATAAGTTATTATAAAAATCGAATTTAATCGAATCGTCGACTCACCTGCACTTCAAACACACGTGGCAAGAGAATGAGAAAAGTGTCTCCCTTACGGACCGTAAGGGTTTATGCTTACGGTCCGTAAGCCTGGCAAAATTGGTGTATAAATAGCAGGCTTTGGGACTGGCTTCTGTGCGTTCGTTCGACGATAAAATTCAACTCAGGCGCGGAGATATCGTCCAAATACTCACAATTAACACACACAAATCACTAATTGATGCTGCAATCAGGGTATTAACTCGATCGCTGCTACGATTCAATGTTCGATCGATTAAACTATCCAACGATTGTTTAAGTGCCGCTCAAATTGAGTTTATACTTTGTTATTCATCGTGATTTCGACTTGAATGTTTGAGTGCTGTTCGAAATCGGACTATACTCTGTCATTCGTTGTGAATCCGCTGAATTGTTAAGTATTGCACTTTGTCATTCGTTGTGAGGGTTTTATCTCGTGAGTTATCGTAAATGCTGTATTAGTTACTTACCTAGTTTGTATGCACTAGGTTACCAGGCTAAGAAATAGGCTAAGCTCTGCTCAAATTAAATCTGCAATATATCAAGGATTATCTGTAAACTAAGCTTTGCCCGTAGAAATCTGCAATGTGAGTTCATTTCTCTTTTCTCACAGTTTGTGAGTCCACTCTATTTTCTCACAGTTTTATCACATTTTTGTGATACAATTATATTTACAAAGGCTTTACAGAATCCTAAATGGTTACCAGTTATACTTACAGTGATTAAGTTTTTATATTAACTGCCGATATGAAAGGTTTTATATATTATTTGATTCTCGTTATTATTTGCCAGAAAGTTAGTCAATATTAGCATGACTACAATAACAGTGGAAATTATGCATTCTACTAAGATTATATTTTAGTCTTAGTCACATGATATTACAATTATTTAATTGACATATTATATTTGATAAAGTTATTATAATTTGATATAAAATGATATATGTCATTTTCTGGATTAAATGGTTTTATGCCATAAGTAATATATTTGACAAAGTAAATGTCACGGGACACAATTAAGTCCAGAGTCACTAGTTGAGAGAATGATCAACAGTGACATATTCAAAGACACTAGTTGAGAGAATGATCAACAGTGTTATGACCAGAATCACTAGTTGAAAGAATGATCAACAGTGATATGACCATAATCACTAGTTAAGAGAATGATTAACAGTAATATGACCGGAGTCACTAGTTGAAAGAATGATCAACAGTGATATGACCAGAATCATTAGTTGAAAGAATGATCAACAATGATAGGATTATAGTCATAGGAATCGCCTAGTGACAGATAAATTGAATAATAGTAAAATATAATTACTTGATAAATTCACTATTGGACAAAAGTGAGCCAATGAGTGATATGATTAATGTCATATTGAAACTACCACCATGTGACAAATACTGATTGAGTTGGGTAAATATAAATAGATATAAAAACCTTAATACTGTAAGATATAACAATATATTTTATAAAAATGGAATGAATTCACTCAGTATTTTCGCTGACAAAACCTTTTTCAAACCTTTTTCAGGTAATTACAGTAGATTGGAATAAGAGCTGGATACGACACTGAAAGGCTTCAAGAAGTGGCTTATTTTATTAATTAAATCAAATTAAGAAATATTGTTTTATGTAAAAAAATTTATCTTATTAAAGCTACCTTTATAAAACATGGGTTTATCCCATCTATTTAATAAATAAAATCCGGTGTTTCTAAACTCTGATATTTTTCCTAACTCACGGTCCTGATGAAATTTCCGCTGCAATGTTTTATAAAATTTATCACCGGTACCACTGGACTGTTCACGACTTCTGATTCCGTCCAGGGTGGGTCGGGGGTCGTGACAGAGATGGACGCTGTTGTTGACATCAGCGGTTGTGCGGAGCAAGATGTTGTGAAATTTGTTTCACAATCATTCAAAGGAGAAGCGTTGGCATGGTGGAGATCATTGCTCCAAGCCACGGGAAAAGTTCTACTCTACAACTTATCTTGGGATCAATTTGTTGCATTAGTCAAGGAAAACTATTGCCCCCAGCATGAGGTAGAAAATATAGAATCAGACTTCTTGACTCTAGTCATGGAGGATTTAGATTGCCAGGCGTATGTGACAAGTTTCAACACTATGTCCCGCCTAGTTCCTTATTTAGTCACCCCTGAACCTAAACGCATAGCGCGCTTCATTGGAGGCCTAGCACCAGAGATAAAAGGAAACGTTAAAGCATCTAGGCCAACCACATATAGGTCCGCGGTGGACTTATCCTTATCTCTCACCTTAGATGCAATTAGAATAAAGACTGTTAAGGCTTCTGGCGAGGGAAGAAGAGAAAGAGAGGAGGAAAACTCTCATCGATATAACAAGAAGAAGAAGGGAAACTCTGAGCGCGGGAAGGATTCCGAGTTTAGGAAGAACTCGAGTCAGTCTGATAACAGACCCAAATGCAGTAACTGCAAAAAGCAACATTTTGGAAAATGTACAATCAACCCACGTGCTAAATTGTGTGGAATTTGCAAGACCAAGGGTCACAAAACCTTAGATTGTAAGGGGTTAAAGAACGCCACATGTTACAATTGTAACGAGGAAGGGAACATCAAAACCAACTGCCCAAAGCTTATAAAGAAGCCGGGAGAGGCCAGGAAAATAAACGCATGAGTCTTCCGGATGAACGCCAGGAAATGGTGCAGAAAGATAACTATATAGCAGGTACCTTTCCTTATCAAGCAGTTTATGCAGAAATTTACTTGGTACTGGCACATATGATTCAATATTGAACAATAACTATAAAGAACTGTTGTCTCCGCCTGATTAGGACTTCGGTCATTTAATACGAGGTAGAAATTGGCCGATGATACTTTAGAAAATGCTCCAACAAACCTTAGATGGATATTTTATATCTAATAGGAATCACTCTTTTCTGATATTCCTATGGCAAGCTTTCAAGCTACCTAAATTCTTTAATATAATAAAGACAGATGTGATGTTTTGATCCTCTGTCAGAAAAGTGATGGACTAGGTCCAAATCTTTAATGCCATTGATGGTCTTTTGCGACATAGGCTAAGTAATATTAATATATTTTAAATAACGTTCATTAAGAATGTTAGTGCTATAATAGCCTGTATAGGTTATTGACACCATGGTTAGTATATATTAAGGCCATCAGAATGAAAAATAGCAGTTGTTGGATTTCAACTAAGAAATTGTTTTATTGGTATTAGGAGCCAATATCGAGTATGGCAAACTCGGATAAGACAACAGTAAATCGCGCCATTGATGACGCGACGCATGCTAATGATGCTGAAATTGTAAACCTTAGAATTTCCAAGGATGTTCTTCAAACTATGATAGACGCAGCCGTTGGAAAAGCTGTGAAGAAGGCTGTGAAAAAGTTAAAGGATCCCCATGCTGCTCGGTCCAAATTTTATCTAGGACCACATTTCCTTACTCTTAAGGAGGATCTCGTTCATGCCTCTGATGCAAAGGATGAACTAAAAAGGAAAAGGGAGGTAGATAACTCCTAGAGTTCTAAGAAAAAGAACAAACAAAAGTCCGACCAGAAACCAGTATGTAAGACCTGCAAGAAGCGCCATTATGGGAAATGCAGGTTCGAACCAAAATCCAAATCGCAGCCCAGGGCTTGTGGGATCTGCAAGTCTAAGGGACATAAAACGTTGGACTGTAAGGACATGAAGAATGCAGTCTGTTTCGGCTGTAATGAGAAAGGCCACATCAAGACTACGTGCCCTAAATATGTCAAAGGAAATGCGGCGGAGGAAGTAAAGCCTAAAATTGAAAGCGCCTAAAATGCCTGAGCTAGTCCATAAATAATGGCATCAGGTACATTCCTTGGCATTTTATCAGTAATTTAAATACTAAGAGTTTTTATTTCGGTTCGGATACCAGTAAATCCTTCATAAACTATAAAAAAAATGGTGGAACCGGCCGTCCCCGGAATCGAACCTGGGTCTAGGCCACACCCTTTCGCGCGCCTAGCCAACCGAGCTAGGTGCCTAGTTTGTGAAAATTTCCATTCTGATTAAATATAAGCACATATAGTTGATATCTCTTTAATCTCTATCGATTTCGAATACCAAATGGTATGACAAAAGCGCTATATGAGGATTGGTGTATCTTAATAAGTTCCATAGATTGCTTCCATGCCTGATCAGTATGGAGGTTTAATGCATGGAACCACAAAGATATCCCAATGATCATATGGTACTAAAGTCAACTAATGGTACCCAAAGAAGATATCCAGAATGGAATTGTCCAAATAAATATTCCCTGGTAAAGAAATATGTGGACTCATAACATAAATGTGTCACTTATCAGACACAAGCGTTGATGAGTGAACTGGAGCCTGAGATATGGAAATCTCGGTAATCTCCTTATCTCGATATCTTCTCCTAACACTACCCTGTTTACCTCCCGAGAAGCAGTAACGTTAAGATTTATATCCCATTTAGGGCTGCATTATTATGAAATCTCCAGGACAACTAGTACCGTTATTGGCAGAATCGAAAACCCTGGTTAAGTAAGTTTTAAGACATAGATTCATAAAGCCAAACTCAATATCCTGAGAATTCGGTATAGTAAACTGTGAAAGACGGTTCATTATGATAAGGCATTGTTTACCGCAACCTTAATTAGGCGACGATTAAGAATCGCCATCAGCTGCCCAGGATCGTCGATTTGCTCGACTCACTGTAAAGATTTGCTATTTACTAAGATTAATTTTGAACAATGGTTGGAATAACCATCTCATCTTAAGATAAGTTTTTCTATAATAGCTGTTATATAAGTATCAAGGCTACCCATTTGGAGACCTTGTATAAATGGCATGTTGAACGTTTATTGTTAGAACAATAGATTGGTAAGTTCAATTATCAGGATCTGAAAGTTGCAGTGGAAACAACAAATCAGATCACACAAATCCCTAATTATCTGTAAGTTGCCAATATTTGGCAGAAAAATCAAGGATTAATGAAAATAGCAAACCTCCTAAATTCTTGTTAAGATTAAGGTTCAACAAAGGATATCACCCAGGAAGGGTGTGCCAAATTGTTAGATAATCAGGCTAGTTAAGCCCTGAGTATATGGAATCATTCGAAGGATTTGAATGTATCAAGATTAAATAGCTTACGAGCTAAGACCTACTTAAAGAACTCAGTGGAATTCACAATGTGTTCCCCATCTGAAATCTGAAGAAGTGCTTCGCTGATGAATCACTGGTTATACCACATACAGATGTGCAAATTTATTATATAATGAGCGACATATGTCGATTAAGGATCGACAGGTGAAGAAGTTCCAAAAGGATACATGTACCTAATATAGGAGTCATTTTTGGGAGTTTGGAAAGACTCCAGATAGGCTATGGAAGTTAAGTCCATTATGCGACAAAAAGTACTTCCGACACTTAACAAATCTCGAGGTCGAGATTTCTTTTAAGGGGGTGAGGATGTAACACCTCAAAAATTCACGTCCTGTAATGTATTGACACGTGTCATAAGTTTGAACGTGTGAAAGAATGTTCTGAAAGGACTAAAGTTGACAAACATGGAAAGTATGTGAAAATACGTGTTCCAAATGTCAACAGTGAATAAATATACCTTACAATATCCCTACATAGTATTTATACCCTTAGACGAATAAATCATGGATCATACGAAACTAATTGTGAAGGAAAGTGAGAGATTACAAACTACAGGGGTTAAATGTGTCAACATGTTTAAAGTATACCTCTGAGTGACCTTTTAGCAAACCCGAAGCTTTGTAACTGATAATTATGCTCACTAGAATGCGCGATATAAATTTCATAAAGTTTCGTTATCGTATGAGAAAGTTATGATCAAATTCGTGTGCGAGGAGTTATAGTGTTAACGTTGAAAGTTAAGACTTTTCGGGTTAACCGGAAGTGTTCAGGGACTTGGCAAAGTGGGTATAAGTCCTAAAGCCCTTGTGGGTAATTATAAGGGGGTCAAAATGCAAGAAATAACCTTAGTTTCCCCTTCGTGAAGCCAAAGGTCAGGTTGCAAAACAAATAAAATGGAAAAATCTGATTTTATGTCCCAGGCGGCCCGCGTTAAGATGTGTTAATCGCGAGGCGAGCCGCGTCTGACCCCCAGTACCGTAAATTGTTGGCTGTTGTCTGCCATAGCCTTTGTGCGCGACCTTTACCCGTTTTTCCACATCTCTTGACCCCTAAAACACCTCCTAAGCACTAGGCAACAAGTGTTGATCAGTTGTGGAGTGTGCTAGACCTTGTTGTCAACATGTTATGGTGGATTAAACCACTATATAAGGCCTTAGTTGCAACAATTGTTCTTCACATCATTCAAGTGCAATTTGATCATTCCTGGAGCTCTCAAGCAGGTCCAACTGATCATAAGTCGTGCATAGGACTCTTGTAAGTCTGCTAGTCCTTCTTTAATTGAGTTTAGCTTGGTTAATTAGCTAAAAGTCAAACCGTTGTAATTACGGTTTGACTTCAAGATTAGTCAACAATGGCTCAGTCATATCTCGAATTAAAAGTAGTTATAAGTTGGTATTTATGTGGGTAATAAAACCTCAAAAGGGTTCTCCCTGATTCCCCTCCTAACTAGGTCATTTGTCGAGTCAAAGATGATTAGAAAAAGTCAACAGAATTGTAATCTTTCGTTTAATGCATAATTAACGATGTAAAAGGTGTGTAAACTATTTTATCATTCATATAACTTGATAATAAGCATAAGAACTTGTCTAACCTTTTTTGATTCGACAACTTTCTGTTTTGAACCGATTCGGAACCGAAAGTCGCAAAGCTTTGACTTTTGCTTTGACTTCAGTTCTGACCCGCTTTAGTATGATTTGGAGATGCCTTAGAGCTTCCTTAGGACCAGGCTACATGTTAGCATAACCCTCTGTGGTTGGTTCATTGATTGACCCATTCGTTTACGCGTTTCCGTTAATTGCTCATATGTTGACCATTATGCCCTTATTACCTTAAAACGTGATTTATGAAAATGTAAAAGTGTAGAAACCTTAGTTACTGATATATAAACTTGTATGCAAAGTTTGACATCAGTTTGAGGTGTAGATTGAGAGTTATGCTCATTAGCGTAAATTGAAGGCTTTATGTTAATTAAACGGCGTAATTAGCGTATAGCCTAGTTAAGCCTACTTTTTGATATCAAACCTATTACCCACTGATCTAATATATTATTTTGGGATTTTTAAAGATTTTTAATTAATTTTAGGCTGAGCATAACCTATAGTCGTAGGCTTAATCCGGTAATTGTCGGTTTTGTCCTCACGGGCCATAAAATGAGTTTTACATATCTAAACGACTCCAAACCTTTTGATACTGATCACAAATGATAAATAAATTATTTTAAGCCTTTTGGAAATATAAGAATATCAGATTTAAGTATCGAACCCGGAAATGACCTTTAATCGCCTTTTTTAAGCGTTTTTAACGCATAGTATGTACTTAAACTATTTTAAACATACAAGGGCTGATACCTACTGATATTTGAGACAAATTATAATATTTTAACAGTAAGCAAAGGTTGATAAACTCAGACTTCAGTTTTGAGCTTTACGGCTTATGTGAAATTACCAAAATGCCCCTTCGGTGCATAGTTTGGTTATAATTGATAAATTTCACATATATACTTTATCCTACTGTTATAACTTATCAAAATAAGTATTTTCGCTGATTATACCAGACCTGTAACTCAGGTAAATACTTAAACTCTTTTATAACCTTTTAAATGACCAAGCTACCCCTACGAGGCCTAGTTTGTGTTTAAATACGTTTTGGGCATAATGAAAGACATCTTACTGATGTCACAACATATTTGAGGCATAATTAACTTAGGAAACCTGTATATGACTCTCATGATTACCCGTCATGCGTTATTCGCGTTCGGTTCGGTTTATGTAACTAGTTTGCATAAATTAGCCGAAACGGGTCAAACGTTATCATTTTTATCTCAAAATCCAGAATGTGTTTAGTTTACCCATATTATACAAGTATCCAAACTTGTCGGGTCTAAATCACATCCTATTCCGGTCTTCGCTTAATCATGCGTTTTGAACCGTAAACCTTTCCTTAAAACTAACCGGTCTAAGTTACGACTTAAATAAGACCCGTTAGGAATTTAATAGGTTAATAAAACCTTCATTCCAGATTGAGAGCCCCAGTAGAAGTACTTGTGCTTGCTGATAAGAATATACGGCTGAGTATAAATTGCATTGCTAGCTCAGGTAAATACTTTTAACTTATTTTCCCTTATACGGGATTGGGATACGGTATTATAAAAATACCGCTTGGTCGGGTGTAGAAACCTTTTAATCGGAGATGATTAAATTGCATAATCCCGTTTTAATCTGTATTGATTGATAACAAATAACATTGGGGGTTAATGACCGTGTCCTGGATATCCTTGGCTCATTTTAAAAAGTGAATGACCACGATGTAAGCACAAGGTGTAGGCAAAACACCTCCTGTTGCATATGTAAAACGTATACTCACTCGTAAGGGTATCTTCTTGTGAGATTATATTTGTGGTGTGTCGATTAATCTTGTCCGGCTTGTATTGTATAATCATCGGCCCTAAATGTTGGACAACCATGTAAATCGGATACAAGATCTTTATTAATAAAATTGTCCCAAGTATAAAATATTAATTTTGCCTCGTGCATTTTTAATCAAATTATAAAAGGTATTTTGTGCCACGTGCATTCAAATCAATTTTCTTAAACTCTTTTCAAAATGAGTCAGTTAATTGTATTTACCAGTGTAAACTGACGTATTTTCCAAAAGGTTAAATGACATGTACTATGCGTAATTGGCTGGGAGCTCAGGGCGTCATTAGGGAATCTTGCAAGTTCTAGATGCCTAAAGTTTGTTGAACAGTTTTATTTTATTGATCCGCCTGTGGATCCTTTACCTTCCGTTGTAATACTTTGACATTACTTATATTCGGAATGTAATATATTTATCTTTTGCTTCCGCTGTGCATTATTATATTGTGTTGTTTGACTATGATGTTGCCAACCACGTCACGATACTCCCCACCGGGCCCACCGGTGACACGTGGAAATCCGGGGTGTGACAGCCACCCACTGCCACCACCTCCGACCATCGCTACCGTTGCCACCTATCACCACCCACCACCACCGACTACCGTCACTCATCACCGATTTTATTACTTCGTCTATTCTTTCCTACCAAACAAAACAAAGTAATGATTCATTTCATTCTCACATGATAACCAAACAGGACATAGAGTGGTAATGATCCATTCCATTACATCGTCTATTCCATTACCTCGTACATTCCATTCACCTGTCTATTCCATTACGCCATACCAAACAGACCCTTAGTGGTATCGGTGTTTATTATTTTGGCAACGGAAATTTACATCAGGACCGTAGTTAGGAAATATTTTATCATAGTAAATACCACACTTCTATAATATTAAACACGTGGGGAATTCCCAAGTTTTTAGTACACACATTTTATAGGGATAAACCCTATTTTATTTAATAAAAACATCTCTTTATTCAGGTAACTTTTATAGCCACTTTTTCCAAGCCTTCAGTGCTATACAGCTGGCTTCTATTTGGCTTTCACATTTTGTTACCTGAAACGCGTTTAAAAACATTTTGTCAGTGGGAAATATTGGTGAGTGAATCCCAGTTTAATCAAGAAGAGTTTTATCTTTTAACAGTATTGAGAGCGATTACAATGTTTATTTATACACAATTACTCATTCAGTACTGTCAATCCTAACTGGTGAGTCATATTACACATTGGCTAACTCTTTGTCCAATGGTAACGTGTTCCACATTTTGTATACAAAACCCCAACATACCGGCAGTAATTGAAGAACTACAAAGACTCAATCACTGCTAATCACATTGTAAAATAATTAAGGTTTGGTAAATACAGTTTACAAAGAGGAGATTACTCACATTGCTGTCTTAGGGTTTTCCTTAAGGATTTCCTGGTGATTATCTATTAATTACACAAATGCACACGTGTTAGTATAATAACCCAATATTTACATTAGTAATACCTTCCCCGAGACAACATTCCAACGACTACGTCGGGAAGAACCACGACAGCCGTTACGGAACCCTGGATCAATCGGGCAGCGTATCTAATACTTAACCGGGGGTTATGATACTTACAACGAGGCAGAACTTCGTTATTTAGGGGGGTATTATGCCCCGAAATAGCTTATATTATGTAGAATTTCGAGAGAGAAAATGTGTGTGAACGAATTGGGACTGAAGGCCGATGCCTTCTATTTATAGTGTCTGATCGACACTTCCGCGCGGTCATCGAACTAGACTAGACACGATCTCGACACGTGGCAGCTCAGGGTGTCGCCCTAACCGTGAGCTGTCGCGCCCCGTGTAGCCCGAAGGCAAAGCCTTCGCGGCCCGCGAGAGCTCCACAAAATTTATTTTTATTTAATTTTTAAATATATCAGGTAGTTTAGGCTCGGTTTTCGCATACGAGGTATGGTTTAGGATGTATAGGGACACTTTAATTATATTAGGGGTGTTGAAAATATTTTGGAGGGTTGTTATATCCTCCCCACCTTGTTTTAGAGCCCTTCCTCGAGATCTACTGGAAAAGGTGTGGATATTTCCTTTGCATTTCTGATTCAAGCTCCCATGTGTATTCTGGTCCTCTTTTGGAATCCCATTTCACTTTGACCAGAACTAATCTCTTGTGCTTGAGATTCTTAACTTTTATGTCTTCAATCTGTAGAGGCTTCTCTACAAATTTAAGCTTTTCATTTACCTCTATATCCTTAAGAGGTACTACCAGTGATTCATCAGCTAAACATTTCTTGAGATTAGATACATGATATACATCATGTATTCCTGCCATTTCCTCTGGCAGTTGTAGCTGATAGGCTACAGGTCCTATTCTTCTAATAATCTCAAAAGGTCCAACATACCTGGGCTTAGTTTTCCTCTTTTGATAAATCTTACCACTCCTTTCCAAGGAGAGACTTTCAATAACACTTTGTCTCCTATCTGAAATTCCAATGGCTTTCTCCTATTATCAGCATAACTCTTCTGTCGATCACGTGCTGCTTTCAGTCGTTCCTTGACTTGAATGATCTTGTCTGTTGTTTCTTGTACTATCTCGGGTCCGGATAGTTGCTTTTCTCCAATTTCTGCCCAACAGACTGGCGTTCGGCACTTTCGTCCATAAAGTGCTTCGAATGGTGCAACATTGATACTTGTTTGATAGCTGTTATTATAAGAAAATTCTATCAATGGTAAGTGATCGTCCCAATTACCTCCGAAATCAATTACACAAGCTCTAAGCATATCTTCCATGGTCTGAATTGTCCTTTCGCTTTGTCCGTCCATTTGTGGATGATAAGCAGTGCTTAGATTTAACTTGGTTCCCATTGCTTTTTGGAAACTTGTCCAAAAATGAGAGGTAAAACGGCTATCTCTATCAGAAAAATTTGATAAAGGAATTTCATGTAATGAAACTATTTCATTCACATATAATTTAGCTAAATGTTCCATATTGAAAGTTTCCTTCATTGGTAAGAAATGAACAGATTTAGTTAGTCTATCTACAATCACCCAGATTGTATCATTACCTTTTCGTGTCTTGGGTAATTTAGTAACAAAATCCATTGTTATTAATTCTCATTGCCAAACTGGCATTTCTAACTGTTATAACAAACCTGAGGGTTTCTGGTGTTCAGCTTTGACTTGTGAACATGTTAGACACTTTGCAACATATGCTGTTCTATCCTTTTTCATTCCTATCCACCAGAAATTCTTTCTTAAGTCTTGATACATCTTATCACTTCCAGGATGCATCGTATACTTAGATTTATGGGCTTCTTCTAATATACGGTGGCGTAGGTTTCCTACTTTAGGTATCCACATTCTTTTCTTATGGAATCTCTAAATTCCATATGTTCCTTGTTCTAGTTCTTTAATCACTCCTTTCAATTTTTCAGTATCTTCCTTGATTACTGATTCTTGTGCTTTTCTAATCTGTTAAATTAAATCTACTTGTAGATTTAATATAAGTGAACGCACTCTTTTTGGTTTTTCGTGATACTTTCGACTTAAAGCATCAGCTACTACGTTTGCCTTTCCTGCATGGTACTAGATATTACAATCATAATCACTAAGTATCTCCATCCAGCGTCTTTGTCTCATATTCAACTCCTTTTGCCCGAAAACATACCTTAAGCTTTTATGATCAGTGAAAATGGTAAACTTACTACCGTATAGGTAATGTCTCCAAATTTTAAGGGCAAAAATTATAGCTCCTAATTCTAAATCATGGGTTGAATAATTCTCTTCATGATTCTTAAGTTGTCTAGAGGCATATGCTATTACCTTTTGACGTTGCATCAACACACATCCATAACCTAACTTAGAAGCGTCACAATAGACTATAAAGTCTTCAGTTCCTTCAGGTAATGCTAGTATGGGTGCGTTGGTTAGTATGTGCTTAAGAATTCTAAAGGCTTCTTCTTGATTTGGTCCCCATTCAAACTTAACAGATTTACAAGTTAGCTTAGTTAAGGGAATGACTATTCTAGATAAATCTCGAATAAACCTTCTATAATAACCGGCCAATCCTAAGAAACTTCTAACTCGGTTGGTGACTCAGGGGTTTTTCATTTGGTAATTGCCTCGATCTTGGTGGGATCCACATGAATTTCTTCATGATTAACTAAATGCCCAAGAAACTGTACCTGTTTTAACCAAAATTTGTATTTTGAAAACTTTGCATAAAGTTTTTCTTTTCTCAATAAACTTAGAAGTACATGCAGATGCGCTGCATGTTCCTCTTTGCTTTTAGAGTAAATGAGAATATCATCTATAAAGACAATTATGAATTTATCCAAATATGGCTTACATATTCGGTTCATCATGTCTATAAATGCAGCTGGGGCATTGGTTAGACCAAATGGCATGACAGTAAATTCATAATGGCCATACCTAGTTCTAAAAGCGGTCTTAGGAATGTCCTCTTCCTATACCTTTAATTGATGATATCCTGAACGTAAGTCGATTTTTGAGAAAAATCGAGCTCCTTGCAATTGATCGAACAAATCATCGATTCTTGGTAATGGATACCGATTTTTAATAGTGACTTTGTTCAATTCACGGTAGTCAATGCACATACGCATTGATCTGTCCTTCTTTTTGACGAATAAGATCGGTGCTCCCCATGGCGATGAGCTTGGCTGTATGAATTCTTTCTCCAACAGTTCGTCTAGCTGTTTCTTCAGTTCCTGCATTTCTGCGGGTGCCAAACGGTAAGGTGCTTTGGCAATTGGTGCTGTTCCTGGTAGCAGATGGATTCTGAATTCGACTTCCCTGTCTGGCAGTAGTCCTGGTAACTCTTCTGGAAACACATTTGAAAATTGGGATACTACTGGAATATCCTTTAGTTCTTTTCCTTTAGTATTAATGATTATAGAAATCAAATATACTAATGATCCTTTTCTAACATAACTTGCTGTTTTCATCACAGAGATGAATTTTGTGGATCTAGAGGGTTTATCTCCTTTAATTGTGATCTTTTCACCATTTGGTGAATTTACTTGGACTGAATTTTGATCACATAAAATACTGGCTTTATTGGCTATTAACCAATCCATTCCTAATACAACATCAAATCCTGCCAGATTCATTGGATAAAGGTTTGCAATAAATTTTTGATTTAGAAATTCTATTCTTGCTTCCTGCAAGATTTCTGAAATCTTAATGGTTTCTCCATTTGTTGTCTCTACTAGACATTCTTGTGGGAGTTTAGTTAATGGTTGATTGAGAAGTTTGCAAAATGAAGTATTAATAAAACTTTGGTTTGCACCAGAGTCAAATAATACTTTAGCAAAAACATCATTAACTACAAACGTATCGGCTATCACATCCGGGATCATTTTTGCTTCTTCTTCGGTCAGAACAAATGCTCTAGCATTTTTAGTATTCTTGGTGTTCGGGGCTAGAGCTAGTTTTGGACAGTTTGGCTTGATATGACCTTGTTCTCCACAGTTGTAGCATATCCTGTTGTTAGGCTTCTTCCTGCAGTCTTCCTCCTTGTGTCCAGATATTTTGCAAAAATTGCAATATATATAGCATCTTCCAGAATGCTTCCTTTTACAATACTTGCAGTAGGGTGCAGAAGTAGAACCTACATTTTCCCACGATTGGAATTTCCAAAACGAAATTCTTGGGTAAGCTTCTGAGCTAGGTTCCTCTTCTGGTTTTCTTTTTGTGTACGCACTAATTCATCAGTCAAGGTGTTTGCTAGTTCTACAGCTTCTTCTATGGTTTGAGGTCTAGCTGCCTTGACTACATGCCTAATTTCACTGATTAATCCCCAGATATAACGGGAGATTAATACCGGTTCAGGTGAGGCAAGGGTTGGCACTATTCTAGCATATTCAAAGAATAAAGTAGTGTACCCCTTACTATCCACTCCAGTCATCCTAAGGTTTAGGAACTAATTTGCTATCTGTTCTTTTTCATTGGGAGGGCAGAATTTTCTTTCCACCATGTTCTTAAATACCTCCCATTCCATATTGTAAATTCTATCACTTCCCCTAGACTGGAGGATATTGTTCCACCATTCTAGTGCTGAATTCTTAAACAGATTGGAAGCAAACATTATCTTATCCTCTTCCGCACACTTGCTTATTTTTAAGACTGCTTCAGTCTTTTCTATCCAGCGTAGAGCTGCAACGGCCCCTTCATTGCCCGATAATTCCATTGGTTTACAAGACCAGAATTCTTTATAAGAACAACCATAAGACATGGTTCTTCTTCTTTTGGGAATGGGCACTTGAAGTATGGGTCCATTGTTTACGCTGTGTTCAGGTTCAGTGGGTCGTTTACTATCACGGTTACTTTTATTATCTGCTTCCTTAACCTTTTTGATAATATATGGCATCGCATCTATTATCCCTTGTGCCACTATGTGTTGGATGGCACTGTTATCCACTTGGTTTCCATTATTGTTGTTGTTCGGGTTATCGTTATCCGGGTTATTGTTACTCTAGTTTTCCTGGTTCACTTCTTTGTCCATCTGAATTTTAAACATTTGCCAATTATTAATATCACAAGATAGTATTTAAGGCAAACAATCACACAACACACATATTGATCAAAAGCGTCGAACATTGCGACTTACTTTATTTTATAGTATGCATCTATAATTATTACAATACAACTGGAATAAAATATAATACTAATATGCATCACTAACCACAAAGTGGTCTATACTACGCATTATTATTATTTTTTTTCTCAAACATCACACATATTATATATTATTATTATTTTATTATTATTATTATTATTATTATTATTATTATTACTATTATCACCATCACTGATATGGGTTCATCCAGAATTCCATATTACGCTCGTCATGTTTCCAGATGAGTCGTTCTCCTATTTGCCTCATTCTTTCACTCTCTTCTAAAATCTCCTCACCAAAAGGTTCGGAGTTCTTGCACATTTTCTGTGCTCATTGGGGGTGCAGGTGCTGGCACTGGATCTGGGTACTAGGGCATGGGTTCTTTCTGAGGATATGGATTATCTAGGATTTCCCTAATGTATTCATCATTATCATAATAGGGATCTAGAGGGTCCAGACCTGGGTAAACTGCTAGGTTTGGCATGGGTTCTTCTGATATTGGGTAGTGTTGCTGATAATCCCTATGATCGTCAAACCACGGGTCGTAGTCTGGGTCTATGGGACTGGGTGCTGATACTCTAGGTATCTCAGTCGGGTCAAAGGCTGGTGCTGGGATTTGGTTTTCTGGGTTGACTTCAATCTCCATTGGTTGTGTGGGAAACAAGGGTAATGGTTGGGGTGCTACGAGTCGCTCTAAACTAGGGTCTGCAGCTGTAGTTGCTAGAATATAAAAGTTTGCTAGACTCCTATTGAGCATACCTTGAGTGTGAGCATCTGTTTCTCTCTTAGCGGCTGCTAAAACTCTCTGTTGTTGTACCTTTTTCATTCTCTTCCTACAATCGTGCGCTCCTCTACTAAACCATCCTATCTTTTTAGGAAGGAATGACTCTTCAGACTGAGCCTTGAACACGAATATCCCATCTTCATTATCAGCTGAATACCCTTAGAGGGTAGGCTGTGAAGAGGTACCTTCGTTTTGAGGTGAGCTGGATAACTGACGATAGGCATCGGAGGGTCCTTGGTCGCTCATACTGTAAACTAACAAATAGTCAAATAACACACAACAATAAAATACAGATCTGCACATATTTCTGTAATTAATTTCCTAACATATAATATTTTGGTGTCAGCAGAACACTTCTGTGGCTGAATCAGTGGCTTAGCTCTAATACCACCTTCTGTCGCAACCCCCGTCCCCTATCTGTCCCGGGAACGGGCGGCCGCGAGACCAGATTTAGTGGTATTGGTGTTTATTATTTTGGCAGCGGAAATTTACATCAGGACCGTAGTTAGGAAATATTTTATCAGAGTAAATACCACACTTCTATAATATTAAACACGTGGGAAATTCCCAAGTTTTTAGTACACACATTTTTATAGGGATAAACCCTATTTTATTTAATAAAAATATCTCTTTATTCAGGTAACTTTTATAGCCACTTTTTCCAAGCCTTCAGTGCTGTCCAACTGCCTTCTATTTGGCTTTCACATTTTGTTACCTGAAACGCGTTTAAAAACATTTTGTCAGTGGGAAATACTGGTGAGTGAATCCCAGTTTAATCATGAAGAGTTTTATCTTTTAACAGTATTGAGAGCAATTACAATGTTTGTTTCTACACAATTACTCATTCAGTACTGTCAATCCTGACTGGTGGGTCATATTACACATTGGCTAACTCTTTGTCCAATGGTAACGTGTTCCACATTTTGTATACAAAACCCCAACATACCGGCAGTAATTGAAAAACTACAAAGACTCAATCACTGCTAATCACATTGTAAAATAATTAAGGTTTGGTAAAAACAGTTTACAAAAAGGAGATTACTCACATTGTTGTCTTAGGGTTTTCCTTAAGGATTTCCTGGTGATTATCTATTAATTACACAAATGCGCACGTGTTAGTATAATAACCCGATATTTACATTAGTAATACCCTCCCCGAGACGACATTCCAACGACTACGTCGGGCAGAACCACGACAGCCGTTACGGAACCCTGGATCAATCGGGCAGCGTATCTAATATTTAACCGGGGGTTATGATACTTACAACGAGACAGAACTTCGTTATTTAGGGGGTATTATGCCCGGAAATAGCTTATATTATGCAGAATTTCGAGAGAGAAAAAGTGTGTGAGCGAATTGGGACTGAAGGCCGATGCCTTCTATTTATAGTGTCTGATCGACACTTCCTCGCGGCCCGCGACATAGGGGTTATAGGCTTTAGCCTTGACCGGTCATCGAACTAGACTCTACACGATCTCGACACGTGGCAGCTCAGGTAATCGCCCTAACCTTGAGCTGTCGCGCCCCGCGAGAGCTCCACATAATTTATTTTTATTTAATTTTTAAATATATCAGGTATTTTGGGCTCGGTTTTCGCATACGGGGTATGGTTTAGGATGTATAGGGACACTTTAATTATATTAGGGGTGTTGAAAATATTTTGGAGGGTTGTTATAAGTCTCCACCCCACCAGCTGACTAGCTGTAACACCCCAAAAATGTTTATTCTACTTAGGATAAAATGTAAAAGTAATAGGGTACTTAAAGGTGAATTTTTAGATTAAAGAATACAAGTTAATAAACCTTGAGGGGAAAACATGACAAATATCAAACTAGTAAGGTTATTTGTGATGAAACCACAAAACACACACACACTACGTGTGTGGAACGACCTGGAACAAAAGAAAACAAGGGTTCATCCTTGTTCTCACAAAATTCACCAAATTAACAAGGAAAGATCGATGTTTATCAATTGCATGTGGTAGAATTTCGATCATCTACTCATACCCAATCAAGTGGTAAGTTGAATTTCTGGATTTGATGAATTTTAGAATTAGGGTTTCGACCCAATCATGAAATTGTGATAGGATTTGTGTTGTTTAGATGTTAAGGATACTCCCTAGGGTAGAAATCATGCTTGATTTTGGTTAATTGAAAGAAAGTCTCTATAAACCCACTTTGTGAAATTGGTGTTATGAACATGAAGATTATAGGAATGATGAATATATGTAAATTGGCATGTAATTCAGCTAGTAGTACCCGAATGCTAGATAAATTGATATAGATTAAAGGAATTGTAAAAATTAGATTGAGTAGTGATGACATATAGGATGAAATAGCAAATCATGCTTAAAATGTTTGTACCCTATGCTTTATTAATGTAACGCACACTAGGTGTTTGATGAAATGCTTGAAAGAGCAATTATGTGTAAATTGAAATGTGATGGAAAGAAGGTTAGGGTACTAAACGAATGAATAAATATGTTGATCTAGGTGTGAAGGAAGAAGGTTCGAATTCCAAGAAATCGGAAGGATCACAAGACCGAGGTATGTTTCGTTGCATACAAATACTTTATTTATAATTTTGTTATAGCATCATAAATAATTATTGTCAAAATGATATGGTGATTAGTAAGTAACTAGCAAATCCCTTGCGGATTTGGTTGTTATGAAAGTCATGATAAGCTATGCAAGTCGACCGGTTCTAGTGAACAAGTCGATTAAGAATAAGCTTCCATCCGTCTTGAACGGGTGGTTTTGTATGCTATGATAAATGCGAGAAGCTTAATCCGTTATACAGATAGAAGGAAGAATTTATGTTGAAAGCAAATAACCCTATTAAACGGGTTGGATATGTATGCTTAACTCTCATTGAGAGTGTTTATGCTAAACCCAAGTATTTGGGTGGTCGAATGCGTAATAAAGATGAAAGCTCATATACGGATGGAACTAAAACGAAAGAGTTATAGATTATCAAGAATGATGACTAACTTATAAAACCTTGTTGTTGAATGTAGGTAAATCCTCACTTTAGGCGATCCGGAGATTTGAAGCGAGCACGTGTCCATGTTTTGTTACACCGAACGCTTCCGCTAGCTTATTCGCATCTTTTGGTTCATGACTTGTTATTTTGTCGAACTTAGTTAGTAGTCGTGCTTGTGTAAAACTTGTTGTCTTTGTTTTAGTAGTTTTCTATTAAACGGTTCGTAGAATGTTTATTAGTAAATTAAGCTTAAAACAGGGGGCTTGTTCGTGTTTCGAACGGGTCATGCCCAATTTTTGTAAAACCTTTATTAAGTAACAAGTTTTATATTTTGATGTCTATTAAATTACATTAGTGAGTAATTTTATTAAGTAGAAAAGATGCGGATGTAACACTAGCGACTAATGATTTCTACAACCACGGGTTTAAGTAGGGATGTCAAAGCGTCCTAAATATTAGAACTAAGTAAAACATACAAATAACATGTTCGAATTCAGTTTTTCTTAGATTTTTACCTGTTTTAAATATTAGAAAACTATAAATTTCTTATCTCTAAAACCCTAAAGTAGGACAAAGGGTTGCATGAATTATGATCTTAGATATAGTTAGTCCCTAATCAAGCTAGTTTGATTGACCCACACTTAGGTACGTTGAGTTAGGAGTAAATAGATCCTTACATAAATCAGTGCATTTGTGAAAATACTTGATTATTTCAAGACAAATGGCGCGTTTAATAGAAAGCTAGTTTTAAGTAATGCATAATAATCACTTATAGGTGACGGTAATATTCTTAAACATAGTGATAGAGAGAAACATAATAATTATACATTTACCGATAGACTTGGCAAAAGTGACCCAATTGTCTAATTTGGGGTCATAATGGGTCTTTATCATTAGGGGCAATTACACATATCCCTATTACAAACTTCATAAATTACATAATTACCCAGGCCAAAAATTAAATTACATATTTTTCCTTCCTAAAAGCTAAAAATAGGAATTGTACGTCGCTGCCTCGTGGGAGAGAAGAGAATGAAAGGTCATGGTATTTTTTATGTTTGCAAGGGTATTATGTCATTTTGTTACAAGAAGGGGAAATATGTAATTTAGTTTTTGGTTATTAAGTTTTTGGAAATATGTCATTTTGTTACAAGTTTGATTATTAAGTATATTGCATCGAGTCTTTATGAGTGAAGTAAGGAATGCAAAATATGTGGATAGCTCAAGATGCGCGGAGCTAAAGAATTGAATGGGTCAAGACGATAGCCTAAGGACGATGAGTCACACTAGGCAGCTAATAAATGTTTCTATGCATCTTCCACATGGACTCCACTGGAGTGAATCTCACAACTTCATCTAGGTTACAATCACAACTTGAAATCTTCGCTATTGTTCGTTGATCTCATCAAACTTTCTATTAATTTCTCTTTCGACTTCTAGCTGGGAACCCTAATATTCAACATTGCGAGTCTGGCCATATTCTCGATTGCGCAATCACACAAGCCATTTTGTTTCGTTGAGCTTATGCAATCACCTGTTTTGATGAAGTTTGACCATTATTGTATCAACATCTACATTGATTGCGATATATAATCAGTTACCGAGAGTGAGACAATTGCGAGTAAATTTGATTCAGCGTGTTCACGAGTCGTATAGGTGACAATGAGGTAAAAAGAAACCTACATGTAATTACCCGTGTTTAGAGCTTGCCGCAGGTTGTGGTTCTTTTATATGCCGTCGCTCTTCCCCAAATTTCGGAGATTTCAAAAATTCAGATCCTAATTTGTATTATTATTATTATTATTATTATCAAATTTATAACCCATATTTGATTGGGTTTAAGTCTTATAATCTAGAGTTAATTGCCCGGATTGTCCCTGTGGTTTGCTATTTTTCACGTTTAGTTCCCACATTTTCAAAATAGCATGTTTGCTCCCTGTGGTTTAACAAATTGTTACTCGAATAGTCCCTACACTAGATGAGGGCTAACTTTTGGTGTTAAGTGGGTGTGAAATGACCAAAATACCCTTACTAATAAATAAAACATAAAAAAAAACCCACCCCCACCCCCATTCTCTCTTTCTTTCTCACTATTTCCTGCCTTCTTTAAACACAACCCTAGTCCTCCTCTCCCTTTTTTTCTCGCCTGCAACACCACCACCGTTGTACCACCACCAGCACCACCCTCATCTCCAACTTCCCTTCTTTCTCCTCCGGCACCGTCATCTACACCATCCTCACTCGTTTCTCCGACAACCGCACCAATCTATGTCTAGACACAATTGTTACCATACTGGAAACAACTCCCAATAACTTGAGCCTACAAATAAGTGTGAAAAACAAGACAATGCAATGATTAACCTTCGAGTATGCTTGTGTAGATCCCAGTGAAGAAATTTGAGACGGTTTTCCTTTGAAAAATCTTTATTTATACATTTAATTGCATTAGCAAACTCTATACGAAGAATGGACTCTCGAGGTCTTTTTTCATTCGTCTGTTGAGAAACACAAATATATAAAAACTTCAATTCATAACACCAGATTACCAGAAATATATATATCCTCTACCAAACAATAACATTACCTTTATCAAATTTAATTAAATGATAGGGTTTCTGTATCTCTTGACAAGATTCTGAAAATGAAGTCTGGTAGCTTCATAGTTTTGGTCCTTCCTTGACACTAAATGATACCAAGTCAGTAGAGAAAATTAATATTATTGGAAAAATGAATGAGGATGGTGTAGATGACGGTGCCGGAGGAGAAAGAGGGGAAGTTGGAGTTGAGGGTGACGTCGGTGGCGGTACGACGATGGTGATATTACAGGCGAGAAAAAAAGGGAAAGGGGGACTAGGGTTGTGTTTAAAGTGGGCAAGAAGAGAGAGAGAGAGAGAAAGAAAGAGAAAGGGGTGGGGGTGGGTTTGTTTTTTTTATGTTTTAATTATTAGCAAGGGTATTTTGGTTATTTCACACCCATTTAACACCAAAAGTTAACCCCCATCTAGTGTAGGAACTATCCGAGTAACAATTTGTTAAACCACAGGGAGCAAACATGTTATTTTGAAAATATGGGGACTAAACATGAAAAAATAACAAACCACATGGACTATCCGGGCAATTAACTCTATAACCTATGGTGCTATTTCGAGCAAACCAAATTGGAACACTTGTATATTCATCCGTTTAGTCTTGCGAGGCCCACATTTACATAACTGGGTCGTGTACAAGATGCTCCTGGGTCGGGTATAAACTCGATCCTCTTAAACTCTATTCCAAGTTTCAAACAAAATCAATCAAGCGGTGTTCTTACCCCCAAATTCTCACTACAATCTATACAAATCTCGATCAGTAACACAACAAACTCCATCCCCAAATGGCCCCAAAGAAATCGAAGCACGAACTCACACCCAAAAAGATGAAACTGAAAAAAGATTCCAAGATGAAACTGAAAAAGAAGAAGAAGAAGATATCATCATCGAGTTCAAACCCAGCAGCGGCAGTGAGTGGCAGCGACAACAGAGGCGTCGATTCAGAGTGGTGGATTTCGTTTTGGGATAAAAACCCACCGCTTCCTGGTACCTTTTTCGTTCAATTTTGTTGGGGTTTTTGTTTCTGAATGTGGGATCAATTGAAAAGTGTTTGAAATTCAACCCATATCACGATTGACTGTTTTTTTTTTTTTAATTTTTTATATATTGTTTTGTCTGTTTGGATTTAGGGTTTCTGTTGTTTGATTTTTTTTAGAATTGGAGGTTATGGTTTGTGATGTTATGGGACTTAATTACCTTCGGTTTTCTAACCAAAACCTTAGTAGTTGGTGCCGACACAATGATGAGGCGTGTAGGACCTTGTTTGTGTTCGTTTGTTAAGAAATACATGTTTTCACGAACTGTTCATGAACAGTTACCGAACGAGATTTTATGTCTGTGTTCGTTTGTTAAGGGAATGAACTTGTTTGTGTTCGTTTGTGTTTGTTTGGTAACTTTAGGCAACGGGCAAAAACGAACGTTAATGAACACAAATGAGCACAAACAAACGATCATGAACTCAATATTTAATACACCGACACTTGTTAGATGTTTTATTTGTCAGAATTTTGAAGTATTAAAATATAATATAAAAACTAGAAACACTGACAAGCTATCGAACACAAACGAACACATTACCAAACGTTCACGAACATAAATGAACGAATACGGCCTCTGTTCATGTTCGTTCATTTAATTAAACGAACGATTCGTTTGTTTAATAAACGGACATAAACGATTTCCCGCCAAACGGTTCACGAACTCTTCGTCGAACGTTTGGTTCGTTTGCAGCCCTAGTGGCGAGCACTTGGGCTGATGAACTTTTTAACAACTGCTTTATCAATGAACAACACTAATGAGCTGTAGTATCCATCCACATTCAACAAACCAACCTGTAAGATTTAAAATTTTAATTGTTCTGTTCTTTCTCGGTTTAATTAGCTACTTAAGTCAGTGTTTAACAGTCTGCAATTGAACCGCTATGTGTTGATTCTTTTGCATAACTCATTTCAGTTAACAAAATGCTAGGGGTTATGTACTCTAATCTTTACATAATCAAACTTTTGCAGGTTCAATGGTGCCCGAAGACGAAGAAGAAGGGTTCAAATACTTTTTCCGCGTGTCAAAGAAAACGTTCGAGTACATATGCTCTCTAGTACGAGAAGATCTAATATCCCGTCCACCTTCCGGTCTCATCAACATCGAAGGAAGACTTCTCAGCGTCGAAAAACAAGTCGCAATCGCTTTAAGAAGATTAGCATCTGGCGAATCACAAGTTTCTGTAGGCGCGTCTTTCGGCGTCGGTCAGTCAACCGTTTCGCAAGTTACCTGGCGGTTCATCGAAGCTATGGAAGAACGCGGCAGACACCACCTCAAATGGCCCGATCACGATAAATTACAAAGCATCAAATCGGAATTCGAAAAAACGTTTAATTTACCGAATTGTTGCGGAGCGATTGACGCGACTCACATCGTTATGACGCTACCCGCAGTTCAAACGTCAGACGATTGGTGCGATCAAGTTAAGAATTACAGTATGTTGGTACAAGGTATCGTCGATGACAAATCGAGATTTCTCGATATCGTAACGGGCTGGCCCGGTGGTATGACGATCCCAAAACTTTTAAAATTTTCGGGCTTTTACAAACTTTGCGAATCGGGTCAGCGGTTAAACGGAAATCCAATATCATTATCTAACGAATCCGAGATTCGAGAATTTATCGTAGGCGGGGCGAATTATCCGCTTCTTCCGTGGTTAATAACGCCTTACAGTGAAACTGATGAGGTGTCAGGTTTGAATACGGTTCATGAAGCTGCGAGATCGCTTGCTGTGAGGGCGTTTTCGCAATTGAAAGGAAGTTGGAGGATTCTTAACAAGGTTATGTGGCGACCCGATAAGAAGAAGCTTCCGAGTATCATCGTGGTGTGTTGTTTGCTTCATAATATAATCATAGATTGCGGTGATTATGTAAACTCGGATGTTTCGTTGTCGGGTCATCATGATTTAGGGTATGTTGAACAATGGTGTAAGCAGGTTGATCCTGTTGGGAGAAAGATGAGAGATAACCTTGCTGCACATTTGGAAAATACCAAGTGAAAATGATTGTAACTTCATTCTTGCAAATTGACGCTGATTTATTTGAAAGTTTATTTATTTACAAGTGATCGTTAGGTTTAGGCTAAAGGGTGTGGTCATGACTCTTCACATAGGGGTCATGTCAGACCAATTCACGTCAACCACCATGAATCATTGAGGCGGGTGGTGTAGCCTTCCATTTATGTTTCTACGTGGCGAATCATGTTCCAATCATGACCCGCATACCTTTCGGCCTTACGAAGGTGTCATAATATATGATGTTTAACGTGTCAAAGCGGTGACCTATTGTCAGTTTTTAGAGAAACCTGAGAACCCAAACTGGAACTGACCTTATAATTTTTGATTTTCGGGTCGGTCGGGTCTGAAACCGAGGAAAATAATGGGAATTTGATTTAGCATACCATAACCCTAAAACCGATTAACCAAGGTTGTTCCCCATTGTGAGTTTTTCATCGAGGCTTCATCATAGAAACTGTTGATTTTCCTGGTAATCCATGCTTCATGATCAAGGGTTCAACGTGATTTTACCCTTGATTATTGGATTGGTGTATGGTTTTGCCAAAAATTCCATTTCAGTAATTATTAATTGGAGGTATTAAAACCGTTTAACTCGTTTCCTATTAAATCATCAAACTTCAAATATAAACCATATACGAGTAAAATTTAATGCAAACTAGTTGATGGCCCGCTCGCGTTGTGGGGCGATGGCCGAATAATTCTCAACCAATTAAAAAAACAATACTATAGTTTTGTTTTGAACTGAGGGAAAAACGTAATTTTGAATTGAGGGTGAAAGCGTAATTTTGAACCGAGGGGAAAATCGTAATTTTTTTACGGTCTACAATTCATTCATTACAGAAAAGACAAAAAATAAAGCAAAATAAGTTGTTGTGTATATAAAACCCCATTCAAACGAAATACAGTTTAGTTACTGTGTGTATGAAAAGTAATATAAACGGTGCAATTACTTGGATTGCTACGTTGCTACGGGATTTAATGAGCTCGGTACGAACCGGTACGGAAAATACCGTTACCGAAATCCCCAAAAGTGGGTAGCGGTACCGAATATACCTGGTACGGTACGGATCTGTACCGGTACTGGTACGACACCGGCATTTGAGGGTAAAAACAGATGAATACCGGTGTCGAACCGGTACCAATTCGATACCGATACAGGTACCCGATACCAGCTCATTTATTAGTGATGTTACTATCCATTAAATTCAATTTTATTACTATATTTATTTAATTATGTTTACTGTTCATTATGTTCTTTTAATTTTAAATATATATAGGACAATAACACTAAAATTACCCAAAACCCAAAAGTTTAGAAATATTAATATAAAAAATATATGTTTAAAATACCCACAGTGGCCTAAATTCATGTGCATATCTTGTTTGGACATTCTTTAAATTCATGTATACCATAGAGTTGAAGGTCTAGTTCCGCCACTGCCGGAAGTAGAAGCTTCGGGGCAATCGTTGTGGCCGTTTCATTCGTCGTAATCTTCAAGCTGCCGTTTCATTCTCCGGGGATGATCGGAGACTCTGTTTCGTTGATTTTGGCCGGTGACCTTCAAGAGTCCTACACCAACCTTAAACCACCCAACACCAACTTTCTGTATCCAACTTTCTGAAAGATTCATCCTTTTCCCCCAAAACCTTAAACCTTGAAATTCCACTACATTCACCGATGTCAATGACGACATCACTCGCAAACTCTGATTGTCGGATGTACAAAGCCCGGTATCCGGAGGTCGACAATTTTTTTTATATATTTTAATTTGCACAAAGCCATATCCCCACATTACAAGGTAATAATAATTTGATTTGTAAACTAATAGAAGCTTTGAACTAACGCAGACTTGAACCGAAGAACAACCCAAATCAAAACTGCAACGAAACTCGAATCGAAACTTAAACAAACAAAACCCGAACCAGATTCTAACCTGAGCCGACTGTGTTGCGAAACCCGAACCGGAGCCGGAGTCAAACAAACACTGAACTGAACCAGAAACGAAACCCAACCCGAAACCGAACCACCACCGTGCACCACCATCGAAGTCGCCGCAGCCGACGGTCGCCGGAGAACGGCTTGCCGTTCTCTGTTCCTTCCTCTTCTCTGACGTCTCTCTCTCTCTCTCTCCGTTTCACCACCACAGTACCGCCGCCACCAAGAGGGTGTCGGCCGTTCGATTAATCAGGAAGAGAGAGGGAGGAGGAGGGTGTTGCAGGTGTAGGAGAGGGAGGAGAAGGGTGTTGATATCTTATTTATTTGTTAGTTGATAAGGGTTTAAATATAATATTAATTGTAAAAGGGGTCAAAGGAAAAGACATATATGCCCTCACGTGCAAGGCATGTGACTGCATTTAACTGACTTTTTTTTACTAGGTTAGGTGTAAAGGTTGTGATGTGTAACAAAACATGAACGTAAAGGTTGGTTTTGGCGGATTTCATAGTGAAAGGTATAAAGTGCAGTTTGGGGTATACATAAAGGTTGTTTTCTGCAATTTTGTCTAGATGTTTGACACCATTTGTTTGGTGGAAAATGTTAGACTAAAGGGTATGGTGAGGCTCATCCCCACGAGGATGAGCCGCCACGTAGGCGGCTCGTGGAGGATGGGCCTCTTTCACATTTGAGGGGGATGGAGGATGTGGCTACCCCACTTCATTATTTTATAATTTTCTAAGTGTTTTTTTATTAATTTAATATAAAATTTATAAAAGTTAAAAAAATACAACATAAAACAACATAAATAAAGTCATTTCATAACATAAAAAAATTACATTTCCTAAAAATAAAAAAAATAAAAAAACATTTCCGAAAAATAAAAAAAAAATTACATTTCCTAAAAACATAAAAAACAAAAAAAAAATTACGATACGATTAAAAACTAAACAACCTACGACGTCCATTTTTTCTTCACCTCTTCTTTCATCCTCCGATAAACCTCGCGTTCATCCTCCGGAACCGAGTCGAGATCCAACCTCATAATCCAAAAATCCTCCGCTCGAGCATAGTCGGCCGACACGGTTTTCTTGTGAGTGTATTTTTCGGTCGCGAATTCTTTGAACGAACGGAATTCGTTTATCAAGTCGTCCATTTTCGCCGATGCCTTCGAGCCTCCCCCTCCGCCCGAGCCGCCCTCTCCACTCGAGCCGGCCCCTTTGCGCTTTCCGGCCGCCTCTTTTTTTGCTTTGTCCCTCCCGGTGGGACGTTCCGACTCGTGAACGGGCAACACATCCTCTTCATCTTCCGGGTCGTCGTTTATGTCGATTTGACAACGAGCGGTGGAGCCTCCCGCACTATAACTTCCGGACTCGGAAGTTTTAGTCCGTTTGGCGGTTGCGACCTCATTTGGAACCGCCTTCCATTTTTGTTCTTTCCTTACAACGTTCCATGCTCGGAAGTGCGGGAAAGGCGTTGAATTTTGAGAGTCCCACTTAGCGATAGCAAGGTTAAGAATGTCCTCGTCGTTACTCCCGCTAGGAGGACAAGTGTAAATTTGGTTATAAATCCCGTTAAAGTTATTGATGATCTTGCTCATTTTACGCCACTTGCCCGAGACGGATTCGACATCACGAGCCGGGCCATGCTCCATAATCGCGTTAAATCTAGCCGTTGTCGCCTTCCAAAAACTAGTACCCGTTTGGTTGTTTCCTAAATTTTAAAAAATAATGCATTAGTAAAAATAAAAAATAAAAATCTTTTAAAATTTAAATTAAAAATTTTAACTTTGGTTCATACCAACTATCGGGCAAGTAGAGGACTTAACAAACGCCATTGCTAGCGCCTCCTTCTCTACTTTCGTCCAAGGTCTCCCCTTTGCTCTCGAACCGCTTTTTGGCGCGGTTTCGGGTACGTTTTCAACCTTCTTCCCCTTCCCCTTGTTTTTTTTTTGCGCTTGAGCTCTTGCGGTGGCGATTCGGGGACGACTTCTTCATCATCATCATCGTCAAGTTGAACCGGAGTTTGCGGTTGCGATTGGAGTTGTTCAAACGAGTTGCGTTGCATGATATGTTGGAGTGCTTGGTATTGTTGCATTTGTTGAACTTGAGACATTTGTGAGAAGGCGTTGGGTGTTTGTTGGAAACCCGAAAACGTAAATTGCGGAGCCCCCCACGAAGAATCCATAGTCGGAGTGTAAGCGGGAGTCGAAAAAAAGTTAGGTTGGTTCGGGTTGTAATTATTCGGGTTGGGGTTGTTTGGGTTGAATGGATGCATGATTAGAGAAAATGGTATAAAAAATATGGAGTGTTTTTTTTATAAAAAAGGAAGAGAATTGGAGAAGAATGGGATAGAATTGTATAAAAATGGATGAGATAGAGGGTATGTAAATTGAAAAAGGATTTTTTTTTTTTTTTTAATATAATAAAGCCGTTCAACGGCTATAAGATTCAAAATCAGACCCGTCTTACCCGGCTGTGGGGAGCCGCTTTTGCCGGAGCCGAGCCCAGGGGGGCAGTGTGGGGGACCGTCGCTGCTCCTAGCCGGCCCCCATACCCTTTAGTCTTAGGAAAGGGTGTTGTTAAATATACTCAAAAGTCAACCTTTCAGAAGAGAGAAGGGTGGATATGAGAGAGAAAGGGCTGACATTAATTACCTAATATTTCTATTTTATTTTTTAATTATTAATTACAATCATTAGTTTTTAGCTTTTATATTATTTTTTAAGTGAATATAAAGTATTTTTTATACAATCAAACTTTTATGTAATGAGTTTTTTTAATCTTTGTTATAACACATAGACTAGACAAATGTTTTTGAATAAATTATTCAACTTTTAAACTAATCAAGTTGAATAAAAAGTGGTCTGAAAAACATATAAAAAGTGTGTTGATTATTTATTTATTAATATTGATATTAATACTAATACTAATAATAGTATAACAAAATATAAAAAAAGTAACAAAAGTCTTATAGAATAAAATAATATAAAAAAACATAACGTTTACTTTTTTATTAGAGACCCGTTATTTATTTACTTATAATGAACCTTTTCACTTTCGTGTTTATAATAAAGTGTCTTGATTATTTATTTATTAATATTGATATTAATACTAATACTAATAATAGTATCTAACTTATAATAAAAGACTCCAAATAATGACACAAGACATTCTCTCCTACAACCTCATAAATTTTATTTATATTTGTTTAATAATTTTTTTAATATTAATATTAATATTAATTAATTACCAATATATAGATATCACTTATTTTTATCCTTATCTTTATTTAAAATTAATAAATAACTTTAATTTTGCAATTTAGACCCTTTGTTTTTTACTTTTAACCCAAAGTTTTTCATCTTTTGCAATTTAATCCCAACTCTTTTTTACTTTCAATTTTGGTCCACCATAGTTTTCATCTTCCCAAGTTTTTTGTTTTGTTCTAAATTTTGTGAGTTAACGTACCGCAACGTGCGTGTAGGGTTCAACATTTTTCGTATATTTTTTCCCCGTTTGACTGGCCCGTCACGTCACATCTATTTTTCTGCGTTTGACAAGTCCGTCCAACACGCGGGTTTTGGATGGACTTAGTTATTTTTTTCTATGTTTTACGTTTCGGTTTAATTTCTCAGCAACGAGCATGTGTGATTCAAAGATTTTACGTCTGCTTTTCGCTCGGCGTTATTTTTTCCCCCTTTTTATTAATTTTTTTACGAGCTTTTCCGGTGTTGATGGTTGTCACACCACGATATTTCCACGTATTACCGGTGGGCCCGGTGGGGAGTATCGTGACGTAGTTGATATCGTCATAGTCAAACAACACAATTTAATGCACAGCGGAAGCAAAAGATAAATACATTACATACCGATGAAGAAAAAACGGTTGTAAAAGATCCACACGCGGATCAAAAATAAAAAGGAACATTGTTCAATAGATTTATAACATCTAAGCTTGCAAGACTCTTTATTGATGCTAGGGTAGCCAGCCTATTCCGTTTAGTACCTGCACTTAGCCTTTTTGGAAAATACGTCAGTTTACACTGGTAAATACAATTAACTGACTCATTTTGAAAACATTTAAGAAAATTGATTTGAATGCACATGGCACAAAATATCTTTTATAACTTGGGACAATTATTTTTAAAAAAATAATCTTGTATACAGTTTTTACATGTTTGCCGTCCGTCAGGGCCGGTCAGAAGAGCCGGACAAGATTAACTGACACACCACTGGTAAAATGCCCACAAGGAAAATTCCTTATTGTGGATTACCGTTTATACATATGCAACTGTCAGGTGTATGCCTAAACCCCGTGGTTAAGTCGTGGTCATTTCAATGAATGATGCCAAAGATATCCGGGACATTGTCATTAACCCCCCAAAGGCCATATACCAAACAAAACATATTAAAACGGGTTATGTAAATATATCAATCACAATCCCATTTAAATAACTACATACCCGACCAAGCGGTATTATTATTATAATACCGTATCCCAAGCCCGTATAACGGAAAATAAGTTAAAAGTATTTACCTGAGCAAATTTATACAATTTATCCCAGCCGTATACAATCAAGCAAGTACAGGTAACTTTTACTGGGCTCCTAAATCTGGAACGAAGGTTTTAGTAACCTATTAGATTCCTAACGGATCTTAATTAAGCCTAAGCTTAGACCGGCTAGTTTTAAAGGAAGATATACGGTTTAAAACGCAAGATTAAGCGAAGACCGGATTAGAATGTGGTTTAGACCCGACAAGTTTAAAGACTTGTATAATATGGGAAAACTAAACACATTCTGGAATTTGAGATAAAAATGATAAGGTTTGACCCGTTTCGCTCAATTTATGCAAACTAGTTACATAAACCGTACCGAACGCGAAAATGCATAACGGGTAACCATAAGAGTCATATACAAGTTTCCTAAGTTAATATGCCTTAAATATGTTGTTATATCAGTAAGATACCGTCCATTATGCCCAAAACGAATTTAAACTCAAATTTAGCCCCGTAGGGGTATTTTGATCATTTTAAAGGTTATAAAAGAGTTTATATATTAATCTGAGGTTCAGGTCTGATATAATCAGTAAAAATACTTAATTTAATAAGTTATATCAGTAGGGTATTGCATATATGTGAAATTTATTATTTATAACCAAACTATGCACCGAAGGGGCATTTTGGTAATTTCACATAAGCTTTAAAGGTCAAATCTGGAAATCTGAGTTTAAAACTTTTGCCTAATGTTAAAGTATAAAAATTTACTAAAACATCAGTAGGTATTAAGTCTTATATGTTTAAAATAGTTTTAATCCATACTATGCGTTTAAAACGCGTAAAAAGGCGGTTTTAAGCGATTTCCGGGTTTTATAGGAAAAGCTGATATTTTTATCATTTGGGAAGGCTTAAAATATTTTATTTATCATATAAAATAGGTAGCAAAAATTTTGGTATCAAAATGTTATGTAAAACTCATTTTATTCAAGAAAAGGGTATAACCGACAATTACCGAATCAAAGCTAGAACCCTATGTTATGCCCAGTTTAAAAATAAATAAAAATCTTCAAAAATCCCAAAATATTATATTATATCAGTGGGTAAAAATATTGGTGTCAAAATTTGGGTTTAGATAGGCTATATGCTAATAATGTCGTTTAATTAATAAAAAGCTTTTAATTTACGCTATTGAGCATAACTCCTAATCTAGACCTCCAACTGATGTCAAATTTTTAGGTCAGGTTTATAAATCATTAACAAAGGTTATTGTCCTCTTACATTTTCAAAAATCTCGTTTTAAGGTCAAAAGGGCATAATGGTCAACATTTAATCATATAACGGAAACATGCAAACGAATCGGATAAATTAGGAACCAAGTTGTATAATCATAGAGGGTTATACTAACTTATAACCTGGTCCTAATAGAGCTCTAAGGCATTTCTAAAATAGTTTAAATCGGGTCAGAACTGAAAGTCAAAGCAAAAGTCAACTTTTACGACTTTCGGTTGCGAACCGAGCCTAAACTTGAAATTGTCAGGTTGAACATGCTTAGAGATGTTCTTATACTAATTACCAAGTTATACAAGTGTTAAAACAGGTTTAATAGCTTCTACATTGCTAATTATGAATTTATTTGCAAAATAGCTTTCTGTTGACTTTTTATTATTAGGTTTGACCCGACTTTGGCCAAGTTAGGGTGATAATCAGTAGGTGCCCTCTTAGGGGTTTATTACCTACATAATTACCAACTTATATCTACTTTCAATTTGAGTAAAGACTGGACCATTAGTGATTAATCACTAAGTCAAACCTTAATTACGATAAGTTTGACTTTTGGTCATAAATCTAATTAAAACTGAAATTAGGAGGTTAAGGACACTTACAAAGGTCCTAAGCACGATTTTGAAACTTAAGGAAACTTGTTGAAGACCAGAGAGCTCCAGAGAATAATCCTTGAAGTGAGTTGCAAATGAGCAAGTGAAATATTGCAACATGAAGCTCTATATATAGTGATTTAGATGCAACAAGATCATCACACACAAGTCTACAATTGTTTCCTGATCATCCCAGGTGTCCCCTATGCATGTAAATTTGTTGGCTCAACTCCTGAATTCGAAAACCAGCCTTTTAAGGCGGTGGAACTGGCTGAACAGGCAACTGTCCATGTTTCTGCCCAGTTGCAGGTCTTAAGGACCGTAAGCCTTAAGCTTTGCGGTCCGTATCCGTAATTTGATTTTTATCGCCCATATATGTTGTCTTACGGTCCGTAAGGCATACACCTTGCGGTCCGTAAGCCTTGCAAGAAGACAAAATTTTGTGAACTTCTAACATTTGACTATGCAATCCTTCATAATTCGAATCTTTGGTTATTATTAGCAGCAAGGGCCCTCATGATCAGGTTTGAAACATTCAGAATGCATTCCATGCATTAGTCTTGGAGTCTTGTGAAAAGGCCATTAAATGTAGATTTGTCACATTATATACATGTGATCCCATTTCTTATGTAATTTGAATCATGTTCCATCAGAAATAACCGGATTTGAATCTATATCGGATGTTTATAAAACATACTAAGGTTTGGAATTTATAAAAGGTCACTCAGAGGTATTAATTAACATGTTGACATTTTTTAATCCTACCATACATCCTTTCAATTTAATCCGGGTTTATAACACGTTTACCTTCCATGACACGTGTCTTGATAACATTGGACGGGATTTTACGAGGTGTCACATCCTCACCCCTTAAAAGAAATCTCGACCTCGAGATTTACTGGAACAAATGAGGGTACTTCTCTTTCATTGTGGACTCTACCTCCCACGTATACTCGGGACCTCTACGGGCATCCCATTTAACCTTCACAATCAGTACATGCTTCTTTCGAAGTTTCTTAACCTGTCGATCCTCGACCGACAAAGGTTTTTCAACAAATTTCAGGCTCTCATCTATGAGCACATCCGTATGGGGTATGACTAGTGATTCATCAGCTAGACATTTCTTCAGATTGCAGAAGTGGAATATATTATGAATACCACTGAGCTCTTCAGGAAAATTTAACTTGTAAGCCACTGTTCCAACGCATTCGATGATCTCGAATGGTCCTATGTATCTGGGGCTTAACTTGACTTTCTTGCCAAAACGCATCACCCCTTTCCAGGGTGATACTTTCAGTAACACTTTTTCACCAACCTCAAACTTTAGAGGTTTACGCCTTTTATCTGCGTAGCTTTTCTGCCTATCTTTGGCAGCTTTGAGACGATCTCTTATCTGCACAATCTTATATGTCGTCTCCAGGACTATATCAGGTCCTGTTAGTTGGTCATCTCCAACTTCTGCCTAACAAACGGGCGTTCTACACTTTCTTCCATATAAAGCTTCAAATGGTGCAGCTTGGATACTGGAGTGATAGCTATTATTGTACGAAAACTCGATCAGTGGAAGATGATCATCCCAACTTCAACCTAGATCAATAACACAAGCCCTTAACATATCTTCCAGCGTTTGAATTGTTTGCTCGCTTTGACCATCTGTCTGAGGATGATATGCTGTGCTGAAGTTCAATCGAGTGCCTAGGGATTGCTGAAAACTTTTCCAGAAGTGCGATGTATACCTTGTATCCCTATCAGAAATGATAGACACTGGCACCCCATGGAGAGATACAATCTCATCCATGTACAACTGAGTTAACTTATCTGAGCTATGTGTTTCCTTAATAGGTAGGAAGTGGGCTGACTTAGTCAGTCTATCCACTATCACCCAAATAGTATCATTTCCTTGCTTTGTCTTTGGTAATTTGGTGATAAAATCCATAGTCACCATCTCCCACTTCCAGGTGGGAAGTTCAGGCTGTTGTAGCAAACCTGGTGGCTTCTGGTGTTCTGCCTTAACTTGAGCACATGTCAGACATTTGGCCACATAAGTGGCTATAGACTTCTTCAAGCCTATCCACCAATAATTTGCCTTTAAATCCTGGTATATCTTGTCACTTCCAGGATGAACAGAATACTTGGAACTATGGGCTTCCTAAAGGATCACTTCCCTAAGTCCTCCATAGATTGGAACCCATATCCGTCCATTCAATCTTAGGATTCCATCCTTGCCATATGATAACTGTTCTGTAGTGACTCCTAGTTTTTCATTTGGATAGTTAGCTTCTAATACAGCTTCCTTCTACGCGGCTAGTAGTCTTTCATTCAAACTGTTCTTTAATTCAATGCTCTTGGCATTGATTCTTATGGGCTTCACCCTTTCCTTCCTACTTAAGGCATCGGCGACTACATTCGCCTTGCCTGGATGGTATCGGATTTCACAATCATAATCATTCAGTGTCTCCATCCATCGACGCTGTCTCATATTCAGATCCTTCTGATTGAACAAGTGTTGAAGGCTCTTGTGATCAGAATAGATCACACATTTAGTCCCATATAGGTAATGCCTCCAAAGCTTCAGTGCAAATACTACGGCACCCAACTCCAAGTCGTGGGTGGTGTAATTCTTCTCGTGCACCTTTAGTTGTCGGGAAGCATATGCAATGACCTTGCTTTTCTGCATGAGCACACACCCCATACCAGTGTGTGATGCGTCGCAGTATACTACAAATTCCTCTATTCCATCAAGCATTGTCAACACAGGTGCTTTGCTCAACTTCTGCTTGAGGATATCAAAGGATTCTTGGTGCTTAGGACCCCAGTCAAACTTGATGTTCTTGTGGGTTAATGAAATTAGAGGTGCATCAATTCTTGAGAAATTTTCAATAAATCGCCTATAGTATCCTGCTAAACCCAAGAAACTACGAATCTCCGTGGGAGTCTTTGGCTCTTGCCAGTTCATGATAGCTTCAATCTTAGCGGGATCCACCTGGATACCACGCTCACTAACAACATGTCCAAGGACTTGGACTTCACGAAGCCAAAATTCACACTTTGAAAACTTGGCTTAGAGTTTCTCCTGCTGAAGTAGTTTCAGAATACATCGAAGATGCTTCTCATGGTCGGCCTGGTTCTTTGAATAAATAAGAATGTCATCAATGAAGACGATGACAAACTTGTCCAAGTAGGGCTTGCATACGCGGTTCATGAGATCCATGAATGCTGCTGGTGCATTAGTGAGCCCGAAAGGCATCACCAAGAACTTGTAGTGACCATAATGAGTCTTAAATGCAGTCTTATGCACATCTTCATCTCTAACCTTCAGCTGATGGTAACCTGACCTTAAGTCGATCTTGGAAAAAGTAGCTTGCCCCTTGCAATTGATCGAACAGATCGTTGATCCTGGGCAATGGATATCTATTCTTGATTGTGACCTTGTTAAGCTCGTGATAATCGATGCATAGACACATCGACCCATCCTTCTTCTTAACGAACAGGATTGGTGCTCCCCAAGGAGATGAGCTAGGTCGAATAAATCCTTTTGCCAACAAATCATCTAGTTGAGTTCTCAATTCCTTCATCTCAGTCGGTGCCAACCTATAAGGTGCTCTTGCAACAGGCGCTGTTCCAGGAATAATGTCGATTCTGAACTCCACTTGTCTATCTGGGGGCAAACCAGGTAGTTCTTCAGGGAATACCTCTGGATATACGGAAATGACAGGGATGTCTTCAATCTTGGGCTTTGGTTCATCAATAGTCACTTGTGCCATGTAAATGACACAACCCTTCTTCATACACCTTGACGCCTTAAGCATAGACACTTGCTTAGGCAACCCATACTGAGTATCTCCTTGTATGGTAAGTGGCTCACCATACGGAGTCTTGATCACTACTTGTTTCTTGTCACACACAATCTGGGCTTGGTTATGAGATAACCAATCCATGCCTATTACTATGTCGAATCCAGCTAATTTCAAAGGAAGCAAGGACAACGGAAAAGAGTGGTTCCTAATGGATATGAAACATCCATCTAACACGGTTGAAGCGGTTTCTATGGTACCATCGGCTAATTCTACTTCATACTTTATGCTTAGGGTTCTAATAGGCATATTTAATAACTTACAAAACTTATCATCAACAAATGACTTATCTGCACCCGAATCAAATAGTACCCTTGCATAAATGTCGTTGATAAGAAAGGTACCTGTTATCACGTTGTCATTCTGGATGGCCTCTTGTGCATTCATCTGAAAGACCCTAGCATTGGTCTTCTTCCCATCTTCAGTCTTCTTTGCATATTTTGGGCAGTTTGTCTTAAGATGCCCCTTCTCATTGCATTTGTAGCACGTCGCGTCCTTTATCTTCTTGCAGTCTAACGTCTTATGCTCCTTAGATTTGCATACCCCACATGCAATCGGCTTTGACTGAGACTTTGTCTCAAACCTGCATTTTCCAAAATGACGCTTCTGGCAGGTTTTGCATTTTGGCTTCTCATCCATTTGCTGGGTACCCTTGCTAGACCCAAACTTCTTCTTGTGGTCTGTGTTTCCCTTATGATTCTCGTCAGAACGTCGTGAGTTATCATCCTCACGTTTCCTCTTTCCTTCCTCAGAGCTGTTAAGCGATCTCAGCCTGACCGCATCTAGAGTAAGGGATAAAGATAAATCAGCTGCTGACCTAAAAGTAGCAGGTCGAGATGCCTTCACGCTGGCCTTGATTCCGGGGCTAAACCCCCAATGAAACGGGCTATTCGCTTTGGTTTCGGCGTCACCAGGTAAGGAACTAATCGAGACATTGTGTTGAAGCTTGTAAGGTATGCTTGACAATCCAGGTTCTTAATAACCAATGACAAGAAGTCAGTCTCGATCTTCTCAACCTCATGTTGAGGACAATAATTCTCCTTAATAAGAGCAACAAACTGATCCCATGAAAGATTGTATAATCGGATCTTTCCAGTAGCTAGGATCAACGACCTCCACCAAGCTAGTGTTTCTCATTTAAACGACTGAGATACATACTTCACCACATCCCTATCAGCGCAACCACTGATGTCAACCACGGTATCCATTTCGTCTAACCATGTAATGCAGTCAATCTCTACTTTCTCCCCAGTGAAATCCCTGGGTTTGCAGGAGATGGAATATTTATAGGTACAAGTCTTTGTACGTGGTTCACGATCAAATACAATCTTCTTAGATGGGACACTATGCTGATTTGAGGAGTGATGAGAATCACTATTGTGAGCGGTATGAGTCCTTGAGGGTGGTTTTGAGTGTGGTACAGACTGAGTTCTGACACGGGTACCACTAGAATCATTGAACTGTCTGTCCAGAGCTCGTGTGACAGCATTATCTATCAATGCCTGCAATTTTGCTCCTGCTACATTAACTCTGGAAGTGTCGTGATTCTCCCTTGGGTGACTGTTGACTTCGTCTGACCCAGCCATGTAGCTTGATTTCTACATAAAGTAATGATTTTAATTTATTCAGAAGTCTATATCAGTATTATCATTCTTGATGATTTATTAACCATGGTATTAATAAACCATATTGGTTAAATTGCTAAGCATATATATTCAGGATTATATTTATCCTTAATTATAATTCATTAAAATATTATATTGGCATAAAAGGCCAAGTCACAAGGACGAGTTTAAATCATAGTCAAGATCCTATAGGATCGAGGCATTGAGGCTTGAATCATAGTTCATTACCTCTTCTTGACAGGGAGTTGTAAACCACCACTGTCTTTAGTCTCAAAGGACATTAACTATGGACCGTAGGCACTTCATCACTAATGGATGATTAAGTAAATTAGAGACAGGGATTGGAAGAATCCAATATTAGGGTGACTTATGCGATTTTATCGAATCACATTTGTCAGGAGTGTTAACATGTTTTCAGATGTTAACAAGGATCTGAATCTTAATAAGGAACTACCATCATGACCCTTGTCTTAAATTGACACATGAGCTAGGTTTTGCCTTTAAGATTTTATTTAATAATGGCAGATCTTATAAAAGGAATGATATTTTGTTTTATTTTATATATTATATTTATGCATGTAATGATAATTAAAATTCGATATATTCCATAATTAAATAAAAGAGTACATGAATTCCCTAAACGGGACTTTAACAGAAATGACATGCCCACGCAGGGGCTAAACTGGAAATACAAGTCCTCGCAGGGACTGAATACAGAATAGATGTCCACGCAGGGACTTGATTTAAAACAAGGAAATTACAATACAATTAAATAAATAAGGAATCTTCAAAAATCCCTTTTCTTCTTTCCCTTGATTAAATTTGCCAAACCTTTAAGAAACCCTCGGTTGAACCTCCCGCTCCACCTGGCTCAACCTTTGGAGAATCTCCTGCTGTTGAGGTGGCTGGATCTGCGGTGGTTGCGGTTGCTGCGGCTGCAGAGGTTGAGGAGGCGGCGGGTGTTGGTACCCATAAGCTGGGTATCCAACTCCCCAGGGAGCTCCATAGGGCCCCTCAGGATGCAGAGCATTGTAGTTCGCCGCTACAAGGTATGGGTCAACTTCGGCGTAGTTGTAGTTAGTATAGGCCGGCTGCTCAAAAGGGTTGTACGCCGCTGAACTGGCGTATGCAGGAATCGGGTTATCGAAACCCATTGGTGGTGGTGCGACTGGCGCAGAGTCCACCTCAGTGACGGGGTTTGAAGGCCCACCCATCTGCGGGTCTTCATAAAGTGGCGGGTAGTGACTGCCACTTGAATGGTGAGGGGTGCTGAAATGGAATCCCCCTCGCACGGACATCCGTGCTCCTGATCTCCTACGCCTCGGTGGCTCCGGAGGCGGTTGCTGCTCTGGCGGCGGTGGTGGCGGTGGAGTGACCGCTACAAAACGTGAATCCTCAGAGGGATCCTACTGCTGCTGCTGCTGCGGTGCTGAGTGGTAGGAGGGAGTAAACACCTAGTCATATTGGGCGAATCTCGCCTCGTAGCTGTCTGGACCACGATAAGGTGATCCATGAAAGGATGACCCATCCGAAATCTCGATGGGGTGAGTAGGTGTTCCAGACGGTGGCTCGGCGGGATCGGTGTCTTCATCCATGTCCATGGCATGGTCGCCGGAGAAGTGATCTTCTGGTCCCAATGGGTTAAAACCCATTGGTTCTTGCACCTGGTTGGCCGGGTTGAACCGGCTCTAGAAGAACGGGGTCGGGTCTTCAAAGGCGCGGTGCGACCCTGACCGCTGCAATGGAAGGTAGGAACGGCGAGAATGATCGGACTCGTCGCCTTGATGGAGTCCGAAGGAGTCATGGTATGATGGCGAAGAGCTTAGCGAGACCGAATGCCTCGCGGGCTATAAATATGTCCTCCAATCTTCTTGGGGACTCGTGCTCATTGTCACCGACGGAGTTCGCCTGTGAGAAGGCCCGGCTTCATGGTCGTGGCTAGTTATTGGCGCCTTGCCTCGTCCTCTCATGAACCTTGGTGGCATTTTGTTGAACCTGTCAAAACAAACAAAGAACGATAAAGAAAAACAATAAAGAGCAAAATAAAATGAATTAGGATTTGTCCTAAGTTCTTTGTCTAGACTCAGAAGTCGAGGAATGTGCAAACTGTGTCATTGAGATTAAACACAAAAGGCTAGTGTTTAATTCACTCAATGTTGGCTTTGATACCAACCTGTCACACCCCGATATTTTCACGTATTACCGGTGGGCCCGGTGGGGAGTATCGTGACGTAGTTGATATCGTCATAGTCAAACAACACAATTTAATGCACAGCGGAAGCAAAAGATAAATACATTACATACCGATGAAGAGTAATATTAAGTATTACAAAAACGGTTGTAAAAGATCCACAGGCGGATCAAAAATAAAAGGAACATTGTTCAACAGATTTATAACATCTAAGCTTGCAAGACTCTTTATTGATGCTAGGGTAGCCAGCCTATTCCGTCTAGTACCTGCACTTAGCCTTTTTGGAAAATACGTCAGTTTACACTGGTAAATACAATTAACTGACTCATTTTGAAAACATTTAAGAAAATTGATTTGAATGCACATGGCACAAAATATCTTTTATAACTTGGGACAATTATTTAAAAAAAATAATCTTGTATACAGTTTTTACATGTTTGTCGTCCGTCAGGGCCGATTAGAAGAGCCGGACAAGATTAACTGACACACCACTGGTATAATGCCCATAAGGAAAATTCCTTATTGTGGATTACCGTTTATACATATGCAACTGTCAGGTGTATTTCTACACCCCGTGGTTAAGTCGTGGCCATCTCAATGAATGATGCCAAGGATATCCGAGACATGGTCATTAACCCCCCAAAAGCCATATACCAAACAAAACATATTAAAACGGGTTATGTAAACATATCAATCACAATCCGATTTAAATAACTACATACCCGACCAAGCGGTATTATTATTATAATACCGTATCCTAAGCCCGTATAACGGAAAATAAGTTAAAAGTATTTACCTGAGCAAATTTATACAATTTATCCCAGCCGTATACAATCAAGCAAGTACAGGTAGCTTTTACTGGGCTCCTAAATCTGGAACGAAGGTTTTAGTAACCTATTAGATTCCTAACAGATCTTAATTAAGCCTAAGCTTAGACCGGTTAGTTTTAAAGGAAGATATACGATTCAAAACACAAGATTAAGCGAAGACCGGATTAGAATGTGGTTTAGACCCGGCAAGTTTAAAGACTTGTATAATATGGGCAAACTAAACACATTCTGGAATTTGAGATAAAAATGATAAGGTTTCACCTGTTTCGATCAATTTATGCAAACTAGTTACATAAACCGTACCGAACGCGAAAATGCATAACGTGTAAGGACCTGCAAAAATGTCCCAAATCGATCCGTAAGTGAAAACTCGGACCCCTGAAACCCTAACGTGCATGAAAAAAATAAGAAAACAAGATTGTTGGTTTTCACGCGGGCCGCGTAAGAGTAAGCCTAGTCTTACGCGGGCCGCGACTGTTTTGGTCAGAAAATCTGATGAGGATATTGCAACCAAACTCTTTGTTTAGGGGAATGATGCTTAAAATATATAACAGCGATGAGGATCACTTCAATGTAAAGTATACAAACGACACAAAGATTTATACGGGGAAAAAGCCCTTGATCAAGAGTTGATCTCCGGCACAAAAAACCCCGGGTGATGGAAACTACCGATCACCAAGCTCAAATAAATGAATAAACGTTTACAACTTCGGATAGTAACGAGCTAGGTACAAGGATCACTACGGTGAAATGTGTAAAAAGTGTATGAAATTGCTAAGTGTTTGAACGAGAGCTTGTATGAGCGCTTGTATGAGTGTGTGTAACTGCAAAAATGACTAAGTGTCACTCCCTCTCTAACTTAGCTCGTTACTCCCTTTAAAATAAGAAAAATATCTAGCTAACAAACTCTCCGACTTTCGGGCCAAGCCTCCACGTTCTCCATAACGTCTAGTTTTGATCTAGCACGTGCAGAATACTTCGGGAATATTCTCCAAGAATGTCGCTAAGACTTGGTCAAGCTTGTTATACCTGCGAGATGTTATAAAACATAAGTAAACAATCGTCAGTATGAGGATCCTTGAAGTGATCCATGATCCTGATCCTAAAGCCCTTCTGAGGATCACCACCTGTCACAGAAGTAAGGATCACTAATTAGGATAACAAATAAGGATCACTAATTGTTAGAAAATCCTCCCCTAACAATTGCCCCCAAAATATAAGGAGTGAAATTGTAAAATTAGCGACTTATATTTTCTTAATCTTATCCGTAACAAACTAACGGATATATAGCCGTTAATTTTGAACTAGCCGTTGAGATGATGATGTCACGGAAGTGACAACCTGCAAGATCATGATTATAAATAGAGATATAGATAGGATCAAATGCATTTAAATTTTCAGAGAAACTCCCTTTATAATCCACGTTCCGAAGACGTTCAGGTATTCTCTCTCTCTATCCTTTTCCCTCTCTTGCTCTGTTTTTATCTTTCCATCAAAGATGTTGCTCCGAAGTTCTCCGGGCAAAGATCACAAGAAGGACAGCCCTTTGGAAAGTCAGAAAATCGTCAAGGACTCAGCGAATGAAAAGTGTTGTTTTAACGACGCACATATAGACAAAATCCGTTGCTGTTTTCCGGCGAATGCCTTTTTCAGACCCTTTGATCCTACTACCCTTAGCGACTATGTTTCAGAAACATGGGTTGCATTTCCAGCCACTCCATTCACCATAGGATACACATATCCTTTCCCAGAGTTTACACAATCCTTCTTTTCCCTTACCGGCATCTCTTATATCCAAGCCATGCCGATGATTTGGAGGGTCTTGTATACCCTGGAGAGGATCATCGAACAGGAAGGCATTGCTTTGGGCATGTCAGAATTGGCGGAGCTGTATGATCTTACTACTTTTGGTTCCCATCGTTATTTGCTTAAGCGAAAACCCGGTGCAGATCATCCTCTTCTGAAAGTCACCAAGAATGACAAAGACTGGAAACGTCGCTTTTTCTTTGTCAAAAGGGATTCCATTCTAAACGGTCAAGATCTCCCTAAGGCATGGTCCACCCATGGTAGGCTGGAGGATCATAAGAAGGATCACCAGACAATCTTGTTTTCGTATAAGGATTACTGACCCCTTTCTGTCTTATGTCATGCAGCTATCTCTGTCTCACATATCCGCACATCACCTGAAACCAAGGACAGGCTCGCTGCTTTTTGGAAGCTTGATCCTGAAACAAGGACATTCAAGATAGACACCCAAGACTCACAAGAAGTATCCTCAGGTTCCATTACCATGTCGAGTAAGTATCCTGTCTTTTGCATAGTTTAAATATTAAAATAAATAGATAAATTGAAATAGGATAAGGATACTCATCTTGCTTTGAATGTGTAGGCGCTGGAAAATCTGTCAAGCCCGTTTCCCAATTCAACACAGCTGACCTTGATCTCGTACGACCCAGGAAGAAGAGGTCCACTACCAGTCCTAGCATCTCCATTCCAAGGGCACCCTCCAAAGGAAAGGGTGTCAAGAAGAGGAAAACTTCTGATGCTGAGGATCTTCAAGGCCTGCCACTGATCCGCCACCAATTCCTTGAATACTTCAATGATGTAAGGATCCTTAACTTTGCCTAGGTATCCTGCTCTTATGAGGATCACTTGACCTTGAACTGCCTTATCTTCTTTCTGCAGAAATTTGCTGAGATCGAGGATTACGTGGGCAATATTGAGGAGCTGGACAAGAAAATAGCTGATCTCCAACAGGTTGGCGTGCTCAAAGATCTTGCACTTGCTGATGCTCGGAAGGAACTCCAGGATACCAAGCAGGAAATGGCCAAGGTGCTGGTTAACTTTGATTATGAAAAACGTGACCTCATCGAAAATGCCAAGCTCTCTGCTGCCATCACGATGTACCAGACTAAGTTGAAGATGGCCCAGGAAGCTCAAGACCCTGCTTTTGACAAAGACAGCTGGGATGTTGAAGGCTGGAAGGCAAGATTGGCTGATCTTGAGGATGATGAGGAGGAGGCAGCTGACGTCCTGGCAATTGAAGCAAGTGGCAGTGGGAAGGATCAGGCTGGTGGTGATGATGCTGGTGGTGATGCAGCCAAGGTGTGAGCTGCATGAATGGGCGATGATGGAAATTTCTAGACGTGGCCGGAGCCCATTTTTTATGGTTTGGTAGTTTTTTGATTGTTGATGTTTTTGAACAATGGTGGGTATGTAATAACTCTAAACAATAGTTCTTAGGTTTAAGGATCATGTATGATCCTTTGGACAATAGGCAGGATTGCAATTGGTGGAGGGATCCTCTGTTTGGGGGATGAAGCCATTGTGATCCTGCCGCCTTTATCTTCCTGCACTACTTTTGAACTCATTATCATGGACACCCTTTACCTACCCCAACGGACGGGCCACGTTTTGCTGGTAGAAGCTCGGGTAGGTAATTTTGACAACTTTTAAAGGGTTAGCCTTATGTTAATAAATAAAAACTTAACCTTTTGTCGCTTATCATGTGTTGTTATCCTTTTTTAATATGTTAATTTCCAACTGTCGTAATGTTCATTCTGTTTATACTTATCAAGCCTTGAAAAATTAGAAAAGATATCCAAAAAGTTTAGGATATAAACAAGGATTACATATCCCATAACCGATAAGTTTTAAAAAGTGACATGAATTAAGAAATACAAGTTCAGTTGTCAAGTATAAGGGTTATTTAAAAGAATAATGAATAAAATCAAAAGAGTTAAGGATCATACCTGAGGATCCAAGTTAGAATCCTAACCTTAATAAGGATAACTATAAGATAAACCTTAGAGTGAAATAAGGATCAAGGATCCTTAGCTGCCTATCTTCAAGGACCTGAAATAGAGCATAACTTGGGACTAAGCCAATATAAGAAAAAAGTTAGCAACTGGGGACAAGCCCAAGGATAACTGGGGACAAGCCCAAGGATAACTGGGGACAAGCCCAAGGATAACTGGGGACAAGCCCAAGGATCGTATGTAAACTGGAGTATGGCCCTAACTGGCGACTATCCAAACTTAGTGACATGAAGATGCCAAAACCTTAGCTAACGTGAAAACGTTAGAAACCTTAGCTAACGTGAGAACGTTAGAAACCTTATGACCGGATGTATGGTACGTCTACCATTATACGTAGGATCCTAAGCATAGCCAGAACAATGGAATTATCAGCCCCTAGAACGAGTACTGGTCCCAAAGCCTTGAACTATACCAGGATCATCGTGCGCTACAGGCGGAATCTGGGGACAAGCCCGAATAACTGGGGTTAGACCCATAAGACGGATTGCTTCTGTGGATAACCAACGTTATGCTAAGGATACCTAAGTAAGGATCATCGATACTTTGAGGATCCTTTAAGGATATCCCTTTCGCTAGGATCACCTCTGCCACGAGGATCCTTGTCACATGAAATATTTCTTCAGGTGGACAGCATTCCAAGCTCTTGGTAGCAAATCACCTTCCATGGTTAGCAATCTATATGCCCCCTTTCCTGCTTCAGCTTCAATCAAATAAGGGCCTTCCCATTTTGGAGCCAATTTTCCATCAGCAGGATTGGTGGTATTCTGAAATGCTTTCCTTAACACCATATCTCCAACTTGAAACCTCCTGATCCTGACATTTTTATTGTAAGCACCAGCCATTCTTTGTTGATAACTGGCCATCCTGATCCTAGCCATATCCCTGATTTCTTCAATAGTATCCAGGTCTTGAGCCAAGTTTTCATCATTTTCCTCAGGATCACGGGTACTTGTTCTAGCAGTAGGAACCACCATTTCTGTTGGGATCACTGATTCTGCCCCAAACACCAAAGAGAATGGTGTTTGACCAGTAGCATTCTTAGGGGTTGTCCTGTCAGCCCAGAGCACATAGGGTAGTTCTTCTGCCCATTTTCCTTTCTTGGATCCAAGCTTCTTCTTCAAGTTATTGATGATGATCTTGTTAGATGATTCTGCTTGACCATTAGCTTGTGGGTGGACTGGTGTTGATGTTATCATCTTAATCTCCCAGCTGTCACAAAAGTTAGTGGTTCTGCCCCCAATAAATTGGGAACCATTATCACATATAATCTCAGAGGGAATTCCAAATCTAGTTATAATATTTCTTTTAATGAAGGATATAACTTCCTTTTCTCTAACTTGGGCAAAAGCTTCAGCCTCTATCCACTTGGAGAAGTAATCAGTCATAGCTAGCATGAATACTTTTCCACCAGGTGCCTTAGGGAGCTTGCCAACTATATCCATACCCCATCTCATAAATGGCCAAGAGGAGGATATAGGATGCAACAATTCAGCTGGTTGATGAAGGATATTGCTGTGTCTCTGGCAAGGATCACATCTTCTGGCATACTCCACAGCATCTTTCTTCATGGTTGGCCAGTAATATCCTGTCCTCAGGATCCTTGAGAATAATGCCCTGCCCCCAGTGTGGTTTCCACAATCTCCTTCATGGAAGTCTTTTAAAACTTCCTGAACTTCAGGATCCTCAATGCATCTCAAGTATGGTCCTGCAAGAGATCGTCTATACAACATATTATTTAAAATTGTGAATTGAGATACCTTAGATTTGAAAGCCCTAGGGTTTTCTCCTGTAGGAATCTCTCCATGTTGTAAGTATCTCATAATTGGTGAGATCCATGATCCTGATCCTGGATGGGATCGAGTATCCTCACTAGGGATCATTGCAGAATCATTTCCTATCTCCATAGTCTGGTGATCCTCGATAGCCGGGGTCAGGATATGGATAATAGGAATCTTGATATCCTCTGGGATCTTCAAAGATGATCCTAAGTTAGCCAATGCATCAGCTTCTGTATTTTCTTCCCTTGGTACCTGTGACAAACTAAAGGAAACAAAAGAGAGTGCCAAACTTTTGACTATCTCCAAATATTTGGTTAGCTTTTCACCTTTAACAGCATATGATCCATTAAAGTGATTTGTAATTAACAAAGAATCTACGTGTACCTCAAGATACCTGATCCCCATATGCTTTGCAATTTGCAAACCAGCAATTAAGGCTTCATATTCAGCCTCATTATTAGTGGTTTGGAACTCACAAGCTATAGAATGGGGTATTATGTCCCCCTGTGGCGATTTTAGTAGTATTCCAAGCCCTGTGCCTTTGACATTTGAGGATCCATCAGTGTGGAGTATCCAAGGGTCCTTGGTCTCCTCTAGCTGCTGGACTTCTAACTCAGCTTCTTCTTGTAAATCACTACTGAAATCAGCCACAAAGTCAGCTAATGCTTGGGATTTGATGGCTGTCCTAGGCTCGTATCTTATATCATATGCACTCAGCTTCACTGCCCACTTAGCCATCCTTCCTGACATCTCTGGTTTCCTGAGGACATTCTTAATTGGAAAATTAGTTTTAACAATGATAACATGAGTTTCAAAATAATGTCTTAACTTGGTAGATGCCATAATTAATGCAAGGATAAGCTTTTCAAGGTGTGAATACCTGGATTCGGAATCAAGTAAACTTTTACTTACATAATAGACAGGATGTTGTGTACCTTCATGATCCTTAACAAGGACCGCACTTACTGCTTTTGAGGATACTGCAAGATACAAGGATAACACATCGCCTTTTTCTGGCTTCATCAATGCCGGGGCCGAGGATAGATAATCTTTGAGGGCTTTTAAAGCATTTTCATGCTTCTCCGTCCACTCAAACTTCTTGTTCTTCCTTAGGATATCATAGAATTCTTTACACCTCTCGGAGGACTTGGATATAAATCTGTTCAAGGCTGCTATCCTTCCTGTTAGCCTTTGAACATCCTTAGCATTGACCGGAGACTTGATATTCACTATTGCTTTGATCTGTTCCGGGCTAGCTTCAATGCCTCTCTTAGTCACCATGTATCCCAAGAATTTACCTGCTTTAACACCAAAATGACATTTTGAAGGATTAAGCTTCATATTATATTTGTCAAGGATATCAAATGCTTCCTCCAAATCTTTTAGGTGATCCTCAGCTCTTATGGATTTTACCACCATATCATCTATGTAAACCTCCATAGTTTGTCCGATCTGATCCTTGAACATCATATTCACCAGCCTTTGGTACGTTGCACCTGCATTTCTCAATCCGAACGGCATAGCAATATAGCAATAGATACCAGTTGGAGTCATGAAGGCTGTATCCTCTTGGTCGGATGGTTCCATTTGGATTTGTTGGAATCCAGATGAAGCATCCATAAAAGTTAACAGTTCATGACCCGCCGTTGCATCCACCATGGAGTCAATGTGGGGTAAAGGGAAAGGATCCTTGGGACATGCCTTATTTAAATCGGTGAAATCGACACATACCCTCCACTTTCCGTTTTTCTTTTGAACAACAACCACATTGGCCAACCATCTTGGATACTTGACCTCTCTAATCATACCTGCCCGGAGCAATTTCTCTACCTCTTCCTGGATAATGGCATTCCTTTCTGGTGCAAACTTCCTTCTCCTTTGATGGATTGGTTTGAAGGATCTGTCGATGCCGAGCTTGTGAGTGATAACATCTTTGGATATACCAGTCATGTCTTCGTGTTTCCATGCAAAGGTAGTCTTTCTCCTTTTGAGGAAGGATATGAGGTCTTCTTTCATTTCGCCAAGGATCCCTGACCCGATATAGATTTTGGATTCAGGATCATCAGGATCCATGAGGATTTCTACCACATCCTGCTCTCTGGCCTCCAAGACATTCCTTGGAGGATACCTTGATTGCTATTGCTCCCTTGACTTCGAGGCTGGTTTCATCGATGAAGTATAGCAATTCTTAGCCTCCTGCTGATCACTATCGATCTTTACTATTCCCCAAGGACTAGGGAGCTTCACACATTGATGGTAAGTAGACGGGACTGCTTTCATATCGTGTATCCAGGGCCTGCCAAGGATAACATTACAACAAGATAAACAGTCAATAACACAAAATTTTTGATAAGAGTGTAAGCCTTCAATATATATTGGGAGTTTAATGTCCCCCAGGGTGTTCTTAGTTTCGCCACTAAATCCCACGAGCACGGAGGATCTTGGTATGATCTCTGATTCAGGGATACCCATCTTCTTTAGAACATCAAGCTGGATAATGTTCACTGAACTTCCTCCGTCTATTAGGATCCTGCGGACAAAATAGTTAGATATAAAAAGAGTAATAACTAAACCATCGTGATGAGGATCCTGGATATCAATACGATCCTCTTCATCAAAGGTTATGACTTTTCCTTCGGTGACACTCGATGTTCGAACTGGTCTTTCTCCATTATCCATTTTAGTTTCCTTTGCATGCCTCTTAGCTGCTGAGAAGGATGTGCCACAAATGTCGGATCCCCCAGAAATAAAGTTTATCACTTGTGCATCTGCTGGAGGGGCTGGAGCCTTCTCAGGGATCCTTTCAGGATCCTGAGTCCTTGACTTTTTTCTACCCAACAACTCTTTTAGATGCCCTTTGCTCAACAAGTATCCAATTTCCTTTCTTAATGCAATGCATTCTTCTGTGAGGTGCCCAAAATCTTCATGATATGCACACCACTTTGATTTATCCTTAGTTGCAGCCGACCTGTCATTCTTTCTTGGCCATCTAGCCTTATCACCTAGGTTCTGCATAGCAAGGATTAGTTCATTGTTATCAACACTAAAGCAATATTCAGAAATTGGAGGATAATCCTCATCATCCTCTTCTTGATCAATAGAATGCACGTTCTGATTATCAGATTTGTTGTAGGATCTGAACTTGTTGTTTCTGAATGAGGATCCTTGCTTATCCTGCTTTGAGGATCCTGTTATCCTCTCCTGAATTCTCTTGTCATCCTCTAGCCGAATGAACCTGAGGGCCCGGGTTCTTACCTCATCTAGGTTCCTGCATGGTGTCATAACAAGATCATCATAAAATAACGAATCCCTAAGCAGTCCCATTTTGAAGGCCTCAACAGCCGTGGCTATATCTAAGTTGGGAATGTCTAAGGATTCTTTACTAAATTTGGTAATGTAATCCCTTAATGATTCATTATGACCCTGGGTTATCCTATATAAATCACTAGTTAATCGTTCAAATTTTCTACTACAAGAAAACTGAGTATTAAACAAGTTAACTAGGTTTGCAAATGAGGTAATAGAATAGGGAGGAAGACTTAGCAGCCATTTGAGAGCTGATCCAGTAAGAGTGGATCCGAATCCTTTGCACAAGCATGCTTCCTTTAACCTTTCTGGGATTGGATTGATCTCCATCCTCTCCCTATATTGTGCTATGTGTTCTTCAGGATCCGTCGAACCATCATACAGTTTCATTGTAGGCACATGGAATCTCTTGGGTATCTCAGCATCACAGATTGGTGGTGCGAAACGAGATATCTTGTGGCTTCCATCTGCAATCTCGGGAATAGGTTTGACCACTCCCGGAACACTTGATATCATATCCTTTAGCTTTTGCAATTCTCTGGCCATGGCATGATTGATAACTGGATCCTGCATAAGACCATGGTTAGTTGTATGAGAATTATTAAAAGTGTTACCTCCCATTGGATTCAAGTTAGGAAGAATGGAGGTTAATCCATATTGTTGAGACTCTGGAATGATCGAGGGACCGGTAGAGGCATTGGTCTGCATTGGAATAAAATCTCCTTGATGGACATCTGAACCTCCTGTTTGCAGACTCCTCAAGGATCCTGGCATCTGGAAGGATCCCTGAAACTGGGATGATCCTGGAACAAAGAAGGATCCTTGAACCTGGGATGATCCTGGAACGAAGGAGGATCCTTGAACCTGGGATGATCCTGGGACGAAGGAGGATCCTTGAACCTGGGATGATCCTGGAACGGAGGAGGATCCTTGAACCTGGGATGATCCTGGGACGAAGGAGGATCCTTGAACCTGGGATGATCCTGGGACGAAGGAGGATCCTTGAACCTGGGATGATCCTGGGACGAAGGAGGATCCTTGAACCTGGGATGATCCTGGAACGAAGGAGGATCCTTGAACCTGGGATGATCCTGGGACGAAGGAGGATCCTTGAAACTGCTGCATTCCTGAATGTCCTCCTGTACTCATGAGGGATCCAATATACTGAGGATAGGATCCCGCTGGCTGGAAGTATGGGCCTGCTGCCTGGGTGATTGCTGTTGTTCCGTAGTGCACTCCTTTTGGTCCACCCACATATTGAATGTCTGGAACCACTGATGGCTGAGAAGTAATCACCGGAGTGTCAAAATTTAACGATCTGGGCATCAGTGGGGAATGATCCTCTGCCGTTTTCTTCTGTTTCTTAATTTCGTCAATCTCCCGGAGGATCCTTTCGTTGGTTTTATCCTGCTCTTGCGCATGATTCCTCATCTGCAAAATCAAGGCATAGAGATCATTAGTAGTAGGATTAGTTGAAACAGAAGAAGTAGGTGGTTTTGAGAAAATGGGAGTCGGTTTCTTCGCAGCATTTTCTGTATTCTTCTGGGATCCAGAAGGTGGTGGAGGCAAAGGAGGAACGCCTTGTGAGGAAGTGAATGAGGGCATCAAGTTTGAAGCATTCTTCGATGAGGAAGCCATCTGCTTGGTTGTAGTGAGCCGAATTAAGCACAGAAATGCGTATTTTCTTAGGGACGAAGCACCAATTGCCCCACGGTGGGCGCCAAACTGTTTTGGTCAGAAAATCTGATGAGGATATTGCAACCAAACTCTTTGTTTAGGGGAATGATGCTTAAAATATATAACAGCGATGAGGATCACTTCAATGTAAAGTATACAAACGACACAAAGATTTATACGGGGAAAAAGCCCTTGATCAAGAGTTGATCTCCGGCACAAAAAACCCCGGGTGATGGAAACTACCGATCACCAAGCTCAAATAAATGAATAAACGTTTACAACTTCGGATAGTAACGAGCTAGGTACAAGGATCACTACGGTGAAATGTGTAAAAAGTGTATGAAATTGCTAAGTGTTTGAACGAGAGCTTGTATGAGCGCTTGTATGAGTGTGTGTAACTGCAAAAATGACTAAGTGTCACTCCCTCTCTAACTTAGCTCGTTACTCCCTTTAAAATAAGAAAAATATCTAGCTAACAAACTCTCCTACTTTCGGGCCAAGCCTCCACGTTCTCCATAACGTCTAGTTTTGATGTAGCACGTGCAGAATACTTCGGGAATATTCTCCAAGAATGTCGCTAAGACTTGGTCAAGCTTGTTATACCTGCGAGATGTTATAAAACATAAGTAAACAATCGTCAGTATGAGGATCCTTGAAGTGATCCATGATCCTGATCCTAAAGCCCTTCTGAGGATCACCACCTGTCACAGAAGTAAGGATCACTAATTAGGATAACAAATAAGGATCACTAATTGTTAGAAAATCCTCCCCTAACAGCGACAGCTTGAAAATCTCCGGATAAGCTTAAGGGACACGTGTCGTCCACGTGTCAAGACCACCGATGACTCAGCAAACCCTACTGCCGCCTTTATGGCCTTCGCAGGCCGCGTAAGTTTAAGAAAGGGTTTACGCGGGCCGCGTAAAACCCATTTTTCAGCTATAAAAGGGTTGGACATGAGCAGTTCATCTGTGCTCGAGAAATCAATCAAAAAACGAAAATATACTGCTCAAAATCGTAATTTTCATTAGAGAGACGCTGCTACAATACAGGGTATTAACTCGATCACTGCTACGTTTCAAACTGTTCAATTCTTTTCTTTCCTTCAGCTTTTATTATAGTAAATAGTAGCTCGGGATTAAACCTTCTAAATCCCGAAACTCTGCCCGTTATTAGGGTAATAACTCTAATCACTGGTACGGTACCCTATCCGATCGATTGAAACTGATCCAACGGATGTTTAAGTGCTGCCTGTATACGGCTGTTTTGGTCAAAAATCATACAAGGATAATGCAACCAAATCTGATTTTGTGAGGTATGATGCTTGGTTAATTGTATGAACGGTAAGTATATGAAATCAACGATGAACACCGAGATTTATACGAGGAAAAATCCCTTGATCTTTAGAAGATCTCCGGCATAAAAAACCTCGGGTGATGGAAACTACCGATCACCAAATATATTGCTGAAACAATAGTGATCCTTGTACAACTTCGGAAGAAAACAAGCTCGATACAATGAATTTCTAGTGTAAGTGTGTTTTTTTGCTAAGTGTTTGCAGAGAATTCGTGTTTTTTGTGTTTTTTCTCTGGTGTGTACGAATTATGCCTTTTTGAGCTTGTTTCCCCTTAAAAAGATAAGAAAAAACAACTAACTAACTTCCCGAAAAAGGTGGAAGTCACCCATGACCACCACTAACGGTTATTTCTTCAATATGCACGTGCCTAAAAGCATATTCCACGAGATTCCAGCAAAGAAGTGGTCCACTACGTCCATTACCAACATTTACACATTAAAAACGTGCAAAACATAAGTTCTGTTAAGGATCCTGGATCCTCAGACTCGTGATCCTCAGACTCGTGATCCTCAGACTCTGGATCCTCAGACTCTCTGCATCAGCCATTAAGCATCCGTGATCCATGCCTAGTCTCAGGATAGATGATCCTTAGCATAAAATTCATGCCCTAACAATTGCCCCCAATATGGCAGTTGTGATAAGGATTCACAGCTGTCATATTTCCGTCAGAAGCGGACTAGCCGTTGCTGCTGGTAACTAGTTGTTACACTGCCTGTCGTCACTGATAAGACCTGCTATAATCATCATTGCAGAATATAGAGTTAGAGATAACTCCTCAAGTGCCTTTACAGATCAGAAGATCCTTCCGTTCGTGGAGAATGAATCCTTCTACACAGTTTGCTATTAACCTTCCTGCACTTTAATTTCTGCATAGACACTTTAACTGTAAGATAGCCTTATCCGGCCTGGGTGGATGGTCCACGATTTTGCTGGTGAAATCCAGGCCAGATGATTTTGATACATAATGAATAGGTAATAACATTAAACTTTTTTAGCTACATCTATAGTTGTTTCTTCCCTTTTTATTTTTCATGTATGCTTTCTATTTTCAAAAATATCATCACCAAACAACTGGAAAGTTATTGAAAATCTGATGATAATGTTACACTTTTAACAGAAAACTTGAAGTGTTCATATAAATGTGGATCAATGATCCTTAACCAAAAAGGATAAGAGACAACTTACAGCTTCGAAAAAGTTAGAATATAACATACCAGAGAATCCAAGTTAGGATTCTATATCCTTGTAAATTATTGCTGAATAAGCAAACTATGAAAAGTAAAGCTTCTAGGATCAAGGATCCTTATCGTCAGAACTTGTATAACTTTAGACAGTAGTTTCTAGGGTGAAGAATCATGGATCCTTGAACAATAGGCAGGATAATGGGTGGTGGATGGATCCTCTGTTTGGGGGATGAAGCCACTCGTTATCCTTCCGTCTTTTATTTTCTGCACTACAAAGACCCGTAAACAATGGACACCCTTTGCCAACCCATGTGGACGGGCCACGTTTTGCTGGTAGAAACGTGGGTTGGCAATTTTGACAACCTTAAAAGGTTTAATGTTTTGTGAATAAAATAACTTTAACTTTTTGGCTATCTCCCGTGTTGCTATCCTTATGTATCCTTTAGTTTTCAATTGTTGTGATATACATTTGTTTGAATAAGAAAAGTTAAACAAATTAAGTTTAAGAATTTTAGGATATGATCCAGGATCAAATATCCTATAGTTGAAATCCGAAAAGTAGTATATTTTAAGGATCATAAGTTCAGTTGTCAAAGTATAAGGGCTATTTCAAATGAATAATGAATAAAATCAAAATAGTTAAGGATCATACCTGAGAATCCAAGTTAGGATCCTAACCTTTATCATTATAAACAGGATAACTGTTGATGCAGATTTTGTGTCCGATGCTTGTCGAATAGATTAGTTTTATTTTACGCTGAATTTGTAATAGTTAGTGAAACGGTCTATCGAACGTGTATAGACCCGCTCGTTTGAAGTGGTCAAACGAGAGGGTTATTCGGTTGACCGTGTGTGTTTGCAAGACAAGGGGTGTGACTATAAATAGAAAACCCTTGCCATTTGCAACACAAGGAGAGTTTAGGAGGTTTGAGACCTCACCGGGAGAGATCACCACTTGGTCTCTCCCCGGATGTGTACTCCTTTGGTATTAGTTCGGTTATCTTGTAATCGGGCCGATTTGTAATGTTATACTACCGGATTAATACAAAGAAGTTGTTTGTTTATATCTAATCTCTCCCGTCTTGAACCGATCTCACAAGAATCACGGTTTCGGTCACGAAACTCGGTCCTACAATTGGTATCAGAGCCATGGTGCCCGATTTAGTAAATCTAACCGTTTACTAAGTCACATGTGCTCTAGATCTGTGATTTTTGTGCTTTTTGTTCAAGATGTAAAGTTGGGTGAAAATGAGAAAAACTCAGATCTGGACCCGAATATTCAGATCTGTGCTGAAACAAGTGTTCGGTTTTATGTTTTTCACCTATATAATCAAGTTATCATCATCAAAAAATCAAAAATACAAAGTTTTTGTCAAATCTGCATAAGAACAGTCGCTGTGTTCTTGAGATGTTCTTGGCGGCTGCTTAATCCAGATCTGGGTCGAAGGATGTTCTTTGGGTCGAAGGATCCAGATCTGGATCGAAAGATACCAGATATTTTGTGGGAACCTTCAACAACTTCGAAAGATAATCCTTCGTAGCTGATCCTTCGAAAGTCTGGATGTGTGTTTCGAAAGATGATCCTTCGAAAGTCTGGATGTGTGTTTCGAAAGATGATCCTTCGAAAGATGATCCTTCGATCCTTCGAAAGATGATCCTCGAGAGATACCAGATGTATCGAAGAAGAAGAAGGGTCTGTGTATCGAATTGAAGAGAATGAATGATGTCGGCTGTTTGAACTTGATGTTGTTTGAATCTTCGATGTTTATGTAGCTGCTGCTGCTTTACTGTTAATCGAAGAGAAAGTAAATTTTGGGGTTTTTGCTTTGTATCGAGACCAACAAAGAAACAAATAAAAGGGTGTTTTATTTTGCTGATGTATGTATCGCAGATGTGCTGTTGTTGTGTATCGAAGAAGAGAGAAACACATGTTTTCATTGTTTGAAGGTAAATTACTTAAAAAAAAAAGATGACTGTTGCTGCTCTTGTTATCGAAAAGAGAGAGACCTACAAGTGGATTGTTGGCAGCTGTAAAGTAAAAAAAAAAAAAAAAAAAAACAGGGTATGGTACTTTTCTTTGTGTGGTCAACAAAATCTACAGTAGTCACGAAACATGTTCTGGGCCTAGTTATTTATTTATTTATTATTTGGGCTTGTTCTCACTAAAATTTTGGATCAAAATGGCCCACTCATATAATGATGCTATATTATATGACATTTGGGTATTAGAATTGGTGAGTTTATTCTGTAAGTGGGCTTACATATTGAATTGTGCCAAGCATGGAAGTCTAGACATGTGCATGATGGGATTAGTGATTTGCACATTATGTGGTCTGGTCAATATAAAAGTCAAGTTGGGAGTATGTGAAAGATTAAGTAGCTAGGTGTTTATTGTGAAAGATTCAAACTCATACAAGATTATTTTATGGGCCAATGAAATGACTGAATGAGTGATGGACGTTTTGTGAGGAATGCTACTTAGGCAGGGTATTATTAAAAAAAAAAAAAAAAAATATTAGTGGTGATGGAATGTTCATCAGTTTTGGTCGGGTATTCGCGGAGTTGATGTGAATCGGACTTCCAAATTTCAACATCAAATTCGTACGAATTTTGGGAGCGCGCGGGATGATGCAGCATGATGAAAACAAGAGATGATGAAAAACTTGATTTTTGAAAAATGTGGGGTAGTCACGGTTACCGATGCAAATGTCAAAAATGGTGACGCGACTACTATGGGCCAAAAACAAAACGGTATGTTCACTTCCGCACGTCAATGTTTATGATTGTTATCGGTTATTCGAAAATGTTCGAAAGCATTTTGTTATTTGTCATATTCTCGCATTTGAAGACGAACGTATGAACCTAGAATGTCAATACCGGTCCTAACGAGTTCACAAAGTCTTTGGAGGGATACAAGTCGGATCCTACGGGGTACTAGGCGAAATTTCCTTATCAACTAGAATATGCAACGAAGAAATCTTTTTGTTTATTGTCATATTCTCGCATTTGGTAACGAATGAATGAACCTAGAATGTCAATACCGGTCCTAACGAGTTCACAAAGTCTTTGGAGGGATACAAGTCGGATCCAACGGGGTACTAGGGGACGTTCTTATTCAACTAGCATATGCAAAGAAGAAATTCGTTTTCGTGATTTTTCGAAAAACCAAGAACATTCAACGAAGATTGACGACAGTTCCGCTCAGTGGAGGGAATTGGTGAACATTTGACGACAGTTTCTTTGAAGTGGAGAGAATCTGTTAAGGTTTAGAAATCTTACCAAAGAAATAGGGGGAATAAAAATTTCGTATGTTGAATTTCTTCGGTAAATTTCTAAACGCAATCACAGGTGGTAGAGTTTGTGATTTTCTGGTGATACAAACGGTTCGGCGTGGAATGTTTTGCACATACACATATTTGAGGATTTTAATTAATTCTCCAGCCAGCGTGAAGGGTTTTGCACGGAAAAATACAGGTTTCTAAAGTCTACAGTAGTTACAAAAGCGCTGTTCACTGAAGACCTGGGGAATCTTTCTGAAAGCTGATAGTTCAAGACTGAAGACCTGCAGGATTCGGTTTTGGGTTTGATGTTTCTTTGGGATTTTACAGGGATCTGGGGGTAACTCAATTCGTTGAGTTTGCAAACGATGTACTTGGTCAAGCTGACTTCCTGAGTACTGATGCTGAAGATCCGTAGTGCATTACGTGGTCAACTTCACAAAGGCGAGACAATGAGATCTGGATGTAGTTCAACTAAGCATGCTGGTTGAGCTTGCAAGGGATACACTTGGTCTAGCTGACTTTCCTGAGTGTTGATGCTGAAGATTAAAGTGCATTACTTGGTCGATTCCACAAAGACGGTTTACAGAAGACAGTTCACCAGAAATCTCTATCAATGTAGTATGCTTGTATGAAATAGAGTTCTTATGACAAGATCAAGACTTGATGCAGTTCTTAAAGATTGGAACCCTTATCAAATGCCGGTTGGAGTATTGGAAGATCAGCGGAAGATCGGTCAATTGAGGAAATTGCACAACACCCAACACGGATACGCGTACTTTAAGGGGGAAATATTTTACAAGGAGCGTCAAGATACTACTTACCTGGATCATCGGTCAAGGGGGAATTTGTTAACACAGAGAAGATGAATACTTGACTGAAGATCGATTGCAGTTGCATTTCAGCATTCGACAGCAACGGACAAGGGGGAATTTGTTGATGCAGATTTTGTGTCCGATGCTTGTCGAATAGATTAGTTTTATTTTACGCTGAATTTGTAATAGTTAGTGAAACGGTCTATCGAACGTGTATAGACCCGCTCGTTTGAAGTGGTCAAACGAGAGGGTTATTTGGTTGACCGTGTGTGTTTGCAAGACAAGGGGTGTGACTATAAATAGAAAACCCTTGCCATTTGCAACACAAGGAGAGTTTAGGAGGTTTGAGACCTCACCGGGAGAGATCACCACTTGGTCTCTCCCCGGATGTGTACTCCTTTGGTATTAGTTCGGTTATCTTGTAATCGGGCCGATTTGTAATGTTATACTACCGGATTAATACAAAGAAGTTGTTTGTTTATATCTAATCTCTCCCGTCTTGAACCGATCTCACAAGAATCACGGTTTCGGTCACGAAACTCGGTCCTACAATAACCATAAGACAAACCTTAATAGAAGGTACGGATCAAGGATCCTTGGTCGTTTGTCTCCAAAAACCTGAAATAGGATACAACTTGGGACTAAGCCAATATAAGATAAGAGTTAGTAACTGGGGACAAGCCCAACAAACTGGGGACAAGCCCAAATAAACTGGGGACAAGCCCAAATAAACGGATGTAAACTGGGGTCAAGCCCGTATAAACGGATGTAAACTGGGGTCAAGCCCATATAAACGGATGTAAACTGGGATCAAGCCCATATAAACGGATGTAAATTGGGGTATGGCCCTCACTGGCGACTATCCAAACTTGAGCGACATGAAAATGCCGAAACCTTAGCTAACGTGAAAACGTTAGAAACCTTAGGAACGGATGTATGGTACGTCTACCATTATACGTAGGATCCTGGGTACAGCCAGTACAATGAAATAGGATCCCGCTGGCTGGAAATATGAACCTGATGCCTGGGTCATTGTTGTTGTTCCGTAGTGCACTCCTTTTGGTCCACCCACATATTAAATGTCTGGAACCACTGATGGCTGAGAAGTAATCACCGGAGTATCAAAATTCAAAGATCTGGGCATCAGTGGGGAACGATCCTCTGCCGTTTTCTTCTGTTTCTTAATTTCGTCAATCTCCCGGAGGATCCTTTCGTTGGTCTTATCCTGCTCTTGTGCATGATTCCTCATCTGCAAAATCAAGGCATAGAGATCATTAGTAGTAGGATTAGTTGAAACAGAAGAAGTAGGTGGTTTTGAGAAAATGGGAGTTGGTTTCTTCGCGGCATTCTCAGTATTCTTCTGGGATCCAGAAGGTGGTGGAGGCAAAGGAGGGACGCCTTGTGAAGAAGTGAATGAGGGCATCAAGTTTGAAGCATTCTTCGCTGAGGAAGCCATTTGCTTGGTTGTAGTGAACCGAAATGAGCACAGAAATGCGTATTTTTCTAAGGACGAAGCACCAATTGCCCCACGGTGGGCGCCAAACTGTTTTGGTCAAAAAATCTGTTGAGGATATTGCAACCAAACTCTATGTTACGGGGTATGATGCTAACAATGTAGAACAATAACAAGGATCACTTCAATGTAAATTGCCGAAATGAAACAAGGATTTATACGGGGAAAAAGCCCTTGATCAAGAGTTGATCTCCGGCACAAAAAACCCCGGGTGATGGAAACTACCGATCACCAAGCTCAGATAAATGAATAAATGTTTACAACTTCGGATAGTAACGAGCTAGGTACAAGGATCACTATCGTGAAATGTGTAAATGTGAGTGAAAACGAATGAATGTTCGTCGAGAGCTTCAAGTGTGCGAGTATATGAGTGTGTGTAGCTGTAAAAAATGACTAAGTGTTTCTCTACTAGCTCGTTACCCCTTTTAAAATAGAAATCTAACTACCAAACTAACTATCCGACTTTTGTGCCAAGCCCCCACGTTCTCCATAACGTCCATTTTTGGCCAAGCACGTGCAGAATAGTTTGGGAATATTCTCCAGGAATGTCGCCAAGACTTGGTCAAGCTGGTTATACCTGCGAGATAGTACAAAACATAAGTAAACAATCGTCAGTACGAGGATCCTTAAAGTGATCCATGATCCTGATCCTGAAGCTCTTCTGAGGATCACCACCTGTCACAGAAGTAAGGATCACTAATTAGGATAACGAATAGGGATCACTAATTGTTAGAAAATCCTCCCCTAACAATTGCCCCCAAAATATAAGGAGTTAAATTGTAAATATGTGAGTTATATTTTACTAATCTTATCCGCAACAAACTAACGGATATATAGCCGTTAAAATAGAACTAGCCGTTGCGATCATGACGTCACGGAAGTGACAATCCTGCAGAATCATAATTATAAATAGAGATATAGATAGGATCATTATGCATTCAAATTCGAAAGAAACTCCCTTTAAATTCTCAGTCGACGATCAACCAGGTATTTCTTTCTCCTCTTTCTTCCTCTCTTACTCTGTTTTTCTTTCTTTATCTCCGTCACTTCGAAAATGTTGCTCCGAAGTTCACCGGCCAAGGATCACCCAAAGAGCAGTCCTCCGAAAAGCCAGGGGATCATTGAAGACTCTATTAAAGAACGCTGCTGCTTCAATGATGCTCAGATAGATAGGATTCGCCACTGCTTTCCGGCGAACACCGAATTTAGGCCTTTTGACCCCAATGCCCTGAGCGATCATATCTCCGATAAATGGATTGCTTTCCCCGTCACTCCTTTCACCATAGGCTATACATATCCTTTTCCAGCCTTCACCCAATCTTTCTTTTCCCTAACCGGCATCTCTTATATCCAAGCCATGCCGATGATTTGGAGGGTTTTGTACACCCTTGAAAGGATCATCGATCAGGAGGGAATAGATCTAGGAATGGCAGAGCTGGGAGAACTGTATGATCTTACCACCTTTGGCTCTCACCGTTATTTGTTCAAACGTAAACCCGGTGAGGAACACCCAATCTTCAAAGCCACCAAGAATGATGCTAATTGGAAACGGCGCTTCTTTTTTATCAAGAGAGATTCCATCCAGGATGGAAAGGACCTTCCTAAAAAATGGGCTACCCATGGTAGGATGAAGGATCCTAAGAAGGATCACCAGGAACTTTCTTTTGATGTAAGGATAACTTATATTTTTGCTTTCTTTTTATGCAGCTATCACCGTCTCACACCTCAAACTGTCCCCTGCTGCTAAGGAAAGGCTCCTCGCTTTCAAGAAACTTGATCCTGAGACAAGAACTTTCAAGACAACAACCCAAGATTCACAGGAGGTATCCTCAGGCTCTGTCACAATGTCAAGTAAGTATCCTTGTTTAAAATTTAAATAAATAGTGAAATACGAACTAAGAAAAGATACTTATCTTGTTTTAATTGTGTAGGTGCTGGAAAATCTGCCAAGCCTGTTTCCCAGTTCAACACGGCTGACCTTGATGTCGTACGATCCAGGAAGAAAAGATCCACTACCAGTCCTAGCATCTCCATTCCAAAGGCACCCACCAAAGGAAAGGGTGTCAAGAAGAGGAAAACTTCTGATGCCGAGGATCTTCAAGGCCTACCACTGATCCGCCACCAGTTCCTTGAATACTTTAATGATGTAAGGATCCTTAATTCTGCCTAGGTATCCTAATCGTATGAGGATCACTTGATCTTGAACTGCTTTATCCTTTTCTTTGCAGAAATTTGCTGAGATTGAGGATTACGTGGGGAATGTTGAGGAGCAGGACAAGAAAATTGCTGACCTCCAACAGGTTGCCGTGCTCAAGGACCTTGCACTTGCTGATCTTCGGAAGGAACTCCAAGATGAGAAGACTAAGACAGCTAAACTTCTGATCGACCTTGACTATGAGAAGCATGACCTCATTGAAAATGCTAAGGTCTCTGCCGCCATCACGATGTATCAGACAAAATTGAAGATGGCCCAGGAAGCTCAAGATCCTAGTTTTGACAAAAACAGCTGGGATGTTGAGGGTTGGAAGGCAAGGTTGGCTGATCTTGAGGATGATGAGGAGGAGGCTACTGAGGTCTTGGCGATTGAAGCAAGTGGCAGTGGGAAGGATCTGATGAAGGATACCGCAGCTGGAGGGGATGATGATGCAGCGAAGGCATAGGCTGCATAAATGGGCGATGAAGGACATTTCTAGACGTAGCCGGAGCCCATTTTTTTTAGTTTGATAGTTTGTTTTGGTGATGGTGTTTTTTGTTGAACAATGATGGGTTGTACTGAACAATAAGTTTTTAGGATTAAGGGTCATGTATGATCCTTTGGACAATAGGCAGGATTGCAATTGGTGGAGGGATCCTCTGTTTGGGGGATGAAGCCATTGTGATCCTGCCGCCTTTATATTCCTGCACTATCTTTGAACTTATTATCATGGACACCCTTTACCTACCCCAGCGGACGGGCCACGTTTTGCTGGTAGAAGCTCGGGTAGGTAATTTTGACAACCTTTCAAGGGTTAGTCTTTTGTTTATAAATAAAAACTTAACCTTTTGTCGCTTATCTCGTGTTGTTATCCTCTTTAATATGTTACTTTCCAACTGTTGTAATGTTCATTCTGTTTATACTTATCAAGCCTTGAAAAATTAGAAAAGATATCCAGAAAGTTTAGGATATGATCAAGGATCACATATCCCATAACCGATAAGTTCTAAAAAGTGATATGGTTTAAGAATCACAAGTTCAGTTGTCAAGTATAAGGGTTATTCAAATAAATAATGAATAGAATTAAAAATAGTTAAGGATCATACCTGAGGATCCAAGTTAGGATCCTAATCTTAATAAGGATAACTATAAGATAAACCTTAGAATAAAGTAAGGATCAAGGATCCCTAGTTGCCTATCTTCAAGAACCTGAAATAGAGCATAACTTGGGACTAAGCCAATATAAGAAAAGAGTTAGCAACTGGGGACAAGCCCAAGGATAACTGGGGACAAGCCCAAGGATCGTATGTAAACTGGAGTATGGCCCTAACTGGCGACTATCCAAACTTAGTGGCATGAAAATGCCAAAACCTTAGCTAACGTGAAAACGTTAGAAACCTTAGCTAACGTGAAAACGTTAGAAACCTTACGAACGGATGTATGGTACGTCTACCATTATACGTAGGATCCTAAGCATAGCCAGTACAATGGAATTATCAGCCCCTAAAACGAGTACTGGTCCCAATGCCTTGAACTATACCAGGATCATCGTGCGCTACAGGCGAAACTGGGGTCAAGCCCGAATAACTGGGGTTAAACCCAAAGGACGGATTGCTTCTGCGGATAACCAACGTTATGCTAAGAATACCTGAACTTTCAAAACTTGAACTCACGTGAGAGATGGATAAAGGATACATGATCCTTATCCTTATATGAGAAAATAATGAAATGAAATAGTTCAAGTTTAGGATATTACCTAAGTAAGGATCACCGATACTTTGAGGATCCTTTAAGGATATCCCTATCGTGAGGATCATTTATGCCATGAGGATCCTGCTCACATGAAATATTTCTTTAAGTGGACAGCATTCCAAGCTCTTGGTAGCAAATCACCTTCCATGGTTAGCAATCTATATGCCCCCTTTCCTGCTTCAGCTTCAATCAAATAAGGGCCTTCCCATTTTGGAGCCAATTTTCCATCAGCAGGATTGGTGGTATTCTGAAATGCTTTCCTTAATACCATATCTCCAACTTGAAACCTCCTGATCCTGACATTTTTGTTGTAAGCACCAGCCATTCTTTGCTGATAACTGGCCATCCTTATCCTAGCCATATCCCTGATTTCTTCAATAGTATCCAGGTCTTGAGCCAAGTTCTCATCATTCTCCTCAGGATCACGGGTACTTGTTCTTGCAGTTGGAATCACCATTTCTGTTGGGATCACTGATTCTGCCCCAAACACCAAAGAGAATGGTGTTTGACCAGTAGCATTCTTGGGGGTTGTCCTATCAGCCCAAAGCACATAGGGTAGTTCTTCTGCCCATTTCCCTTTCTTGGATCCAAGCTTCTTCTTCAAATTGTTGATGATGATCTTGTTGGATGATTCTGCCTGACCATTAGCTTGTGGGTGGACTGGTGTTGATGTTATCATCTTAATCCCCCAGCTGTCACAAAAGTTAGTGGTTCTGCCCCCAATAAATTGGGAACCATTATCACATATAATCTCAGAAGGAATTCCAAATCTAGTTATAATATTTCTTTTAATGAAGGATATAACTTCCTTTTCTCTGACTTGGGCAAAAGCTTCAGCCTCTATCCACTTGGAGAAGTAATCCGTCATAGCAAGCATGAATACTTTTCCACCAGGTGCCTTAGGGAGCTTTCCAACTATATCCATACCCCATCTCATAAACGGCCAAGAGGAGGATATAGGATGCAATAATTCAGCTGGTTGATGAAGGATATTGCTGTGTCTCTGACAAGGATCACATCTCTTAGCATACTCCACAACGTCTCTCTTCATGGTTGGCCAGTAGTATCCTGTTCTCAGGATCCTTGAGAATAATGCCCTGCCCCCAGTGTGGTTTCCACAATCTCCTTCATGGAAGTCTTTTAAAACTTCTTGGACTTCAGGATCCTCAATGCATCTCAAGTATGGTCCTGCAAGAGATCGTCTATACAACATACTATTTATAATTGAGAATTGAGATACCTTAGATTTGAAAGCCCTAGGGTTTTCTCCTGTAGGAATCTCTCCATGTTGTAAGTATCTCATAATTGGTGAGATCCATGATCCTGATCCTGAATGGGATCGAATATCCTCACTAGGGATCACTGCAGAATCATTTCCTATCTCCATAGCCACATGATCCTCAATAGCTGGATTCAGGATATGGATAATAGGGATCTTGATATCCTCCGGGATCTTCAAGGATGATCCTAGATTAGCCAATGCATCAGCTTCTGAATTTTCTTCCCTTGGTACCTGTGTCAAACTAAAGGAAACAAAAGAGAGTGCCAAACTTTTGACTATCTGTAAATATTTGGTTAGCTTTTCACCTTTAACAGCGTAGGATCCATTAAAGTGGTTTGTAATTAACAATGAATCTACATGTACCTCAAGATACCTGATCCCCATATGCTTTGCAATTTGCAAACCAGCAATTAAGGCTTCATATTCAGCCTCATTGTTAGTGGTTTGGAACTCACAAGCTATAGAGTGGGGTATTATGTCCCCCTGTGGCGATTTTAGTAGTATTCCAAGCCCCGTGCCTTTGACATTTGAGGATCCATCAGTATAGAGTATCCAAGGATCCTTGGTCTCTTCTAGCTGCTGGACTTCTAGCTCAGCCTCTTCTTGTAAATCACTACTGAAATCAGCCACAAAGTCAGCTAATGCTTGGGATTTGATAGCTGTCCTAGGCTCATATCTTATATCATATGCACTCAGCTTCACTGCCCACTTAGCCATCCTTCCTGACATCTCTGGTTTCCAGAGGACATTCTTGATTGGAAAATTAGTTTTAACAATGATAACATGAGTTTCAAAATAATTTCTTAACTTAGTAGATGCCATAATTAATGCAAGAATAAGCTTTTAAAGGTGTGAGTACCTGGATTCGGCATCAAGTAAACTTTTACTTACATAATAGACAGGATGTTGTGTACCTTGATGATCCTTAACAAGTACCGCACTTACTGCTTTTGAGGATACTGCAAGATACAAGGATAGCACATCGCCTTTTTCTGGTTTCATCAAAGCTGGGGCCTAGGATAGGTAATCTTTGAGGGCTCTCAAAGCATTTTCATGCTTCTCCGTCCATTCAAATTTCTTGTTCTTCCTTAGGATATCATAGAACTCTTTGCACTTCTCTGAGGATTTGGATATAAATCTATTCAAAGCTGCTATCCTGCCTGTTAGCCTTTGAACATCCTTAGCATTGGCCGGAGATTTGATGTTCACTATTGCTTTGATTTGTTCTGGGCTAGCTTCAATGCCTCTCTTTGTCACCATATATCCTAAGAATTTACCTGCTTTAACACCAAAGTGACATTTTGAAGGATTAAGCTTCATGTTATATTTGTCAAGGATATCGAATGCTTCCTCCAAGTCTCTTAAGTGATCCTCAGCTTTTAAGGATTTTACCACCATATCATCTATATAAACCTCCATAGTTTGTCCAATCTGATCCTTGAACATCATATTCACCAGCCTTTGATATGTTGCACCTGCATTTCTTAATCCGAACGGCATAGCAATATAGCAGTATATACCAGTTGGAGTCATGAAGGTTGTATCCTCTTGGTCGGATGGTTCCATTTGGATTTGTTGAAATCCAGATGAAGCATCCATAAAAGTTAACAGTTCATGACCCGCGGTTGCATCCACCACGGAGTCAATGTGGGGTAAAGGGAAAGGATCCTTGGGACATGCCTTATTTAAATCGGTAAAATCGACACATACCCTCCACTTTCCGTTTTTCTTTTGAACAACAACCACATTGGCCAACCATCTTGGATACTTGACCTCTCTAATCATACCTGCCCGGAGCAATTTCTCTACCTCTTCCTGGATAATGGCATTCCTTTCCGGTGCAAACTTTCTTCTCCTTTGATGGATTGGTTTGAAGGATCTGTCAATGCCGAGTTTGTGAGTGATTACATCTTTGGATATACCAGTCATGTCTTCGTGTTTCCATGCAAAGGTAGTCTTTCTCCTTTTTTAGGAAGGATACGAGGTCTTCTTTTATTTCGCCAAGGATCCCTGATCCGATATAAACTATAGATTCAGGATCATCCGGATCCATAAGGATTTCTACCACATCCTGTTCACTCGCCTCCAAGACATCCCTTGGAGGATACTTTGATTGCTATTGCTCCCTGGATTTCGAAGCTGGTTTCATCGATGAAGTATAGCAATTCTTAGCCTCCTGCTGATCACTATCAATCTTCACTATTCCCCAAGGACTAGGGAGCTTCACACATTGATGGTAAGTGGATGGGACTGCTTTCATATCGTGTATCCAGGGCCTGCCAAGGATAACATTACAACAAGATAAACAGTCAATAACACAAAATTTTTGATAAGAGTGTAGGCCTTCAATGTATATTGGGAGTTTAATGTCCCCCAGGGTATTCTTAGTTTCACCACTAAATCCCACGAGCACAGAGGATCTTGGTATGATCTCTGATTCAGGAATACCCATCTTCTTTAGGACATCAAGCTGGATAATGTTCACTGAACTTCCTCCGTCTATAAGGATCCTGCGGACAAAATGGTTAGAAATAAAAAGAGTGATAACTAAACCATCGTGATGAGGATCCTGGATATCAATACGATCCTCTTCATCAAAGGTTATAACTTTTCCTTCGGAGACCCTTGATGTTCGAACAGGTCTTTCTCCATTATCCATTTTAGTTTCCTTTGCATGCCTTTTAGCTGCTGAGAAGGATGTGCCGCAAATGTCTGATCCTCCAGAAATGAAGTTTATCACTTGTGCATCTGCTGGAGGGGCTGGAGCCTTCTCAGGGATCCTTTCAGGATCCTGAGTCCTTGACTTTTTTCTTCCCAACAATTCCTTTAGATGCCCTTTGCTCAGCAAGTATCCAATTTCCTTTCTTAGTGCAATGCATTCTTCTGTGAGGTGCCCAAAATCTTCATGGTATGCACACCACTTTGATTTATCCTTAGTTGCAGCTGGCCTATCATTTTTTCTGGGCCATCTAGCTTTATCACCTAGACTCTGCATCGCAAGGATTAGTTCAATGTTATCAACACTAAAACAATATTCAGAAATTGGAGGATAATCCTCATCATCCTCTTCTTGATCAATAGAATGCACGTTCTAGTTATCAGATCTGTTGTAGGATCTGAACTTGTTGTTCCTGAATGAGGATCCTTGCTTATCCTGCTTTGAGGATCCTACTAACCTCTCCTGGATCCTCTTGTCATCTTCTAGTCGAATGAACCTAAGTGCTCGGGTTCTTACCTCATCTAAGTTCCTGCACGGTGTCATAACAAGATCATCATAGAAAGACGAATCCCTAATCAATCCCATTTTAAAGGCCTCAACAGCCGTGGCTATATCTAAGTTGGGAATGTCTAAGGATTCTTTACTGAATTTGGTAATGTAATCCCTTAATGATTCATTATGACCCTGGGTTATCCTATATAGATCACTAGTTAATCGTTCAAATTTCCTACTACAAGAAAACTGATTATTAAATAGATTAACTAGATTAGCAAATGAGGTAATAGAGTAGGGGGGAAGACTTAGCAGCCATTTGAGAGCTGATCCAGTAAGAGTGGATCCGAATCCTTTGCACATGCATGCTTCCTTTAACCTTTCTGGGATTGGATTGATCTCCATCCTCTCCCTGTATTGTGCTATGTGTTCTTCAGGATCCGTCGAACCATCATACAGTTTCATTGTAGGAACATGGAACCTCTTGGGTATCTCAGCATCACAGATTGGTGGTGCAAAACGAGATATCTTATGGCTCCCATCTGCAATCTCTGGGATAGGTTTGACTACTCCCGGAACACTTGATATCATATCCTTTAGCTTTTGCAATTCTCTGGCCATGGCATGATTGATACCTGGATCCTGCATAAGACCATGGTTAGTAGTATAAGAATTGTTAAAAGTGTTACCTCCCATTGGATTCAAGTTAGGAAGAATGGATGTTAATCCATATTGTTGGGGCTCTGGAATGATCGAGGGACCAGTAGAAGCATTGGTCTGCATTGGAATAAAATCTCCCTGATGGACATCTGAACTTCCTGTTTGCAAACTCCTCAAGGATCCTGGCATCTGGAAGGATCCCTGAAACTGGGACGATCCTTGAACAAAGGAGGATCCTTGAACCTGGGATGATCCTGGAACGAAGGAGGATCCTTGAACCTGGGATGATCCTGGAACGAAGGAGGATCCTTGAACCTGGGATGATCCTGGAACGAAGGAGGATCCTTGAACCTGGGATGATCCTGGAATGAAGGAGGATCCTTGAACCTGGGATGATCCTGGAACGAAGGAGGATCCTTGAACCTGGGATGATCCTGGAACGAAGGAGGATCCTTGAAACTGGGATGATCCTGGAACGAAGGAGGATCCTTGAACCTGGGATGATCCTGGAACGAAGGAGGATCCTTGAACCTGGGATGATCCTGGAACGAAGGAGGATCCTTGAAACTGCTGCATTCCTGAATATCCTCCTGAACTCGTGAGGGATACCATATGCTGAGGATAGGATCCCGCTGGCTGGAAATATGAACCTGATGCCTGGGTCATTGTTGTTGTTCCGTAGTGCACTCCTTTTGGTCCACCCACATATTGAATGTCTGGAACCACTGATGGCTGAGAAGTAATCACCGGAGTATCAAAATTCAAAGATCTGGGCATCAGTGGGGAACGATCCTCTGCCGTTTTCTTATGTTTCTTAATTTCGTCAATCTCCCGGAGGATCCTTTCGTTGGTCTTATCCTGCTCTTGTGCATGATTCCTCATCTGCAAAATCAAGGCATAGAGATCATTAGTAGTAGGATTAGTTGAAACAGAAGAAGTAGGTGGTTTTGAGAAAATGGGAGTTGGTTTCTTCGCGGCATTCTCAGTATTCTTCTGGGATCCAGAAGGTGGTGGAGGCAAAGGAGGGACGCCTTGTGAAGAAGTGAATGAGGGCATCAAGTTTGAAGCATTCTTCGCTGAGGAAGCCATTTGCTTGGTTGTAGTGAACCGAAATGAGCACAGAAATGCGTATTTTTCTAAGGACGAAGCACCAATTGCCCCACGGTGGGCGCCAAACTGTTTTGGTCAAAAAATCTGTTGAGGATATTGCAACCAAACTCTATGTTACGGGGTATGATGCTAACAATGTAGAACAATAACAAGGATCACTTCAATGTAAATTGCCGAAATGACACAAGGATTTATACGGGGAAAAAGCCCTTGATCAAGAGTTGATCTCCGGCACAAAAAACCCCGGGTGATGGAAACTACCGATCACCAAGCTCAGATAAATGAATAAATGTTTACAACTTCGGATAGTAACGAGCTAGGTACAAGGATCACTATCGTGAAATGTGTAAATGTGAGTGAAAACGAATGAATGTTCGTCGAGAGCTTCAAGTGTGCGAGTATATGAGTGTGTGTAGCTGTAAAAAATGACTAAGTGTTTCTCTACTAGCTCGTTACCCCTTTTAAAATAGAAATCTAACTACCAAACTAACTATCCGACTTTTGTGCCAAGCCCCCACGTTCTCCATAACGTCCATTTTTGGCCAAGCACGTGCAGAATAGTTTGGGAATATTCTCCAGGAATGTCGCCAAGACTTGGTCAAGCTGGTTATACCTGCGAGATAGTACAAAACATAAGTAAACAATCGTCAGTACGAGGATCCTTAAAGTGATCCATGATCCTGATCCTGAAGCTCTTCTGAGGATCACCACCTGTCACAGAAGTAAGGATCACTAATTAGGATAACGAATAAGGATCACTAATTGTTAGAAAATCCTCCCCTAACAATTGCCCCCAAAATATAAGGAGTTAAATTGTAAATATGTGAGTTATATTTTACTAATCTTATCCGCAACAAACTAACGGATATATAGCCGTTAAAATAGAACTAGCCGTTGCGATCATGACGTCACGGAAGTGACAATCCTGCAGAATCATAATTATAAATAGAGATATAGATAGGATCATTATGCATTCAAATTCGAAAGAAACTCCCTTTAAATTCTCAGTCGACGATCAACCAGGTATTTCTTTCTCCTCTTTCTTCCTCTCTTACTCTGTTTTTCTTTCTTTATCTCCGTCACTTCGAAAATGTTGCTCCGAAGTTCACCGGCCAAGGATCACCCAAAGAGCAGTCCTCCGAAAAGCCAGGGGATCATTGAAGACTCTATTAAAGAACGCTGCTGCTTCAATGATGCTCAGATAGATAGGATTCGCCACTGCTTTCCGGCGAACACCGAATTTAGGCCTTTTGACCCCAATGCCCTGAGCGATCATATCTCCGATAAATGGATTGCTTTCCCCGTCACTCCTTTCACCATAGGCTATACATATCCTTTTCCAGCCTTCACCCAATCTTTCTTTTCCCTAACCGGCATCTCTTATATCCAAGCCATGCCGATGATTTGGAGGGTTTTGTACACCCTTGAAAGGATCATCGATCAGGAGGGAATAGATCTAGGAATGGCAGAGCTGGGAGAACTGTATGATCTTACCACCTTTGGCTCTCACCGTTATTTGTTCAAACGTAAACCCGGTGAGGAACACCCAATCTTCAAAGCCACCAAGAATGATGCTAATTGGAAACGGCGCTTCTTTTTTATCAAGAGAGATTCCATCCAGGATGGAAAGGACCTTCCTAAAAAATGGGCTACCCATGGTAGGATGAAGGATCCTGAGAAGGATCACCAGGAACTTTCTTTTGATGTAAGGATAACTTATATTTTTGCTTTCTTTTTATGCAGCTATCACCGTCTCACACCTCAAACTGTCCCCTGCTGCTAAGGAAAGGCTCCTCGCTTTCAAGAAACTTGATCCTGAGACAAGAACTTTCAAGACAACAACCCAAGATTCACAGGAGGTATCCTCAGGCTCTGTCACAATGTCAAGTAAGTATCCTTGTTTAAAATTTAAATAAATAGTGAAATACGAACTAAGAAAAGATACTTATCTTGTTTTAATTGTGTAGGTGCTGGAAAATCTGCCAAGCCTGTTTCCCAGTTCAACACGGCTGACCTTGATGTCGTACGATCCAGGAAGAAAAGATCCACTACCAGTCCTAGCATCTCCATTCCAAAGGCACCCACCAAAGGAAAGGGTGTCAAGAAGAGGAAAACTTCTGATGCCGAGGATCTTCAAGGCCTACCACTGATCCGCCACCAGTTCCTTGAATACTTTAATGATGTAAGGATCCTTAATTCTGCCTAGGTATCCTAATCGTATGAGGATCACTTGATCTTGAACTGCTTTATCCTTTTCTTTGCAGAAATTTGCTGAGATTGAGGATTACGTGGGGAATGTTGAGGAGCAGGACAAGAAAATTGCTGACCTCCAACAGGTTGCCGTGCTCAAGGACCTTGCACTTGCTGATCTTCGGAAGGAACTCCAAGATGAGAAGACTAAGACAGCTAAACTTCTGATCGACCTTGACTATGAGAAGCATGACCTCATTGAAAATGCTAAGGTCTCTGCCGCCATCACGATGTATCAGACAAAATTGAAGATGGCCCAGGAAGCTCAAGATCCTAGTTTTGACAAAAACAGCTGGGATGTTGAGGGTTGGAAGGCAAGGTTGGCTGATCTTGAGGATGATGAGGAGGAGGCTACTGAGGTCTTGGCGATTGAAGCAAGTGGCAGTGGGAAGGATCTGATGAAGGATACCGCAGCTGGAGGGGATGATGATGCAGCGAAGGCATAGGCTGCATAAATGGGCGATGAAGGACATTTCTAGACGTAGCCGGAGCCCATTTTTTTTAGTTTGATAGTTTGTTTTGGTGATGGTGTTTTTTGTTGAACAATGATGGGTTGTACTGAACAATAGGTTTTTAGGATTAAGGGTCATGTATGATCCTTTGGACAATAGGCAGGATTGCAATTGGTGGAGGGATCCTCTGTTTGGGGGATGAAGCCATTGTGATCCTGCCGCCTTTATATTCCTGCACTATCTTTGAACTTATTATCATGGACACCCTTTACCTACCCCAGCGGACGGGCCACGTTTTGCTGGTAGAAGCTCGGGTAGGTAATTTTGACAACCTTTCAAGGGTTAGTCTTTTGTTTATAAATAAAAACTTAACCTTTTGTCGCTTATCTCGTGTTGTTATCCTCTTTAATATGTTACTTTCCAACTGTTGTAATGTTCATTCTGTTTATACTTATCAAGCCTTGAAAAATTAGAAAAGATATCCAGAAAGTTTAGGATATGATCAAGGATCACATATCCCATAACCGATAAGTTCTAAAAAGTGATATGGTTTAAGAATCACAAGTTCAGTTGTCAAGTATAAGGGTTATTCAAATAAATAATGAATAGAATTAAAAATAGTTAAGGATCATACCTGAGGATCCAAGTTAGGATCCTAATCTTAATAAGGATAACTATAAGATAAACCTTAGAATAAAGTAAGGATCAAGGATCCCTAGTTGCCTATCTTCAAGAACCTGAAATAGAGCATAACTTGGGACTAAGCCAATATAAGAAAAGAGTTAGCAACTGGGGACAAGCCCAAGGATAACTGGGGACAAGCCCAAGGATAACTGGGGACAAGCCCAAGGATCGTATGTAAACTGGAGTATGGCCCTAACTGGCGACTATCCAAACTTAGTGGCATGAAAATGCCAAAACCTTAGCTAACGTGAAAACGTTAGAAACCTTACGAACGGATGTATGGTACGTCTACCATTATACGTAGGATCCTAAGCATAGCCAGTACAATGGAATTATCAGCCCCTAAAACGAGTACTGGTCCCAATGCCTTGAACTATACCAGGATCATCGTGCGCTACAGGCGGAACTGGGGTCAAGCCCGAATAACTGGGGTTAAACCCAAAGGACGGATTGCTTCTGCGGATAACCAACGTTATGCTAAGAATACCTGAACTTTCAAAACTTGAACTCACGTGAGAGATGGATAAAGGATACATGATCCTTATCCTTATATGAGAAAATAATGAAATGAAATAGTTCAAGTTTAGGATATTACCTAAGTAAGGATCACCGATACTTTGAGGATCCTTTAAGGATATCCCTATCGTGGGGATCATTTATGCCATGAGGATCCTGCTCACATGAAATATTTCTTTAAGTGGACAGCATTCCAAGCTCTTGGTAGCAAATCACCTTCCATGGTTAGCAATCTATATGCCCCCTTTCCTGCTTCAGCTTCAATCAAATAAGGGCCTTCCCATTTTGGAGCCAATTTTCCATCAGCAGGATTGGTGGTATTCTGAAATGCTTTCCTTAATACCATATCTCCAACTTGAAACCTCCTGATCCTGACATTTTTGTTGTAAGCACCAGCCATTCTTTGCTGATAACTGGCCATCCTTATCCTAGCCATATCCCTGATTTCTTCAATAGTATCCAGGTCTTGAGCCAAGTTCTCATCATTCTCCTCAGGATCACGGGTACTTGTTCTTGCAGTTGGAATCACCATTTCTGTTGGGATCACTGATTCTGCCCCAAACACCAAAGAGAATGGTGTTTGACCAGTAGCATTCTTGGGGGTTGTCCTATCAGCCCAAAGCACATAGGGTAGTTCTTCTGCCCATTTCCCTTTCTTGGATCCAAGCTTCTTCTTCAAATTGTTGATGATGATCTTGTTGGATGATTCTGCCTGACCATTAGCTTGTGGGTGGACTGGTGTTGATGTTATCATCTTAATCCCCCAGCTGTCACAAAAGTTAGTGGTTCTGCCCCCAATAAATTGGGAACCATTATCACATATAATCTCAGAAGGAATTCCAAATCTAGTTATAATATTTCTTTTAATGAAGGATATAACTTCCTTTTCTCTGACTTGGGCAAAAGCTTCAGCCTCTATCCACTTGGAGAAGTAATCCGTCATAGCAAGCATGAATACTTTTCCACCAGGTGCCTTAGGGAGCTTTCCAACTATATCCATACCCCATCTCATAAACGGCCAAGAGGAGGATATAGGATGCAATAATTCAGCTGGTTGATGAAGGATATTGCTGTGTCTCTGACAAGGATCACATCTCTTAGCATACTCCACAGCGTCTCTCTTCATGGTTGGCCAGTAGTATCCTGTTCTCAGGATCCTTGAGAATAATGCCCTGCCCCCAGTGTGGTTTCCACAATCTCCTTCATGGAAGTCTTTTAAAACTTCTTGGACTTCAGGATCCTCAATGCATCTCAAGTATGGTCCTGCAAGAGATCGTCTATACAACATACTATTTATAATTGAGAATTGAGATACCTTAGATTTGAAAGCCCTAGGGTTTTCTCCTGTAGGAATCTCTCCATGTTGTAAGTATCTCATAATTGGTGAGATCCATGATCCTGATCCTGAATGGGATCGAATATCCTCACTAGGGATCACTGCAGAATCATTTCCTATCTCCATAGCCACATGATCCTCAATAGCTGGATTCAGGATATGGATAATAGGGATCTTGATATCCTCCGGGATCTTCAAGGATGATCCTAGATTAGCCAATGCATCAGCTTCTGAATTTTCTTCCCTTGGTACCTGTGTCAAACTAAAGGAAACAAAAGAGAGTGCCAAACTTTTGACTATCTCTAAATATTTGGTTAGCTTTTCACCTTTAACAGCGTAGGATCCATTAAAGTGGTTTGTAATTAACAATAAATCTACATGTACCTCAAGATACCTGATCCCCATATGCTTTGCAATTTGCAAACCAGCAATTAAGGCTTCATATTCAGCCTCATTGTTAGTGGTTTGGAACTCACAAGCTATAGAGTGGGGTATTATGTCCCCCTGTGGCGATTTTAGTAGTATTCCAAGCCCTGTGCCTTTGACATTTGAGGATCCATCAGTATAGAGTATCCAAGGATCCTTGGTCTCTTCTAGCTGCTGGACTTCTAGCTCAGCCTCTTCTTGTAAATCACTACTGAAATCAGCCACAAAGTCAGCTAATGCTTGGGATTTGATGGCTGTCCTAGGCTCATATCTTATATCATAAGAATTAATTTCTCTAAATGAGAATACCTGGCGTCAGCATCAAGTAGAATTTTACTTACATAGTATACCGGATGTTGAGAGCCTTCATGATCCTTAACTAGGATTACACTTACTGCTTTAGCTGAAATAGCTAAGTATAAGGATAACGATTCTCCATTTTCTGGTTTCATCAGGGCTGGTGCTGAGGATAGAAAATCCTTAAGAACCTTAAGTGCAGCTTCATGCTTATCAGTCCACTCAAACTAGCCTTGAGCAATTTGTCTACCTCTTCTTGGATAATGGCATTCCTTTCAAGTGCAAACTTTCTCCTGTCATATCTTCATGTTTCCAAGCGAAGGTAGATTTTCTTCTTTCCAAGAAGGATACTAAATCCTGCTCAATACTGTCTAGGATCCTGGATCCTATAAAAATTTTGGATTCAGGATCCTCTGGGTTCAACAGAATATCCTTGACGTCTTGCTCTCTTGCCTCCATGACGTCTTGCTCCTTGGAGGCTGGCTTCATTGAAGAAGTGTAACAGTTCTTTGCCTCCTGCTGATCACTTTCTATCTTCACCATATCTCATAGAGTTGGGAGCTTGACACATTGATGATATGTTGAGGGGGACTGCCTTCATATCGTGTATCCATGGCCTGCCAAAGATAACATTAAAGCAAGATAAGCAATCAATAACATAGAATTTTTTTAACATAATTCACTCCCTCTATGTAGATAGGAAGTTTGGTGTCCCCCAATGTAATCTTTGTCTCTCCCCTGAATCCCACAAGGACAGATGATCTTTGGACAATATCGGATTCAAGGATGTCCATTCTATTGAGGACATCCGACTGGATTATGTTCACTGAGCTTTTCCCATCAATGAGAATCCTGCGAACAAAATGGTTAGATATAAATAATGTAATAACTACACCGTCGTGATGAGGATCCTGAATGTCCGCACAGTTATCCTCATCATATGATATCACTTTCTGCTGGGTAAGGATGGAGGTCCGAACAGGTCTGCCCCCATTCTCCATCTTTGTTTCCTTTGCACGTCTCTTAGCTGCTGAGAACCTCCGGAGATGAAATGGATGATTTGAGCATCGGATGGTGGAAGAGGAGCTTTTTCAGGAACTTTCTCAGGATACTTGATCCTTGACTTTTTCCTTCCAAGCAATTCCTTCAAGTATCCTTTGCTCAAAAGATAACCTATCTCCTTCTTTAATGCTATGCACTCATCTGTGAGATGACCAGAATCCCCATAGTAAGCACACCATTTTGATTCGTCTTTGGTGGTAGGCGGTTTGTCATTCTTCCTTGGCCACCTAACCTTGTCACCTAAACTCTGCATAGAAAAGATTAGTTCACTATTATCAGCAGAAAAACAATATTCAGAAATAGGATGATAATCCTGATCATCTTCCTCTTGTTCCACAACATGCACACTCTGGTTGTCATGCTTGGAGTATTGCTTGGATCAGTTATCCTTGAGATAGGATCCTTATTTGTCTTGCTTTGAGGATCCTGACAATCTCTCGTGGATCCTTTTGTCATCCTCTAAACGGATGAACCTAAGGGCCCTGTTTCTTTTTTCATCTTAGTTCCTACAAGGGGTCATGACAAGATCATCATAAAACATTGAATCCCTAAGCAAACCCATTTTAAAGGCTTCTAGAGCTGTAGCAATATCTAAGTTAGGGATTTCTAAGGATTCTTTACTAAATCCAGTGATATAATCTCTAAATGATTCATTTTGACCTTGTGTTACCCTATATAGATCACTAGTTAATTGTTCAAATTTTCTACTACATGAGAATTGGCTATTAAACAGATTAACTAGATTAGCAAATGGAGTAATAGAGTAAGGGGGAAGACTTAGCAGCCATTTAAGAGCAGATCCTGTGAGTGTGGATCCAAAACCCTTGCGTAGACATGCTTCTTTTAACCTCTCCGGAATGGGATTGATCTCCATTCTTTCCCTTGTGACTTCCATCTGGAATTTCAGGAATGGGCTTAACTACTCTCGGAACGTTGGATATCATATCTTTGAGTTTCTGCAACTCCTTAGCCATGGCTTGGTTGATACCTGTATCCTGCACAAAGCCATGGTTAGCATTGCAAAAATTATTCAAAGTGTTACCTCTTGAATGATTCAAGTTTGGAATTCCAGATGTGAATCCATGTTGGCGGGATTCTGGCATAACCGAGGGATCAGAGGGAGCAATGGTCTGCATTGGAATGAAGTCTCCTTGATGAACATTTGAACTTCCGGTTTGTTGACTCCCTAAGGATCCTTGATTCTGAAAGATGTTGGATCCTTGATGTGCTGTGAATGGGGGTCTTGGAGGATAATCCATGGATCCGGAAACCTGAGATGAGGATCCTTGAACCTGGAAGGAGGATCCTTGAACCTGAGAGGATCCTTGAACCTGAGAGGATCCTTGAACCTGGGAGGATCCTTGAACCTGAGAGGATCCTTGAACCTGAGAGGATCCTTGAACCTGTGAGGATCCTTGAACCTGTGAGGATCCTTGAACCTGAGAGGATCCTTGAACCTGCGAGGATCCTTGAACCTGCGAGGATCCTTGAACCTGAGAGGATCCTTGAACCTGCGAGGATCCTTGAACCTGAGAGGATCCTTGAATCTGCGAGGATCCTTGAACCTGAGAGGATCCTTAAATCTGTGAGGATCCTTGAACCTGCGAGGATCCTTGAACCTGAGGATCCTTGAACCTAAGAGGATCCTTGAACCTGCGAGGATCCTTGAACCTGAGAGGATCCTTGAATTGGCTACGTCCCCATGCATTCTCCTAAACTGTTGAAGAATCCCTAATGCTGAAATGAGGATCATGAAGGCTGGAAAGAGGATCCTTGAGCCTGAGACATTGCCGATGATCCAGAACGTATTCCTGTTGATCCACCCTGGTATTGGACATGTGGAGCTGCAAAGTGCTGGGAAGTTATGGCCGGAGTGTCGAAATTCAGCGACCTCGACATCAAAGGGGAGTGATCCTCTGCTGATTTTTATCAATTTCGCGAAGGATCCTGCCATTAGTCTTGACCTGCTGCTGCATGTGATCCTTCATCTGCACAATCAAAGCATAAAAATCACTGTTAGTAAGTGTAGAGGAAGAAACAACAGTTGGTTTTGTGAAAACGGGGGTTGTCTTCTTCGGAGAATTCTCAGCATTCTTCTAGAATGCAAGGGGGAGATGATCCAAAGGCGGAATGCCCTGTGAAAAAGTGACCGCCGACATAGAACTTGGAGTAGTTTTCCCTGAGAAGCCATGCGGTTGAAGGTAATGAACCGAAATGAATGAAATGAACAAAATTTCTCAGAATTAAAGCACCAATTGCCCCACGGTGGGCGCCAAACTGTTTTGGTCAAAAATCACACAAGGATAATGCAACCAAATCTGATTTTGTGAGGTATGATGCTTGGTTAATTGTATGAACGGTAAGTATATGAAATCAACGATGAACACCGATATTTATACGAGGAAAAAGCCCTTGATCTTTAGAAGATCTCCGGCATAAAAAACCTCGGGTGATGGAAACTACCGATCACCAAATATATTGCTGAAACAATAGTGATCCTTGTACAACTTCGGAAGAAAACAAGCTCGATACAATGAATTTCTAGTGTAAGTGTGTGTTTTTGCTAAGTGTTTGCAGAGAATTCGTGTTTTTTGTGTTTTTTCTCTGGTGTGTACGAATTATGCCTTTTTTGAGCTTGTTTCCCCTTAAAAAGATAAGAAAAAACAACTAACTAACTTCCCGAAAAAGGTGGAAGTCACCCATGACCACCACTAACGGTTATTTCTTCAATATGCACGTGCCTAAAAGCATATTCAACGAGATTCCAGCAAAGAAGTGGTCCACTACGTCCATTACCTACATTTACACATTAAAAACGTGCAAAACATAAGTTCTGTTAAGGATCCTGGATCCTCAGACTCGTGATCCTCAGACTCGTGATCCTCAGACTCGTGATCCTCAGACTCTCTGCATCAGCCATTAAGCATCCGTGATCCATGCCTAGTCTTAGGATAGATGATCCTTAGCATAAAATTCATGCCCTAACAACGGCTATACTTTGTCATTCATCGTGAGGGTTTCGATCTCGTGATTATCGTTAAAGTTGAATTGAGTTAATACACTAATACGAGTTCTGGTGTCTAGAAATTAGAACTCATAATCAGGAAGTTGTTAAACTAGTATATCAAACTTAGCTATTAAGATAGTTTAGCGGTTTAGAAAACTTAATAGCTACGGTAACTTAACAGGAAAGGAAACTTAGCAGTTAAGTAAGCTAAGTAAGTTAATTAATCAGCTAGTTAGGTTATTTAATTAATCGGCTAAGTAAATTACTTGATTAAACCGTTAAAATTAATTAAACGGTTAAGTAAGATTAATTAATCAGTAAGCAAGATTAATTAAGCTAAGCAAGATTAATTAAGCTAAGCAAGATTTATTAAGTTAAGTAAGATTAATTAAGTAAATTAAACACCTAGATAGATATTGTTTTGGTCAGAAAATCTGATGAGGATATTGCAACCAAAGTCTTTGTTTAGGGGAATGATGCTTAAAATATATAACAGCGATGAGGATCACTTCAATGTAAAGTATACAAACGACTCAAAGATTTATACGGGGAAAAAGCCCTTGATCAAGAGTTGATCTCCGGCACAAAAAACCCCGGGTGATGGAAACTACCGATCACCAAGCTCAAATAAATGAATAAACGTTTACAACTTCGGATAGTAACGAGCTAGGTACAAGGATCACTACGGTGAAATGTGTAAAAAGTGTATGAAATTGCTAAGTGTTTGAACGAGAGCTTGTATGAGCGCTTGTATGAGTGTGTGTAACTGCAAAAATGACTAAGTGTCACTCTCTCTAACTTAGCTCGTTACTCCCTTTAAAATAAGAAAAATATCTAGCTAACAAACTCTCCGACTTTCGGGCCAAGCCTCCACGTTCTCCATAACGTCTAGTTTTGATCTAGCACGTGCAGAATACTTCGGGAATATTCTCCAAGAATGTCGCTAAGACTTGGTCAAGCTTGTTATACCTGCGAGATGTTATAAAACATAAGTAAACAATCGTCAGTATGAGGATCCTTGAAGTGATCCATGATCCTGATCCTAAAGCCCTTCTGAGGATCACCACCTGTCACAGAAGTAAGGATCACTAATTAGGATAACAAATAAGGATCACTAATTGTTAGAAAATCCTCCCCTAACAGATATACATGAAAATAAATATATATGAAATAGATAATATCAAAGGAAGTTGCTAGGAAAGTGTAAGAGGATATATATGTGAGTAGGAAGCTTCCTAGAAAATGTATATGTAACTTCCCAGAAAAGCTATGGGAAACTTCCTAGAAATTTCATACTTCTTACCTATAAATAGGAAGCCTAGGAATTCATTTTCCTTGCTCATTTCTTTTCTTCTTCTCTCTATACGTTGGTGTTCTAACCAATAATCACCGATGCGATATTCTGTCCGATCGATTCAGGAACCAACTAACGGATGCCAAAGTGCTATACTTTGTGAATTTCGTTAAACGGATGCCAAAGTACTATACTTTGTGAATTTCGTTAAACGGATGCCAAAGTGCTATACTTTGTGAATTTCGTTAAGGTTCGAATCTCGTGACCATCGTTAGGTTTGATTTGGTTTAACACTAATACGTATTCCATTTTGTTAAACTAAATGTTTAACTACTCGAAACTCTTCACCATACTCTTACAATCAAAATGGATGCTTAATCATCAGAAGATTCAGAACCATAAAGTAGATGCTTAGAATCAAGATGCTTGTTTAAAGAAGACTATATGCTAACAAGGTGAGTCATTTTCTTTTTATCAAAGTGCTTTATAAAACCCTAAATGTCTTTCTAGTTATAATTATAGGGATTAAGTTTTTGTAATCTTCAATTACTGTCGGTATGTGGGGTTTTGTATACATTACTTTATTCCCGTCACCATTGGACAACGAGTTAGCCAATGGGTGATCTGACCATAGTCACAGAAACAAGTCGAGTGACAAATACCGATTTGGGGTAATTGGTTGATAGAAACAATGTAATCTCCCTTAATACTGTATATTATAACAATGTGTCGTTTTGTACAAAAATGAATGAACTCACCAGTATTTCCTGCTTACCAAATCTTTTTAAAACACGTTTCAGGTAATGACAGTAGATTGGAATAAGAGTGATGATACGGCACCGAAAGGCTTAAAGACGTGGCTTATTTTATCAATTAAATTAAATTAAGAAAACATGGTTTCATATATTCGGGTTTATCCCTTATTAAAGCTACCTTTGTAAAACATGGATATTATCCCATCTGTTTAATAAATAAAATCCGGTGTTTTCTAAACTCTGATATTTTTCCTAACTCACGGTCCTGATGAAATTTCCGCTGTAATACTTTTCAAAATAATCACCGGTACCACTCGACCGCTCGTGGCTCCTGTCCACGGTGGGATCGGGGGTCGTGACATAACGGGTAACCATAAGAGTCATATACAAGTTTCCTAAGTTAATATGCCTTAAATATGTTGTGATATCAGTAAGATACCTTCCATTATGCCCAAAACGAATTTAAACTCAAATTTAGCCCCGTAGGGGTATTTTGGTCATTTTAAAGGTTATAAAAGAGTTTATATATTAACCTGAGGTTCAGGTCTGATATAATCAGTAAAAATACTTAATTTAATAAGTTAAATCAGTAGGGTATTGCATATATGTGAAATTTATTATTTATAACCAAACTATGCACCAAAGGGGCATTTTGGTAATTTCACATAAGCTTTAAAGGTCAAATCTGGAAATCTGAGTTTAAAACTTTTGCCTACTGTTAAATTATAAAAATTTACTAAAAACATCAGTAGGTATTAAGTCTTATATGTTTGTTATTGGTGAAATTCTGAGCCCATATCCTGACACTATATCTTGATTTCATGTTAGCTGTTTATGATCAGGATACCGGACCAGGATATTGGTAACATCCTGAGGCAGTATCGATCAGGATACCAGACCAGGATATTGGTAACATCCTGATGCAGTATCCTGGCAGTTACTAACGATTTTCTTTGGTTGCAAGGTACCAACGTTAAAGGACTTGATCTACCTGAAGATTCGCTCAAGATGGTTGAAAAATGGACGTTGATGGTGGAAGAATGGGTCTTGTAACGGTCAGAATAGAATAAAGGCATATTCCGCGAGAATATCGGAAGCTGGTCAATGCTATTGACGTTGTAACGGTCATATGAGCTGAAGACCCGGTTTTATAGTCAATAAGCACGTGGAAAACAAGTAAAAGCAGTCCCCCAACGTTCAGAATGGAATATTCCAAAGTATCCCAGAATAATAGGATAGTTTGTTAGTTTTTGTTACTATAAATGGGAGCGATCGGATCATAGGCAGACACAACTTTTTCCACACACTCTCTTTCGCACACTTTGCTCTCTAGCTTCTAGCAATCACTACACACCAACACTTGTAATCAAATTACGTTGTAACACCTAGTTGACAACCTGCAAGATCATGATTATAAATAGAGATATAGATAGGATCAAATGCATTTAAATTTTCAGAGAAACTCCCTTTATAATCCACGTTCCGAAGACGTTCAGGTATTCTCTCTCTCTATCCTTTTCCCTCTCTTGCTCTGTTTTTATCTTTCCATCAAAGATGTTGCTCCGAAGTTCTCCGGGCAAAGATCACAAGAAGGATAGCCCTTTGGAAAGTCAGAAAATCATCAAGGACTCAGCGAATGAAAAGTGTTGTTTTAACGACGCACAGATAGACAAAATCCGTTGTTGTTTTCCGGCGAATGCCTTTTTCAGACCCTTTGATCCTACTACCCTTAGCGACTATGTTTCAGAAACATGGGTTGCATTTCCAGCCACTCCATTCACCATAGGATACACCTATCCTTTCCCAGAGTTTACACAATCCTTCTTTTCCCTTACCGGCATCTCTTATATCCAAGCCATGCCGATGATTTGGAGGGTCTTGTATACCCTGGAGAGGATCATCGAACAGGAAGGCATTGCTTTGGGCATGTCAGAATTGGCGGAGCTGTATGATCTTACTACTTTTGGTTCCCATCGTTATTTGCTTAAGCGAAAACCCGGTGCAGATCATCCTCTTCTGAAAGTCACCAAGAATGACAAAGACTGGAAACGTCGCTTTTTCTTTGTCAAAAGGGATTCCATTCTAAACGGTCAAGATCTCCCTAAGGCATGGTCCACCCATGGTAGGCTGGAGGATCATAAGAAGGATCACCAGACAATCTTGTTTTCGTATAAGGATTACTGACCCCTTTCTGTCTTATGTCATGCAGCTATCTCTGTCTCACATATCCGCACATCACCTGAAACCAAGGACAGGCTCGCTGCTTTTTGGAAGCTTGATCCTGAAACAAGGACATTCAAGATAGACACCCAAGACTCACAAGAAGTATCCTCAGGTTCCATTACCATGTCGAGTAAGTATCCTGTCTTTTGCATAGTTTAAATATTAAAATAAATAGATAAATTGAAATAGGATAAGGATACTCATCTTGCTTTGAATGTGTAGGCGCTGGAAAATCTGTCAAGCCCGTTTCCCAATTCAACACAGCTGACCTTGATCTCGTACGACCCAGGAAGAAGAGGTCCACTACCAGTCCTAGCATCTCCATTCCAAGGGCACCCTCCAAAGGAAAGGGTGTCAAGAAGAGGAAAACTTCTGATGCTGAGGATCTTCAAGGCCTGCCACTGATCCGCCACCAACTCCTTGAATACTTCAATGATGTAAGGATCCTTAACTTTGCCTAGGTATCCTGCTCTTATGAGGATCACTTGACCTTGAACTGCCTTATCTTCTTTCTGCAGAAATTTGCTGAGATCGAGGATTACGTGGGCAATATTGAGGAGCTGGACAAGAAAATAGCTGATCTCCAACAGGTTGGCGTGCTCAAAGATCTTGCACTTGCTGATGCTCGGAAGGAACTCCAGGATACCAAGCAGGAAATGGCCAAGGTGCTGGTTAACTTTGATTATGAAAAACATGACCTCATCGAAAATGCCAAGCTCTCTGCTGCCATCACGATGTACCAGACTAAGTTGAAGATGGCCCAGGAAGCTCAAGACCCTGCTTTTGACAAAGACAGCTGGGATGTTGAAGGCTGGAAGGCAAGATTGGCTGATCTTGAGGATGATGAGGAGGAGGCAGCTGACGTCCTGGCAATTGAAGCAAGTGGCAGTGGGAAGGATCAGGCTGGTGGTGATGATGCTGGTGGTGATGCAGCCAAGGTATGAGCTGCATGAATGGGCGATGATGGAAATTTCTAGACGTGGCCGGAGCCCATTTTTTATGGTTTGGTAGTTTTTTGATTGTTGATGTTTTTGAACAATGGTGGGTATGTAATAACTCTAAACAATAGTTCTTAGGTTTAAGGATCATGTATGATCCTTTGGACAATAGGCAGGATTGCAATTGGTGGAGGGATCCTCTGTTTGGGGGATGAAGCCATTGTGATCCTGCCGCCTTTATCTTCCTGCACTACTTTTGAACTCATTATCATGGACACCCTTTACCTACCCCAGCGGACGGGCCACGTTTTGCTGGTAGAAGCTCGGGTAGGTAATTTTGACAACTTTTAAAGGGTTAGCCTTATGTTAATAAATAAAAACTTAACCTTTTGTCGCTTATCATGTGTTGTTATCCTTTTTTAATATGTTAATTTCCAACTGTCGTAATGTTCATTCTGTTTATACTTATCAAGCCTTGAAAAATTAGAAAAGATATCCAAAAAGTTTAGGATATAAACAAGGATTACATATCCCATAACCGATAAGTTTTAAAAAGTGACATGAATTAAGAAATACAAGTTCAGTTGTCAAGTATAAGGGTTATTTAAAAGAATAATGAATAAAATCAAAAGAGTTAAGGATCATACCTGAGGATCCAAGTTAGAATCCTAACCTTAATAAGGATAACTATAAGATAAACCTTAGAGTGAAATAAGGATCAAGGATCCTTAGCTGCCTATCTTCAAGGACCTGAAATAGAGCATAACTTGGGACTAAGCCAATATAAGAAAAAAGTTAGCAACTGGGGACAAGCCCAAGGATAACTGGGGACAAGACCAAGGATAACTGGGGACAAGCCCAAGGATAACTGGGGACAAGCCCAAGGATCGTATGTAAACTGGAGTATGGCCCTAACTGGCGACTATCCAAACTTAGTGACATGAAGATGCCAAAACCTTAGCTAACGTGAAAACGTTAGAAACCTTAGCTAACGTGAGAACGTTAGAAACCTTATGACCGGATGTATGGTACGTCTACCATTATACGTCGGATCCTAAGCATAGCCAGAACAATGGAATTATCAGCCCCTAGAACGAGTACTGGTCCCAAAGCCTTGAACTATACCAGGATCATCGTGCGCTACAGGCGGAATCTGGGGACAAGCCCGAATAACTGGGGTTAGACCCATAAGACGGATTGCTTCTGTGGATAACCAACGTTATGCTAAGGATACCTGAACTTTCAAAACTTAAACTCACGTGAGAGATGGATAAAGGATACATGATCCTTATCCTTATAAGAGAAAATAATAAAATGAAATAGCTTAAGTTTAGGATATTACCTAAGTAAGGATCATCGATACTTTGAGGATCCTTTAAGGATATCCCTTTCGCTAGGATCACCTCTGCCACGAGGATCCTTGTCACATGAAATATTTCTTCAGGTGGACAGCATTCCAAGCTCTTGGTAGCAAATCACCTTCCATGGTTAGCAATCTATATGCCCCCTTTCCTGCTTCAGCTTCAATCAAATAAGGGCCTTCCCATTTTGGAGCCAATTTTCCATCAGCAGGATTGGTGGTATTCTGAAATGCTTTCCTTAACACCATATCTCCAACTTGAAACCTCCTGATCCTGACATTTTTATTGTAAGCACCAGCCATTCTTTGTTGATAACTGGCCATCCTGATCCTAGCCATATCCCTGATTTCTTCAATAGTATCCAGGTCTTGAGCCAAGTTTTCATCATTTTCCTCAGGATCACGGGTACTTGTTCTAGCAGTAGGAACCACCATTTCTGTTGGGATCACTGATTCTGCCCCAAACACCAAAGAGAATGGTGTTTGACCAGTAGCATTCTTAGGGGTTGTCCTGTCAGCCCAGAGCACATAGGGTAGTTCTTCTGCCCATTTTCCTTTCTTGGATCCAAGCTTCTTCTTCAAGTTATTGATGATGATCTTGTTAGATGATTCTGCTTGACCATTAGCTTGTGGGTGGACTGGTGTTGATGTTATCATCTTAATCCCCCAGCTGTCACAAAAGTTAGTGGTTCTGCCCCCAATAAATTGGGAACCATTATCACATATAATCTCAGAGGGAATTCCAAATCTAGTTATAATATTTCTTTTAATGAAGGATATAACTTCCTTTTCTCTAACTTGGGCAAAAGCTTCAGCCTCTATCCACTTGGAGAAGTAATCAGTCAAAGCTAGCATGAATACTTTTCCACCAGGTGCCTTAGGGAGCTTGCCAACTATATCCATACCCCATCTCATAAATGGCCAAGAGGAGGATATAGGATGCAACAATTCAGCTGGTTGATGAAGGATATTGCTGTGTCTCTGGCAAGGATCACATCTTCTGGCATACTCCACAGCATCTTTCTTCATGGTTGGCCAGTAATATCCTGTCCTCAGGATCCTTGAGAATAATGCCCTGCCCCCAGTGTGGTTTCCACAATCTCCTTCATGGAAGTCTTTTAAAACTTCCTGAACTTCAGGATCCTCAATGCATCTCAAGTATGGTCCTGCAAGAGATCGTCTATACAACATATTATTTAAAATTGTGAATTGAGATACCTTAGATTTGAAAGCCCTAGGGTTTTCTCCTGTAGGAATCTCTCCATGTTGTAAGTATCTCATAATTGGTGAGATCCATGATCCTGATCCTGGATGGGATCGAGTATCCTCACTAGGGATCATTGCAGAATCATTTCCTATCTCCATAGTCTGGTGATCCTTGATAGCCGGGGTCAGGATATGGATAATAGGAATCTTGATATCCTCTGGGATCTTCAAAGATGATCCTAAGTTAGCCAATGCATCAGCTTCTATATTTTCTTCCCTTGGTACCTGTGACAAACTAAAGGAAACAAAAGAGAGTGCCAAACTTTTGACTATCTCCAAATATTTGGTTAGCTTTTCACCTTTAACAGCATATGATCCATTAAAGTGATTTGTAATTAACAAAGAATCTACGTGTACCTCAAGATACCTGATCCCCATATGCTTTGCAATTTGCAAACCAGCAATTAAGGCTTCATATTCAGCCTCATTATTAGTGGTTTGGAACTCACAAGCTATAGAATGGGGTATTATGTCCCCCTGTGGCGATTTTAGTAGTATTCCAAGCCCTGTGCCTTTGACATTTGAGGATCCATCAGTGTGGAGTATCCAAGGGTCCTTGGTCTCCTCTAGCTGCTGGACTTCTAACTCAGCTTCTTCTTGTAAATCACTACTGAAATCAGCCACAAAGTCAGCTAATGCTTGGGATTTGATGGCTGTCCTAGGCTCGTATCTTATATCATATGCACTCAGCTTCACTGCCCACTTAGCCATCCTTCCTGACATCTCTGGTTTCCTGAGGACATTCTTAATTGGAAAATTAGTTTTAACAATGATAACATGAGTTTCAAAATAATGTCTTAACTTGGTAGATGCCATAATTAATGCAAGGATAAGCTTTTCAAGGTGTGAATACCTGGATTCGGCATCAAGTAAACTTTTACTTACATAATAGACAGGATGTTGTGTACCTTCATGATCCTTAACAAGGACCGCACTTACTGCTTTTGAGGATACTGCAAGATACAAGGATAACACATCGCCTTTTTCTGGCTTCATCAATGCCGGGGCCGAGGATAGATAATCTTTGAGGGCTTTTAAAGCATTTTCATGCTTCTCCGTCCACTCAAACTTCTTGTTCTTCCTTAGGATATCATAGAATTCTTTACACCTCTCGGAGGACTTGGATATAAATCTGTTCAAGGCTGCTATCCTTCCTGTTAGCCTTTGAACATCCTTAGCATTGACCGGAGACTTGATATTCACTATTGCTTTGATCTGTTCCGGGCTAGCTTCAATGCCTCTCTTAGTCACCATGTATCCCAAGAATTTACCTGCTTTAACACCAAAATGACATTTTGAAGGATTAAGCTTCATATTATATTTGTCAAGGATATCAAATGCTTCCTCCAAATCTTTTAGGTGATCCTCAGCTCTTATGGATTTTACCACCATATCATCTATGTAAACCTCCATAGTTTGTCCGATCTGATCCTTGAACATCATATTCACCAGCCTTTGGTACGTTGCACCTGCATTTCTCAATCCGAACGGCATAGCAATATAGCAATAGATACCAGTTAGAGTCATGAAGGCTGTATCCTCTTGGTCGGATGGTTCCATTTGGATTTGTTGGAATCCAGATGAAGCATCCATAAAAGTTAACAGTTCATGACCCGCAGTTGCATCCACCATGGAGTCAATGTGGGGTAAAGGGAAAGGATCCTTGGGACATGCCTTATTTAAATCGGTGAAATCGACACATACCCTCCACTTTCCGTTTTTCTTTTGAACAACAACCACATTGGCCAACCATCTTGGATACTTGACCTCTCTAATCATACCTGCCCGGAGCAATTTCTCTACCTCTTCCTGGATAATGGCATTCCTTTCTGGTGCAAACTTCCTTCTCCTTTGATGGATTGGTTTGAAGGATCTGTCGATGCCGAGCTTGTGAGTGATAACATCTTTGGATATACCAGTCATGTCTTCGTGTTTCCATGCAAAGGTAGTCTTTCTCCTTTTGAGGAAGGATATGAGGTCTTCTTTCATTTCGCCAAGGATCCCTGACCCGATATATATTTTGGATTCAGGATCATCAGGATCCATGAGGATTTCTACCACATCCTGCTCTCTGGCCTCCAAGACATTCCTTGGAGGATACCTTGATTGCTATTGCTCCCTTGACTTCGAGGCTGGTTTCATCGATGAAGTATAGCAATTCTTAGCCTCCTGCTGATCACTATCGATCTTTACTATTCCCCAAGGACTAGGGAGCTTCACACATTGATGGTAAGTAGACGGGACTGCTTTCATATCGTGTATCCAGGGCCTGCCAAGGATAACATTACAACAAGATAAACAGTCAATAACACAAAATTTTTGATAAGAGTGTAAGCCTTCAATATATATTGGGAGTTTAATGTCCCCCAGGGTGTTCTTAGTTTCGCCACTAAATCCCACGAGCACGGAGGATCTTGGTATGATCTCTGATTCAGGGATACCCATCTTCTTTAGAACATCAAGCTGGATAATGTTCACTGAACTTCCTCCGTCTATTAGGATCCTGCGGACAAAATGGTTAGATATAAAAAGAGTAATAACTAAACCATCGTGATGAGGATCCTGGATATCAGTACGATCCTCTTCATCAAAGGTTATGACTTTTCCTTCGGAGTCACTCGATGTTCGAACTGGTCTTTCTCCATTATCCATTTTAGTTTCCTTTGCATGCCTCTTAGCTGCTGAGAAGGATGTGCCACAAATGTCGGATCCCCCAGAAATAAAGTTTATCACTTGTGCATCTGCTGGAGGGGCTGGAGCCTTCTCAGGGATCCTTTCAGGATCCTGAGTCCTTGACTTTTTTCTACCCAACAACTCTTTTAGATGCCCTTTGCTCAACAAGTATCCAATTTCCTTTCTTAATGCAATGCATTCTTCTGTGAGGTGCCCAAAATCTTCATGATATGCACACCACTTTGATTTATCCTTAGTTGCAGCCGGCCTGTCATTCTTTCTTGGCCATCTAGCCTTATCACCTAGGTTCTGCATAGCAAGGATTAGTTCATTGTTATCAACACTAAAGCAATATTCAGAAATTGGAGGATAATCCTCATCATCCTCTTCTTGATCAATAGAATGCACGTTCTGATTATCAGATTTGTTGTAGGATCTGAACTTGTTGTTTCTGAATGAGGATCCTTGCTTATCCTGCTTTGAGGATCCTGTTATCCTCTCCTGAATTCTCTTGTCATCCTCTAGCCGAATGAACCTGAGGGCCCGGGTTCTTACCTCATCTAGGTTCCTGCATGGTGTCATAACAAGATCATCATAAAATAACGAATCCCTAAGCAGTCCCATTTTGAAGGCCTCAACAGCCGTGGCTATATCTAAGTTGGGAATGTCTAAGGATTCTTTACTAAATTTGGTAATGTACTCCCTTAATGATTCATTATGACCCTGGGTTATCCTATATAAATCACTAGTTAATCGTTCAAATTTTCTACTACAAGAAAACTGAGTATTAAACAAGTTAACTAGGTTTGCAAATGAGGTAATAGAATAGGGAGGAAGACTTAGCAGCCATTTGAGAGCTGATCTAGTAAGAGTGGATCCGAATCCTTTGCATAGGCATGCTTCCTTTAACTTTTCTGGGATTGGATTGATCTCCATCCTCTCCCTGTATTGTGCTATGTGTTCTTCAGGATCCGTCGAACCATCATACAGTTTCATTGTAGGCACATGGAACCTCTTGGGTATCTCAGCATCACAGATTGGTGGTGCGAAACGAGATATCTTGTGGCTTCCATCTGCAATCTCGGGAATAGGTTTGACCACTCCCGGAACACTTGATATCATATCCTTTAGCTTTTGCAATTCTCTGGCCATGGCATGAGTGATAACTGGATCCTGCATAAGACCATGGTTAGTTGTATGAGAATTATTAAAAGTGTTACCTCCCATTGGATTCAAGTTAGGAAGAATGGAGGTTAATCCATATTGTTGAGACTCTGGAATGATCGAGGGACCGGTAGAGGCATTGGTCTGCATTGGAATAAAATCTCCTTGATGGACATCTGAACCTCCTGTTTGCAGACTCCTCAAGGATCCTGGCATCTGGAAGGATCCCTGAAACTGGGATGATCCTGGAACAAAGAAGGATCCTTGAACCTGGGATGATCCTGGAACGAAGGAGGATCCTTGAACCTGGGATGATCCTGGAACGAAGGAGGATCCTTGAACCTGGGATGATCCTGGGACGAAGGAAGATCCTTGAACCTGGGATGATCCTGGGACGAAGGAGGATCCTTGAACCTGGGATGATCCTGGAACGAAGGAGGATCCTTGAACCTGGGATGATCCTGGGACGAAGGAGGATCCTTGAAACTGCTGCATTCCTGAATGTCCTCCTGTACTCATGAGGGATCCAATATACTGAGGATAGGATCCCGCTGGCTGGAAGTATGGGCCTGCTGCCTGGGTGATTGCTGTTGTTCCGTAGTGCACTCCTTTTGGTCCACCCGCATATTGAGTGTCTGGAACCACTGATGGCTGAGAAGTAACCACCGGAGTATCAAAATTCAGAGATCTGGGCATCAGTGGGGAATGATCCTCTGCCGTTTTCTTCTGTTTCTTAATTTCGTCAATCTCCCGGAGGATCCTTTCGTTGGTCTTATCCTGCTCTTGTGCATGATTCCTCATCTGCAAAATCAAGGCATAGAGATCATTAGTAGTAGGATTAGTTGAAACAGAAGAAGTAGGTGGTTTTGAGAAAATGGGAGTCGGTTTCTTCGCAGCATTTTCTGTATTCTTCTGGGATCCAGAAGGTGGTGGAGGCAAAGGAGGAACGCCTTGTGAGGAAGTGAATGAGGGCATCAAGTTTGAAGCATTCTTCGATGAGGAAGCCATCTGCTTGGTTGTAGTGAGTCGAATTAAGCACAGAAATGCGTATTTTCTTAGGGACGAAGCACCAATTGCCCCACGGTGGGCGCCAAACTGTTTTGGTCAGAAAATCTGATGAGGATATTGCAACCAAACTCTTTGTTTAGGGGAATGATGCTTAAAATATATAACAGCGATGAGGATCACTTCAATGTAAAGTATACAAACGACACAAAGATTTATACGGGGAAAAAGCCCTTGATCAAGAGTTGATCTCCGGCACAAAAAACCCCGGGTGATGGAAACTACCGATCACCAAGCTCAAATAAATGAATAAACGTTTACAACTTCGGATAGTAACGAGCTAGGTACAAGGATCACTACGGTGAAATGTGTAAAAAGTGTATGAAATTGCTAAGTGTTTGAACGAGAGCTTGTATGAGCGCTTGTATGAGTGTGTGTAACTGCAAAAATGACTAAGTGTCACTCTCTCTCTAACTTAGCTCGTTACTCCCTTTAAAATAAGAAAAATATCTAGCTAACAAACTCTCCGACTTTCGGGCCAAGCCTCCACGTTCTCCATAACGTCTAGTTTTGATCTAGCACGTGCAGAATACTTCGGGAATATTCTCCAAGAATGTCGCTAAGACTTGGTCAAGCTTGTTATACCTGCGAGATGTTATAAAACATAAGTAAACAATCGTCAGTATGAGGATCCTTGAAGTGATCCATGATCCTGATCCTAAAGCCCTTCTGAGGATCACCACCTGTCACAGAAGTAAGGATCACTAATTAGGATAACAAATAAGGATCACTAATTGTTAGAAAATCCTCCCCTAACAGATATACATGAAAATAAATATATATGAAATAGATAATATCAAAGGAAGTTGCTAGGAAAGTGTAAGAGGATATATATGTGAGTAGGAAGCTTCCTAGAAAATGTATATGTAACTTCCCAGAAAAGCTATGGGAAACTTCCTAGAAATTTCATACTTCTTACCTATAAATAGGAAGCCTAGGAATTCATTTTCCTTGCTCATTTCTTTTCTTCTTCTCTCTATACGTTGGTGTTCTAACCAATAATCACCGATGCGATATTCTGTCCGATCGATTCAGGAACCAACTAACGGATGCCAAAGTGCTATACTTTGTGAATTTCGTTAAACGGATGCCAAAGTACTATACTTTGTGAATTTCGTTAAACGGATGCCAAAGTGCTATACTTTGTGAATTTCGTTAAGGTTCGAATCTCGTGACCATCGTTAGGTTTGATTTGGTTTAACACTAATACGTATTCCATTTTGTTAAACTAAATGTTTAACTACTCGAAACTCTTCACCATACTCTTACAATCAAAATGGATGCTTAATCATCAGAAGATTCAGAACCATAAAGTAGATGCTTAGAATCAAGATGCTTGTTTAAAGAAGACTATATGCTAACAAGGTGAGTCATTTTCTTTTTATCAAAGTGCTTTATAAAACCCTAAATGTCTTTCTAGTTATAATTATAGGGATTAAGTTTTTGTAATCTTCAATTACTGTCGGTATGTGGGGTTTTGTATACATTACTTTATTCCCGTCACCATTGGACAACGAGTTAGCCAATGGGTGATCTGACCATAGTCACAGAAACAAGTCGAGTGACAAATACCGATTTGGGGTAATTGGTTGATAGAAACAATGTAATCTCCCTTAATACTGTATATTATAACAATGTGTCGTTTTGTACAAAAATGAATGAACTCACCAGTATTTCCTGCTTACCAAATCTTTTTAAAACACGTTTCAGGTAATGACAGTAGATTGGAATAAGAGTGATGATACGGCACCGAAAGGCTTAAAGACGTGGCTTATTTTATCAATTAAATTAAATTAAGAAAACATGGTTTCATATATTCGGGTTTATCCCTTATTAAAGCTACCTTTGTAAAACATGGATATTATCCCATCTGTTTAATAAATAAAATCCGGTGTTTTCTAAACTCTGATATTTTTCCTAACTCACGGTCCTGATGAAATTTCCGCTGTAATACTTTTCAAAATAATCACCGGTACCACTCGACCGCTCGTGGCTCCCGTCCACGGTGGGATCGGGGGTCGTGACATAACGGGTAACCATAAGAGTCATATACAAGTTTCCTAAGTTAATATGCCTTAAATATGTTGTGATATCAGTAAGATACCTTCCATTATGCCCAAAACGAATTTAAACTCAAATTTAGCCCCGTAGGGGTATTTTGGTCATTTTAAAGGTTATAAAAGAGTTTATATATTAACCTGAGGTTCAGGTCTGATATAATCAGTAAAAATACTTAATTTAATAAGTTAAATCAGTAGGGTATTGCATATATGTGAAATTTATTATTTATAACCAAACTATGCACCAAAGGGGCATTTTGGTAATTTCACATAAGCTTTAAAGGTCAAATCTGGAAATCTGAGTTTAAAACTTTTGCCTACTGTTAAATTATAAAAATTTACTAAAAACATCAGTAGGTATTAAGTCTTATATGTTTGTTATTGGTGAAATTCTGAGCCCATATCCTGACACTATATCTTGATTTCATGTTAGCTGTTTATGATCAGGATACCGGACCAGGATATTGGTAACATCCTGAGGCAGTATCGATCAGGATACCAGACCAGGATATTGGTAACATCCTGATGCAGTATCCTGGCAGTTACTAACGATTTTCTTTGGTTGCAAGGTACCAACGTTAAAGGACTTGATCTACCTGAAGATTCGCTCAAGATGGTTGAAAAATGGACGTTGATGGTGGAAGAATGGGTCTTGTAACGGTCAGAATAGAATAAAGGCATATTCCGCGAGAATATCGGAAGCTGGTCAATGCTATTGACGTTGTAACGGTCATATGAGCTGAAGACCCGGTTTTATAGTCAATAAGCACGTGGAAAACAAGTAAAAGCAGTCCCCCAACGTTCAGAATGGAATATTCCAAAGTATCCCAGAATAATAGGATAGTTTGTTAGTTTTTGTTACTATAAATGGGAGCGATCGGATCATAGGCAGACACAACTTTTTCCACACACTCTCTTTCGCACACTTTGCTCTCTAGCTTCTAGCAATCACTACACACCAACACTTGTAATCAAATTACGTTGTAACACCTAGTTGATCCGCATCATATCCTGCACTGTATCCTGATATTTGAAGCAATAGAAGAACAAGGCAGCTGCGATTGTCAGCTCCCGAGGTTTTATGCCGGCGATCTAGATTGATCAAGGGCTTTCCTCGTACATCTCGTGTCACCCTTTACATTTTTGCTCATTCTTTGATCACAGATACAGCTCTATATCCTGAGCCGTATCCTGAAACTGTTTTTACAATTAACTTGATTAACATATTTTTGACACTCACTTCTAGCACACTACCTCACTTAACTAATTTGATCACTTAATTACTTCGGTAATTTTTGACCAAAACAATTTGGCGCCCACCGTGGGGCAAGTGGTGCTCTCTTTACTAAAAATTTTTGTCAAATCGCTAATCGGTTTTCTATTTTCAAAACTTTTTGCCACAATGTCCGTAATGGCCTCAAGATCAAACATGAGTTCCTCTACTGTGTCTGCTGTGACTTCTGCTACTACTGGTTCGGTGCTTCCACCACCTCCTCCAAGGATGCCAGCCTCTTCACGACCTCAGGATATTATCCCTACTCGCAGTGTTCAGGAATCTGCTCCCGTTCTAGCTTCTAATGATGAAATTCTTACTTTATTTGGAAGTGTGCAGGAACAAATGAGGCAGCAACAGGAAACAAACCAAATGCTTTTAAGGGAAATACAACTCCTGAAGTCTGGCTCGAGCAGATCTGCCGAGGATAATGTCACTCCATTACACCCCAGAGCGTTGGACTTTAGTTCAGCTGTGTATACTGAGGATAACAGGGGGAATATTGTGCCCAGTCTTCCTCAGAATCATACTCCTGAAATACCCTCCTCGGTCAGGATGTCAACCATGAGGAGCTCAGGATATGCTTCAGGATATGGGCAAAATCCTCCAACGGGTAACGTGTCAAATAATAATAATACTCATGCTACTAACAATAGTGGATCTTTACAGGATACAGGTGTGACATCAGCACTTACTAGGGAACTTCAAAAGTTGAAGGACATGATATCCAGTGTACCTGGGGTGGTCCAGCCGATCCCGGAAGTGTCCCAAGACAGCCACAAGATATCTCGTTTTGCACATCCTATCTGTGATGCTGAGATCCCAAAGAGATTTCAAACCCCCAACATGAAGCTTTACGACGGAACTACGGATCCTGAGGAGCATATTGCTCAGTATAGGGAAAGAATGGAGATCAACCCTATCCCTCCGGATCTCAAGGAAGCATGCTTGTGCAAGGGTTTTGGTTCAACCTTAACAGGATCAGCCTTGAAATGGCTGTTAAACGTTCCTCCTCACTCAATTACTTCGTTTGCTCATTTGGTTAATTTATTTAATAGTCAATTTTCTTGTAGTCGGAGTTTTGAGAAACTAACCAGTGATCTTTACAGGATAACTCAAGGGCCTCAGGAATCCTTGAGGGATTATGTGAACAAATTCAGTCGAGAATCCTTGGATATCCCACATCTTGATGTTGCAACAGCTGTGCAAGCTTTTAAGATGGGATTACAAAAGGATTCTCAGTTTTATCAGGATCTTGTAATGAATCCCTGCAGGAATCTCGACGAAGCTCGTAACAGGGCTTTGAGATATATCCGTCTGGAAGATGACAGGAAGATGCAAGAAAGGATGAACTCATCTAACACTTATGAGTCAACTAACAGGAAGTCAGAATCCTCATTCAAGTCATATCGGCCTAAGCCATATGGTAGAAATGAAAACAAGAGAGTGAATGCTGTCGAAGATGAGGATCCTGAAGAGTATCCTGAGTTGTCTGAATATTGCTTTTCTGTTAACATTCCTGAATTGATGTATGCCATGCAGGGTCTAGGAGACAAGGCTAGGTGGCCTCGAAAGAATCAACAAAAGGCTGACTGGAAAGATAAGTCAAAATGGTGTGCTTTCCACGAAGATTTTGGACATGTAACTGAGGATTGCATTGCTCTAAGGAAAGAAATAAGCTATCTTCTAAGCAAGGGATATTTGAAAGATCTCTTAGGAAGAAAGAAGAATAAGGGTCAGGATACTGAGAAGGATCCTGAGCGAGCGGCATCGCCTCCCGCGGATGCCAAGATAATCAACTTCATTTCGGGAGGATCCGACATTTGTGGAACTTCGTATTCGGCAGCAAAGAGACATGCAAAGGAAGCTAAGGCCGAAAGGGGAGACAAACCTGTCAGGATGACTACCCTCACAACTGACAAAGTGATCACTTTTGATGCTGATGACAGGGATACTGTCCAGGATCCTCACCATGATGCTCTGGTAATAACGTTATATGTGGCTAACCATTTTGTACACAGGATACTGGTTGATAATGGCAGCTCCGTCAACATAATCCAACTAGAAACTCTGAAGAGAATGAATGTATCTCCAATGGATATCACTTCAAAGTCTACCGTGCTTGTTGGGTTCAGTGGAGAGGCTAGAAACACAGTGGGAGAGATAAAGTTGCCAGTATACGTTGAAGGAGTCAACTCGATACAACGTTTCTGTGTGATGGATTCTCTATCCTGCTATAACATCATACTGGGAAGACCGTGGATTCACGATATGAAGGCTGTGCCATCAACATATCACCAATGCATCAAGATACCTACCCCTTGGGGAGTTGTCAAAGTTGATAGTGATCAGCAGGAGGCGAAAGAATGCTACTCATCCTCGATGAAATCCTCAACCAAACCTAGTGCAGCATAGCAATTAAAGACGCGGGCCCAGGATATCGTGGAGGATCCGGAGCAAGATGTGAAGAAAATTATCCTGGACCAGGATAATCCTGATATTTCGGTGCTTGTAGGGACCAATATCCCTCAGGATATTGAAGAACAATTAATTAACTTTTTGAAATGCAGGATGTCAACGTTTGCATGGAAGCATGAGGATATGACAGGCATATCCAAAGATATTATCACTCACAAGCTTGGAATTGATAAATCATTCAAGCCTGTGCAACAAAAAAGAAGGAAGTTTGCTCCTGAGCGGAACACGATTATCCAGGAGGAAGTTGAAAGATTATTAAAGTCCAGAATGATCAGAGAGGTTAAGTTCCCACGATGGCTAGCAAACGTGGTTGTAGTACAAAAGAAAAATGGGAAATGGAGAGTTTGTGTAGACTACACAGACTTGAACAAAGCCTGTCCTAAAGACCCATTTCCTCTTCCCCACATTGATGCAATGGTAGATGCCACTGCCGGGCATGAAATGCTGACCTTCAGGACGCATCCTCAGGATTTCAACAGATCCAAATGGAGCCTTCTGACCAGGAGGATACTGCCTTCATGACACCAACAGGTATTTATTGTTATACAACTATGCCTTTTGGTTTGAAAAATGCAGGTGCAACATACCAAAGATTGGTAAACATGATGTTCAAAGACAAACAGGGGACACCATGGAGGTATATATCGATGATATGGTGGTGAAATCTAAAAAGGCTGAGGATCACCTCCAGGATATCAAGGGAGCATTTGATATCCTGGATCAATACAACATGAAGCTGAATCCTGCTAAATGCCATTTCGGAGTGGGGGCAGGAAAGTTTCTTGGATATATGGTGACAAAAAGGGGGATAGAAGCAAGCCCAGAGCAGATCAAAGCTATCCTGGATATAAAATCACCCTCAAATATGAAGGACGTACAAAGATTGACAGGGCGAGTAGCAGCTTTAAACAGGTTTATCTCGAGATCTTCAGAGAAGTGAAAAGATTTTTATGATATCCTGAAGAAGAACAAAAGATTCGAATGGGGGGAGAAGCATGAAGCAGCCCTGCAGGATTTGAAATGATATCTCTCAACCGCACCTCTATTGATGAAGCCTGAAAATGGTGAACCACTATCCCTGTACCTTGCTGTATCAGGGAATGCTGTAAGTGCCGTTCTTATAAAAGATCATGAAGGTCAGCAATATCCTGTTTATTATGTTAGTAAAAGTTTATTAGATGCTGAAACTAGGTACTCTCACTTAGAAAAATTAATACTTGCATTAGTCATGGCGTCAACGAAGCTTAGACATTATTTCGAGACACATAGGATACATGTTAAAACAAATTATCCTGTCAAAAATGTGCTTAGGAAACCAGAGATGTCGGGCAGGATGGCCAAGTGGTCAGTAAAGTTGAGTGCTTATGATTTAGTATATGAACCTAGAAATGCCATAAAATCTCAGGCTTTAGCTGACTTTGTGGCTGACTTTAGTAGTGACATTCAGGACGAGGTAGACCTAGAAGTTCAACAGTTAGGAGAATCCTCAGGATCCTGGACATTATATACTAACGGTGCATCTAATGTAAGAGGAGTAGGATTAGGAATACTACTAAAATCGCCACAGGGGGACATATTACCCCAGGCAATTAGGTGTGAATTTCCTGCTACTAATAATGAGGCAGAATATGAAGCTTTAATTGCAGGATTAGAATTGGCTAAGAGTATGAGTATCAAGAATTTGCAAGTATATGTTGACTCTTTGTTAATTACTAACCATTTTAATGGACTCTATGCAGTTAAGGGTGAGAAATTAATCGAATATCTCGATATTCTCAAAAAATTAGCAGGATATTTCGATGTTTTTATACTTGAACAGGTACCAAGGGAGGATAATGCTGAAGCAGATGCCTTAGCAAATTTGGGATCATCGATCAGGATACCTGAAGGGACCCAAATACCAATATTACATGTCTTATATCCTGCAACGAATCCTCAGGATAAAGAAGTAGCGGGTATTCGGGATCCTGGAGCAGAATATCCTGAACAGGATCCTAAATCCTGGACGGCTCCAATTGTGAGATATCTCAAGGAAGGACACATCCCCGGAGATGAAAATCCTAAGGCATTTAGGATGAAGGTATCACGATTCACTATTATAAATAATGTTTTATACAAGAAATCTCTTGCAGGACCCTATTTGAGGTGCTTGGAGGATCCTGAAGCCAAAGAAGTACTTCAGGATATACATGAAGGGGATTGTGGTAACCACACTGGGGACAGGTCATTGTTCTCGAAAGTATTAAGGACAGGATATTATTGGCCAACGATGAGGAAAGATGCTGCAGAATATGCTCGAAGATGTGATGCATGTCAAAGGCATAGCAACATACTACATCAACCAGCTGAACCACTATATCCTGTAGTTTCCCCTTGGCCATTCATGAAATGGGGGATGGACATAGTAGGGAAGTTACCAAAAGCTCCGGGAGGAAAAGTCTTTATGCTAGCAATGACAGATTATTTCTCAAAATGGGTTGAAGCTGAAGCATTTGTTCAAGTTAGAGACCAAGAAGTAGTATCCTTCATAAAGAGGAATATCCTGACTAGGTTTGGGGTACCGGCTGAAATCATTTGCGATAACGGGTCCCAGTTTATAAGCAAGCGGACTACTGACTTTTGCAAGAGTTGGGGAATCAAAATGATCACGTCTACGCCGGTACATCCTCAAGGGTATGGACAAGCTGAATCTTCAAACAAGATAATTGTCAATAACTTAAAGAAGAGACTTGGAGCCAAAAAAGGAAGATGGGCAGAAGAATTACCCTTCGTTCTGTGGGCCGATAGGACAACGGTAAAGAATGCAACCGGCCAAACACCATTTTCCTTGGTATTTGGAGCAGAAGCAGTGATTCCAACCAAAATGGTGATACCTACTGCAAGATCTATCCTACAGGATCCTGAACAGAATTCTGATGCCTTATGTCAAGATTTGGATACTATAGATGAAAAAAGAGATGCAGCAAGGCTAAGGATGGCATCATATCAACAAAGAGTATCCAGAGCATACAACAAGAATATAAGGACTAGGAGATTTTGAGTTGGTGATTGGGTGCTAAGGAAGGCTTTTCAGAATACTACCAATCCTGCTGATGGAAAGCTGGCTCCGAAATGGGAAGGGCCATATGAGATTGAATCAGAATCAGGAAAAGATGCATAACGACTCAAGGATATGGAGGGGGATATGTTACCGAGATCCTGGAATGCTATACATTTGAAGCTCTATTTCAAGTGAGTTAGGAATTTAATTTCTAACTCAGGATGATATGAATGTTATCTCTTTTAATGTGTTTAATATTATTTATTGCTTTGAACCCGATACTAACTTAAGCATCGGAGGGGTGCTAGCCAAGCTAACACCCACCTTAGTTTAAGGATGTTTTGCAGTATATGCTCCAGGATATAGCTCCAGGATGTTCACTCAGGATACTTCGGAAGATTAGAGGATTGGCCCCCTCTCTCACGTATAAGGGATCCTGATCCCTTCACAGGTTTAAAGGTATTCACCTTTCTTCCGAATTGGGTTTAAACACCCCGCCTGGAGCGCAAGTTATTCGGGAATAGTTCAAGGTGGCGGGACCAGTCCATGTAAAAGTGGCTGACAATTTCGTTACTGTTGGCTATATCCTGAATCCTAAAGGTATATGAGGATTGATCACCCTCTCTCACGAAAGGGTATTTTCATACTCTCTAAGGTTTAAAGGTTATCACCTTTCTAAGTCTTGGAGTTTATACACTCCCGCCTGTAGCGCATGAAAATTTGGGATTTTCCCCAGGATTAAAGGTTTTCACCTTTCTAAGTTTTGGGGTTTCCACACCCTCGCCTGTAGCGCACGAAACGTGGGTAAAATCCCTAGTAAAACTCAAAGACTTACAGGTTTTCACCTTTTCAAGTCTTGAGGTTCTTATACTCCGGCTTAAATGCCTGGAAAATGGGTTTAGTCCCAATAAAATACAAAGTTTTTGGATAATCCCAAAGTATATTTTCAAAAAACATAATCATTTACAAGTCTACATAAATTTTTGAAAAAAGGTTGCTAAGTTTAAACAACTGGTTGAAGAATTGCTAAAGGATCATATCCTGGTACAACATACTGGTCCTGCACAGACAGGGGACATCTGTGATGGAACATGACGTATGCTGATACTATATCCTACTGGGGACATTTATGCTAGAGCAAGAAGGAAACCTATGCCAACACTATATCCCACTAAGGCATTGTGAGGAACTCAAAGGATCAAGTTTGGGCATAATTCGCCAAGTATCCTGGACTGGGGATACCTTCGGTGGAATGGTTGCGAAAGGACTGGAATGAAAGGATTGAGATGTCTTCTGTTTCGGTATGATCTTTCCTATTTTTGTTCTTTAAAAAAACCTTATCTAGATTGTCTAAATTTCTGAAACTATATTATAACACTTATGAGTAACCTGATCGGGATATGTTCTCAGGATATATTCTCAAGATGTATTCTCAGGATATACTTCAGGATACTTGGATTAAAAACTGAAACTGTGTTCTAGCCAAACAAGTGTTCTCAAAACCAACTTTGTAAAATAAAAATGAACTGTCCTCTTTCTCTGAAAACTTTATCTGAATTGCTTGAGTTATAAAAACCCTATTTGACGGAAGTCTTAATAGGATATTTGCGAGTATACTGATCAAAATATTTTCATAAAAGTAATAATTGCACTAAGTTTGGAACATTGGAATTCAGACTAAGCAATGCATAACAAATAACAACATGTAAGGTTAAAAGGTTAGTTTATTATTAATTGTATTCTTGGTTTCATCTCAAAAAGAGACCCATCCACCAAGAACACAATTATGTTTTTAAAGCATATTTACATAAACAGTTGAAGGCTTCGTCCTGAAAACACGAGATCCCTTCACCTCCAACTGTTAAATTGTTCTAAAGCTTGCAGGAAATTAAAATTGTTCTAAGTACAGGACGACCAGATGATTCAGACCCTACAAAGCAAAGTACAGGTATCTTTAAAGACAAACTAACAAGGATACAGGTTCAGTATATGTGTACGGGATACAGGATTTGGATATTTACCTTATTAAGGAAGGAGGTCATGGGCTCGATAGATTCCATGAAGCCAAGGTCATCATGAGAGAAACCTTCGGCAACAACAGTGGACAGCTTAGAGCGGGTGGTAACAGATGATTCTTTTACCAGGACAGGTTTGGAGTAACTGTCAAGCTCCTCAAGATTGAAGACAACAGGGACCTTAGCAGAGTCTACAGAAAAAGGGAGTAGTTTCAATCTTATCATATTATGTGTTGATTAACCAAACATATGCAGGAATGTTCAAAACAGATATCCTTACCGGACGTATTGGAATGACTGAAAAATATATCGGTTGGAATCAGGATATCCAACAGTTATATTTTTGGGGACAATTGTTATGGGTGAAATTCTGAGCCCATATCCTGACACTATATCTTGATTTCATGTTAGCTGTTTATGATCAGGATACCGGACCAGGATATTGGTAACATCCTGAGGCAGTATCGATCAGGATACCAGACCAGGATATTGGTAACATCCTGATGCAGTATCCTGGCAGTTACTAACGATTTTCTTTGGTTGCAAGGTACCAACGTTAAAGGACTTGATCTACCTGAAGATTCGCTCAAGATGGTTGAAAAATGGACGTTGATGGTGGAAGAATGGGTCTTGTAACGGTCAGAATAGAATAAAGGCATATTCCGCGAGAATATCGGAAGCTGGTCAATGCTATTGACGTTGTAACGGTCATATGAGCTGAAGACCCGGTTTTATAGTCAATAAGCACGTGGAAAACAAGTAAAAGCAGTGCCCCAACGTTCAGAATGGAATATTCCAAAGTATCCCGGAATAATAGGATAGTTTGTTAGTTTTTGTTACTATAAATGGGAGCGATCGGATCATAGGCAGACACAACTTTTTCCACACACTCTCTTTCGCACACTTTGCTCTCTAGCTTCTAGCAATCACTACACACCAACACTTGTAATCAAATTACGTTGTAACACCTAGTTGATCCGCATCATATCCTGCACTGTATCCTGATATTTGAAGCAATAGAAGAACAAGGCAGCTGCGATTGTCAGCTCCTGAGGTTTTATGCCGGCGATCTAGATTGATCAAGGGCTTTCCTCGTACATCTCGTGTCACCCTTTACATTTTTGCTCATTGTTTGATCACAGATACAGCTCTATATCCTGAGCCGTATCCTGAAACTGTTTTTACAATTAACTTGATTAACATATTTTTGACACTCACTTCTAGCACACTACCTCACTTAACTAATTTGATCACTTAATTACTTCGGTAATTTTTGACCAAAACAATGTTTAAAATAGTTTTAATCCATACTATGCGTTTAAAACGCGTAAAAAAGCGGTTTTAAGCGATTTCCGGGTTTTATAGGAAAAACTGATATTTTTATCATTTCAGAAGGCTTAAAATATTTTATTTATCATATAAAATCAGTAGCAAAAAGTTTGGTATCAAAATGTTATGTAAAACTCATTTTATTCAAGAAAATGGTATAACCGACAATTACCGAATCAAAGCTAGAACCCTATGTTATGCTCAGTTTAAAAATAAATAAAAATCTTCAAAAATCCCAAAATATTATATTATATTATATCAGTGGGTAAAAAGATTGGTGTCAAAATTTGGGTTTAGATAGGCTATATGCTAATAATGCCGTTTAATTAATAAAAAAGCTTTTAATTTACGCGATTGAGCATAACTCCTAATCTAGACCTCAAACTGATGTCAAATTTTTAGGGCAAGTTTATAAATCAGTAAAAAAGGTTATTGTCCTCTTATATTTTCAAAAATCTCGTTTTAAGGTCAAAAGAGCATAATGTTCAACATTTAAGCATATAACGAAAACATGCAAACGAATCGGATAAATTAGGAACCAAGTTGTATAATAACATAGGGTTATACTAACTTATAACCTGTTCCTAATAGAGCTCTAAGGCATTTCTAAAATAGTCTAAATCGGGTCCGAACAGAAAGTCAAAGAAAAAGTCAACTTTTGCGACTTTCGGTTGCGAACCGAGCCTTGATGTCTGTCGTTAAGGACATGCAAAAACCAACTAAACTATGTAGATAGGATAAGTCGGATATCGAACCAGAGGAGGATTGTGGAAAGTGTTATAAGGTTAAGTGTTGATTAACTAAGACAAAAAAAATAAAGCTTTGTTGTGAGTTGATTGATTATCAAAAATTACGAAGTAAAAGTGAAGTTTAAATCAATAAGAGGGAACAATGGTTCCTCCAGATTTCAGGTTTTACAGCTAGATTCAATTATGTGTTTAATCGAAACACTCACATAGACATAAGTGTTTAATTTAATTTCTCAATTGTGATAACCATCGACTAAGTACTCCGGTCAATACATAACGGGAGGTTATCGAATGATTATCAATTACAATTACAAACCTTAACCCCATGTCAAATATATCCCAATTACTAGAACTCTCGGGAACTGAATGCTTAGAAATTAAGGTTTAAATAAATGCAATTGTTTACAACCAATAAATCAAATCAAGGTGAAAAGCATCGAATGCTTAGATCACCGAGTTATACGATTGTCACAAACACATAAAATTATCCAACTTACAAAACCCTCCATCCGGAGGAAACCACTAGGAGATTAGCCGCTCATGATGGGTTGTTGATCTTCAATCGCTTCTCTTCTCTCGTTCCCACCTAGGTCTCGTGTGGTGGCTGTCGAAGTCCCCCTCTCCTCGATGATGATGATCTTATTAGGTTGTTGATAAAGTCCACGAACTCAAGCCCTCACTTGCCGCCTGCTATGCATATCTCGGCCCAAAAGTGATTGATCCCTCTTTTTTAAAAGTCTGCTCCACTCAAGCCCAAAAATCAGCCCATACTCCAATGATGATGATTAGATGGCTTCACAAGAATATTAATGACGATCCATGTGAGTTCTGTCACCCCTAACCGTGATGTTGTGCTTGTTTGTTTCTCCAAATCAGCCCAACAAAAGAAGTCCATGTGCAGCCCACTATCATGTGTGATGATGATGTCTGCTTCCTTTCCCCAAATCACGAGATGATGATGATGATGATGTTGTTGTTGTGTATTGTGATTTGTGCCTCCCCAACAAAACTATGCTAGCCGCCACAATATATGTATATGTGGGCCCCTTGCTTCCAATGATGATGTTGTTGAGTGTAATTTTTTTAATGAATAAATCCTCCACAAACAAATCACGTTTGCATGTCACTTTCCAACGTAGCTTATGCATGACAACCGTAGGCTACGGTTTGTATTTTCTGTTTCTTGTGACCTTCCCGAGCCGTAGGTTACGTTTTCAATCCATAAGCTACGTCTTGTAGCTGCTGACTTCATATTCAACTTTTAGCAAATGACATCATTACTTTCACATCTCTCGCACTTCTAAGGTAGCATTCGGTCCGAAATCAATCCCGAAAAACACCATGTACTATGTTTATTAACTTTGGCCGTTCCGCTTCATCTCTAACCACTCTAACTTCATCGTATTACGAGTTTAACCTGAGAAACCATGAAAACCCGTAGTTATCATATTCGAGACACACAATTGCCTAGAACGCGATAAAATACATAGAATAAACACTTTAACACTCGGGTTTCACACACCCCATCAAGCCTAAACTTGAAATTGTCGGGTTGAACATGCTTAGACATGTTCTTATACTAATTACCAAGTTATACAAGTGTTAAAAAAGGTTTCATAGCTTCTACATTGCTAATTATGAATTTATTTGCAAAATAGCTTTCTGTTGACTTTTTATTATTAGGTTTGACCCGACATTTGACCAAGTTAGGGTGATAATTAGTAGGTGCCCTCTTAGGGGTTTATTACCTACATAATTACCAACTTTTATCTACTTTCAATTTGACTAAAGACTGGACCATTAGTGATTAATCACTAAGTCAAACCTTAATTACGATAAGTTTGACTTTTGGTCATTAAACTATTTAAAACTGAAATTAGTAGGTTAAGGACACTTACAAAGGTCCTAAGCACGATTTTGGAACTTAAGGAAACTTGTTGAAGACCAGAGAGCTCCAGAGAATAATCCTTGAAGTGAGTTGCAAATGAGCAAGTGAAATATTGCAACATGAAGCTCTATATATAGTGATTTAGATGCAACAAGATCATCACACACAAGTCTACAATTGTTTCCTGATCATCCCAGGTGTCCCTTATACATGTAAATCTGTTGGCTCAACTCCTGAATTCGAAAACCAGCCTTTTAAGGCGGTGGAACTGGCTGAACAGGCAGCTGTCCATGTTTCTGCCCAGTTGTAGGTCTTACGGACCGTAAGCCTTAGGCTTTGCGGTCCGTATCCGTAATTTGATTTTTATCGCCCAGATATGCTGTCTTACGGTCCGTAAGGCATACACCTTGCGGTCCGTAAGCCTTGCCAGAAGACAAAGTTTTGTGAACTTCTAACATTTGACCATGCAATCCTTCATAATTCGAATCTTTGGTTATTATTAGCAGCAAGGGCCCTCATGATCAGGTCTGAAACATTGAGAATGCATTCCATGCATTAGTGTTGCCTTGGAGTCTTGTGAAAAGGCCATTAAATGTAGATTTGTCACATTATATACATGTGATCCGATTTCTTATGTAATTTGAATCATGTTCCATTAGAAATAACCGGATTAGAATCTATATCGGATGTTTATAAAACATACTAACGTTTGGAATTTATAAAAGGTCACTCAGAGGTATTAATTAACATGTTGACATTTTTTTAATCCTACCATACATCCTTTCAATTTAATCCGGGTTTATAACACGTTTACCTTCCATGACACGTGTCTTTATAACATTGGACGAGATTTTACGAGGTGTCACCATGGTCGCTGACAATATTATAGTATTGCTACTACTTAACATAGTTTTATGACAACCGTTGCAACGCAGGGGGTTAATACTAGTAACAAATTATAAAAAAGTAACAAAACTCTTATAGAATAAAATAATATAAAAAACATAATTATTACTTTTGACTTTAGAATAAAATAATGAATTAAAATACTTAATCATTACAAAGTTTGACTAATTTGGTATATTAATCCATATGTTAGGTGTATTTAGGGTTGTGTTAAATATACCCTAAAGTCAACTCTTTTTTCTTTTTTTCCCATAAACTAACTTTTCAAGTTAACTTTTTTAAGAAACCAACTTTTTTAAGAAACCAAGACTGCATGTGCATTGCATTTGTAGTCAATTTGTCTCCTATTTTTAGGAGTTTTTTTTCCAAAAGTGTGGAGATAGAAAAATTATTTACCAAAATGGATGCTTTCAAAATTATTTACCAAAATAGAAATATGTGAAAGCTTTTTTTTTAATGGTGAACTTCATTAAAAAACAGACACCGACCCAAAACCAGGCCGGCCACAACACAAACCCACTACATAATTACAAATTTACACCAATTATCCCAAGTTATACTTCTATACTTAGACCTATTTGAATACCAAAATAGGTGAAAGCTAGTTAATTCTTTATTTTATAAAAAAATAGGTAAAACAATCTTCACTTCTTTCAGCGACGTTCTATCATTCTAGAAAATTTTCATCAGGTTCATCAAGACATTCCATTCACTAATCTTCTAGTAAATTTGAACATAACAAAACCACACGAAAAATTTATAGATATTAAGATGGTTTCTGTCCTTTACATCAAAGTTGAAACACAAAAAAAGTGTATAATTTTTTTTTTTTTGTTGTACCACAAGGGAATAGACAGAACCTATCAATTTTACAATTACCCAAATTTAAACCACGTACAAAGCATAAAAAAGAACTCAGATTGATTAGATTGTTTATTTGATTCGAGCAAATTTGAATAACGATGAAAATATAACCTTGTATGCACTGTCATTTGGTAATTAGATTAACGCATCATCATAATTGATTCAAAAATCTAGTTGTATTAATTTTACACATACGTAAACTTTTCAAACATATATTCATTTTATTTTTTAGTTTCCATAAATTTTATTAATATATAAAACGTATTCGAAAAAAAAAGTTTAAATGGAGTTCTCTCTATTTTTTCCGACTCAAGTTGGTTCTCAAAATACTATTTTCGTCTATGCGTGTGTGTATATGTATATACTATTTTCGTGTATGCGTATATATATATATATATATATATATATATATATATATATAGTTAGGGTAAAATGAAAACTCCTACGAGTTGTCAGAACTTAGAGAATTCGACTTTACGAAAGGTTTTTCAAAAGTTTTTATTTACAAAAAAATCAACTTTAAAAATAAAGTTTTTTTATTTACACCACTCGTAAAAACGCTTACAGCAGCTGCTGTAAATGTTGATGTTAGCAGCTGTAGAAAGCCGAAAACGCCACTTCGAATTTTTTTTCACTTTCGTGTTTATAATAAAGTGTCTTGATTATTTATTTATTTATTAATATTGATATTAATACTAATAATAGTATAACAAAATATAAAAAAGTAACCAAAAGTATTATAAAATAAAATAAGATAAAAAACATAATTATTACTTTTGACTTTATAATAAAACATAATTATTACATTTAACTTTATAATAAAATAATATAATAAAGTAGTTAATCATTACTAAATCATTACTAAATTTGACTTTTGGGTATATTAATCTTTATCTTGGGTATATTTATCTCACCTCTTAGGCTAGAGGGTATGGTGACATCCCATCCTTAGAGGACTATCCGCCACGTAGGCGCCACGTCAGAGTCCTCCCAAGGATGGTTACTAGAGGGTATGGGAGGATGATCCTACCCCACCTCTTTTTTTTATTTTTTTTAATTTCTATGCCTATGTACAAGTATTGAAGCCCTATGTACAAGTCAAATAACACAAACAAACAAACAAAGAAACAAAGGGGGCCCACCTGGAGGATCGTCGAGAACGTCCGATCTTCGACGTTGAAGACGGGACAGGATGGATGTAACACCCCGTCTTTTTTACAAGTCAAAGTCAAGGTCTAAGTCAACGACCGATTTCGCGCAACTTGACTCGTGGAAATTTCTTTATTTTATTTGTATTATGTGGAGTAAGTGTCGTTAATGCAATGATCGATGTGTGTTAATCGTTAATCAATGGACTTACGACTGTGGAATATAGGAAGTAACAATGCGATAAAGTTAACTAATCAATAATCAAGCTATGCTAATTGAATCGACTTCGAATCGCAACTCTAGCTACGAATTTTTACTTGTTATTATACGTGCGTGTGTGCCTTACGTGTTACCTGTGCATGTTTATTTACGTTGTGTTGTGATAATCAAGCAAACTCAATCGAAACTCGAAATCTAACTTGAAATACAATCGAACTCGAATCGTGAACGAACTATGATAAATGGTGGAAAATAGATTATACGAGATATGAGTGTAGTTTGATTAGGAAACCCTATCGTATCGTACCACTCGCAATCGAAATCGTAATATCAAAAATCGTCGCGCAAAACGCTCGAAGGGTGCGACTGATCGATCAGGCTCCCAGCCGATCGAACAGCCAGCCGAACGGACTGCTGTCCGATCGGACAGGCTGTCCGATCGAGCTGCCTGGCCGATCGGCCAGCACTTACCCCTTTTGGCATCCTATAAATACCCCTGTCATTGTCATTCTTTCCACTTTTGGAAACCTCTGACCGACCAGCACGCTCAGCTCATTTTTTTGCAGATTCCTCTCGATTCCGGTAAGTTTTCGTCCTAATTCTTGTACTTTCTCGATCTATACGCACTCCTACACCTTTCTATCTTTCAAATCTTAACTTTTAACCGTGAGATCATCAAGAATCAAGTGTTCTAGGATGATGTCATCATGGGTTCTTGAAGAACTTCATGACTTGGCCTCAATCCACCAAGAATAGCTTGGATCTAACCGATTTTCACATAAACAAACAAAGATCTGTAGTAGATCTGAACGTATACACGATGAAAAAGGACTGAAATAGGGATATTCCAACTTTCTTTCAACTCTTTTACACTCAATGCCGTCAACCGATAGAAACGGGGTCTGTGACGTTTTGCAAATCACTTCGGTGGTTGCACGGCTCAGGATCCGTATTCTACCCATGAGGTTAACCGGTTACGGGTTAAACGTTAAACTCCGTTCCGAACAGTTCACCGGCCGGGTTTGGGTGATTCCTGCCCGTGCAGGGGAAACAAGTAAGAACGAGGATTCTATGGTTCGACTCGTTGTCAAAATACCTCGATATAACGACAAACAAACCAGAACAGCCAAGTGTTAGACGAATAGGCTGATCAGGTCAGAAAGCTGACCGATCGGACTGCTGCCCAAACGAACAGCCAGCCGATCGGATAGTCAGCCGATCGACCAGGCCAGCCGATCGGCTAGCACGTGGCCCCACACAATCAACTAACCTATTTTGAAGACTAGTATTGAATGAACTGCCATTCGATCGAACTACTGTCCGATCGGATTACTCTTCGGATCATGAGATACTATGCTTTAATACTTAATCGATTTTTTCAACGTGTTCAATGCACTAGAAGTGCCACCCGATCGAACAGCCGTCCGATCAGGTGACACCCTGTTGTCCGATCGAACAGCAGTTGTGTTATTCGATCGATCAACTATCCGATCCATTGCACCACACTTTATATTTTCATTTAATGCCTAACCGATTGGGTTGCCGGCCGATCGAACAGCCGTCCGATCGACCGACCTGAAAAGTAAAGGTACTTCAAAGTTTTCAAATGCTACAACGAAAACTTCAAAAGTCAAACCATCATACACAAACACATACTTCTTATAGGAAGAAACAATCCACTCGAACAGCCATCCGATCGGTCTACCGACCGACCGGACAGCGAACCCATCGGTCAGCCGTCCGATCGAACTACCGTCCGATCGACCAGCTGTCCGACCCTCCAACACTTGATTTCCATTTTACATTTCACTTATCATTATGCTACCGAATCTATTCAGGCTAACCGTACTCGCTAAGCGCTCCCTTCAATCCATTAATCGCTATGAGTATACTCGATCCCTTTTTTGCTTTAAGCACTTTTGGGTGATACATACGTTACGAATATTCAAACTACAACTATCACACTACTCAAACTATTTGAACGCTAACCGCTAGTGCATGTTATTCGTGGCTTATGAATGCTTGTTTGTTATGTTTACACATGGAATGCTGTCTACCTGCCTTAGCAACGATAGTACTATAGTTTGGACTCGGCACCCGTTCACACGGGGGTTGTTAAGGATCTTTTACTTGCATGGATTACGGTGGTAATCATGTATTGCGAATTGCCTCGGGCAGTCAACCCGCAGTCATTGGTATCGATGGATCTATGTCGATAACTAACGTGCTTCATTTCACTATGTGTACGTGCTGGTTATGCGTAAACGAATTCGAACTCTATATGCTATTATCAAACTTGTATGCTCGCCTTTACATTATATGTATTGACTTTTATTTTAACGTATGTGACAGGTGCTTAGGATGCACATGTGGTAGGAATTTGAAGCTAGAATAAAGCTTTAGAGCCCAACAAATAGTTGTCTGTAGTGGTCGAACTAAGGGTCTCTAGAAGCAGATAAACAATTGCTCTATTTTGAAATCTGAGTTGTCGGAACAGAATATTTGCCTAGTTTATGTCTGTAATAATGGTTGTACTGTTTGGGATACGGTATGGGACGTATTATTTTAAATTAAATGGTATTGATAATTGTTATGGAAACTTCTGGACAATCTGTTTCGCTAAGTGCCATGCCCCGATTATTCCGCCATCGGTTGGGGTGTGACAATGGAGGACGGGGGGGGGGGGGATGGGCTCGACGCCGGCGCCGCTGGAGGACGGACCGTCCTCACCTTCCATACCGTTCAGCCTTAGGAAATAGGAGAGGAGTTGATGTGTAATGGTATGGGGTTCTGACATAAATAATAGGCCGAAAGAAACCAGAGGCGACTGGTGCAACTTCTGACATAAATAATAGATATTGTTATTATCATATTATAATTATATATATAAATAATTAAAAAAGATAAATGTAAAAAAAGCTTTGGATGAAAATTGCAAAAACAAAACATATATGTAATCTGACAAAATTACCCCTGAATTAACTGAGTTTATTTGACGAAGTTAGGCTGTTGGATGAAAATGACAAAAAAAAAAAAAACATCAGAGACATAGAGAAAAAAAAACCATTTGAACTATAATGGTATTTTGGACTAAATCTTCAGAGACTAAAATTATAATTTACTCTAATAATTAAAAAATAAAAAACACCGTTGGTGTGAACAAGGCCCATGCATGATGATAGAGAAATATAAACATCAGAGACATAGAGAAAAAAAAAACCATTTGAACTATAATGGTATTTTGGACTAAATCTTCAGAGACTAAAATAATAATTTACTCTAATAATTAAAAAATAAAAAACACCGTTGGTGTGAACAAGGCCCATGCATGATGATAGAGAAATATAAAGTCTGATGAAATTATTCATAAAGTATTGTGTATTATTATTTTTTATCGAGTCAAAGTCTGATGAAGTTATTCTTAAAGTATTGTGTATTATTATTTTATCGAGTCGTGCAACATGTTGTGGGTTTGTTAACGGCATCCTAATTGCAAATTATGTATTGACTATTTTACAGAGTCGTGTAATCAGTGGCGGATCTAATATTTTTTTTCTGGGGGTGCGGAAATTTTTTAAAGATTTTAGACCCCTAGCTATATAAAAAAAATCGGTTCATAGCGGGTCGGATCGGGTCGGGTCATGTAAAACAAGTAAACACAAACCAACAAAGTTTCATAGCGGGTCGAATCAGATCGGGTCGGGACCATTTCGATTTTCAAACAATCAAACTCTAGTCTCTAACTTCCTATCACATTAACAAACAAAAAAGCATTAAAGTTCAAACCATCCCTACTTCTATTTCTCTTAATCATTAAATAAAAAAACAAAAAAACTTATCTAAAACATACCTTAGTCCTTAATTAGAAATATCCGACGAAAAAAGTTGTTCAACCCCTTTCCTCTTGAGAAATCGCGGTATAACTTTTCTACTCATTGTTCCTTCCTAATTCTATCACATACAAAATAAACAAGGATCGTCAAGTGTTCAACCATAGCCCATGTTCCTTAATTTTCAATTTAAAATTTTGAATTTCAAGCCCTAGTAAGTGTTATTAATTACCAACCAACAATCATATAATCAACAAAACTACCCAACTGGGCGCTGAAGTGAGGCAGAGGGAGGGCGGGAGTCGCTGGCAAGTGGCAGCGATTTGGGTTTTTTTTTTTTATTATGTGGACTGATCTTGTTTAACGAAACTAGTAGTGTGAATGAGTATTAATTTATTGAGCTTGATGGATTGAATTTAAGTTTTATTAAAGGGGTTAGTGGGCTAACTTGTTTACATAATTTGATCGGGCTTCAATCTGTGTTCACATTTTTTTATATAAATTCCTAACATGTTTTTCTAAGGGGTGCGGACGAAAATTTCCAAGGAGTGCCGTCGGAATTTTTCCAAGGGGTGCGGACGGAAATTTCCAAGGGGTGTGGTCGGGATATTTCGCGAAAAATACCACAATTTATTTTCAAGGGGTACGGCCACCCACCCACTCCATAAGGTAGGTCCGCCCCTGCGTGTAACATGTGCATTTGTTAGGATGCAAGATGTGGAATAATGCCTTTAAGGGTTTTATCATGCCATATAAGCATCGGGGGTGTACCCACCTTCTGCCTAAGGTGGGTGGGCGCACCCCTTGAAAAAAAAGATTAAGTGCTAAATTCCAGGTAAAATCCCGACTGCACCCCTTAGAAATTTTCGTTCGCCCCCCTTAGGAAAAAATCTTATGAATTGAAAAAAAATTATATGAACACTGATTTTTTTTATTTTAAAATACAACCTAATTAACTTTCCATTTAACTAATTAACTTTCACTTAACCCAATTAACTTTCTCTTAACCTTTAGCCTAATAAACACTCTATAACCCAAGCCCAACCCAATCTAATAATCTAATTTGAACTAAAATATAATAACCCAACCCACTGTTCTTTCCGCTTCTCTCGTCCCGCTCTTTGTTTTGTGATTCCAGACCGATGACACCAACAACAGCGCAAAACAGGTCTTCATCAGGCAGCATCAAGAACTTCGGATTCCGCCGGATAATAGTAAATTCTGGCCATCAAACTCACGAAAACAACATCTTCATCACTCTTTCCGGGCATGGTTTGATTATTTTGTTGTTTTCTTGTTTTATTTGGACTTTTAGGATAAATAAAATTGCTAAAAAAGTTTGAAATTTTAGTTGTTTTGTCCTTTTTTGAAACTTTAGTTGGTTGATTTTGTTGTTTTAGTTAAAGTTTAGTGTGTTTAAATGGTTATTTACAAGGAATCAACAATTAAAATCAGGGTTTGATTTTAAAGTTAAAAATTATGAAGTCTGGTGATGATTGTTTAAGTGTTTAGTGTTAAAAATTAGTTGTATATGTTATATAGAGAAAGACTTGCTTAGAAAAGTACCTCTAGATGATGTTTGGATGATTATATAAAAACCCATAGGCGACATTTTTAATATGTTTGTAACGGCGTTTGACGTGTTTTTGATGATTACTTGGCGCTAATGAACGCGTGTGAACAAGTTTTCCCAAAAGCGTACAAGTATCTTTGTTGGTTCCATATTCATCAAAATATTAATAAGAACAACAAGGAAAAATTTACTGAGAAGGAGTGAAAAGATTTTATTCGTTCGTTTTCGACATTGTGTGAGTCTTCGACAGAGGAAATATATAAGTATAATTTGGCAAACATTGAAGACAACTGAAAGAAGTTGGTCGTGGACATGAGTATTTCTTACATAATTATTTAAATACTTTTTTACATACATACATACATACCTGAAAAATTATGGTTATATATTTAGAGGTTTTTCAGTATATGAAGAAATCCTAGTTGGATCTGTACCATGAAAAGTTTATAGCTGCATGGACTTACAAAACACTTAACTTTCACCAAACTACAACCGATAGAGTTGAGGGCATGCATGCATTACTAAAAAGTCACCTTCCAAGTCATCCCAACACACAGATTAAACTTGTGGGGTTTGTTGAGAAACAATATACGGAGATTAAAAGAGGTTTTGAAATAAGCCTTAGAAAAGTAATGAATCACCACAAGGTTCACCCCATGCTTGCAAATATACTTCGAAAGGTTTCAATATATGCTATTGAGCTTATGGCTTTCGAGCTACAACGTAAGGAAGACGGGTTGAGAGCTTACGGTGAAACATGTGGTTGCCAGCTTTTTACCAGTTGTGGTTTCCCATGTGCTTGTCATCTGGAAAAGTTAGAAAAAACCGGTATGTTTACCTATTGACTCTTTGCTTTTATGATTTCACTACCTAATTTACTACCATATGTTTTCGTTCATAGGTTAGCAAATCCAAATCAATTCAATAGACGTGTTCTGGAAGAAGCTTGACTTCAAGCCGGCAAAGAGTAAGATTGAAGATATCGACGTAGACGCAAAATTTGAAAAAACTGAAACAACAAATCAATCCAACACCTCCTCAAGTGAAAAAGAGCTACTTTGAAAAATTTAAACAAATCATCATGTCACACAACAATACCAAAAAACCTCCTGTTGTTTAAATGAACACCCGTGGTCGTCCAACATTAAAGACGCAAGAACAAAGGACAGCAGAAGCGGTAAGAAAAAGCTCGTATATACCGTCGGAACAAAGTGGGTTCGACGACTCGTACGATCTTTCCCGTCACAGCTCGTACGACGTTCTGAGTGATACCAGATGTGGATCATAGAGACGCTCATGGAGCTCCGGGCTGTGACAACCCTCAAAATTACATGTATCCGAACGATTAATTAATGTTAATTAAAGTGCTTGATGACTGTGCTGAATTACTTAACTGCTTTCTGATACTGTGTCATAATTACATGTGCTTGTTAACATACTAGTCTTGTGCAGAAAAGTTACTAAATAGTCCTGTATGCTTTCCCAAGTGTTGAGAATTAAAAGTGTTACAAAAAGATACATAAAAGACACAATACGGAATAACTTAGCACTTTAACGGAACGGTACCTAACCGAACAACCAGACACTACCCGAAACACCAAAATAATGCTAGAAGCATTGTTTATATTTTTCTGAACTAGTTATGGTTCCCGAACATCATAACACACTATATTATAACATAATACTTAAACACCAAACTAGTTCACTTACTTTCTAACCAAATTAACTAACTTACCATTACAACCTAACTAAACCACCCCCCCAAACCGGTTCTAGAAGTGGCCCCCACCCCTATGATTTTCTTTAATTAATTATGTGATATGTTATATACTTAAGAAGCATATGGACCAAGGGTTAAAGAATGGGTGGAAGACTTGTTAAATACCCTCTAGTTCTTCATAACCATCATATCATCTTCTTCACTTCAACAAACTTTCTCTCCCTTCTCTTCCTTGTTTTGGCCGAACCCAAGCCCAACCACCATCAACATCATTCAAGTTTCATCTTCCATTTTACAAGCATACAAGGGTGATAAAGACCATAAAAAGGAGCTAGGAGCTTTCGGATTGTCAAGGACCTTCTTCGTTTGCTATTAACCACCTCATTTCTTCTCTTGCTCTTCCCTAGCTTAAAAGCTAGTAGTAAGCCTCTTTAATCCTTGTTTACTTCATGTTTGTAGTGGTTAAAGATTGTGTATGATGAAATCTCATGAACTCTAAAAGACATGAATCATAAATCTTGTAACATAAGCTTAAAGATGAAGAAACGAGATGAAATAATGGTAGTATGATGTTGTTTGAATGTGTTGATGATTCCTTGATGGTTACTAGTAATATGATGGTTAGTCATCATATGAGACTTGTGAAGTTATGATTAAAAACATGGCTTAACAAGTTAGGGATGATTATGTGTATATGAAATAATCATCCACTAGTGAAAACATGAACTTGAAAGTAAAACGATTTCTTGTAAAAATAATAAACCAAGTGAACTAGTGATCTTGTAGATCTAAAACTTGTGAATGGTTTTTCCTAAATAAAACAAGTCTAAAAGACGGTTTTGAAAGATCATGATCCTTACACTATTTTGGAAATAAAGTAAGAATATGGATACTAGTGACACTTGAAAATATTGTAAATAAATATTTTTGTAAAATATGTTCACAAGTTGTGAACATCCAAAAACCCCGAGAATGAGATTTTAAATAAACTAAACACACTTTGGAGGGTAACTAAACCCACTAAACACTCTACAAAGTTACTACGCGTTTTTATGAAGAACCAAGTTCATATTGATATGTAAAGTGCATTGTTTTTGCACTTGATTAGTGTATGTTGTTTGATAATTTGTTGTTGATGGATTGAATGGATTTTTGAAAAGAAAATGATATGCTAATAAGCATGGACACCTCCGTTTACCAAGGAGACTCTGGCGAAATTTTCTAAGAATTCCAACACTTAGAAAATATTTTTCTAAACAAGCGTTACAAGTATATTTTATAACTTGGGTTTCGAATATAAATTTCGCCATAATTTTTGTAACAAAATACAAAAGTGTCGGAGGTTGATTTTATAAATAAAATGGTTAAATATATATTTAGAATATATATTTTATACTAGAACACTTGTGTGGATACGTGTTTATTTTGTGAGATAGTTATATTATTTTAGGGTAAAATAATGTAACTTAACAAAGTACCTTGACATTAGAATTGTGTGGTATGTGATAGAAGTAACGAGTAGATAAACCGTACGTGGGATACGTGTTATGCATGAGAAACTGATTGTTATTTGTACCTCATTAGGACGTGCTTGATTTCCTGATTATTTGAGTAATTAATCTAACCGAGCAAACCAAGGTAAGTTCACACCCTCTACAAGGCATATGATTCCCGGTGGTTTGGGAATGGGTTAAAGAATTAAAACGGAACCTACATATCCTCCTTGGGTAGGATATGTACCGCCATCCTCCATAGGTAGGATGCCAATATTAATCCTGCGTATTCTCCTTGGGTAGAATACGTACGTTCGTCCTCATTGGGTAGGACAACAACCTTAAACTTACTAGACAAAAACTCTATCATTAAGTCCCTCATTTTATATCGACTTAATCGCCGAGGCCGATGGCGAGCGGGTCATTAGTTAATAGCGCTATTAGGTTTAACAAACCTCACACCGTGCCATTCTGTCACGGCCCCCGACCCGGTTTGACCCGTTTCAGGAGCCGTGGGACAGAAATCCCGTGGTATTTAATTAACAGCTGAAGTTTCTTCAGGATCTTTTTAAAACTGAAATATTTCCCGATTATTTTATTTCACAATTCGGGATAAAACCCGATAATTTACAATCTTGAGATTTCACCAGGAAATCTTTTATTTTACAAAACATGTTTCTTTATTTTTATTCTGAGCCACTTCCTTAAGCTGATAGTGCTTCACGGCACTTTTCCTGGATCACAACAGATCACCTGAAACATGTTTGAAAAATGTTTTGTCAGCGGGAAATACTGAGTGAATCATTCTATTTACTAAAACGACTCGTTTGTTATAATTTACAGTATTAAGAGCGATTACAATGTTTCTGATATCAAACCAACTACCCACGGTATTTGTCACTCGACCGGATCTGTGACTATGGTCATATCCCCCATTGGCTGCCCCAATGGTGACGATTATCAAGTAATGTATACAAAACCCCACATACCGGCTGTAACTTGGTGATTACAAAGACTTAATCCCCGTAATTATAACTTTGAAATAAACATACTTTTGTAAATAGATTTGATAAAAAGAGAATGACTCACATTGCAGATTTAACAGAGCTTTATTCTACTGATTAGCCTTGATAACCTAGTTTAAATAATCAGGCACACAAATTAGGTTAGTAACTTAATACAGCATTTACGATAACTCACGAGATTACAACCTTCACAACGAATGACAAAGTGCGATACTTAAACATCCATCGATTTAACGACGAATGAGAAAGCATAAACCCTAATGTGGGCAGCACTTAAACATCCATTGGATAGTTTAATCGATCGGACATTGAATCGTAGCAGCGATCGAGTTATTACCCTGAATTGTGGCAGCACTTCGTGATCAGTGTGTGTTTTTGTAGTAAACAGCGTCTAAGTGATTGTACGTAACGAATTTTATCGTCGTAACATGCAAACAGTTCAAGTCCCAAACCCTGGTATTTATACTTGAAAATTGGTCCCCCCGCGTGTCGCGGAAGGTGTCGCGGATCCTGTCGCGACTCGCCTGGGGTGTCAACCTATCCTAGAGTAGCCTTGTCACTAGTATAGGCTTGCTGAGTTGATAGTTCGTTAATTCTCATATTTGACAACGCATTTTAGAGATAATCGTTAGTTAGGGTTTACCCCCCTTGAGTTTTAGGGGCCCTAATCCTGATTCCAAATGTTCTGAAAATTTTAGGGATTATACAGAATCACTTGGGTTTCTCAATTAGGGTTTCCTTTTGGACAATTTGATTAAATAAATATAACTTTTGATGAGATTTGTTACATTCTCCCCACCTTAATACAATCTCGTCCTCGAGATTTACTGGAATAAGTGAGGATACTTTCGCTTCATTTCTGATTCCAGCTCCCAAGTGTATTCAGCTCCTCTCTTTGAATCCCATCTGACTTTGACTAAAACTAGTCGTTTGTGTTTAAGAAATTTGATCTTTTGATCCTCAATTTGAAGAGGTTTCTCAACAAATTTCAACTTTTCATTTACCTCTATATCTTGAAGAGGTATTACTCGAGATTCTTCTGCTAGACATTTCTTGAGATTGGATACATGAAATACATCATGTACTCCTGCTAATTCTTCTGGTAGTTGTAAACGATAAGCAACTGGTCCTATACGTTGGATCACTGAAAATGGTCCTACGTATCTTAGACTTAACTTTCCTTTCTTACCGAATCGAACAACTCCTTTCCAAGGAGAAACTTTCAATAGTACTTTGTCTCCCACTTGGAATTCTAACGGCTTGCATCTATTGTCTGCATAACTCTTTTGACGATCACGAGCCATCTTCAGTCTTTCCTTGATTTGAGTAATCTTATCAGTCGTCTCTTGCACTATTTCAGGACCTGATAATTGACTTTCTCCTATTTCTGCCCAACAAACTGGAGTTCTGCATTTTCTTCCGTACAATGCTTCAAATGGGGCGGTTTCAATACTTGAATGATAGCTATTGTTATAGGAGAATTCAATTAATGGTAAATGATCATCCCAATTTCCACCAAAATCTATTACACATGCTCGGAGCATGTCTTCTAGAGTTTGGATCGTCCTTTCACTTTGTCCGTCTGTTTGGGGATGATATGCAGTGCTCAGATTTAATCGAGTTCCCATAGCTTGCTGGAAACTTTTCCAGAAATGAGAAGTAAAACGACTATCCCTATCCGAAACAATGGAGAGTGGAACTCCATGTAAGGATACAACTTCATCTACATACAATTTTGCCAGTCTTTCCATACTAAAGGTTTCTTTCATAGGTAAAAAGTGAGCTGATTTGGTTAATCGATCCACAATTACCCAAATCGCATCATTACCTTTTCTGGTTTTGGGTAACTTAGTAACAAAATCCATTGTTATAAGTTCCTATTTCCATACTGTTATTTCTAATTGCTGTAGTAGACCTGAGGGTTTCAGATGTTCTGCCTTAACTTGTGAACAAGTGAGACATTTAGAAACATATCGTGCTATATCCTTTTTCATTCCTATCCACCAAAAGTTCTTTCTTAAATCTTGGTACATTTTATTGTTTCCTGGGTGCATAGTATACCTAGATTTATGAGCTTCTTCTAAAATCTTAGGTCTTAAGTCTCCCTGCTTAGGTACCCAAATTCTACTTTTGTGAAATCTCCAAACTCCATCTACTCCTTGTTCTAATTCCTTGATTCGTCCCTTCATTCCTTCAGCATCATCCTTGATAGCTTTAGCTTGAACATTCTTCAATTGTTCCATTAAATCTATTTGTAGATTTAATCTGAGAGCACGAACTCGTCGTTGTTTCTCATAATACTTACGACTTAAGGCATCTGCAACTACATTTGCCTTTCCTTCGTGATACTGAATATCACAGCCATAGTCACTTAGGATTTCCATCCATCTCCTTTGCCTCATGTTTAACTCTTTTTGCCCAAATATATATCTTAAACTTTTGTGGTCTGTGTAGACAGTAAATTTACTTCCGTAAAGATAATGTCTCCAAATCTTAAGGGCAAAAATTACGGCTCCTAATTCAAAATCATGAGTCGTATAATTTTCTTCGTGCTTTTTCAATTGCCTTGAAGCATATGCAATCACCTTTTTGCGTTGCATAAGCACACATCCATATCCTAGTTTTGAAGCATCACAATATACTTCAAAATGTTCAGTTCCTTCTGGTAAAGCTAAGATTGGTGCATTTGTTAATTTCTGCTTTAATATTCTAAAGGCTTCTTCTTACTTAGGTCCCCATTCAAACTTAATGGCGTTACAGGTTAACTTAGTTAATGGTACGACTATCTTGGAAAAATCCTTAATAAACCGTCTATAGTACCCAGCTAAACCTATAAAACTTCTTATTTCCATTGCTGTTTGTGGAACCTTCCATTTGGTGATTGCCTCTATCTTAGCAGGATCTACGTGAATACCTTCGTGATTCACCATGTGTCCTAAGAATTGCACTTCTTGTAACCAAAATTCACACTTCGAGAATTTGGCATAAAGCTTTTCTTTTCTTAACAAAGTTAAGAGTACATGAAGGTGTTCACAATGCTCTGTCTGGCTTTTGGAATAAATAAGTATATCGTCTATAAAAACAATTACAAATTTATCCAAATACGGTTTACAGATTCTATTCATCATGTCCATGAATGCTGCAGGTGCATTTGTTAACCCAAAGGGCATGACTGTAAACTCGTAATGACCATACCTAGTTCTGAAAGCAGTTTTAGGTATGTCCTCTTCTTGTACCTTCAATTGATGATATCCGGAGCGTAAGTCGATCTTAGAAAAATATTTAGCCCCCTGAAGTTGATCAAATAGATCATCAATCCTAGGTAATGGGTATCGATTCTTAATTGTAACCTTATTCAATTCTCTATAATCGATACACATTCTCATTGAACCATCCTTTTTCTTTACAAACAACACTGGCGCTCCCCAAGGGGATGAGCTAGGTTGTATGAATCCTTTACTTAGTAATTCATCTAATTGCTTTTTTCAGTTCTAACATTTCTGTAGGTGCTAACCGATAAGGTGCCTTGGCTATCGGTGTAGTTCCTGTAATTAGATGAATCCTAAATTCTACTTCCCTATCTGGAGGTAATCCCGGTAAATCTTCTGGGAATATATCTGGATATTCTGAGACTACAGGAATTTCCTTAAGTTCTTTACCCTTAGTACTAATGATTAATGAAATCATATATACTATTCCTTGTTTTCGTTCATAATTAGCAACTTTCATTACTGATATGAACTTCATGGGCTTACGTGGTTTATCTCCTGTAATCCTAATTACTTCTCCAGTGGGTGATTGAATTTCTATGGAATTCTGATCACACAATATTCGAGCATGGTTGGCTATTAACCAATCCATTCCTAATACAACGTCAAATTCAGCTAAATTCATCGGCAATAATTTTGCAGAGAATTTATGTCCTAAAAGTTCTATGTTTTCTTCTTGCAAAACTTTATCTATTTTAACTGAATTTCCGTCTGCCGTTTCAACTGTAAAAATCTACCTAATATTGGTTAAAGGTAAATTAAGAGCTTGGCAGAATGAAGTATTTATAAAACTTTGGTTTGCACCAGAGTCAAATAATACTTTGGCGTAAATGTTGTGAACTAAGAACGTACCCGCTATCACATCTGGGATGAGTTCTGCTTCTTGAGTGGTTAGTTGAAATGCCCTGGCATTCTTCTTAATAGTTCCGTCGGTCGCCTTGGTTTTGTTGTCTGCTGGTTTGCCTAATTTAGGACATTCTGTTTTATAATGTCCATTTTATCCACAGTTATAGCAAACTATTGTTTTCTTTCTGCAGTTTTCTTCACGATGTCCTACAACTTTGCAAAAATTGCAGGTTATATCACATCTTCCATAATGTTTCTTCTTGCATTTTCGGCAGAATGACGGAGTTGAGAATTGCTCAGTTCCTTTTCTCTTGAAATTACTACTGTTACCCGCACGAAATCCTTGAGTAATTTTCTGAGCCAATTCTTTCTTTCTTTTTTCATCTAGTTCATCGGTTAGGGTATTAGCTAATTCCACAGCATCGTCAATAGTGCGAGGTCTCGCAGCTTTAACGATGTTGCGGATTTCACTAATCAGTCCCCAAATGTAGCGAGAAATGAGTACCGGTTCTGGCGAAGCCAGCGTTGGTACCACTCTAGCATATTCAAAGAATGTCGAAGTATAACCGCGACAATCTACACCCGTCATCCGATGATTTAGAAACTTATTCGTCATCTGTTCCTTTTCATACTCGGGACAGAATTTTCTTTCTACAAAACCCTTAAATTCTTCCCAAGTCATGGCATAAGCTATTATTCTTCCTTTTGATTGTAACACAGTGTTCCACCATTCGAGTGCTCCTTCCTTGAAGAGATTTGATGCGTACATGACCTTATCATCTTTAGCACATTTACTTATTGCAATGACTGCTTCGGTTTTCTCTAACCAACGCAGTGATGCAGTTGCTCCTTCATTGCCTGCAAATTCAGTGGGTTTACAAGCAAGGAATTCTTTGAAAGTGCAACCAGGTGTTGCGGCTTTCATTTTCTTAGGAAATGGAGCTTGATGTGGTTCTGCATTATGATTAACATTATCATTGCCTCCATTTACACTATTACTGAAGTTATCTTCAGAAATACGTTTACTAGGAACAATTTGTTGCGGTTCGATTGGATTCTTTATAGCAGCAACGAATGCTGGAATAGCATTGGCTATCCCTTGAGCAACAATATTTTCGATATCTTGTCTAGTCATATATTGATCTCCTGGATGTTGCTCAGACTGATTAACCTCATTTACTGGTTCGTTACCAATGTTTGACATCTGATCATAAATTTTATGTAAATAATTAGTATAAATATAAATATAATAAAACAGTTTGCACATAATCACATTAACATGTATAATAAAAAATTATCGTTTTCACAAGTTTCATTTCTATATATTATATAATGCCTCGTACACACGATTATCATACAACGTTTTATTGTTAAGTTATTACACATATTGGTTATTATGATTATTTATTCACACATATTCCTGCAACTCTCATTATCTGGTCAGCTAATTTCTTAAAAACGACGATCCCTTTCGTCATATTTCCAAGTAACTCTTTCTCCCACATCCCTAATCCGATTTCCTGTATCAATTAACTCTTCGCCCCAGAGGCGAAGTTCAGTCAGATTCTCCGGGCTCATAGTTGGATATAGTGGAGGTTCTGGGTCAACTTGTGGGAAAAATGTATCAGGGTTGTTTAAAAGATTTTGGTATTGCCAATCAGTTGTCCACCATTCATCTAATTCTACTGGTAATGGTTGAGGTTGGACAATAGGATCTGGAATAGCAGGTTCCAGATTGATTGGGATTGGAGCTTCTAGTGGGTAGCTAAAAAGATCTTCTTCAGTAAATATAAGGTTTGGATTAGCTGGTTCAAGGTTTCCATCGGCAGGTCCGATGAGGTCACTCATTACTAATTGATGATCTAAAACTTCCCAAGGAGTCATTTTCTGTTTTTGTCTAGAACTTTCTCCGACCTCTATTTCTGTTTGCTTAAAACTCTTCTCAGCTTCTATCTCTACTTGATTAACATTTTCCTCAATTTCTACCCCTTTTCCTTTTTCTTTTGGTTCTTCAGTTTTAGTAACCTTTCTTGTTGCTGGCTTTTTCCTTCGTACACGCCTCCAGCCCACAAATCTGCTTCTTTTCTTGGGTTTAGGTTTTGCCAGTGGTTTGGATTGAAATTCCATGGGTTCTTCTTTATCAGCGAAGTAACCAGTGAATTCCTTGGAAACTTCTATCTTAACGGGATAGAGGTTAAGATTTTCTAAACCTTCAGATATCTCATTCATGCTTTTTTCTAAACCTTATTTATTTACAAAATAAGGTTTCTGAGAAATAAAAGTGCTAAAACTTTTGAGTATTTAGAGATTTGCATTTTCTGCTACTGTGGCTAGCATATAAAGATTTTCCCATTTCTCATCTAATTTGTCCTCCCAAGGTGATTTATTGATTAAATCATGGGTTTCTTGTTTAACTTTCTTCTCTCGGTTTTTCCTTATTTCCTCCTGACTTTTCCTAATAATCAAACTTCTTTTATTAGGAGAAAGTGGTTCCTCGTAATGTGCCTTACGGACAAATATTCCTTCTTCAGGAATTACGTAAGGTTTTGTTTGAGATGAACTTCCCTTCTCATTGGATGACCTATCTAGTTTAAGATAGATATTTGACAGCTTTTGTTTACCCATACTGTAATTAACAAATAATCAGTTAATAAAACACATAATCACATACTTGGCAATCAGTAAAATTAAGTATTTCTAAATACTTAATAGGCTTAAATCAGTGGCTCTGATACCACCTTATTTCTATCATGGCCCCCGACTCGGTTTGACCCGTTTCAGGAGCCGTGGGACAGAAATCCCGTGGTATTTAATTAACAGCGGAAGTTTCGTCAGGATCTTTTTAAAACTGAAATATTTCCCGATTATTTTATTTCACAATTCGGGATAAAACCCGATAATTTACAATCTTGAGATTTCACCAGGAAATCTTTTATTTTACAAAACATGTTTCTTTATTTTTATTCTGAGCCACTTCCTTAAGCTGATAGTGCTTCACGGCACTTTTCCTGGATCACAACAGATCACCTGAAACATGTTTGAAAAATATTTTGTCAGCGGGAAATACTGAGTGAATCATTCTATTTACTAAAACGACTCGTTTGTTATAATTTACAGTATTAAGAGCGATTACAATGTTTCTGATATCAAACCAACTACCCATGGTATTTGTCACTCGACCGGATCTGTGACTGTGGTCATATCCCCCATTGGCTGCCCCAATGGTGATGATTATCAAGTAATGTATACAAAACCCCACATACCGGCTGTAACTTGGTGATTACAAAGACTTAATCCCCGTAATTATAACTTTGAAATAAACATACTTTTGTAAATAGATTTGATAAAAAGAGAATGACTCACATTGCAGATTTAACAGAGCTTTATTCTACTGATTAGCCTTGATAACCTAGTTTAAATAATCAGGCACACAAATTAGGTTAGTAACTTAATACAGCATTTACGATAACTCACGAGATTACAACCTTCATAACGAATGACAAAGTGCGATACTTAAACATCCATCGATTTAACGACGAATGACAAAGCATAAACCCTAATGTGGGCAGCACTTAAACATCCATTGGATAGTTTAATCGATCGGACATTGAATCGTAGCAGCGATCGAGTTATTACCCTGAATTGTGGCAGCACTTCGTGATCAGTGTGTGTTTTTGTAGTAAACATCGTCTAAGTGATTGTACGTAACGAATTTTATCGTCGTAACATGCAAACAGTTCAAGTCCCAAACTCTGGTATTTATACTTGAAAATTTATCCCCCCGCGTGTCGCGGATCCTATCGCGACTCGCCTGGGGTGTCAACCTATCCTAGAGTAGCCTTGTCACTAGTATAGGCTTGCTGAGTTGATAGTTCGTTAATTCTCATATTTGACAACGCATTTTAGAGATAATCGTTAGTTAGGGTTTACCCCCCTTGAGTTTTAGGGGCCCTAATCCTGATTCCAAATGTTCTGAAAATTTTAGGGATTATACAGAATCACTTGGGTTTCTCAATTAGGGTTTCCTTTTGGACAATTTGATTAAATAAATATAACTTTTGATGAGAGTTGTTACACGTTCGGACGGGCGTGTACTAATGGACTATGGCAAACTGTCAATGATGATAGACATTGACGTAGGGCACAACTATTGTTCGTCAGTTGTCGATATGGTACGATCTAGTGGTTCACATGGGGAAGCCCCCACTGATCATGGATATGGTTTGGGTAATAAAGAAGGAACTGGTTAATCATACTTTCAACTATGGGGTATCCCCCACGGCAATTAAGCCAACAAAAGACAAACCATGTTTTCGGAAACAACTTAAAACTAAACAACCAACCGTGAACTCACTCAACTTTGTTGTTGACTCGTTGTTACATGCCTTACAGGTCGTTAGATGCTTATGGAGCTTACACGAGGAGGAAGTCGTTGTAGAATATGGATGTTATGTCCCGTGCTAAACATTTAATCCTTATGAACTTATTAAACCTACGTTTTGGACTTTAAACTTATGAACTATGGAACTTATGTTTTGGGTTTTACGTCTTATGCTTCCGCTGTTTAAGTTGAACTTGGTTAACTAGCTTTTGTTCACCAATTGTATTGTGGTTGGTTTTATTTACTTAATTACGTTGTTCAATATGATTGGTGGCTCGATCCTGGTCATGTCACGCCTCCAAGCGGTGATACTCCGCAGGGTGGATTTTGGGGGTGTGACAGATTGGTATCAGAGCCATTGGTTATAGTGAACTTGGTTTTAAAAAGGGAAAAGCTTTTTGACAAAACCAGACTATAACCTGTACAACGCTCAACGATCCACAACGATGCTTCGCTCCATGTGCAAGACTCGACACAATAGGTGGTATGATTTATGTTTATATTGTCGGTTAGATAGTTCACACTGTGCACTAGTTAACGTGATAACTGCTATTTGAACCTTGTGTGCTTACTCCTGTTATCCCACGCTTACACATTTTCGCGACACTTTTCTCACTTACGTTGCTTCGTTGTGAAGATCATGAATGGACGCGGAGGACGTATCAACCTAACTCAAGCCCAGTTGATGGCTTTGATCAATGAATGGGTTGCTGAGGCACTCGCATCTATCCCTACAGGAGGTATAACCAGCCATATCAACCCATCTTAGGACGATTTAGATCCTACCTTCGCAAACCAACCCTCGTGCTTAACCTTGTCTTTTATTCTCGCGCAACAGGTCAACATGCTCAGCCTCCCGTATGTACATTCAAAACGTTCATGGATTGCCGACCTAGTACTTTCAGCGGCACAGAAGGAGCTGTAGGCCTTCTTCACTGGTTCGAGAAGCTCGAGTCTGTTTTTGAGATGTGTGAATGCCCTGAAGATCGTAGGGTGAAATATGCTACTGGAACACTCGAAGGTGCTGCGTTAACCTGGTGGAAAGCACAGGTTCAACTGCTAGGGCTGGCGGTTGCTAATGCCACCCCATGGAACGGTTTCAAAGAACTGATCAAAGAAGAGTACTGTAGTCGTGATGACATCCACAAGCTAGAGGTAGAATTTTTCAATCTGAAGATGACGGGGTCTGAAATCGAGGCATACACAAAGAGGTCGAACGAATTAGCTATCATGTGTCCCACTATGGTGGATCCTCCTATCAAGCGTATCGAGCTTTACCTTAAGGGTTTGGTGCCAGAAATTCAAAGCCACGTGACCTCAGCTAATCTTGGCACCATTCAGCAAATCTTCAAGTTGGCTCATCGTCTCACTGATCAGGCAATTGAGCAGAACAAGCTGCCCAAGCGTATTAGCGCTACTATTACTGATGCACCCAGTGATAACAAGCGCAAGTGGGACGGAAATTCGGGCAAGGGCTCTACTTCAGTTCAGTCTTAGTCTCAGCAGTGAAAGACAGATGAGTACAGGTGCCCCGGTCAGCAGTCTTCTGGGAATCAAGGTCAGGGTGGGTACAAGGGAAATCACCCTAAGTGCAATCGATGTAATTTACACCACAGCTGGCAGTGCCACAAGGGTCGTTGCCTGAGGTGTAACAAGTTTGGTCATGAAGCAAAGGATTGCAGGAGCATGCGACCAGCAAATCAGAATCGCAAACAACAACAACAAGCACCACAGAACCACCAGCAGCAGCAGCAGCAACAGCAGGGCAATAAAGGATGCTTTCAGTGTGGCGCTGAAGGCCACTTTAAGAGGAACTGTCCTCAGCTGAACCAGAATCAGAACAATAACAACCAAGGAAACAGGAACAACAATGGAGGCAACAATGGATGCAACAACGGGGGTAACAATAATGGCAATGGTGCCAGGGGACGTGTTTTTGTACTGGGTCAGGGCGATGCAAGGAACGATCCCAACGTTGTGATGGGTAAGTTTCTTCTGGATGACTTCTTTGTTACTGTTTTATTTGATTCGGGTGCCAATACTAGTTATGTGTCCCTAAAAGTTAGCCAAATACTTAAGCGCACTCCAACACTCCTGAACACCAAACACACGGTAGAACTAGCTAACGGTAAAAGTCTTGAAGCCACACACATAGTTAAAGGTTGTAACCTCGTCTTAGCTGGTCAGACCTTCTCTATCGATCTTATTCCTATCGTTCTCGGTAGTCTCGACGTTGTTATTGGGATGGATTGGTTATCTCATCAGCAAGCGGAAATTCTTTGCAACGAGAAGGTTGTCCGCATCCCTCATTCTGGTAACTCATGATTCATGGCGACAAGAGTGGTGCTGTTTTGGGCATCATCTCTTTCCTTAAGGCCCAGAAGTGTTTGCGAAAGGGCCACACTGCTATCCTAGCCCTCGTTTCTGATACATCCTCGGAAGAAAGGAAGATAGAAGACATACCTATTGTACGCGATTTTCCTGAGGAATTACCTGGTCTTCCGCCTCATCGTCAAGTTGAATTTCAAATCGAGCTAGCTCCTGGAGCAGCGCCCATAGCTCGAGCACCTTATCGTCTAGCTCCATCAGATCTTGAAGAACTGTCCACACAATTACAAGAACTTTTGGAAAAGGGTTTCATACGCCCTAGCTCTTCGCCCTGGGGAGCTCCAGTGTTATTCGTGAAAAAGAAAGACGGTACCTTCAGAATGTGTATTGACTACCGCGAACTCAACAAGGTGATCGTGAAGAATCGTTATCCTCTTCCACGCATTGATGACTTATTCGACCAGTTGCAAGGGTCGAGTTTCTATTCCAAGATTGACCTAAGGTCAGGTTACCATCAACTGAGAGTCCGAGACGAGGATATCTCTAAAACAACATTCAGGACTCGTTATGGGCATTACGAGTTTCTGGTTATGCCTTTCGGATTGACGAATGCACCTGCGGTCTTCATGGATCTCATGAACCGAGTGTGCAAACCTTACCTGGATAAGTTCGTCATAGTTTTCATCGACGATATCCTGATCTATTCGAAGAGTCAGGAGGAACACGAGCAGCATCTACGACTTATTCTGGAACTTCTTCGAGCAGAGCAGTTGTATGCCAAATTTTCGAAATGTGACTTCTGGCTTCGCGAAGTCCACTTTTTAGGCCACGTGGTAAACAAGGATGGGATTCATGTGAATCCATCCAAGGTTGACTCGATCAAGAACTGGCCTGCACCTCGTACACCAACAGAAATCCGCCAATTCTTGGGATTGGCAGGATATTACAGAAGGTTTATCAAGGATTTCTCAAAGATTGCGCAACCTCTCACTTCACTGACTCAGAAGGGTGTCACCTATCGCTGGGGTGATGCACAGGAGTCCGCATTTCAGCACTTAAAAGACAGACTTTGTAGCGCGCCTATCCTCTCATTGCCTGAAGGCACAGATGATTTTGTGGTTTACTGCGACGCTTCCATCCAAGGACTTGGTTGCGTGTTGATGCAACGTGACAAGGTCATTGCCTACGCATCGCGCCAACTTAAGGTTCACGAAAGGAACTACACTACGCACGACTTGGAATTGGGAGCAGTTGTTTTCGCACTTAAGATATGGAGACATTACCTGTACGGTATCAAGTGCACCATTTACACCGATCACAGGAGTCTCGAGCATATCTTCAAGAAAAAGGAGTTAAACATGCGACAACGCCGATGGGTCGAGCTCTTGAACGATTATGAATGCGCTATCAAATACCATCCGGGCAAGGCCAATATTGTGGCCGATGCCCTCAGTCGAAAGAATACTATACCTAAGCGTGTACGTGCGTTACAGCTTACCATTCACTCTAACCTTCCCGCTCAAATTTGTGATGCTCAGGTTGAAGCATTGAAAGCAGAAAACATCAGGGCTGAGTCCCTACGAGGATCAAGGAAACGGTTAGAACAAAAGGAAGACGGCGCCTACTATGTAAACGGGCGCATCTGGGTTCCACTTTATGGAAACTTACGCGAGCTTGTGATGGATGAAGCGCACAAGTTTCGTTACTCAGTACATCCTGGTTCGGATAAGATGTACCACGACTTAAAGACTACATACTGGTGGCCTAGCATGAAAGCCCACATAGCAACCTACGTCAGTAAATGCTTGACTTGTGCTAGGGTCAAGGTCGAGTACCAGAAACCATCAGGCCTACTTCAACAACCAAAGATACCTAAATGGAAATGGGAGCAAATTTCCATGGATTTCGTTACTGGCCTGCCTAGATCTCAATGCGGAAATGATACCATTTGGGTGATCGTGGATCGACTGACCAAGTCTGTAAATTTTCTGGCTATCAAGGAAACGGATAAGTTTTCTACTCTAGCAGACATCTACCTAAAGGAAGTAGTATCAAGGCACGGAGTGCCAACCTCCATCATTTCTGATCGTGACTCACGTTTTACATTTTACATTTGAATTGTGGCAAGCTATGCACAAGTCCTTTGGCTCTCGATTAGACATGAGCACGGCATATCATCCACAGACGGATGGGCCATCTGAACGCACCATCCAAACCCTTGAAGACATGCTTAGGGCATGTGTATTCGACTTCGGTAATGGCTGGGAAAAACACCTCCCGTTAGTGGAGTTTTCATATAACAACAGTTACCACACCAGCATCCAGGCCGATCCGTTCGAGGCATTGTACGAACGGAAGTGCCGATCACCTCTTTGTTGGGCAGAGGTTGGCGACAGTCAGATCACTGGCCCAGAACTTGTAGTAGATACAACCGAGAGGATTGCTCAGATACGACAACGAATGGCGGTAGCTATTGACCGTCAGAAAAGCTATGCTGATAAGCGAAGAAAGCCACTCGAGTTCCAGGTTGGGGATCGGGTGCTACTCAAAGTCTCACCCTGGAAAGGTGTAGTTCGTTTTGGCAAACAAGGCAAGCTCAATCCGCGTTATGTCAGACCGTTCGAAATCATTGAGAAAATTGGCAAAGTCGCTTACAGGCTAAATTTACCTGAAGAACTCAGCGGAGTTCACAACGTATTCCACGTGTCAAATCTTAAAAAGTGTCTGTCAGATGAGACCCTCATAGTTTCCTTAAAGGAGCTCACTATCAATGACCAGCTGCGATTCGTCGAGGAACAAGTAGAGATTACTGATCGAGATGTTAAGATTCTCAAGCGTACCATGATACCTCTTGTTCGAGTTCGTTGGGATTCCCGCCGTGGCCCAGAGTATACCTGGGAACGAGAAGACCAAATGAAACTCAAGTACCCCCAGCTGTTTAAGAAAAGTGCAACCACTACTGAGGCTGAAGCTACTGCAGAATTTCGGGACGAAATTCCAAACCAACGGGGGGATAATGTGACACCCCAGGAAAATCAGGAAACCAACGCAACTTAACTAGCTTCCTCAGTAACCACGTGCTAAATTTCGGGATGAAATTCTCTTAACAGGGGGAGAATGTTACAACCCTCAAAATTACATGTATCCGTACAATTGATTAATGTTAATTAAAGTGTTTGATGACTGTGCTGAATTACTTAACTGCTTTCTGATTACTGTGTCATAATTACATGTGCTTGTTAACATACTAGTCTTGTGCAGAAAAGTTAGTAAATAGTCCTGTATGCTTTCCTAAGTGTTGAGAATTAAAAGTGTTACAAAAAGATACATAGAAGACACAATACGGAATAACTTAGCACTTTAACGGAACGGTACCTAACCGAACAACCAGACACTACCCGAAACACCAAAATAATGCTAGAAGCATTGTTTATATTTTTCTGAACTAGTTATGGTTCCCGAACATCAGAACACACTATATTATAACATAACACTTAAACACCAAACTAGTTCACTTACTTTCTAACCAAATTAACTAACTTACCATTACAACCTAACTAAACCAACCCCCCCCCCCCCAAACCGGTTCTAGAAATGGCCCCCACCCCTATGATTTTCTTTAATTAATTATGTGATATGTTATGTACTTAAGAAGCATATGGACCAAGGGTTAAAGAATGGGTGGAAGACTTGTTAAATACCATCTAGTTCTTCATAACCATCATATCATCTTCTTCACTTCAACAAACTTTCTCTCCCTTCTCTTCCTTGTTTCGGCCGAACCCAAGCCCAACTACCATCAACATCATTCAAGTTTCATCTTCCATTTTACAAGCATACAAGGGTGATAAAGACCATACAAAGGAGCTAGGAACTTTCGGATTGTCAAGGACCTTCTTCGTTTGCTATTAACCACCTCATTTCTTCTCTTGATCTTACCTAGCTTAAAAGCTAGTAGTAAGCCTCTTTAATCCTTGTTTACTTCATGTTTGTAGTGGTTAAAGATTGTTTATGATGAAATCTCATGAACTCTAAAAGACATGAATCATAAATCTTGTAACATAAGCTTAAAGATGAAGAAACAAGATGAAATAATGGTAGTATGATGTTGTTTGAATGTGTTAATGATTCCTTGATGGTTACTAGTAATATGATGGTTAGTCATCATATGAGACTTGTTAAGTTATGATTAAAAACATGGCTTAACAAGTTAGGGATGATTATGTGTATATGAAATAATCATCCACTAGTGAAAACATGAACTTGAAAGTAAAACGATTTCTTGTAAAAATAATAAACCAAGTGAACTAGTGATCTTGTAGATCTAAAACTTGTGAATGGTTTTTCCTAAATAAAACAAGTCTAAAAGACGGTTTTGAAAGATCATGATCCCTACACTATTTTGGAAATAAAGTAAGAATATGGATACTAGTGACACATGAAAATATTGTAAATAAATATTTTTGTAAAATATGTTCACAAGTTGTGAACATCCAAAAATCCCGAGAATGAGATTTTAAATAAACTAAACACACTTTGGAGGGTAACTAAACCCACTAAACACTCTACAAAGTTACTACGCGTTTTTATGAAGAACCAAGTTCATGTTGATATGTAAAGTGCATTGTTTTTGCACTTGATTAGTGTATGTTGTTTGATAATTTGTTGTTGATGGATTGAATGGATTTTTGAAAAGAAATGATATGCTAATAAGCATGGACACCTCCGTTTACAAAGGAGACTCTGGCGAAATTTTCTAAAAATTACAACACTTAGAAAATATTTTTCTAAACAAGCGTTACAAGTATATTTTATAACTTGGGTTTCGAATATAAATTTCGCCATAATTTTTGTAACAAAATACAAAGTGTCGGAGGTTGATTTTATAAATAAAATGGTTAAATATATATTTAGAATATATATTTTATACTAGAACACTTGTGTGGATACGTGTTTATTTTGTGAAATAGTTATATTATTTTAGGGTAAAATAATGTAACTTAACAAAGTACCTTGACATTAGAATTGTGTGGTATGTGATAGAAGTAACGAGTATATAAACCGTACGTAGGATACGTGTTATGCATGAGAAACTGATTGTTATTTGTACCTCATTAGGACATGCTTGATTTCCTGATTATTTGAGTAATTAATCTAACCGAGCAAACCAAGGTGAGTTCACACCCTCTACAAGGCATGGGATTCCCGGTGGTTTGGGAATGGGTTAAAGAATTAAAACGGAACCTACATATCCTCCTTGGGTAGGATATGTACCGCCATCCTCCATAGGTAGGATGCCAATATTAATCCTGCGTATTCTCCTTGGGTAGAATACGTACGTTCGTCCTCCTTGGGTAGGACAACAACCTTAAACTTACTAGACAAAAACTCTATCATTAAGTCCCTCATTTTATATCGACTTAATCGCCGAGGCCGATGGCGAGCGGGTCATTAGTTAATAGCGCTATTAGGTTTAACAAACCTCACACCGTGCCGTTCGGACGGGCGTGTACTAATGGACTATGGCAAACTGTCAATGATGATAGACATTGACGTAGGGCACAACTATTGTTCGTCAGTTGTCGATATGGTACGGTCTAGTGGTTCACATGGGAAAGCCCCCACTGATCATGGATATGGTTTGGGTAATAAAGAAGGAACTGGTTAATCATACTTTCAACTATGGGGTAACCCCCACGGAAATTAAGCCAACGAAAGACAAACCATGTTTTCGAAAATAACTTAAAACTAAACAACCAACCGTGAACTCACTCAACTTTGTTCTTGACTCGTTGTTACATGCCTTACAGGTCGTTAGATGCTTATGGAGCTTGCATGAGGAGGAAGTCGTTGTGGAATATGAATGTTATGTCCCGTGCTAAACATTTAATCCTTATGAACTTATTAAACCTACGTTTTGGACTTTAAACTTATGAACTATGGAACTTATGTTTTGGGTTTTACGTCTTATGCTTCCACTGTTTAAGTTGAACTTGGTTAACTAGCTTTTGGTCACCAATTGTATTGTGGTTGGTTTTATTTACTTAATTACGTTGTTCAATATGATTGGTGGCTCGATCCTGGTCATGTCACGCCTCCAAGCGGTGATACTCCGCAGGGTGGATTTTGGGGGTGTGACACGGGCTCACGCGGGATTGCCGCCCCATCCACTGCCACCGTCCCCACCGCCAGAGGATCAGTAGCTTTAGTTTTTATTTTGTATTAGACATTCAATTGTACTTTTGTATTAGACATACAGTTGTACTTTTGTTTTGTATTTACAAACTGATTTCATATATATTTATGCAGTTGATCTTTTATTTACATGACGTTTGTTTGGGTTGTTCGCGCTTATTTCATACGTTTCTTTCGCAACTTATTGTATGGTGTTTTAATTAAACTTGTTCGTGTAATTTAACAAAATAAAACCGGTTAACATTTATAAATACAATGGAATAAAGAAACAATACAAGAAATTTGGTTCTTTACCAACACAAAGTATACGTGGGAAAAATCATATAATGTGTTGGTAGTTGTCTTTACCTACATATAAAATAAGTGTAATGATGTGTAGGCTCATGACTGTGGATATAGGTCACTACCCACATATAAGTTATATGTAGGTATATAGCAAGCTATATCTACACATATATGTGTGGCTAAAAGCCATTTATATGTGTGGTTAAAAGTACAACAATTTGTTTAGAAGACATCTGACATGGCAACTGACGTGGAATCCGACGTGGCAGATGACGTGACATCCAACATGGAAGTTGACGTGGCATCCGACATGGCGGTTGACGTGGCATGAATATAAGTGTGGGTAAAAGTAATCTTATGTGTAGGTAAAAGTAATATTATGTGTAGGTAAATGTTGAAGATGTGTAGGTATTGATCTTAATTTGTGTTGAAAAAAAACACGTTGATGTGTTGGTAAATATATTTTAAAATCTAGACATTAACCACACTATATGTAGATAAAAATATTCAATATGTACAAACAAATACCAAAACAATATGGAAACATATGTGAACAAATTAAGATTCTTAATTAAACTAATAAACATCAATCTTACAAACAACCAATAAAAGTACTAGTTCTATACCGTCCGGTGGACGGGTACTTTGCCATAGTTATATGAAAAAAAGCTCTGAATATAAACAAAATCAACTGCTTACAATTGACACAGGTCCATTCAACAATATGTTTCATAATCAACTTGAATTGCACACTTCTAAGTGTCAATTTCTCTCCACTATGATAAACTCCCAACCAACTTTTCCAGATTTGGAGAATGGTGGCAGCTGGTGATGATCATGTTGTGCTTAACTCGTAAAGTCGGTGGCTTCTGGACTTGTCTCTCATCACCATTCTAATTGGTCCCTACGATTGAGTTTTTTACATCAAGAGTTTCACCTACAAAATCAACCAAACAACATTAATAGAAATTTGCGGCTTATTACCTCCTCATAAATTTTCGATTTGGGTCAAAATAGATTAGCTTGGTTACCGAATACAAATTTTGACGAATTAAAACGAAAAGTTATATAATTATTAACATTATTTTTTATATAAAAGGAATTAGTAGATTGTATGCTTCAATCCATTTAACCCATTTAGCATGTTAGGGATAAAACTCATAGAATCAAGAGACATTTCAGTAAGTAAATGGTATTGAAAAGCCACCTCATTTGACAATTACACCATTTATTTAGAAAACCAAAATTCTATGAAATTGCATATACTTACACAACCATGGTCTATAATTAGTCCAGAGGTGCAACACATTGGTTGAGTTCAACAAATCATCCTGACCTGCTTTGCAAAAAAATGAAAATCCAATTTAAAACTATTCTAATTTAACATTATCCATTTCCAAACATGTAAAACAGAATCTGAACCCACAATTCGTTACTTCAAAAACCTATGCATTTGTGGTGTTCATGTTTAAATTTTTGAAACGAAACTTAACAACTGAAGCGATTAGAAACTAACCATACTTTTTTCGGAAACTTTTTGTTGCCGACCGTAAGCGTTGAGCCATAATATGTGTGCATGATATTGCCTGCAAAAATCATCATATTGTGAGGCTTAAATCACATTAAAAACAGAAAGAACGAAATTGATTTAATCGAAAAACGCGTGAATCGCCTTGTTTCTTTTTCAACTTTGTCGAATGTAGCAGCAAAGAATAAGGAAAAAGAGGAAAACGCGGGAGCAAATAGGGCTGGTTTTTTAGGCAGTTCTTTGTACAAATTGATGCTTAAAACTAACTAAACAAATTCATATAAAACACGATAGTTAACCAAAGGAAGCTAATCATCTGATACAAACTTGCAAAGAAAACCTTACTTTGGACTCCTGTCCAATAAGACCAATGCCTTCAAGAACATTTGTCATATCATATATTCGTCTCTTCTTCACCTGTAACATTATAACTTCTTTCAACAAAAAAAGCCATAAGTTACCTAAAGATCTTTTATATCATAAGTTAGTTAAAATTAACTCCTACAGGGAAATTCCTACTGAATGTTGTTATCATAAGTTACCTAGATATCTTTTATATGGACTGGTGTGAGGAGGTGAATCCGATTTTCACACCTTTTCAACCATTATGGACTCAGAAAAGAGAGCATGGTACACTCACGTTAAACGACCGTTATAAATCAACTTTAAATTATATATGCTTTATAAAAATAAAACACAAATCTACAACTTTTCAACAAAACAAAACAACACAACCAAATACAATAAAAACCCCCACTTTTTCCACCCAAAACCCCACTTTTTCCACAAAAAAAAAAAAAAAAAAAAACAGACACACATATGCGTTGCGCTTTGGCCAAAGCGCAACGCTTAGGCACAAGGTTAACAGACAAGGTATAATAGGTTCAGTCCTTGTTTGTTGACTTTCTACCTAAGCGCTGCGCTTTGGCCAAAGCGCAGCATATAGGTGTGTGCGAAAAGCTAAATGACGTGTGTGAATAGCCAAGGCCTTTAAAAAAACCCAATAATCCGATTATATTGTCAAGCGAATATTAATAAAATATTCTTAAGTAGGCTAAAATATTAAATAATCAAGCTAACATTAACAATATGGAAAATGGGATAAATAGAAGGGATGACCATCACATAGGCCGGAGATGGTGATGTTACGCTGACGTGATAACAAAATGTAAGGAAATGATCATAACACATAGCCTTAATCTTTGTTAAATAAACTAAATTGGTTTTTTTACAAAGCATATATAATCCAATAAAGTGTTATTAAATATAGGAACAATTGCATATTTCCTATTAAAAATTGCTTAATTGCGTATTTACCCAACTTAAAATTAAAATTGCATATATCCACTTTCTTAACTATTAAAATTGTATACATCCCCTTCCTTAACTAATAAAAATTGAAAATTTACCCCATTTGATTTATTTCATTAAAAACAAGTTATATAATGACTTTTTTACCCTTATTTTTACTAAAACTTAAAAAAATACATATTTATTCATGTTTACTAGTTTTTATAGATTTTTACTAGTTTAGCGGTTTATTTCAGTGTTTAAATTTTAGTCAAAATAGTAAAAATGAATAAGAGTAAACTGCCATTTTGATCCTTGTGGTTTGGGCACTTTTGCCATTTTAGTCCAAATCTCAAACTTTTTAAATCTGGGTCCCTGTGGTTTCACTTTTATTGCCATTTTAGTCCAAAATTCAAAAACTCCACACTAGTACATAAACGGTTTATTGGGGCATTTAAAATCGTTTTTTGACATGGTTTATGGACCGCCCCAACAAATAGGGAGTCAAAAAATAAGGCTATCTTTTAGCACGGTTAAGAAACCGCGCCATTAAATAGAAACAACTGCGTCATTAAGTAGAAACAGATGCGTCCAAAGCCACTTTAAATATGGAGTCAAAAAATGATGCTATCTTTTAGCGCGGTTAAGAAACCACGTCATTAAATAGAAACAACCGCGTCATTAGATAGAGTTAACAAAACTTTCTAAGCTATTAATAATAATAATAATAATAATAATAACAACAACAACAAAAATAATAATATAGGTAGCTTTTTATATTTCTATAACAAAAAAACACAGTCAATGGATTCAAATAAACAAAGAAAACATAATACTTTGATACCAAATGACAATAGTCGAATTCTCACTTAACACAAAATGAAAAGACATCCTACAGAAACGAAGTTGCCACCAAAAGTTCAACACAAAATGAAAAAAAAAAACTTAAACTCCTATAGAAATGAAATTGCAACCAAAAGTTCAAACATGAAATGAAAAAACTTCTAAACTCCAACAGTGGAACTCCAACTTTGACTTTTTGTTGTGCATTGCTCTCTTCTTGGTTTTCATTACCCCACTGATTGACAAAAGTAAAAGTAAAAATTAATCAAGATAAGATATATTAAGATTAGGTGATTCATAACAAATTATGAAAGAAAAGATTACATTTCTTACATATTGTCGCCTCCAAACATGTTGGGAGTTGTTTAGTTATCCCTGGACATTATAGTTTACAACAAAAACAAAAAAGTAAGAAACAATTTGTTCAAGACACAACAAAACTAATAGATTATAACTAAGCTGAATGAAAATAATACCCAGTGCATTAGAACAATTTAAGCATTTTCAATACGTTTCCGAACTCAACATATAGACTCAAAACTCAAAAGATATCCCAAAAACAAAATAGGACAACATCTGACCTGTTGGAAACACCCTGCTGATAAATTGTGGTGTTAAGTCTAAGATCAGCTTGTCGATTTCTTTTTGCGGAAGAAAGCCTTTTTCGTTCCAAAGCTAAAAAAGAAATAGAAAATATGTAATTGAAAAATAGATAATTTAGGCAATCCACAAAGTATATAAAACAAACCACTTACTTTAATAGGAAAATCATGTTGAATAGAATTGACAAATTCATGCATGTGCTTGATTATCATGAAACCGCATTCCCAGCCATTCTTTTGTTGCTTACACTGCATTGATTTAATAATAAGTACTTTGCATACATGAAAATCAACTGATAATAAAATAGATAACTTACTTTCACCATTTCCCAAAAAAATGAAAACCCAAAAGCTTCATCAATGATAGACGTAAGAAGGTAACTATGCTGGTCCTTTTCTCTATTTATAGAATCTATAATATAGCCTCTCTCAGTCGAGGGACAAATGATAATTAGTGTCCAATGGTTACTACAAAAAAAAAATTAGACAATAATTAAGTATGTATGTGTATATATGTAATTATGGTGGAAAAACATAACTTACTTTGCTAAATATGGTGCAACAAAAAATGTTTTGTCAACATGGAACGTAAACATGTCTATGATGTGTGATTGAACGCCTTCAGAATTTTTAGTGCATGATTCACCTTTGATGTGGTGCGGATTAAAGAACGCGCACCGAGAATTGTGCGACTCATAAAAATACCTTAAATCAAGAACAAATAGATATGATAAAATTGGGAAACAAAATTGTATCTAAGAAATGTTATTTAACCATATAAAACAATAACAAAGACTTACATGGCAAACCAATGTATGACGGTGATGTCAAGCCAGTCATTAGTAAATAGTTGCAACAACTCCACATATGGAATAATATCTCGAACCATATGGGGATACATCCTCGCTGGTGAAGAAATCTCAATCCTATGGTTATCCCCAACACACCTTGATAATAGCTCTACCAAATCCTGAATTGCACGAGGCCTAGCCTTCGTTCTTTCCAAAGAAGTAATTACTTCAGGACCAATAAATGTTGGATCGTGATTAGGAGCATGAGTACTTTGCATCTCTTGTGTTGGACCAGGATTGGGAGCATGAGTAGCTTGCATCTGTTGTTGATATACATTTTGGGGTAGTTCTTGTACTTGCATTAACTAACAAGGATTATAAAAGCAATATTAGTACTTAGGTATTGTTATAGTAACAAGAATCTGATTTGTACTCTTTATATATATATATATATATATATATATAGAGAGAGAGAATAAAAGAAGAAAGAGATGTGTGTGTGCGTGCAGATTGTTACAAAAACAAATGGCTGATGTTTTACCATATTCATAAAACTCTGGTCAGTGTTTTGTTGAATAGGCATTTGTGGTTCATACAAATCGTCTTCCTCAATCTAAAATAACAATAATGATTGTTAGAATATGAACAGATCAAACTAAATTAATTTAAACTACCTCTGGATGATAACATGAAATCGCAGCGATGTCACCAGCTTGTGTTTGAGGTGAGGCGCCAGTGTGGCTTGACGAACCGAGACTCGGGTTCGTTCTCGGGTAACTCATAGACCTGCTGCGGGATGTTTCCTTGTTCACAATCTACAATTTAACAAAAAAATTTAGAGTAAATAATAATATATACCAAAATATAATGTAATGTATAAACAAATATACCTTTAGTGCATCCCTTGGCCATTGAACAAAACAGTGAAGCATGTCTCCAACACGTTTAATTTCCACAGTTTTTGTTACTTCAAGAACAGGCATTTTATCGCAACCTTCAATGACATTATCTACTTGAACTTTTACAAAACCCTCGCTTATTAGTTTGCCATGTAGAATCCTATCAGAAGTTGGCCATATCTGCCCTATAGCCACCGTCAATTCATCGCTAAGTTGGAATGGAAAAAGCATCTCACAGGGTGTTAATTTCTGCGAAACCATAAAACATTTTAAAAAATATATAACATTTTTTTAACAGCCTATAAAATATATTACCTCAATAGGTGGATAAGATATGATCGGTCCACCAGTATTCTTCTCCACCAATGATACTGAGCCTCTCTCCTGGTTTGCATCTAAACTATTGCCACTTCTTGCTCGCTTTTTACTATGGTTGAACAATCCTCCTTGAACTTGTGTTGAACCTATATAAACTCAAAATCCAAAACTACATCAGCAATCAAAAATCCCTCAACAGAATTCTTTTGATTGTTTCACATTTAGTGGTTCGGTTGTATTGTAATTAATAATGCTAATAACCATTTGTTTTCTTGTTGCAGGAACTGCAGTCAATGAATATCGTTCCACGTTTGCAGTTGGCTGATTCTTGATAATCTTTATGGTCATCACGAGGTAAACCAATAATGAGTGGCTATTTATTATATAAACTTATTGTTATGTTATTTCTAGAGGTAGAAAACTAGAAATCTTGATCGATTTATTTAAATTAGGTTGATATGGGCTTTATATTGAATCTCCCACTGGTCAAATGGGTAAAAGTTGAAAAATTAGTACTTGCTTTAGTAAAAAGTAATATTTGTTTATAATCTTAATCCATGCATTACTTTTAGCCATGCATTATTTTTTAGTTAAGAATTTGAATAAAAAGGGTTGTTGGGTCACCCATCCCAACCCATTTAGGCCGGTTACACCGCCCACATATTTTAACGCTTTCGTTGGGATGGCAGGTGTGAGATGTTAACCATTCAATCACTTTGTTAACCGTGAAAAGAGGATGTCGGCATGCTTTACAACCAGAATGGCCAGATTATATTCACTACCTTGTAATTTAGTTTTTGTTTCCCTCAAGGGGTGTTAAACGGGTCAGGTTCGCAGGTTGGCGGGTTCAACCCGACCTGAACCCGGAAAATTTACACGAACCCGAACACGAAAAATGTGTTTGACACAAGAACTCGAAAACGACCCGAATTTTTGTGGGTTAACCTGAACCTAAACCGTTTGACCCGAACATATACTTATTTCTAAGTATTCTAGTCTAACATTCTAAGACCATACTTAATAAAATAGAACATCAAAAATTATAAATTACAACAAAAGCACATTTTTTAATAATTCCTTTTAAATAAGTTGTCTTAAAAGGGAATTTCAACAGACAAAATGTAAAAATAAAAAAAATGGCGCTCAAGGACTGACGATTTGTTGCTTGCTTCGAATATAACAAACCTGATATTTCAAAAAGATGACCAATGAACTATTTTTTTAACAGCATGACCAATGAATTTGCTTATATTTCAAAACGAAAACTTCACATTAACCTAAAACCTTCAACTATATGCATTCACACAATCCGCCCTATTTTTTATTATAATAAACTAAATGGGTTAACCCGCAAACCTGACGGGTTTGACCCGAACCTGACCTGTTAAGCTAAACGGGTTCGTGGGTTCGACCTGAAACTGACCCGAACCCATTTAGGGTAAACCCAAACCCAAAAAATTCGTGTTCGGTTCATGTCGTGTTTTCGGGTTCAAAAATTCACACCCCTTATTCAGCATCATTGATAGATGGAAAAACTCAAAAATTAATTATATATATATATATGTGTGTGTGTGTGTGTGTCATTACCTATAAGCTCGGAGACTGCCCGTGTTCTTCCGCCGTGTTCACGTCCCATAACTCTAACAATTGGGTCATCCTTTCCAGCAAAATAACTACCATCTTCTATCATCTTTCTCTCAGTACGGACCTATAGAAAGATATTGTTAAATGATCATTTCTGATATATACAACTTCAAAAAATTAATCAAACACATTTACCTACCAAACATTCGATTGTTTCATGCGAATCTGGTGCAAGTTCATACGAATTAGTCTCTGGATTTTTTATTTTTTTACTCATTATCCACGCTTTTGCACGTTTATCTTGTATGGTTTTAAGATATGGATACTTTGCTTCAAGTAAAGGCCATATGGTATCGGTTTTAGCATCCAATCCCGCGAAACCAGTTCGTCCTAGTCGGGAGAAGTTTGTGTTCGCGTTTGCACTTGCTCTGGCCTTCTTGCTTATATCCTTCACACAAATCAACAAAATACAATTAATACTTGCAAACAAATACATAACTAGAAAAAAGTTCTGACTGCAAATGGGAACTATTGCATATGCTCAGGTTAATAAATTAATTGTTATTGTTATTTTAAGAGGGATGAAAGCTAGTTAAAGACTTAAGAAAAATTATTGAGTTAGTCTTTGTTTTGAGGGAAAAAAATACAGTTAACTTGAAATACTAGAAAAAAAAATCGATTTTTATATTTGCTGTTGGGCTGAAAAAAATGGCCTTTTATACAGAATTTTGGATTGGGCTTTAAAGTTGCCTTTTCTTATATGGAATTATGGGCTGGAGCTTTATCTAAAAAACTTTAAAATTTAATTATTGTGTTACTCTTGGTGGCTAGAAAAGCAAAGCTGCATCTTACCATTATACTAAAGAAACTGTTTTTTTTTTTTAATTTGGAAAGTAACAGTAGACATTACATATGGGCTGGCCCTGGAATCTGAATACACCATAAAATAGGTGGACTGAGAAGATGAATATGTAACTCATAAAGAACAAACCCAGTGAGTATAAGCATAAGCACGTGTATATTGACGCTAGTGGATCTGCCAACTTGTAAATCCATGTGTAACTTGTAACACCCCGAAAATTTACGTCCTATAATGTGTTGACACGTGTCATAAGCTTTGAACGTGTGAAGGAATACTCTAGAAGGACTAAAGTTGACAAGCAAGAAAAGTATGTGTAAATACGAGTTCTGAAGGTCAACAGTGAATAATTTTATTATACATTAACCCTACATGATGCTCATGCCTTCAAACGAATAATTCATGGATCATACGAAGCTGAAAGTGAGAGATTACAAACTACAGGGGTTAAATGTGTCAACATGTTTAAAGATATACCTCTGAGTGACCTTTTGACAAACCCGAAGCTTTGTAATGGTTAATTATGCTCACTAGAATATACGATTAAAATTTCGTAAAGTTTCGTTAACGTATGAGCAAGTTGTGATCAAATTCGTATGCGAGGGTTAAAGTGTCAACGTTGAAAGTTAGGCCTTTTCGGGTAACAATAAAGTCACCCGGGGACTTAACGAAGTGGGTATATATCTTGAAGCCCTTATAGATCAAGAATGAGGGTTCATACTGCAATAAACAAGTGTCTGTACAAGATTCGAAGAGCCAGGGACTAAAACTGCAAATTATCAAAGTTTTGTTGGAACACCTTAGGGGCTCGCGTAGCGCGAGCGTATGGACTCAGGCAGTCGCGCTACGCGACTGCCATATCTGGACAGAATGTTATCTTCCTTGATTCTTTGTCTGCACATTGAACTTGGATACAATCTTGATCGATTTTTCACAACCCTTGGCCCCTAAAACAACCCCTAGAACACTAGGACACTTGTTGGATTGTTGTGGGATGTCCTAGACTTGGTTGTCAAGCTTTTGTGGTGTCCATGAGCACTATATAAGGGACCATAGTTGCAACAATTGCTTCACACATCATTCAAGTGCCATCTGATCATTTGAGGAGCTTCCAATCTGAATCAAGGCCTTCCTAATCACCCATTTAACACTTGTAAGTTGCCTAACCTTTCTAAATTAATTATAGCTTAGTAATTAGCTTAAAAGTCAACATATCGTAATAAACGGTTGACTTCGTGATTAAGTAACGATAACCCAGTCGTATCACGAATTAAAAGTACCGTTAGATAGGTAATTATATGGGTATTAAACCCTTATAAGGGCATGTACTGATTCCAGACCTAAATAGGTCGTTTGCCGAGTCAAACGTTGACCGAAAAAGTCAACAGTTTTGTAAATTACGATTTAATACACGATTAGCAATCCGAGAGGCGTGTAACCTGTTTTAACCTTAATATAACTTGGTAATAAGTATAAGAACTTGTTCATACTTGTCCGACTCGACAAATTTCTGTTTAAACCCGGTTCGGAGCCGAAAGACGCGAAACTTTGACTTTTGCATTGACTTCGGTTCTGACCCGTTTTAGTTTGATTTGGAAATGCCTTAGTGCTTCATTAAGGTTGGGTTACATGATAGTATAAGCCTCTGTACTGGTTTCGTTGATTATCCGATTCGTTCGCGCGTTTCCGTTAAATGCTTAAAATGGACCCTAATGCCCTTATGACCATACAACGAGAATTTTGAAAAGGTGGAAGTACAATAATCTTAGTTATTGATTATTAAGCATGTACGTAAATTTCCACGTCAATCGGAGGTCTAGATTAGGAGATATGCGCATTAGCGTAAATAATAAACTCTTTATTAATTAAACGGCGCGATTAGCGCATAGCCTATCTAAACCCGATTTTCGGTACCAAAACTTTTACCCACTAATGTTAAATAATATTTTGGGATTTTTGAAGATTTTTAATTATTTTTAAACTGGTCTTAAGCTAGGCTTATCGCCTTAATTCGGTTAATACCAAATTTACCCTTTTCGGTCATAAAATGATTTCTACAAGGAATTTTGATGCGAATCCAATTGCTACTGATTGTAAATAATAAATATAGTGTTTTGAGCCTGTTTAACTGATCAGAAAACCCAGAATCGTATTTTAATCGTACGTCGCTTAAAACGGGTTATGCGTGTATTATACGCGTAGTTTAGGCTTAAAACTATTTTGAGATATACGGATTATTATCAACTGATATAATCTGTTAAAAATAAGTTGTTTACTGATTACTTCAGTCCCGAACACCAGGGTTACGTTAAATCCCTTTTATAATCTCTAAAATGACCAAAATACCCCTACGGGGCATAATTAATGATTAAACTCGTTTTGGGCACTATGGAAGATATCATAATGATATCACAACATATTTAAAGCATATTAACTTAGGAAACCTGTGCGCGACCTATTCGGTTAACCGTTACGCGTTATTCGCGTTCGGATCGGTTTATATAACTAGTTTATATAAGTTAGCCGAAACGGGTCAAACCTTATCGGTTTTATCTCGAAATTCAGAGTGTGTATGAAAAACCCATATTAGACAAGTCTTCAAACTCGTCGGGTCAAAAACACGTTCTATTCCGGTCTTCGCTTAATCGTGCGTTTGAACCGTATCTTCCTGTAAGACTAACCGGTCTAAGCTTAGGCTTAATTAAAGACCCGTTAGCATTCTAATTAATTATTTATACCATCATTCCAGACTAGAGCTTTCCGGTAAATTGTACCTACGCTTACTTAAGTGAATACGGCTGAGTTATTAAATTCTTACTATTTAAGACAGGAGCTAGCTCAGGTAAATACTCTTAACTTATTTTCCCTATACGGGCTTGGGATACGGTATTATAAAAGTACCGCTTGGTCGGGTGTATGTAGTCATTTAAATCGGATTGTGATTGATGTACTTACATAACCTGTTTAATATGTATTATTTTATTATTATTTGGTGTATGGCCTTGGGGGTAAATGACCATGTCCCGGATATCCTTGGCATCATTTTACGAAATGGCCACGACCTAAGCACGGGGTGTAGGCATACACCTGACAGCTGCATTATGTAAAAACTGGTAATCCACTCCGAGGTATCATCCTTGTGGGCATTATACCGGAACTGGTAATCCACTTAGGGGATGATAGCCTGTGGGCATTATACCTGTGGCGTGTCTGATAATCTAGTCCGGCCCTACAAACCGGCCCTAATGGACGGCAAATAAGTAAAACTGTATACAAGATTATATACAAATAATTTTCCCAAGTTATAAAAGATTAATTTTGCCTCTGTGCATTTTAATCAAAGTGTCAAAAGGTTTTGTGCCTGGTGCATCTAAATCAATTTTCTTAAACTCTTTTCAAATGAGTCGGTTGAGTGTATTTACCAGTGAAAACTGACGTATTTTCCAAAAAGGTTAAGTGACAGGTACTAAACGAAATTGGCTGGAAGCTCAGGGCGTTAATAAGGAATCTTGCAAGTTCTAGGCGTCTAAAGTCTGTTGAACAAATGATATGTTTTAAAGATCCGCCTGTAGATCCTTTACTTCCGTTGTAATACTGAATATTACTTTATATTCGGAATGTAATAATGATTATCGTTTGCTTCCGCTGTGCATTCATATATATTGTGTTGTTTGACTATTATGTTGCCAACCATGACGTCACGATACTCCCCACCGGGCCCACCGGTGACACGTGGAAATTCGGGGTGTGACAGGTTGGTATCAGAGCCAACACTGAGTGAATTAAACACTAGTCTTTTGTGTTTAATCTCAGTTACACAATTGCACATTCTTGAGTCTAGACAAGAACATAAGGAAAATCCAAATTTGTTTCATTTTACCTTATTTGATTCCTTTGTTATTTTTCTGACTTGCCTATGCATAGAATATGGAAAGTATTCTTCAAGTCAATTGCTATAGAAGTCCCGTTTAGGGCAACCATATACTTGTTAAATTTTAAAGGAACGATTATATTTAAAGTATCATTCCTATATTATAAGATCTACCATTATAATAAAATGGCAAAATTTAAAAAGGACAAAACCTAGCCATGTGTCACATTAAGACAGGGCCAAGATGGTAGTTCCATAATTAGATTCAGATCCTTGTTAACAGTTCAATCTAGGATTGCTCTGCGTTAATTATTAAAAGAATCTTGAAGGAAAAACCTAGCCTAAATGTCACGGCATACAAGGCCAAGATGGTGGAACCTATTCAAGAGATTCAAATCCTTATTAAACATATGAAAGCATATTAACATGCTCGACAAAATGTGATATGATAAAATCACATAAGTCATTTTGGGATATACTAAATTCCCTTAATTATATAATCATCCCGTATGGATGAAGTGCCCACGGGCTATAACTAACGTCCTCTGGGACTAAAGACAGTGGTAGTCTACAACTCCCTGTCAAGAAAAGGTAATGAACTTTGATGCAAACCTTGAAGCCTCGATTCTATAAAATCAAGGCCTATAAATTAAACTTGTCTAAGTGACTAGGCCTTTTGTGCTATTATTAACTTATAATTTAGGAATATAATAAATATCCTGAATAATTATATATTTATCAAGTTAACCAATATGTGTATTAAAAACATGGTTAATAAATCGTTCAAAAAGATAAAAACTGTTTAAACTTCCGTAAAAACCTTGTCCTTGTTTAATTTTTATGTAGCAATTAAAACTACATGGCTGGGTCGGAGGAAGGGAACAGTCACCCTCTGGAAAATCGCGATGATGAAAGGATTAATATAACCAGAGGAGAACTTCGTACATTGATTGACTCAGCTGTATCTAAAGCTGTGAAGGAGAAATTCCAGGAGTATAGTGAGACATATAGTGAAGCCTCATCTGTACCCCACCCTAAATCCATCCCTAAAACTCCTCCAGAGCCTGATAACAAGCCGCCCTCAAAGAAAGATGAGTTAAAGAAAGATGACGATCGACATTCATCTAATGAACACAGTGTTCCATTCAAGAGGATAGTGTTCGATAATGAACCTCATACCAAATCCTGTAACTATAAGTACTTTGTTTCCTGCAAGCCCCGAGATTTTACTGGGGAGAAAGGGGCGGTTGATTGTATGATTTGGTTGGATGAAATGGACACAGTTGTCGATATCAGCGGTTGCGCTGAAAGGGATGTCGTGAAGTACGTATCCCAATCGTTCAAAGGAGAGGCACTGGCATGGTGGAAGTCTCTCATTCAAGCTGCTGGGAAGATTCCGCTCTACAGCATGTCATGGGAACAGTTTGTTATTCTCGTTAAGGAGAATTACTGCCCTCAACACGAGGTTGAGGGGATTGAGTCAGATTTCTTATCTTTGGTGATGACAAACTTAGATTGTCAAGCTTACCTCACCAGTTTTAATACCCTGTCCAGACTGGTCCCTTACCTTGTAACACCAGAGCCCAAGCGAATTGCACGCTTCATTGGGGGTTTACCCCCAGAAATCAAAGCCAGTGTTAAGGCTTCAAGACCTACTACATTTAGGTCAGTAGCTGATCTCTCTCTGTCCCTTACTTTAGATGCGGTCAGACTAAGGTCGCTAAAGAAATCTGAAGAAAGTAAGAAGAAGCGTGAGGATGATAACTCACGAGGATCTGAGAAGAAACACAAGGGAAACACTGACTCTGAGAGGTCTGGGTCTGGAAAGAATGGTCAGCGGACAGAGGAAAAGCCAAGGTGCTCGACTTGCCAAAAACGCCACTTTGGAAAATGCAGAATGGAGTCCAATTCTAAATCAGGACCACCTGCATGTGGGATATGCAAGTCTAGGGAGCACAAGGCTGTTGATTGCGGGAAGATTAAAGATGCTACATGCTACAACTGCAACGAGAAAGGGCACATAAAGACCAACTGCCCTAAGTACGCGAGGAAGCCCGAGTAGGCCAAGAGATGATGCGGAATAATAATAGTATAATATGTACTTTTCCTTATCAAACAGTTTATGTAGAAACTTATTTAATACTGGCACGTATAAATATATTATGAATGATAAAGGTTGAGAACTGTTGTTTCCACCTGATTAAGACTCCGGTCATTTAATGCCCGGTAGGAAGTGACGATGTTACGTCGAAAATGCTCCAACAAATCCTATATTGATATTAATATCTATTGGAAATCACTTTTCTAATATCCTTATAGCAAACTTTTGGTTGCATACTTAAGGACTCAATATAGTGATAAAAATCGATTGGTTGCCTTAAAATCAAGTCCATATTGTGAGTGATAAGAAGCAATTAATTATCAAGACTCCTTATGAGACAACCCTCGTGATTACGCATATCCGTGCGATTAATTAATATTAAACAAAAAAAATGGTGGAACTGGCCGTCCCCGGAATCGAACCTGGGTCTAGGCCGGCCACACCCTTTCGCGCGCCTAGCCAACTGAGCTAGGTGCCTAGTTTGTGAAACTTCCATTATTGATTTAATATAAGCACTTGTACAATAAACTTCCTTATCATTTATAAATGATAATTTCTGCTAAGAGTCCTGTTTTTAATACAGGCAATAATAAATCTTCATGAACCATAAACTTAGCAAAGATTTTTATTATCATCCACAAGGTATAACTACCAAGGAAACCATAGTAACCGATTCTTATAGATCGGCAAGGAATCCTTCTGAAAATCTAAGAGCACTCTTTCTTCGCATAGAGTACGACAACATATGTTATTTTAATTATTTTTTTTTTCTCATTGTTTTCTATCGCCTGCGAATGCCAAACTATGTTTGATAAAAGTGTCATATGAGGATTGGCGTATCCTAGTGTGTCCCATAGATTATTTCCATGTCTGATCAGCATGGAGGTTTAATACATGGAACCCCTAAGATATCCCAACGATCATATTGTACTAAAGTCGACTAGTAGTATTCAAGGAAAATATCCAAAAATGGAAAAAAAAAATTGTAAATATTCCCGATTAAGGAATTCGTGGACTTATAACATAAAGGTGTCACTCATTCGACACGGACAATGATGGATGAACTAGAGCCTGAGATATGGAAAATCTCTGTAGCCTCCTTGTATCTTAATTATCTTCTCAAAGGTTGTCCCTGCTTACCTCCGGGAAGGCAGGTAGAATTACGAGTTGTAGCCCGCCATGGGCTGGAGTATTGTGAAAACTCCATATTGTTTATGGAATAAACGAAACCTTGAGTAAGTAGGTGTTAAGACATAGGTTCATATAGCCTAACTTGATACTCCGAGAGTTGATATTGTTAGATAAGAAAGACGGTTCATTTTGCTTATGCATACATTACCGCAATCCTAATTAGGCAACGATTAAGAATCTGCCATCAACTAACCAGGATCGTCGAATTGTTCGACTAACGACAAGGATTAGCTATTCCTTAATATTAGTTAAGTACTGGTTGGAATAACCATCTCACCTTAAGATAAGCTTCTCTATAATATTTGATATATAAGTATCAAGGCTACTCCTTTGGAGACCTTGTATAGATGAAGTGTTAAATGTCTAGTGTTAGATAGAGAATTGGTAAGTCCAATTATCAAGATCTGAAAGTTGCCTGAGGGACAACAAATAAGTTTATACAAATCCATAATCGATAGTAGGTTGCCAGTATATGGCAAGAAATCGAGGGGTTATGAAAATAGCAAATTTCCTAAGTTCTTGTTAAGGAATACGGTTTAACAAAAGATATCACCCAGGAAGGGTGTACCAAATTTGTTAAATTATCAGGCTAGTTAAGCTCTAAATATACGGAAATCGTTCGAAGGAAATCGAATGTATCAAGATCAAGTAGCTAGTAAGCTAAAACCTACTTAAGGAGTTTGACGGAGCTCGCAATACATTGCACAATAGTGACTGGAGGATGTGTTCCGCCAATAAGTCGAAAAGCGCTATCACATAATGATATGCAGGACTATGATAATAAGAGCAACCTTTGTCGATTGAGGATCGACGGGTTAAGAAGCTTCGAAGGAAGCATGTACCTATTGTAAAGGTCAAATGGGATGCCCGTAGAGGCCCCGAATTCACGTGAGAGGTTGAATCCACGATGAAAGAAAAGTACCCTTACTTATTTCAGTAAATCTCGGGTCGAGATTTATTTTAAGGGGGTGAGGATGTAACACCCCGAAAATTTACGTCCTATAATGTGTTGACACGTGTCATAAGCTTTGAACGTGTGAAGGAATACTCTAGAAGGACTAAAGTTGACAAGCAAGAAAAGTATGTGTAAATACGAGTTCTGAAGGTCAACAGTGAATAATTTTATTATACATTAACCCTACATGATGCTCATGCCTTCAAACGAATAATTCATGGATCATACGAAGCTGAAAGTGAGAGATTACAAACTACAGGGGTTAAATGTGTCAACATGTTTAAAGATATACCTCTGAGTGACCTTTTGACAAACCCGAAGCTTTGTAATGGTTAATTATGCTCACTAGAATATACGATTAAAATTTCGTAAAGTTTCGTTAACGTATGAGCAAGTTGTGATCAAATTCGTATGCGAGGGTTAAAGTGTCAACGTTGAAAGTTAGGCCTTTTCGGGTAACAATAAAGTCACCCGGGGACTTAACGAAGTGGGTATATATCTTGAAGCCCTTATAGATCAAGAATGAGGGTTCATACTGCAATAAACAAGTGTCTGTACAAGATTCGAAGAGCCAGGGACTAAAACTGCAAATTATCAAAGTTTTGTTGGAACACCTTAGGGGCTCGCGTAGCGCGAGCGTATGGACTCAGGCAGTCGCGCTACGCGACTGCCATATCTGGACAGAATGTTATCTTCCTTGATTCTTTGTCTGCACATTGAACTTGGATACAATCTTGATCGATTTTTCACAACCCTTGGCCCCTAAAACAACCCCTAGAACACTAGGACACTTGTTGGATTGTTGTGGGATGTCCTAGACTTGGTTGTCAAGCTTTTGTGGTGTCCATGAGCACTATATAAGGGACCATAGTTGCAACAATTGCTTCACACATCATTCAAGTGCCATCTGATCATTTGAGGAGCTTCCAATCTGAATCAAGGCCTTCCTAATCACCCATTTAACACTTGTAAGTTGCCTAACCTTTCTAAATTAATTATAGCTTAGTAATTAGCTTAAAAGTCAACATATCGTAATAAACGGTTGACTTCGTGATTAAGTAACGATAACCCAGTCGTATCACGAATTAAAAGTACCGTTAGATAGGTAATTATATGGGTATTAAACCCTTATAAGGGCATGTACTGATTCCAGACCTAAATAGGTCGTTTGCCGAGTCAAACGTTGACCGAAAAAGTCAACAGTTTTGTAAATTACGATTTAATACACGATTAGCAATCCGAGAGGCGTGTAACCTGTTTTAACCTTAATATAACTTGGTAATAAGTATAAGAACTTGTTCATACTTGTCCGACTCGACAAATTTCTGTTTAAACCCGGTTCGGAGCCGAAAGACGCGAAACTTTGACTTTTGCATTGACTTCGGTTCTGACCCGTTTTAGTTTGATTTGGAAATGCCTTATTGCTTCATTAAGGTTGGGTTACATGATAGTATAAGCCTCTGTACTGGTTTCGTTGATTATCCGATTCGTTCGCGCGTTTCCGTTAAATGCTTAAAATGGACCCTAATGCCCTTATGACCATACAACGAGAATTTTGAAAAGGTGGAAGTACAATAATCTTAGTTATTGATTATTAAGCATGTACGTAAATTTCCACGTCAATCGGAGGTCTAGATTAGGAGATATGCGCATTAGCGTAAATAATAAACTCTTTATTAATTAAACGGCGCGATTAGCGCATAGCCTATCTAAACCCGATTTTCGGTACCAAAACTTTTACCCACTAATGTTAAATAATATTTTGGGATTTTTGAAGATTTTTAATTATTTTTAAACTGGTCTTAAGCTAGGCTTATCGCCTTAATTCGGTTAATACCAAATTTACCCTTTTCGGTCATAAAATGATTTCTACAAGGAATTTTGATGCGAATCCAATTGCTACTGATTGTAAATAATAAATATAGTGTTTTGAGCCTGTTTAACTGATCAGAAAACCCAGAATCGTATTTTAATCGTACGTCGCTTAAAACGGGTTATGCGTGTATTATACGCGTAGTTTAGGCTTAAAACTATTTTGAGATATACGGATTATTATCAACTGATATAATCTGTTAAAAATAAGTTGTTTACTGATTACTTCAGTCCCGAACACCAGGGTTACGTTAAATCCCTTTTATAATCTCTAAAATGACCAAAATACCCCTACGGGGCATAATTAATGATTAAACTCGTTTTGGGCACTATGGAAGATATCATAATGATATCACAACATATTTAAAGCATATTAACTTAGGAAACCTGTGCGCGACCTATTCGGTTAACCGTTACGCGTTATTCGCGTTCGGATCGGTTTATATAACTAGTTTATATAAGTTAGCCGAAACGGGTCAAACCTTATCGGTTTTATCTCGAAATTCAGAGTGTGTATGAAAAACCCATATTAGACAAGTCTTCAAACTCGTCGGGTCAAAAACACGTTCTATTCCGGTCTTCGCTTAATCGTGCGTTTGAACCGTATCTTCCTGTAAGACTAACCGGTCTAAGCTTAGGCTTAATTAAAGACCCGTTAGCATTCTAATTAATTATTTATACCATCATTCCAGACTAGAGATTTCCGGTAAATTGTACCTACGCTTACTTAAGTGAATACGGCTGAGTTATTAAATTCTTACTATTTAAGACAGGAGCTAGCTCAGGTAAATACTCTTAACTTATTTTCCCTATACGGGCTTGGGATACGGTACTATAAAAGTACCGCTTGGTCGGGTGTATGTAGTCATTTAAATCGGATTGTGATTGATGTACTTACATAACCTGTTTAATATGTATTATTTTATTATTATTTGGTGTATGGCCTTGGGGGTAAATGACCATGTCCCGGATATCCTTGGCATCATTTTACGAAATGGCCACGACCTAAGCACGGGGTGTAGGCATACACCTGACAGCTGCATTATGTAAAAACTGGTAATCCACTCCGAGGTATCATCCTTGTGGGCATTATACCGGAACTGGTAATCCACTTAGGGGATGATAGCCTGTGGGCATTATACCTGTGGCGTGTCTGATAATCTAGTCCGGCCCTACAAACCGGCCCTAATGGACGGCAAATAAGTAAAACTGTATACAAGATTATATACAAATAATTTTCCCAAGTTATAAAAGATTAATTTTGCCTCTGTGCATTTTAATCAAAGTGTCAAAAGGTTTTGTGCCTGGTGCATCTAAATCAATTTTCTTAAACTCTTTTCAAATGAGTCGGTTGAGTGTATTTACCAGTGAAAACTGACGTATTTTCCAAAAAGGTTAAGTGACAGGTACTAAACGAAATTGGCTGGAAGCTCAGGGCGTTAATAAGGAATCTTGCAAGTTCTAGGCGTCTAAAGTCTGTTGAACAAATGATATGTTTTAAAGATCCGCCTGTAGATCCTTTACTTCCGTTGTAATACTGAATATTACTTTATATTCGGAATGTAATAATGATTATCGTTTGCTTCCGCTGTGCATTCATATATATTGTGTTGTTTGACTATTATGTTGCCAACCATGACGTCACGATACTCCCCACCGGGCCCACCGGTGACACGTGGAAATTCGGGGTGTGACAGGTTGGTATCAGAGCCAACACTGAGTGAATTAAACACTAGTCTTTTGTGTTTAATCTCAGTTACACAATTGCACATTCTTGAGTCTAGACAAGAACATAAGGAAAATCCAAATTTGTTTCATTTTACCTTATTTGATTCCTTTGTTATTTTTCTGACTTGCCTATGCATAGAATATGGAAAGTATTCTTCAAGTCAATTGCTATAGAAGTCCCGTTTAGGGCAACCATATACTTGTTAAATTTTAAAGGAACGATTATATTTAAAGTATCATTCCTATATTATAAGATCTACCATTATAATAAAATGGCAAAATTTAAAAAGGACAAAACCTAGCCATGTGTCACATTAAGACAGGGCCAAGATGGTAGTTCCATAATTAGATTCAGATCCTTGTTAACAGTTCAATCTAGGATTGCTCTGCGTTAATTATTAAAAGAATCTTGAAGGAAAAACCTAGCCTAAATGTCACGGCATACAAGGCCAAGATGGTGGAACCTATTCAAGAGATTCAAATCCTTATTAAACATATGAAAGCATATTAACATGCTCGACAAAATGTGATATGATAAAATCACATAAGTCATTTTGGGATATACTAAATTCCCTTAATTATATAATCATCCCGTATGGATGAAGTGCCCACGGGCTATAACTAACGTCCTCTGGGACTAAAGACAGTGGTAGTCTACAACTCCCTGTCAAGAAAAGGTAATGAACTTTGATGCAAACCTTGAAGCCTCGATTCTATAAAATCAAGGCCTATAAATTAAACTTGTCTAAGTGACTAGGCCTTTTGTGCTATTATTAACTTATAATTTAGGAATATAATAAATATCCTGAATAATTATATATTTATCAAGTTAACCAATATGTGTATTAAAAACATGGTTAATAAATCGTTCAAAAAGATAAAAACTGTTTAAACTTCCGTAAAAACCTTGTCCTTGTTTAATTTTTATGTAGCAATTAAAACTACATGGCTGGGTCGGAGGAAGGGAACAGTCACCCTCTGGAAAATCGCGATGATGAAAGGATTAATATAACCAGAGGAGAACTTCGTACATTGATTGACTCAGCTGTATCTAAAGCTGTGAAGGAGAAATTCCAGGAGTATAGTGAGACATATAGTGAAGCCTCATCTGTACCCCACCCTAAATCCATCCCTAAAACTCCTCCAGAGCCTGATAACAAGCCGCCCTCAAAGAAAGATGAGTTAAAGAAAGATGACGATCGACATTCATCTAATGAACACAGTGTTCCATTCAAGAGGATAGTGTTCGATAATGAACCTCATACCAAATCCTGTAACTATAAGTACTTTGTTTCCTGCAAGCCCCGAGATTTTACTGGGGAGAAAGGGGCGGTTGATTGTATGATTTGGTTGGATGAAATGGACACAGTTGTCGATATCAGCGGTTGCGCTGAAAGGGATGTCGTGAAGTACGTATCCCAATCGTTCAAAGGAGAGGCACTGGCATGGTGGAAGTCTCTCATTCAAGCTGCTGGGAAGATTCCGCTCTACAGCATGTCATGGGAACAGTTTGTTATTCTCGTTAAGGAGAATTACTGCCCTCAACACGAGGTTGAGGGGATTGAGTCAGATTTCTTATCTTTGGTGATGACAAACTTAGATTGTCAAGCTTACCTCACCAGTTTTAATACCCTGTCCAGACTGGTCCCTTACCTTGTAACACCAGAGCCCAAGCGAATTGCACGCTTCATTGGGGGTTTACCCCCAGAAATCAAAGCCAGTGTTAAGGCTTCAAGACCTACTACATTTAGGTCAGTAGCTGATCTCTCTCTGTCCCTTACTTTAGATGCGGTCAGACTAAGGTCGCTAAAGAAATCTGAAGAAAGTAAGAAGAAGCGTGAGGATGATAACTCACGAGGATCTGAGAAGAAACACAAGGGAAACACTGACTCTGAGAGGTCTGGGTCTGGAAAGAATGGTCAGCGGACAGAGGAAAAGCCAAGGTGTTTGAGATTTTTTCGTTGTATGTTCTTTAAGATCTATCTGACATTTTAGTTTACTTACAATTTTTTTCTAACACTAATCAGATGATTAGTAATAAAATATAAATAAATAATTTAAAGGTATACATATTAATAATAATAAAGTATATACAGTATGAATAATTTAAAAGTATACATGTAAACAACCCACAACAAGTAAATATAATTACCCTTTTATTTGAGTGATTCAGAGTCCAAACTCCATAGGGATGCTTTGCTTCCAAGGACTATAAATAAAACTGAATAGCTAGCTTGATATGTGTATTTCAAGACAAATCACTACTAATTTGTATTGGTAATCGTACTCATTTTTATGGTTCTTGATCGATGCAATTTTTTTGGGCACTTGAGTTTTCTCTTTCGGTTGTTGTAGCGAGTATCTATACCATAACGAACCAATGCTATTGTTTCATTTATGTAATGGTCTGCAACGCACATGAGTAGTTAAATGTTTTAAGGTCTATCATTTTTTTGGTTTGATGGTTCCGTCGCAACGCACGGGTCCTAAAAACTCGTTATGTTAAATTTATACTTGTTTATTATATAGCTAACAATAGACAAACAAAAACCATGTACAAACACTATTTAAAATTGTACAACATGAAACAGCACAAAACTCACCTAAAGCACAAAATACAACCTGGTAGTGCCTACATGTATTACAAATTGATAATAATAATAATAATAATAATAATAATAACAATAACAACAATAATAATAATAATAATTAATTCATACATACATACCAAAAATTCTTTGCTTGTCTTTTTCTGAACGAATTCATCCCAATGTGCAGGATCGAGATATGCATATTTCTCAAAAGGTCTTTTTCCTTTATTAACATAGTTGTTAACAAGCCTGCTTCTGAATTTTGTACAAAGCTTCTTTGCTTTTCTAAGCATAAACTTTTTTGGCCTATCAGTTTGAATATTCCATAACATCTAAAAATTTACAAAAACAAAAGGTTAAACATAATACTAAACAAATATTTCATCTTATGATAATGTGTAAAAAACCAAAAACCATACCTTGGTATCCAACCATAATTCTTCCCACCGGTTTCTTTCAAAATCCTTCGTATCAATATGATATGGAAACGTTTGTCTAACTTTCAGCCCAAACCATGACATAAATGGAGAACTCATTGCACCCACCGGGCGATTATTTTTGTCAAAATCTACCTTATAATCCTCCTCTTTATAATTCTTTTGAAAAGAAGCAACACCACGTTTGCCTCTTTTCGACATAGCTATAGATTACAATTAAGCAAAAGAAATAACTAGAGTTATTTAATTAGATACATATACATACATATTTACAAAACCAATAAACATATTTGCCCTAGTCAACAACCAAGCATCAGTTTAAACATAAACTATGAACTCAAAGGTCACCATAACTTCAGAAAGTGATATTGCAGAACAAATAACAGTTTCTAAGAAGACATAAATGCTATCAACATCTTGATTACAGGTGTAATTATGTTAATTAGATTAGTTACCTAATATTTGATTTATTTGAAAGCATATGGATATAACACAAAAGAAACAAAATGAAAAGCTATATCTTGCATTTGAAATTCATAAATCCAATTAGAATGGTGAATTTGCAATTTCCAGTAAACTTTAGAGGCCCCTTTCCTAAGATCACAAATTTAAAATCATCAAATCAAAAGTGTGTAATACAAAATCTAAGAATTGAATCCACGCCCTAATTTCAGCAATCAAAATTGCAAAATCAACAAAAAGGTAACAAAATATATATAACAACTAGTCAAATAAATCATGATTCACAAGGTAACAATAAGAAACATTAAACTAATCGAAAATGCAAATCATCAATTTAAACAGGACTATAAAGCTTTTAACATGCAAAGATACTTACAAATCAAAATGAGGGAAATAGGGAAGAAGCTACCTTCGTTCACTGTTTTAATATGGCAAAACAACGTGGACGGTTTGGAGAAGAATATTAGGTTTAAAACTAACGTGGGACTGTGCTAAATGGGGCGGGAGCGGGTATTTTATGAGAAATTTATGATAATGTGGCGGGAGTGGGTTTTTTATGAGAAAATCTTGATTTTCTGAAACGGTTTTTCACCCATTTTTTTTCCAAAAAAAAAAAGAAAACCATTTAGGGCTTCTTTTTTAATTGCCGGAAAACCATCTCCGTCGGAGACGAGGCCGGAGACCCAAACTCAGTTATACCTTATGCATACTCTAATTCGCCGGATCTGTGCTGAAAAAGCCTAAATCGACGCCAACGTAGGATATAAAAATCTCATGTGGAGGATGGATTATGAGGTCGCCATTGCTTCTCATAATCAGCTGAAGCTCAGTCAAACCGGCTTGCGTCGCCACCGGAGTAGGGCCATTCTAGGAATCGGTATAGTGGAAACGGGGAGATGAATGAGACAATCATGATTAGTGGCGGAATAGAACGGTGCGGGAGGTGGAGCGGTAGTGGTGAGTGCCAACGAAACGGCGAATGCACAGAGAGATGGAGAGATTGGCGTTAGGGCTTCCTCCATATTTACTTTACCAATTTTAAAGTCACCTAAATATATTTATTATTTAAATTAAACTTTGGTAAAAGTAAATAATCAACTTCTGATAAAGTTATTATGATATTATATCACTTAAAAATATTAACAAAATATTAACGATGAGGCTATTTAGGAATTATAACCATTTCAAACATTAGAACGCGGGGTGTGGGCGGCTTGGGTTGGGGCATTGCTTGACACGTGGTGTGTGGGGGTCCATAAGGTAATTCTTCAAAAGAAGGGGTGTGAGCAGGTGGCGTGCCCAGCCATGTAGATTTTGATTTTTTTTAACTATTTAAAATTCCATTAATTAAATTAACACACTAACTAAAATAGAAGATTGCATATTGTTTTTTTCAAAAACTACAAATAATTAAAAAAACTACATGAAATAAAAAAAGCTACATAAAACAAAAAAAAGATTAAAAACTTCATGATTTATCCATGTCATATAGGGATGTAAACGAACAGAACGAACACGAACAAGGCCTTGTTCGTGTTTGTTCGTTAAGGAAATAAATGTGTTCATGAACGGTTCATGAACACTTACCAAACGACATTTTATGTTCATGTTCGTCATTAAGGAATTATGCATGTTCACGAACGGTTCACGAACACACAGGAACACAAATAAATTTGGCGAATGCGACAAATGCTAAAGGTGGATGGCCAGAGAACGAATGAACGAATGTTCACGAACACCTTACCGAACGTTCACGAACACAATAGACCGAATGAGACCTCTATTCATGTTCGTTCATTTAACTAATCGAACGAAATTTCTTGTTCATATTTGTTCGTTTATTAAACGGACGAACATAAATGAACTTCCCGCCGAACGGTTCACGAACTGTTCGTTGAACTTCAGTTCGTTTACAACCCTAATGTCATATTTTTTCAAGATTTCTTTTTCATTTGCATGTCAATTCCAATTATGGGCCGGTACGGTGATTGATGGGCATGACAAGAAATTTCATATCTTCGCGTTTTTCTTTTAGAGATATTTTTTTATAGTACGACACTTGGATATTTTTTCTCATCTCGATCCTTTGTTGTTGGATGGAATTGAATGTGTCGATTTTCGTCCCAATTTCTTCCAACGGGTCGATGTAAAACCCTTTACCCGAGGCCGAACCCGATCTCCCTCTTTGAATCCGCTTTTTTGATGTGTCTCTACCGGGTGGGCGGGATGCTATTATTGTAACTCCACTGTTCTGCATTGTAAACAAGTATAAATATTAAAAATAATTAGGTTGTCTTTTTTATTTGTTATGCCAAGTGCGAGTACTATTAAGACTTTATTTTTATGTTTTAGTTTGCTATAGCAAGTGTCGTTACTATGACGAACTCAACGAATACCTATCAAATTCCACCTAGGTTCGGCAGCAACGTGCGGGCTGAATCATCTAGTTGAGTAATATCATGTAGTAGTTCCAATCAAACAATAATCATTAATTAAGATGCGAAAGAAAAATTATTTGACTATACAACTTTACCACAAGAAAAAACCAATAAAAAATCTAGTGATAATTAAAAAAATTAGACACAAAATAACAATCTTTTACTAAGTTTCCACTAGAAAAAGTCCAATAAAAATGAGATCATCTATCACATGGCTTATCTTCATCATTGTCTATCCTGTACAAAAAAAAAAAAAAAAAAAAAAAAAAATTGTATTAATAGACTACAATTAAAAAAATAATACAAAATGTGTGTGTATATATAATCTCAAACCTTGATCATTTAGTTTGATGTGGTTTATCAGCAATACGTCCCTTCCGTGTGGTCAGATCGTAAGTATGTGGTGCCTTCAATCCTGTAATTACCTGGTTGAATACCGACTGAAAATGGTGGTAGATCATCAAACTGGTCATATTCTTCCTCATTAGCGACATTGTCGACACCAATAATACGTCGTTTACCTTGCAAGACGATGTGGTATCTTGGGTTGCTCGGGTCATTTACAAAAAACACTTGTCTGACATGTTTTACGAGAACAAATGGTTCAGATGCATAGCCATCACTTTTAAGGTCTACAAGAGTAAAACCGTATTTATCAACTTTGACACCTGTACGATTATTCACCCATTTACATCTAAACACAGTTTGAGTGAAATCATAATAGTCTAATTCCCAAATTTCTTGTATGACACCGTAATAAGAATCTTTAGCAATTCTTATCATTGTATCATGATTCATCCTATCAAATTCAGCCGTTGATGCTATTATTGTAACTCCACTGTTCTGCATTGTACTTTTTGCATCTTGATCTTTAGTATAAAACGTGTAACCATTAATGTCGTACCCTTGGTAAGATTTAACTTTAAAATCTGGACCTTGCCCTAACTTTTCCACAATTCTGTCAACCTTAGTTGTTGTTACCTTAGTTTTCATCCAACTAGAAAACTCCTTATTATGCTTTATTATATACCACATATTATCCTTACCCTGGTATGTCGACCGTAAAATGTTCATGTGTTCTTCAACAAATGGAGCAAGACAAGTCATGTGTTTTAGGACCAATAAATGTGCAATTTGTAAAGTGTCACGACTTGGGATGATGTTTTTCATACCAACACCTCCAACCCCATCAAGTTTACCCGAGTGACGAGATTGAGGTACACCAATACTATCCACACCTTCCAAATAACCTGTACAAAATTCAAGCACTTCCTCGGAAGCATATCCCTCAACAATACTACCCTCAGGTCGGTTAGGATTTCTTACGTAACCTTTTAAAAAACCCATATATCTTTCAAAAGGGTACATGTAACGTAGAAATACAGGGCCACAAGCCTTAATTTCTCCTACTATATGGGATACTAGGTGAACCATAACATCAAAAAAAGACGGTGGAAAGTACATCTCTAGTTCACAGAGCGTGATGATAACCTCTTTTTGCCATGTATCCAGTGACTCGGGATCAATAACTTTCGAGTGAATCGTGTTAAAAAACAAACAAAGTTTTGTGATTGTATGTCGGATGTTCTCTGGTAACACTCCACGAACTGCAATAGGAATCATATGTGTCATTAAAACATGACAATCATGAGACTTCATACCAAGAAGTTTACAGTCTTTCATTGACACTAAACTTTTAATGTTTGCAGAATAAGTTGATGGTACCTTAATATCATGTAAACATTTGCAAAACTTTGTTTTTTCTTCTCTTGACATAGTATAACATGCAGGTGGCAGAAAAATACGGTTGTCTCTCTCAACAGGGGCAAGCTCTTTACGTATTCCCATATTTACCATGTCTTTACGGACATTTATCCCATCTTTCGTTTTACCGGGAATATTTAACAATAAGCCCAACAAGCTATCACATACGTTTTTTTCGATATGCATAACATCTAGGCAATGTCTAACATCTAAATGTTTCCAGTAAGGTAATTCCCAAAAGATTGACTTCTTTTTCCAAATAACACCTTTCTCAACGCGAGTTCTTTTTCCCAACACAGTTTTTTTTCCCAACACAGTTTTTAAATTTTTAACTCTTGAAAATGCATCAAATCGTTTCCTTATCTTTCGGACCTCGGTACTACCATCAAACTCTTCCTTTTTCTCTCGATAAATGTGACCATCTGGAAGGAATCTTCGATGTCCCATGTATACAGTTTTTTTTCAATTCTTTAAATATACTGAACTTGTCTCATCTTCACAAACAGGACATGCTTTCTTACCTTTCGTCTTGTACCCTGACAAGTTACCGTACGCAGGAAAATCACTTATGGTGCAAAAAATCATGGCCCGCAATTTAAATTGTTCTTTCTTGTAAGCATCATACATATCTACACCTGAACTCCATAGAGTTTTTAAGTCTTCAATTAAAGGAGACAAATAAACATCAATATCATTACCAGGTTGTTTCGGACCCTGAATCAACAAAGACATCATAATGTATTTTCGTTTCATGGCTAACCACGGTGGAAGATTGTAGATACATAAAAGAACCGGCCACGTACTACGGAGACTACTCATGCTGCCGAAAGGATTGATTCCGTCTGAACTAAGTCCAAATCGTATGTTTCTAATCTCTTCTCCAAATTCTGGATACATGTTATCAATGTTTCTCCACTGAGGTGAATCTGCCACGTGTCTTAATTTTCCATCATTTACATGCTCATCTGAATGCCAACGTAATAGTTTTGCCTCTTTTTCGTTTGAAAACAGACGTTTCAATCTCGGAATGATGGGAAAATACCACAACATTTTAGCCGGTGGCCCATTTTTTGTCACATCATCATCAACTTCATCGGTTTCTTTTTTACGTTTATACCTCGATGCATTACATCTAAAACATTTATGTTCATTCTCGAACTCATTTCTATACAACATACAATCATTTGGACATGCATGTATTCTTTCAATTTCTAATCCCATAGGACACATCAACTTTTTTGCTCGGTATGTCGAAAGCGGTAACTCATTACCTTCCGGAAGCATGTCGTGCAAAAGCACTAATAAATTTGTGAAACTTTTATCACTCCATCCGTTTTTTGACTTTAAATGAAACAACTTCAACACAGCATTAAGTTTCGAAAATTTTTCACAACCGGGATACAACGGTTTTCCTTCTTCTTCAAAGAGTTGTTGTAATTTTTCTTGATCATCCGCACCAATATTAGTCTCTAAATCATGAAACATTTCATTTAAGTTGTCATTGGGGTCATTAAAATGGTCATTATCGTCATCAATATTTGAATCATTGTTCTCCCTATTATCATCATCTAGATTGATTGACGTTGTGCTAGTGTTGGTAAGTGATTCCCCATGCATTGACCAACATGTGTATCTAGGCATAAAACCACGTGTAATTAAATGAAACTGTATGTCTTTGATATCATTAAATCTTTGGAAATTTTTACAAATTGTACAAGGGCAACAAATCAATCCACTTCCACTATTCAACCGATGTGTTTCAGCAACCCTAAGAAAATTTCGAACGCCATCCGTATATGTCGAGCTTGTACGTGTGGTATGGTACATCCAGTAAGTACGGTCCATCTGCAAATTAAAAATAAACAAATAAATCATATAATTGCATATATATACACACACATATATGGTGTAAACTAGTGTTCTAAGGCGGTGGATCCTAACCCACTTTTTGAATATTCTATCTCATATGTATATATTTTAACGAGTTGACTATTTAAGAAAAAATCGACAGCATTTCGCCTTAACTCCCCAAGTATGCGTATAACCCGCAAACTCGAAGGAGCCAAGGCGAAATGCTACCGATTTTTTCTTAAACAGCCAACACGTTAAAACATATACACATCCTAATGAGATAGAATATTCAAAAAGCAGTCCCAAAATGGGGACAATCCGAAATTTATCCCTATTAGATAAATTTCGGACGGGTATACTCTAAAGGTTATCTAGATCTAGATGTATATGCATATAATCAATATATATAACAACAAATGGAATATGAATAGAATTTCCGTACCTTTAAATTGGTGATAGAATGAAGAGTTGACGAAACTATAATTCTTCAATTTTTAACTACAAATAACAGCATATAATCAATTAATACATGAATGAAATTAACTAAAAGTAAAAATATATTAACTATTAATGAAACAAAATGAAATTTTCCTACCTTATATGGGTTGTTGAATGAATTTAAAGCTGAAGATTTGAGAAGATACAGCTAACTCAATCAAGTGGACTGTGGCTATGGTTTTGGGAGTAACAGTGTTTCTGAACTACAATAAAATGAAGAAGAGGTTAGAAAAATATTAAAAGGGAAAGCATATAATGAACGAGCTTAGTAACTTTTGTGGCATCATGACTTGCGTATATGGGTATCTCAATAAGTAATTACTTTTTAACTCATCATTAGAGGTTCAAACTGACCAAAATATACAATATTCTTTCTGGTGATTCTAATAAAAAGAAAAAAAATCAGGAAACGATATAACAAAAACTAAACACATAATTAAAACATGTCACCAAGTTTTAAGACGCATACATTTATTAAAAATCATAATATTAATGGGATCTAAGCTCAAGTCTGATGACTTCAAATCAAAACTCAAATCGTATATCTCGGATGATTTGAGAAGGTCAAAATGAGGTATCCAAAACAGTACAGTACAACCCGACCCGAAACCCATTTCAACCCGGACCCGTTCCAACCCGGACCCGTTTTGACCCGAACCCATCCCGAACCAAAACAACCCTTTTTTATTTGACCCATTCTGACCCGGACCCGTTTTAACCCGCAACCCATTTTGACCCGCAACCCAAGCCAACCCTAAATCCAAACTCGATTTCCTTAGAAATAGATTAGAAAATGACCATTTTACCCTTTTTTTTACTAAACCATAAAAAAATTAAATTTCATACTTTTGTCCTAACATCATACCTTCAAAATCTTTATAGCATATTACATAAAAAGTCTTTAACTGCTAGCCTCTGCAGTCCACATTTGCAGAGCATTTTATAACAATTTACAAACTTGCACATCTTTAACAGGTATAATCAAACAAAGAACTCAAGTTTTGCTATATTCTGGTATCAATATATGTATCATGTGAAAACCCAAACAAAAATTGTTCATAAATCGCAACTAAATTCTCACAATTAAACCCAGCTACTTGCTAATAAAATTAATAATTAGTCAACAAGATTCAACCTAATATGAAACCATTCATTAATAGAAAGTACCTGGTTCGTCTAAACAAAAATCCACAGTAAATTCAACTATAAGCCTTAATCCATAAGTGATCTCAAATCTACTGGTTAAAGTTTCTGTTGCTTGGGCAAACGCTCAAGGAACGTGATCTCATATGTTGGACTCGGGTTCATGAAGTAGAAATACGGGTCCCAAAACTTAACACCGCGAACCGTTGTACCATGGAACATGTTCTGTTTAAGGTTCATAGCCACTGGGACAATCCTGTCACTTAACTCAGCAAACAAGGGACTGAACCGTAGTAAGAAAGGTTCACGACAAGTGGTGCCTTCTGGGCAGACCACTAGGTCCCCTTTCTGGAGTAACTCTTTGATACGGGCAGCATCCGCTTCACGGTCACGAGTGAGGGCAATTGCGAGAATTGGTGACATGAATCTCGAGAGTTTGCTAACACTGTAAGTAACACAAAACGGTTTGCGTCCAAGTGCAAGTCATAGCCATTGTAAAACTCTGGTTTGTTTTTTGTTTTAACCATTATTTTGCTATGCTCATGACAGTTGCCAACAAACAAAATGTTTCTTTTTAGTCTTAAAAAGTCAAACTTTTTTACTTTCTTTGCAAGTTTTACTTACTTAACAGTATTTTCTATGGATATATCAAAATTTATGTGATTTTCTGAACCCGGAGGTAGATGACCAGTGGCGAAGCTTGACGTTTTCGACGGGGGGGTCGGAAAACGTATGTACCCAAAATTTCTATAGAATCGGGGGGTCGAAAACGTATATACCCAAAAATTTCTATACGAAAACTACATATATAACACTACTGAGCAAAAAGTTCGGGGGGTCGGGCGCCCCTCCCGGCCCCTTCAAAGCTTCGCCAATGTAGATGACATATATTCAATGATGTAGATTCAACATTTGACTTTTTTAGTCGTAGGTCAACTCACAAAAATACAGTAAGTTAGAATTAATTGTTTGTAAAATCAACTGATTTGTGTGTTGAGTAGAACTAAAGGAGATGAGGATAGTGATGTAGCATCACATGAGAGTTGAATTAGTATTAAAACTAAATCTAAAATGTTTAATTTCAATGCAGGAAACGAAATATTGAATAGCGAAACAATAGTTTCTGAACTTAACTTAGGAAAAAAAGTTATACAAGTAAACATGTGACGAGTCATCAAATAGAAATATAAGATGGGCTTGATCAAAAGATAAAAAAGCATGGACTCAACTGAGCTGTAGCTACCAATATTATGCTTACGGAAAAAAAAAGTTATACAAGTAAACATGTGACAAGTCATCACACATATTCGAACATGTGACGAGTCATCACACATATTCAATACTTACAGTGTTACCAAACTCTCGAGATTCATGTCACCAACTCCCGCAATTGCCCTCACTCGTGACCGTGAAGTGGATGCTGCCCGTATCAAAGAGTTACTCCAGAAAGGGGACCTAGTGTTCTGCCCGGAAGGCACCACTTGTCGTGAACCTTTCTTACTACGGTTCAGTCCCTTGTTGCTGAGTTAAGTGACAGGATTGTCCCAGTGGCTATGAACCTTAAACAGAACATGTTCCATGGTACAACGGTTCGCGGTGTTAAGTTCTGGGACCCGTATTTCTACATCAGGAACCCGAGTCCAACACATGAGATCACGTTCCTTGAGCGTTTGCCCGAGGAAATGACAGTTAAGGGTGGCGGAAAATCATCTATCGAGGTAGCGAATCATGTGCAGAAAGTGTTGGGTGGTGTTCTTGGAAAAATATTTTAAATATTTTTATATGTATATTATATCAAAATACCATATAAAAAATATGGTATATCTGCAGATATAAAAACTAAATATTATACATGGCGATACACTTGAAAAAATATTTTAAAATATTTTATATGTATATTATATCAAAATACCATGGTATATATGGTATTTTACATGTATATTTAACAAAAACCTAAAATCCAGCTACTTTATAGCTATATTTAATTGCTATTTATATGAAAAAAAGAATAAATAAATTGTCTAATAGCTATCTATTGCTACAACCCTAATAGCGAGCCTAGACCTATACGCTACGTAGCGCACTATAGCGATCGATACACTCGCTATTGACAAGAATGGATTCAAGCAACCCAGTAAGCAAACTTAATACTTCACTAGGGGTGCAAAAATGGATGGTCCCTAGGGGTGTTATCGGGTCAGGTAAGGTTTCAAACTCACAATCCTTAAATTTATGTTTTAAAGTATAATCCTTTTTAATATGATTGCTGGAGGTGAAATGGATGCCAGTGGGTCACTAAGCAAACCTAACATTTCACTAGGGGTTTCACTATGGATGGTCCCTGGCGGTGTTAACGGGCCGGGTAGGGTTTCAAACAAAAGATCCTTAAATCTATGTTCTTAAAGCATAATCTTCTTTAACAAATGCATGCGTTATACCAGAGCATCAAATAAAAACTCACCTTTACGCTGGACTCGCCGAGGTGTGCCGGGAAGAATGGAAAATCACTCTTGTAATCCAAATGCGGCGCCTTTGGAAGATGCTTCGGAAGACAAAGGAACTCTGATCTAGTCTAATTTGGGAAGGAGGAGGATCTCAGCGAAGATTATTGTCGTTCGTGGCAGTGGCAGAGAGATTGAGAAGATAAACCCTTCGTCTCAAAAGGTATAACCGTCCCAGAAGAATGCGGCCCACATCCCCAAATACTTTAACCGTCCCAAAATAATGGGCCGCCCCAAATGATTTCTTTTAATAACCCGGTTTGTTTTAGACTGGCCCAAATAAACCTTATTGACCCACTTTTTTATACAATGAAATTTTGTAGAGGTTTTTTGACACTGTGTTTTTCTAAACCGCTCCAAAATGTTATTTGTACCGTCCCATAAACCCAGTTTTGTACTAGTGCCATCTTTTGACTGTTGCAACTGCCTATTTTGTCTTTTTGTGCAAGGGAACTTTTGTCCAACTGATTTTCATTTATCATATTCTTAAATAATAAAACTAAATAATCCCTTTGCACATTCCCTAAGATATTCATCTTCCCCATTTAAAAGAGCAGATATTCATCTTCCCCAACACCAAACCCTAATCTTCTCCAAACACTCCATCTTCTCAAAACATAACAAAGATCCCACACCTCTTTTTTCTCTTTACCTCAAAAACCCTACCACACACCACCAAACCGTATCCCTTCCCCCATCCCTCTCATCTTTCTCTGTCTCTCTAATAAACGGCACAACAGGTTCGGTGGCGGTGGCAGGTTTTGATGAATGGTGTTGAGGTGGTCGCAGCAAGATCGTTGGTGGTGGAGGGGAGACGGTGGTGTGGGTGTACGGTGGGGGAGGGGAGATGGCGGTGTAGGTGTACAATGGCGTGGGTGTACGATGGCAGAGGGGAGACGGTGGTGGTGGGTGTACGATGGTGGAGAGAAGACGGTGGTGTGGGTGTACGGTGGTGTCGGGAAAGCTGTGAAAATCGTGAGATTAAAACGAAAACTGGTGAAAATCGTGAAATTAATGTGTTACAAAAGCTGTTTGTTGACGATTTAGATGAATCTTCTTCGTATTCATCTTTAGAAATCGATGTGTTAGAAAACATACCTTCTGGAATGTTCTGAACAGAAACAGAGCTCTAGTGAGGTTTCGAAGCAGAAACGGAGCTCCAGTGAGGTATTGAATGTTGCTGGCCGGTGGAAGGCGGGAACGTCGGTTCATAAGCAGTTTCATGAGCAGAGAAGAGTTTGGACTTTGGTGAAGATGTTTTGGGGAAGGTGATAAGGGATTATTTAGTTTTATTATTTAAGAATATGTTAAATGAAAATCAGTTGGACAAACATACCCCTGCACAAAAAGACAAAATAGGCAGGTTGCAACAGTAAAAAAAAGGTAGTTTTTGAATTTTGGACTAAAATGACAATAAAAGTGAAACCACAGGGACTCAGATTTAAAAAGTTTGAGATTTGGACTAAAATGACAAAAATGCCCAAACCACAGGGACCAAAATGGCAGTTTACTCAATGAATAAATATGTTTTTTTAAAGAATTGTGAAAAATCCAAAAAGACTAGTAAAAATGAATAAATTTGTATTTTTTTAAGTTTTAGTAAAAATGTGGGTAAAAAAGTCATTATATAACTTGTTTTTAATAAAATAAATCAAAATGGGTAAATTTGCAATTATATTAGTTAAGGAAGAGGATATAAGCAATTTTAATAGTTAAGAAAGGGGATATGTGCAATTTTAATTTTAAGTTGGGTAAATACACAATTAAACAGTTTTTTAAGGAGAAATATGCAATTGTCCCTTAAATATATTTCGGTTATAACACTCTTTATCAATTGGCTTCTTCTTCTCTGCAAATCTCACTAAACAACTTATCCACTTTGCTGGACCGTCACTCCACCGCCACTGACAAGAAAATCTTGGAGGTTAAAATTTCATGAGTCGGTGTGAGTTTTATGAGGCGATGTCAATTTGTCTTGGACCATGTGCAGTGGGGTTTAAACTTCAAGTCTTTCTATTGGGCATTATCCGACATTTGACTCCTAGTCAGTAAAGAGGCTTGAAGTTAAAAACTGGTGTACTGGAATGCCTCATAATGCCCTTGCAATGGTTACAATTAGATATTGTAATTGAATTAAATAAAAAATAAAATAAAAAACCATCAAAAACATTCTGTTGACCATTCTCTCTTCCATCAAGCGTTTTCAAGCCTATGCCTAAGCCAAATTTGACGAAAAAACACCCCGATTGAGGGGGGAGGGGCATTATGGACGAGAAAAAACTAATTGAAGCCCCACTACAGATGAACCCATCTTACAATTAGACCCCCCCCGGTAGTGGGGCGTTGTTCAGCGTTTTTTTTGAAAAAAAAAATCCGTTGGCGTTTTATATAAAACGCTGAATTGTGCATTGGGGCAAGAGGTGACCGTTGCCAACGGTCATTTCTTTAATATTTTTTTTTTAAATTTCAAAATTTACCCACTATATATATTACCCACTTTTTCCTATTTTTTATAAAAAAAACTCACACTTTCTCTCCTACTTCTTCTATATTTTATACAAACATGCATCCATTCCGACCCCCCCCCTTTGGTGTCCCCGCAAGACCCATGAACCCGAACACAACCCAACCGCAACACACGTTTAACCTTCAAGACATGGACCCGAGCATGTTAACGTACGTGGCTTACTTGAGTGGCGCCACTCCGTTCGTGCCTCCCACCTTCGGCTTTGGTCAAGCCGGCGGGTCGCAACCTTCACAACAACAAGCCGAACCTGATGTCGATGTCGTGCCAGAGACGCAACCCGAACCGGTGCCAGAGAAATCGAAACGCGGCAGAAGGTCGCATAAGAAGAAGGAAAAGGACGAACCTCGACGTAAAAATACTCACCTTAAATGGACGAAGGAGGAGGAATTCACGTTGGCTCGGGAGTGACTCGACGTTTCGGAGGACCACGAAATTGGTAACTTTTATATTTTTTTTACTTATATTTTTACTTTTATTTTTAACATACAACTTATATTTTACTTTTATTTTTTTCAATTTGTAGCAAACTTTCAAACGGGCCCCGTTTTTTTGGGATAGGGTTCGTGCACTCTTTTATAGCACGTGGGGTCAAGGCGAGCATCGAGACAAAGATTCCATTTCTAGCAAATGGACCGACATCAACAACAAGTGTCATTCATTCCAAGAAGTGTACCAACGTAACTACGATAATCGCCCGAGCGGAGAAGGTGACGTCGGGGTTTTAACGAAGTCTTTGGAAGAGTACGAGAAAACGAAATGCTCTTTCCCGTACTATAAGTGTTACGAAAAAGTCCAAAGTGGGCGCTAGTAGGTACCATGACGTCTAGTAGTAGACGTCGAGCTAAACGGTCAAAAACATCATCCTCCGTTGACCCTGAAACACCGACATCGGATGCCCGCAATGTCGATCTAAATGAGGTGGTGGACGTTGACGAGGAACTTGAAGAAGAGTTGACCCGACCGCCCGGTAGAAGAAAGGATAAGCGAACCGGGAAAAAAACGGTGGAGTCGTCTTCCGATCTCGAGTTGAAGGAAGATTTCGAGGAGATGAACCGTCGTCTCCAAGACATTCCCGACCTCGGCCACCAACGTTGTGAGATTATGAATGAACGAGTGGCCGAAACCAAAAAAATTAACGAGTGCAAGAGGCGAGGCAAATGAAAAAGGATATTGAGTTTTTGTCCAAACCGATCGACCACCTCCAAGGCGACGCGTTGATCCTTGCTCAAATGCATCGCCAAAAAATTCGGGAAAATATGGACTCTAGATCATCTTTTTTTTTAACTTTATTTTTTTTTCCGGTTTTTTTGTATTCTGTTTTTTTTTTTTTTAATTTCATGTAGTGTAAATTTTTTTTAAATTAATGAAGATTTTTATGTTTTAAATTAAAAAAAATAATAATTGTGAAATGATTGCATGGGCGTTATTGGACATTATTCCCACTACGGCACTTTTGCAATAACCCCCAATAATGCCCCATGCTGACTGGACTGCCACGTGTAGCAAAACGCCCTATGATGAGGGCATTATTGAGCTAAACCAGTCTTAATTTGTTTTGTCGGTGTGTTTCAATTAGGGATGGCAATGGGTCGGGTTTGGGACGGGTTTAGGTAATCCCAAACCCAAACCCGGTTAGATTAGCTTGTCCCAAACCCGTCCCAAAACCCGTCGGGTTTCTAGCGGGTAAATACCCATCGGGTATCGGGTATACCCGCGGGTTTCGGGTAAACCCGTTAATTTAAAAAGATTACTCGTTGGGTATACTCATCTCAAAACCCATTGGGTATCTATCGGGTAACTACTAACCGGTTACATTTTGTATTTTCATTATAAAAATATATATCGAATAACTACAATGTATACGGAATAGAATACCTATATGTGTAAAAAATGGATGTATCATATATATACATATTTAATAATATAAAAGAAATTATATCGAGTATACAATCGGGTAAACGGGTACACTTTATCGGGTAATTGGGTCGGGTAAATGGGTATATCACTTAATCCCAAACCCGTCCCAAACCCGCGAAAAAAATAAAAACTATTCCCAAACCCGTCCCAAACCCGATTAACCGACTCCAAACCCGTCCCAAATGTGTCGGGTTTCGGGTTTACCCAACGGGTTCGGGTTTGATTGCCATCCCTAGTTTCAATTCTCAAGGCTTTGATTATTTGAACATCCCTTCTTTCCTCTCATTTATTTAGACACCCATCACTTCTATACATCATCTATCGTCACGTATAGAAGCCAATCATTGATGATAAGATGAAGAAGTCAACTCAATTAACTGTATTTAAAGTACTCTAACTCGAAATGTTAATCACACATTTGTATATTACTAATTGTTTTTTTTAACGGCCAACAATATTAACAACAGTTAACCACACCTTACATCCACCAGATTTTACAAATTCATACAAGTTAAAACAAACATGCTCCAGTTCTCCCAAGTAAGCGAACATGCTTTCGCACGATGTTTCATCCATAAAAAACTTAAAACCTTAATCTCCTCCACCATATTAGCAGCAGCCACCCTTTTATTATTAAAAACCGCATCATTACGCGCACGCCATATACACCAAACTGCAGTTTGAATGACCATGTACACGACATTTTTCCACCTTCTAGACCCACGACAAAAATTATGAAATTGTAGCACATCCTTTGCGCAGAAAAAGAACGGCGTAGGAATTCGACACCAACAGAATATCTCCTCCTAGATCCCTTGTATAAACCTGCACGCCGCGAAAAGATGAGCGCCGGACTCCACCGGTTCTTCACAGAAGACGCAGCCAGTACATACAAGCTGAAAGTTTCGTCTCGCCAGTGCATCTTTGGTCGGCAGCCGGTTCAAAAACAGTCTCCAAGTGAGAAAATTTACCTTTATTGGGCACCATTTGTTCCAGTAATGTGTTGGTTCAGGTCCCACTCCACACACACAACTCACGTAATATGAATGTAATATGTGAAGAAGAAAGCTACTGTTTTTTAATTAGAAAAGGGTTACAATATTCACAAAACAAAGACTAATTTATAGCCATACAAAACAAACGTGGAAGCATGTAAAACGAATATTCTGATCCTCCCAAAGAACCGGTAAATCCTACTGACCCACTCTTCCAAACATTACCAACGTACATATCTTCAATGTATATTTTTCAACCGTTTGTTTCCAGCAATCTCGGTCAACATTGACCAGCTTCTTCAGCCCCTTTAGACTCAGTTTACTGCTGACCCGAACTTGACCCATACAACCCGATAACGTGCCGACCCATGTGACCCGTAAAACAAACCGAATAACCCAACATAATGAACCTGTCCCAAGTCATTATTCGGAGTGGGCCGCAATAACTGCCTATTTGTAAATATTCAATTTCTAGGTAGCTTTTTTACACACCTTTTTGAATACACCGCAACGACCCCTTTGATCAATTCCTAGCTAGTTAGGCTTGTAAGAGGCCAATATTCTGTAATAGGATCGATGATCCTCTCCTTCATTCTCATTCACATATATAGATACATATCTCCACTATTTTGGGAGAGAAATAACAAGTTTCCATAATACATGCGATTGCTATCATTCCTATATTTACAAATAATGACTAGAGCTATTACACCCCCGCAGTCGAAGCGGGAGGGGACCGGATGCTGAGACTGGATCTAAAATCTTCAAAGAGAATCCGCGGAAGTCCTTTGGTGAAAATGTCAGCAACTTGGTATCGAGAGGGAACATGTAACACACGCACCTGTCCGCGTTGAACTTGTTCGCGAACAAAATGAATATCAAGTTCGATATGTTTCATACGTTGATGCTGAACCGGATTGCCCGTTAAGTAAATCGCACTAATGTTATCACAATAGACGAGTGTGGCGAGTAGCGGTGGCCGTCGAAGTTCCAATAGTAGATTACGAAGCCAACATATTTCTGAGACTACGTTAGCAACTGCCCGATATTCGGCTTCAGCACTCGATTGAGATATAGTCGGTTGCCGTTTCGAGGACCACGAAATAAGATTGTCGCCATAATAAACACAATATCCACTAGTCGACCGACAGGTGTCAGGGCAGCCAGCCCAGTCGGCGTCCGTGTAGGCAACGAGGGACTTGGAGCCAGTGGGGCCGAGTGTTAAGCCGAAGGAGACAGTACCTTTGATGTACCGGATGATCCGTTTCAAAGCTAGCCAATGGCCCGTTTTAGGGGCGTGCATATGCATGCATATTTGTTGGACCGCGTAACTGATGTCGGGACGTGTAAAGGTGAGATATTGTAACGCACCTGCCAAGCTGCGGTAAAGAGTTGGGTCGGCAAAATCATCACCGGACGAGGCACTGAGCTTGGCATTAGTGTCAACTGGAGTAGATACCGGATTACACTGTGTCATGTTGGCCCGTTTGATAATGTCAAGTGCATATGCTTGTTGTGACAAGAACATGAAGTCTTTGATTCTTGAAACCGAGATGCCGAGGAAGAAACTTAGAGGGCCAAGGTCTTTCATTGCAAACTCATTAGCAAGTTGTGCCATAAGGCGTTGCCGAAGATGATCAGAAGAGGTGGCAAGGACAATGTCATCAACATAGAGAAGCAAGAAGGCAGTGTCCTTCCCGTGATGAAAAATAAATAAGGATGCATCGCACCTGCTTTGGATAAATCCCACAGTGAGAACATAATCAGTAAAACGTTGATACCACGCCCGTGGTGCTTGCTTTAACCCATATAGCGACTTTTTAAGGCGACAAACATGATTCGGAAAATCGCGATGCCGAAAACCCATTGGTTGATACATGTATACCGTTTCATTAAGATTACCGTGTAGAAACGCATTGGTAACGTCTAATTGATGCACAGACCATGAGTTGGAAAGAGCCAGTGACAGTACGATACGAATGGTAGCCGGTTTTACCACAGGACTAAACGTATCACCACAGTCAATACCAACTTGTTGAAGCCGACCGTCACATACTAACCGTGCCTTGTATCGCTCCAAAGTACCATCCGACTTAAACTTGTGCTTAAAAAGCCACATACTTCGAATAACATTCATGGTCGGATGTCTAGGAACTAATTCCCAGGTCTCATTTTGAATAAGGGCGTGAAATTCTGTTTTCATTGCGTTATGCCATTCGGGAATGGACAAGGCATCAGTGGGTTGTTTTGGTATGGGGATGATGGAGGAGGTGTGGAGATTAAGTTTATGAACCGGCTTAGTGATGCCGTCCATGGCTCGTGTTCGCATAGTTCGAGCAGGAGGAGTAGGTGGAGAAGGGATATGAGACGAGTTAGGTGGGCTAGGCGGTGATTGGGGAGGAGGTGAGGACGGTGGGTTTGAGAGATCAGCGGACAAGTTGGGGAAGTGTGGTGAAGGTTGGGCCGAGAGGGGTGGGCCGGGAGGTGTTTGGGCTGGGGTTTGGGCTGAGGTCGAGGGAGGTGAGCCGTGGGGTGTTTGGGATTGGGCGGAGGGAGAAGTGTGGGCTGATGGTGGTTGGGCTGAAGTGGTGTGGAGAGGTGATGAAGCTGGGGATGGTGGTGTATGGGCCGTAGGTGTGTAAGCAGTAGGTATGTGGGCTGGTGAGGAGGTATTAGTAGTAGGTATGTGGGCTGGTGAGGAGGTATTAGAAGGAGTGGTGTGGTTGGCCGTGGGTGTGCCAACAAGGGGCCAAAGGTGAGGTGGGAAGGGGTCCGTCAAGAAGTCGTATGACGGAGGTGGGTTGATGGTGTGGGAGAACGGAAAGGTGGTTTCGTCAAAAGCAACATGACGGGAGATGAGGATTTGACGACTTTGAAGGTTGAAACATGTGTAACCTCGATGATTGGAGGGGTAACCGAGGAAAACACAAGGAAAGGAGTGAGGTTGGAGTTTATGAATGGAGGTTGAAGGGAGTAGAGGATAGCACAAACAACCGAAAACTCGTAAGTGATGATATGTGGGTGTGCGAGAGTAAAGAAGTTCAGTGGGGGTTTTATGATGTTGTTTGGTGGGGAGAATATTCAAAAGATAGGTAGCTGTGGCAAGGGCGTATTGCCAAAACGTGTTGGGTAGCGAAGCATGGGTGAGGAGGGTGCGAATCATGTTGTTTATTGTGCGTATTTTACGCTCGGCCTTTCCATTTTGGGAAGAGGTGTAAGGGCATGAAAGACGGAAAACCATTCCATGTTGAGAAAAGTATTGTTGGAAAGCCGAGTTGACATATTCCTTGCCATTATCGCATTGAAACATTTTTATTGGTTTTTCAAATTGGGTGCCAATTAGTTTGTGAAATTGACAAAAAATAGGAAAGACTTGTGACTTTTTGGATATGGGGTAAGTCCATAGGAAATCGGTTAGATCGTCAAGAAATAAAATGTAATATCGATGACCTTGTGAACTAAGAATTGGTGACGTCCAAAGGTCACTATGAATAATATCAAACGGTTTAAAAACACGAGTGTAAGAAGTAGCAAAAGGTAATCGAATACTTTTACCAAGCACACAAGATTCACAAATGTCTTTATTATGTTTACTAAAATCAATAAAGGTAGAATGTTTTAAATAATTCAAAGATGGACGTCCTGGATGACCAAGACGTTGGTGCCATAGTTGAGAAGAGATGGCTGCAAAGGTGGATGGTGTGCTGGTAGTCCCGGATCCAAGCGTGAGAGGGTAAAGATCACCGCTGCTGTTGCACCGGAGGATAGGGATCCGGGTCTTGTAGTCCTTCACAAGAAAACCAAAAGGGTCAAATTCGACAGAAACAGAGTTGTCGGTTGTGAACCGACGAACATAAATTAAATTTTTGATCAGTTTAGGTGCATATAGGACGTCTTTAAGGATGAGTGGGGGGAATGGTGGGGGGAGGGTTTGTGTGTTCGCTGAAGTGGGCCGAGGAGCAGTAGGGTATGGGCAAGGAGGAGGGGCCCAAGATTGATTCTGGGGTGCGGCCCACGAATGGGAGGAGGTCGGCTGATGATATCCAGGCCCAGTCCACTGATGTTGCTGGGCTGAGTTGGGCCAGAAAGATGGCTGATTGGGCCAACTGGAGTGAAAGTTGGGAGAATTGCTGTTGCGGCTCCGACCCCAGCTGCCCCGGCCCCTGCTGCCTCTGCCACGGGAGCGTCCACGACCCCGAGAACGGTCAGAATCTTAACGATATTCGTTGGTATTCACCGGTGTGTTCGCTTTATTGGAGTTTGCATTCAAGGCGGTGCCCGCAGTTTGGGCTAAGATGAGTGCTTGTTCCGCCTTACGTGATTCCACTAGCATAACCTTGGATCGAGCCTCATAGAAAGTTGGAAGGGGGTCCTGTTGCTGGAGAATAGTAGCGATGCCTTCGTACTGTTCGTTGAGGCCGGTGATAAGTTGAAGGACCAGGCGATCATTATCGACCGGACTGCCAACGTTGGCGAGTTGATCAGCGAGCACTTTGAGTTGCTGGCAGTATGCGGAGACATTGGGAAACCCGTCCAGACGTGTGTTCGAGAATTTGTGTAGAAGGTGAATGGAGCGAGAACTTTTATTATCTTGAAAAATTCCTTCAAGTGTCTTCCAAGCGTCATATGCGGTTGTGTTCGGTTTCAGAATAGTATGAAGAAGATCGTTGGATATTGTTGCATAAATCCATTGGAGTACAATGGCATCCAAACGATCCCAGGAATCATCGGCTGGTGAGTCTTTGTCGGTTTTGTCTTTGTCAGCGTCCTTGTTTTTACCAGAAGAGGAGGATGGTCGGGGTGAAAGATGATCAATGACAAGGGAGGCGCGGCACTGTATTTTGAAAAGTTCGGACCAAGAGGCATATTGCCCGGATTCCATCTCAAGAACGACCGGAATGATGCTCTTAATGTTAGTTACGGTGGCAGCGGGGTGAATCTTTGGCTCCATTGAGAAAGAGATGAAGCCGGCGAGGAAGGTGGGTAAAACAGAGGAGTAGATTGGCTGAGAACAAGAAGGAGAAGAAGGGAGGTTAGGGAAGGTCTCGTGATACCATGTAAGAGGCCAATATTCTGTAAGACCATATGTAATGGGGCTTTATAGGGGCATGAAAGGTTTTGATAATGCCCTTACACCATTACTCATGGGCATTATAGGGCATGAAGAGGGAGAGGCATTTCTAGAATAATGCCCAATAAGGAGGAAAAACAAGGAAACTAATAAATGAAAGGGCATTATGAAGCATTAACCATTACATGAAGCATTATGATGTTGATGTGTCAAAAAATGCCCCTTAAGAGTCATTAACCATTACTTGTGGTCTAATAGGATCGATGATCCTCTCCTTCATTCTCATTCACATATATAGATACATATCTCCACTATTTTGGGAGAGAAATAACAAGTTTCCATAATACATGCGATTGCTATCATTCCTATATTTACAAATAATGACTAGAGCTATTAAGGCTATATAATAATATATCATGTGTTCAGCAGCTTCATTAAAATTTTAAAATATTACCTACGTAGTACATATATAATAATAGTCGTTCAGACTGGACTTACATATAAAATGAAAGTCAACTTAATTGTAGTTAGAGTATCATAATCTCTTCATCGCTAGGCTGTCATGTGCTCAGCATCAATATAAAAAATACATTAATCAGATCTGAATCATATGACGTAAAGTGACGAATTAGCATTGTCACAAAGATGAACTTATTGTTCTTCTTTAATTCTCACTGGATCATATTTTGGCATTTTTCTATCGAACAATTCATTGGTTTATTAAGAAAGTTATATAATTATTCCCATTTGCCCCGAAGAAAAAAGAAAAGAATATGCTGTATACATCCAAGATATTTTTGCATATTGTTTTTTTTTTTTAATGTTTTAGTTGTATCTTAATATAGGGTAAAGATCCGGTACAAAATGTTCTTAACCTAGGAAGTGTAGCAAATCGGGTCAAACGAACTCCGATTGAGCTCATTCCAGCGGCGTTGGAACCGGCTCGTCGAAACCTAACCAGAAACCCTAACCCCTTAAACCTAAACCCTAAACCTTAATTCTAACCCCTAAATCTAAACCCTAAGGCTAAACCCAAGGCTAAACCCTAAAATCTAAATTATAAACCCTAAAGGTAAACCCTAAATTTTAAAACCTAAGGCTAAACCCTAAATCCTAAACTCTAAAGCTAAATCCTAAACCATAAAGCTAAACCCTAAAAGTTAAACTCTAAACCCTAAAAGCTAAACCCAATATATATTTGAATAGGATTCGACGAGACGGTTCTAACGCCGCTGGAATGAGGTTAATCGGAGTTCGTTTGACCCAGTTTCCTACACTTCCTAGGTTAAGATTGTTTTGTATTTGATACTACCTCTCTTAATATATCCTTTTTATCTTTGATCTTTTATATCTTAGATAATGAACCACTTTTTTTCATTAGCTTTGTTTTAGTTGGCATCTGTATTCCTTTTATCTATCAATGTGAGTCAATCAATTTGAAGAAGTCGATCGCCTTGTAGTAGTTAGAGTATCATTAATTATCTCCACCACTAAACATGCTAAGTGCACGTTACTGATTTATATATTCCTACCTAGACTACATATCATGTGCAGCTTCTATATAAAAATGCATATGATTAATTAGATATAAGTAAATGGATAAGGATTTAGGATCCAATGACCAACTAGCTAATTACCATTGAATAATTAAGGATATGATTAGCTCATTTGTTTAGTCAATTTTACCTCAGTAAAAACATTCCAAGAACACTTTTATGGGGTTTGCCTAAGTCGCACTTGCTTGTTCCTTATATCACCCAGATCCGAGGTGACATGAGGTAACAACTTAATTTTTAAATGTTTATTTTTAAAGGCGGACTTCTTGAAAAGGGACTTTTTAAGGTTGGAGCATCAAAACACTTAATCTCGTAGGTATATTCATGTCGGTTGGTCACACCGATAAGGTGAAATCCTATTCTAACTAGGTGGAGGAGCATTAACGATATGGAGCTTATCCAAGAGCTGGCATAACTTGCCCGATTTACTACTAGATAACTTCACTCTTTCAATTCAATTTCTCTTCAAGTTTAACAGTGATATGAACCAAAGGCAGATTTGGTATGATTTAAGCCGTTCAAAAAAACATTACGTGACAAAAATACATATCCGCCTGATATGGAAATTGAAAGAGATGATAAAACCAAGATTTATATAACATTGAGAAGAAAAAAAAATATTATTCTAGATATTGTAACGTACAGATGTACCTTGCCAGCTGCTCAAGTCGTAAGTTTAGTTCATATTTATTCAGTTAAGGTAATTTAATTAAAAGGAATATAAAAATAGAAGAAAGTCAGCCCTCGATCCTGCATATATATTTATATATATGTGTGCGTGTGGTTGCTCTAACATCATCTCAGATCTTACCTTCTCATTCATTTGTGACCCATTTCTCATTCATTTGTAACCCATTGTTTTTGCACTTCTTTCTACTTGATAATGGCATCAACTACAATCACCAAGTTTGCACACTTACGAATCCCACTTGAAGACGTAGTAAAGGCCACCAACAGCTTTCATCATGATAACATCATCGGACGCGGTGGATTGGGATATGTATACAAAGGAAAACTCCAGCGGACCGGGGAGTTGATCAAGATTTCTGCGCTGAGGTTAGACCGTAAGCGTGGGGGAGGAGACGTAGAGTTCTGGACGGAAGTTTCAATGCTTTCTGAACATAAGCATACAAATATAGTCTCGATTATTGGTTTTTGTGAAGAGAAAGATGAGAAGATCATCGTAACCAAGCATGTAGCCCGAGGAAGTCTCCAGGGGCATCTAAACAGGCCCAATCTCACATGGACGCAAAGATTGAAGATATGCGTAGGCGTGGCTCGTGCGTTGAGTTATCTCCATTATGACAAGAGACGTGATTATGGTGTTATACATCTTAACATCAATAGCTCCACAATTTTATTAGACGAGAATTGGGAAGCTAAGTTATCCGGTTTTAAAGTTTCGAATAGACAATCTCTTAATCGAATGGACCGGGTCATCCTTTCTGAGCCTATTGGTACAGAAGGGTATATGGACCCGGAAATAGAAAAGACCAAAGGTGTGACCTACAAGACGGACGTCTACTCATTCGGAGTCGTTTTATTCGAAATATTGTGCGGCAGGAAAGCTTTTATTCAGAATGAGGCTAATAGGTTTATAGCCCCATTGGCCAAATATCATTATAAAAACAAAACACTACAGGATATAATCCATCCTGATTTATGGAATCAAATGTCTTCGAAATCACTCAAGAAATACTCAGATATAGCATATTCCTGCTTAAAGAAGGAGCGAGCGCACCGTCCAAATATGGACTATATTGTCACCGAACTTGAGAACGCATTGAAATTTGAGCTGCGATATGAAAATCTTGTAAGGCCAGTTTTATTATCGTTTTCTTCGTATTTCAGTTACTCTATCATTCATTGTTTTAGATAGTTCATTTCAGTGGCGGACCAAAAGAAAAATCATGGGGGGCGGAAAATATTCAGGGTCTTTTTCCTATCGCTATATGACATTTCTTTCGGTCAGGTTCGGTTCAGGTCATATTATATAAAAAAGATAATAAAATTTAACTATATATAATCAACAAAAGTACGTCAAACATCAATTACTAACGCATAGGGGAAATCTAATATAGTTTTTCTTAGAAGTCGGTGTACTACAAACATAAGAACGATTATGTGGTTGTTTTAGTGCCATTTTAATTGATATATTTAAAAGATCAGGTGAATAATTTATCGTCATTCTTTTACTAAAATATTCATACAAATAAAGAAAATGTAAATATATACCTTATTAAAGAAAGAAATTCATAAACTGACTAAAAGAATAAAAAATCACATTAAAACAAAAAAGCTAAAATGTTTTTATCTAAATATTAATAAAAGACTACAAATAATGCCACATGGCATTCTCTACTTCAATCTTATAAATTTTATTTATGTTTGTTTAATATATTTCTTTTAATATTAATAACCAATATATAACTTATCTTTATCTTTATCCTTATCCTTAGTTTAATATTAATAAATTCAATTAATAATTAATAATATTATAATATCTAAATCTAATATCTAATAAATTATTAATATCTCTTAAACTAATATGAAAAAAATTAATTCATAAATACTAAACTAATCAAAGAATAATAAATAATTTAAAACCATATCATGTATTATGCAGATAATAAATAAATAGTTAACCATTAACTAGAGTTTACTCTATTAATATAATATTTTATTCAAGTTTTATAAAAATAATTTTTTTTTTTGTAATTTTTGGTGTTGTACCTCATGTATAAGGGTTTTATTTTTTTTTCATTTTCAACCCAAAACTTTTACCGTTTTGCAATTTAGACTCTTTGTTTTTTATTATTTAACCTAAAGCTTTTCATCTTTTGTAATTTAAACCCAATTCTTTTTATTTTTCAATTTTGGTCCACCATACTTTTCATCATTCCCAAGTTTTTCGTTTCGTTCTAAATTTTGTGAGTTAACACACCGTAACGTGCGTGTAGGGTTCAACATTTTTTCGTGTATTTTTTCCCGTTTGGCCTTTCGCAACACATCTATATTTCTCCATTTGACAAGTTCGTCGCAACGCGCGGGTACTGGATTGACTTAGTTATTTTTTCTATGTTTTACGTTTCGGTTTAACTTCTCTGCAACGAGCGTGCGTGATTCAAAGATTTTACGTCTGCTTTTCGCTCGGCTTTATTTTTTTCCCTTTTTATTTATTTTGTTTTTACGAGCTTTTGTGATGTTGGTAATCGCTGATAGTGGTATAACATTGGTACTAATTGACACAGTTTTACGACAACCGCTGCAACGCGAGGGCTTACTACTAGTATTTAAATAAATTGATTAAAAAATAAATACTTTTGTTTTCTCGACATATATATATATATATATATATATATATATATATATATATTAATTCACAACATCCAAATTAATAGTGTTTATTTTGTCTTTTTTTTACTTTTTTTTTGTTTTGTATTTTGTTATTTTTACTTTACTTTTAACATGGACATTTATAGCTCTTCAACATTTTAAAAACTTTGTAAAATGTCATTTTTACTCTCTAGAGTCTTACATGATTTCTTTTACGTACGCGTCATATAAATTGGTTTACATTTCGACGTAGATTTTTTTCCTGAGTTCCGTCGGGTCAAATATAATATGTTTTCGTCCTTATTTTTACGTATGTCTTCGGTTAATCACTTAGTGTTATAAATTTGTGTATTTGTTTTATGTTTTTCCCCAGTTTTGATTGTCGTTCGGTTAGCACAGTTTTACGCCCCCTCTCGACCCCACACTGGTAGCACGGTTTTACGCTCCCACCCCAGACTAGTTAGTATATATGTATTAATTATTAGTATACATGTAATTATCAAGGTGAATATGATGGGTTTCCGTGGTGATCAGTTAAAATTTTATTTATCAAAAACCTAGTTCAATAAATAATAGTTAATTCATTAAACGAGTTAATTAATAAAATGCAGCGGAAATATAAACTAATGATCAACAAAAACGAAACCCGACAGGATCCGGTTACATGCAAATACGAGCACAATAAAAATATATATAACTACCGATGAGAAAAATTATACCTCGGTTAATGACTAACCGGTCGAGACACCGAGGTTCAACGAACAAGTGCTAGTAAACGAACCAACGAAACGCGACGAAGGGGGCGGCAGCCGAGCGGGGGCAGAGGCCGGCGGCAGCCGGTGACGGGCAGCAGGGCTGCGGCGGTCTGCTGTGGGACGGCGGAGGCGGGGCGGCGACGGCGGCCCGCGGCTGGCTTTGTGGCCGGTTATTTTGTGATTGATCTTGAGAGCATTTTGGGTTGCAACTTTTTAATCTCACTACTTCTCAAAATTGCAAGACCACTAACTCTTAAAAGACATGAACATCTTTGCATGCAAGCCAAGTGGCACTTCATGTAAAAATGCATGTGTTGTAATTGGCCAAAGGGTTGGTGCGTGACAAGTGGCAATGGGTGAGTATACCCGTGTCACCCGGTCCATGTACCCGTCTCTCAGTTAATACCCGCTTATGATCATAAATATAATTATGATCTGTCTAGTATGTTGTTCGTAATTACCAGTTAAACAGGTTAAGTGGATTTTAGTTCATTGCCCAAGGTGTAACTCTTACGGGTCAAGACCCGATCGGCAGCGTTGACTTATCTAACCGGACATAATATCCAACAGAATAGTAGCACCTTTGACTTTTTTTAAGGATTTGAATTAGATACTTTAACTTTCTTCCTTCTTTGTGTTCCTAACTTAATTGTTATTATGCATTTACCAGCTAATAACAAGCAAAGACAATGATATTACCAGCTAATGGGCTGATAGTTTTGAATGTCGTCTTTTCAATCTTGTTCTCAACTCTTTTTCTTTTTTAAATACTTGCAGGAAAAGAACTTTGGCCACTTGAAGATTCGTCTTAGTGATATAAAACTAGCCACAGATAATTTTTCAGTGACAAACGAAATTGCGGATCATGAATTCTACACTCTGTATAGAGGTGGACTCAGCCATTTTGACAAAGAAAATCCTTCCTCCATAGATGGGAAGAATAAAGACGAACAACCCAAGAGACAGAACAACGTAGTTGTAAAACGCATCTTTGATAGAGATGACAAGCAAAGAGAAGATTTCTTTTTTACAGAAATTGAAATCCTTACAAGCGTTAAGCATCCCAACATAGGCACTCTATATGGATTTTGTGTTGATGATTATTACCTGATAATTGTCATTGAGAGTGTTTCTAATGGATACCTTGGTCAATACTTAGACAACGTGAACATCATGCGTATTTTGACTTGGGAAAAACGTTTGAAAATCAGCATTGATATTGCACGCGCGTTAAATTATCTTCACTCTAAGATGGAAGATCAAAAGATGATAATAAATCGCGCTATCAAGAGTGACAACATTTGGTTGGATGCAAATTGGGGGGCAAATATTGCTGACTTTGGGCTATCCTTACTCCTACCTCTAGATCAAGATTGCAAAGCTCTCTGTCTCGATATGATTGGCACACCATGCTACTGTGATCCAGAGTATATGAATAGTTTTATGTTAAAAAGAGAATCAGACACTTATAGTTTCGGAGTAGTTATGTTTGAAATTCTCTGTGGGAGGAGAGCCTATGACCCGATTTACAAGAAGGAGAGTGACAAAGGGCTGGGATTTGAGGCAAGACGACGCTTCTTCAGGGTAACACTAGAGGAGATGATAGATCCTATATTAAAAGAAAAAACTGTTGAAAGCAATCTTATTCTAAACAGAGGGCCTAACAAGGATTCTTTGAACACATTTATTGATATTGCATATCATTGTGTGGCAGAAACTCAAGACCAACGTCCAACAATGGAAGTGGTCGTGAAGGAACTTGAGAAAGCATTGTTTTTCCAAGTAAGTAAGATTATTTATGTAGCTACAGGGATAATCTTTTCTCCAGTCACACCATTGATCCATAATGGCGGTCTTAGAGATTTTAATGTTGTTTCTTAGTAATATTATTTTTTCGTCTCTAACTTATAGATTAGCACTAAATTTCCCTTCATATTATTTTCTTAAAGGAAGATGGAGTACAACACCCATACATTGACCAAGTTGTCCATGAACCTGAGGAAACACTAGAACGTCATGAAAATATTCGCGTAAGTCCATCCTTTTTTCCTTTCACCATTCTCTCATATAATATTTGTGTGTATTACTTTGTTTCGGAATTTTGTACTTGGTGTCACATTTATCCGGACCCACAACCTCTTGTTCATAGTGACAATAATTATGTTGTTTCTAGTTAATGACTTAATGCATACAGAACCCACAATATCTAGATTGATGAGCCACCTCAAGCCAACAGTTTTAAGGTGTAAGGGGCACTCCTCTAAGACCATCCGTAGTGGGGCGTGATTTTTAAAAAAAATTGAAAAAAAACGCCCCAAAACGCCCTCCCCCCACTACACCGGGCGTTATTGGGCGTTATAATTCAAAAATTTGGAACCCGGCGTTTTAAATAAAACGCTAAACTGGAAAAGCATGCAGGCGTTTTATTTGAATGGGGTTTGACTTGGGAGTGAATGTGGCCAATCAATTTTGAGCAAGTGGTCTGACAACTTTTAAGAAGCCCACTTTTGCATGTTTCAACTTTGACTAGCCAATCACAATCAGTTTGCTTTTTTTTTTTTTTTTTTTTTTTTAATGATTGGAAGGGGGTTATTGGCATAATGCCCCACTACGCCACTTTTGCTATAATGCCCCTTCGCTGACTAGGACGCCACGTGTCGGATAATGCCCCATGGTGGGGGCATTATAACCCACTACCACTACACATGGTCTAAGTGGGGAGTGACCTCTCTTACCCACAGCCAATCAGCACGCGCCACGTCAACTCCCCACTTAACTCCCTCTACACCCTCAATTTGATGGCGGCACTCCTCTCTTGGGGGACTTGCTTTTTTTTTTTGTTTTTTTTATTTGTTGTAATTATGCATGTATTATAAATTAAACAAATATTAAGAAAAATTAAATAAAATTTAAGAAAAGACATTTCATTAAATTAAAAATAAAAATTACATTCAAACTAGAAAAATAAAAAAACAAACTACTCATCGTCGGAATTCGCTTCAAGGTGAGGTAGATCTAAACGTCCGAGATGCTCAACGAGATCGTGTTTTAGTCTCCAATGCGTTTCTTCGTCAATGAGCTCGCTAAAAGCAGTATCATCGAAGACGGGTTCGACTGGAGGATCTCGAATGTGTACCGGTGCTATCGCCCTTCCGTCGTCTTTTATAATCATGTTATGTAAAATAATGCACGTATACACGATGGACCTTATCTTTTTCACCGTTTTGGAACGCATTGGACGATTTAGTACTCCCCACTTCGCCTTTAACACACCAAACACCCGTTCCACATCTTTTCTTGTGGCCACGTGTTGCCTCTTGAACTTTTTTTCATTCGAGATGTGAGGATATGGAAAAGACTTCACAAACACGGACCAGCTAGGGTAGATCCCATCAGTAAGATAATACCCGCGTTTGTATAAGTGGTCGTTCACCTGAAATGGACAATTTGGCGCCGTTCCGTTTCGTTGAGTAAGAAATAACGGAGATTGTTGGAGCACGTTGATGTCATTTTGTGAACCCGCCGGGCCACAAAAAACATGCTAAACCCACAAATCTTAAGAGGCCGCCGCTTCTAACATAACTGTCGGGTATTGATGATCGCCTCTCATATATTGTCCACGCAGTTATGTGGGGAAAATTTTCCAGACGAAGTGTGTACAATCCAGACTACCCAACATACCAGGTAGGTGATGTCTCTCCTCATGAGCCTGATACAATAGCGCAACGTCGTGGCTCGTTGGTCTACGTAAGAATTCACCAGCATACATTCTACAGACCGTCTCGTAGAAATAATCAAGGCACTAACGAGAGGTCCTTTCAGCCATATTTAAATACTCGTCATTTTCGTCTGGTGGGTTACCGGTTGGCAAGTTGTTTAATCGCAGAAGTAACCTTTTGCAACGGCGTGAAACTTTTCTTCATTCTCCCGTCCAAGCCCTCTTGAAACCACTCGTTATTCGCTTCCACGTCACTAACAATTTTTAGGAACAAAGACTTGGACATACGAAACCTCTGACGAAAAATATCGGCATTAAATTTTGGATTATCGACAAAATAATCGCCCATGAGTGTTTCGTGGCCTCCCAAACGATCTCGACGGACAACTTTTTTTTTACTAGACGATGCCGTGTCTAGTAGCTCCGCTTGTTGGATGAGATTTTGGAAGAAAATTAAACTACTATCGCTTGACGATGAATCTTCATCGTCGGGAAAGTCGGGCAGGAGAGAAAAAAAACGGGAACTCGGAATCCATTTTTTTTTAAAGATTGGGTAAAAAATTAGATGAGTTGAAGGGTTTAGGAGAGTAATGTAGAGGGAGTTGTTTTGGGTTTGAAAAATAAAAAGATTGAAGTGGGTTAGTATTTATAGGGTTTAGGAGAAATTTTTTTTTGAATATATAACGGCTATATAGCTGTTTAAATATAAAAAACGGTCAAAAATATACACATCTCATCGCGGTGAACACAACCCGCTCCCCACTCCCTGCTTAGCCTCCCCGAGGGGTCGGCGGCGGTGTTCCCGAGCAGGGAACTCACTCACCGAACCCCTCCCCGCAGGCGCCTCATTCACCCTTATCCTTCTTCATCACCAAATTAAATGTTTTTATCACTGATTAGAGTTTTTAGAACTAATGTCTCCCTCATATTATTGCTTAAAGGATGATGGAGTACGATGCCTAGATATTGACCAAGTTGTTAATAATACATTGGAACTTCAGTTGACTCATGAAAATATTCCTGTAAGTCCCTCTTTGTTTCCTATAATCTTTCTCTTATATCAATTATTGTGTGTAATGTGCTATAAGTAGTTTATTAATTATTAACTAAATTAACCTAATCTAGACACTAAGTAATACTCTAGATTCTCTAAAACTCAACTAAACTACTAACCGGCATGTGAACCGATCGACTCTAGTAAGCTAAGTAAGTCCGAAAACCCACATGACTCTTTTAAATTACGTTAACTAGACTCTCTAGACTTATTACTGACACGACTCTAACTATTTTTATGTTTTAAGGGGGGGGGGGGGGGGGGGTTCTAGTATCCTAAGAATGCAATTAAACTAAATATTAAATACTAATTAATGAAAACAAATAGACGCGAATGAGACTTGGGTTTAATTCAGATGTTGATGAAAGACAACTTCTAGCCAAATATCGTGTCAAGACTTGATGGTTAAGACCTCGAAATAATTTCTGCAAGCAGCGGAACTGTTCCTGCCAACAACTAATTTATTGACAAAACCTCCACGAAAACCTCGTCAAAAATCTTTAGAAAAATCTATTAAAATTACCAAACATCATTTATGTTGTAAAACAACTTCTAGCCAATATCGTGTCAAAACTCGATGGTTAAGACCTAGAAATAATTTCTACAAGTAGCGGAACTATTGCTGTCAACAACTAATTTATTGACAAAACATCCGCGAAAACCTCGTCGAACAATTTTAGAAACATCTATAAAAATTACCAAACATCATTTATGTTTTTAAACAACTTCTGGCCAAATATCGTGTCAAAATTCGATGGTTAAGGCATCTAAATAATTTCTGTAAATAGCGGAACTGTTGCTGTCAACAACTAATTTATTGACAAAACATCCGCGAAAACCTCGCCAAACATCTTTAGAAACATCTATAAAAATTACCAAACAACATTTATGTTGTAATTCTATTCTAAGAGTTGTAAGGTTTACTTACTTTACGTCTGATTATGTTTTTTCCCATGTCTTTGATCCTTTTGACCCGTTCATTTCCAAGCTTCCACCTAGCTTGTCAAGTGTCAACTATCATTTAACATTCGCAAAATGGTTAGATTAGTCATCCTTTATCACGGCTATCGCACCTTACGGACTTTATGTCAAAATTACCATTTGATCCTATTATAGGTTAGTTTGTCTTTTAAAAGTCAAACTGCCTATTAACATATGTAAATGCAGTAATAAGTTCAACAACTCATTTAGGCATTCTATTAAATAATCGGTAGACATTATTTTTACACCACCATTTTAACTAAGTTACTCATCCAAGTTCATCTCATTTCCTACACTTAAACAAGTTCATGCAATTATTAACATCAAGTTAACTTAGCTTTCAATTACCAATACTAGTTCATCCATCTATCATGCTAGAACTAAGGATTTTCGTCTCTATGTAAAAACCTATTTCATCATATTATTAGACATTCATCCAAACACCTAATATAATCAAATTCCTCATACAAACTAGTAAACAAATAACACAAATAACACATAATTTCATCAAATCATACAAAACCCATTTCATATCATGTATGAACACTTAGTAAATTCTCTAAATTGTTCATGTATTTCACTCATACAAACAAGCATGGTGGTTATGAACCTTACAACACTATCAATTTCATCATATCATCTAAACCCATTTCAAGACATAGATGAACACATGCTTAAACCTTTAAATTGTTGGAGTATATCTCATATACTAGCATGTGGATGATCATAAACAGAATTTCATCAAACTATCAATTTTATAAAAACCTAAGGTTACCACCTTCACACACAATTCATCATTTCAATTTTTGTAACATACCTTAGGTTGTCAAGCCTAGATGATCTCGAATCTAAGGTCATGCATCAATTTCACCATGAATCTTTCTTCAATTTGGAAATTTTCTCAAGATTTTGGAAGAGTCTTCTTCCTCTCTCTATCTCTGTATACACGACCTACACACACATACACATACACTCTTGTGTGTGTTTTGTGTTATTATCTTTAAGTATTCATCCCTTTGCTCATAACCTATTTTAGCCCCTATGGTTTGGTTTTGTTATGATTAGGATACCCTTCCCTCTTTTATCCACAAATCTCATGTATATATTTAACTAGGTTAAATATTCCTAGTTAAATTACTAGTGTTCGGGGAGGTTAACAACCCGACTTAATTCAAGTTCCTATGACCCGGGCCTTTTATGGACTTTTACTTACTAAAAAGTATTTGTTCACTTTTTTACTTAACATTATATTTATTTAATTAAATCTCAATGTTTATCGGGTATAAATATTTTGCCGCAACGGTATTTTACCTGCTATTTGATATTAACATGGTTTAATTACCAAACCCGTTTTTGGGGTGTTACAACAACCAACAGAACTACGAAACATTATGTCAAATATTGTTACTCGCCACCCGCGGCCCACATCCATAATCACGTCACGGGCCGCGGCGTGTCATTTTAGTCAACCCGGTCAATGCTCAGCTCACGTCCCGCGGCCTGGTTCATTCTCTTTTCGCGGCTCGCGAGAAGGCTGTTTTTCTCGATAATTGTGCTTTTTAGCTCTTAACCTTCCGATCTCGTTCCGGTACTCAGTTTCTTCATTTTTTGGCTCGTTTTCTGCCCTTTTCAGCAACAATTATCACCCAAGACCTAGTAAACACAAACTGATCATTAGTATACACATACTAACTAAAAACCAAATGAAAACTAACTAAAAGTTATACAAACTGTAAGTGGATGTATTTTGCAATACATCAGTGTGTATTAATTTATTTCCCATTTTTGTAGTTGGTATCACATATTTATCCGAACCCTCAACATCTTCTAATTAATTCTAATCATACTTATCACTTATGTTGTTTCTAGTTGATGACTTAATGCATACCGAACTCATAACCCTTTTGAATGATTGGTTTGGTGTGCATTAAGTTATTAACAAGAAACATATGCAAGATACCTTTATCATGTTCTCTTTTATTTTCTAACAAAATACCAAAGATACATCAATGAAGGGACGTGGAAAGTTTCATTCATTAATTTTTTTAAAGGCAACGCAAATTTTAGGGTAAATTACACTTTTCATCCTTTATGTTTGTACCAGATTGCAATGGATAGCCTTTAACTTTAATAATTACAGTTTGGTGCCGTTCCGTTTCGTTGAGTAAGAAATAACGGAGATTGTTGGAGCACGTTGATGTCATTTTGTGAACCCGTCGGGCCACAAAAAGCATGCCAAACCCACAAATCTTGAGACGCCACCGCGTCTAACATAGCTGTCGGGTATTGATGATCGCCTCGCATATATTGTCCAAGCAATTATGTAGGGAAAATTCTCCAGACGAAGTGTGTACAATCCAGACTACCCAACATACCAGGTATGTGATGTCTCTCCTCATGAGCCTGATACAATAGCGCAACGTCGTGGCTCGTTGGTCTACGTAAGAATTCACCAGCATACATTCTACAGACCGTCTCGTAGAAATAATCAAGGCACTCACGAGAGGTCCTTTCAGCCATATTTAAATACTCGTCGTTTTCGTCTGGTGGGTTACCGGTTGCAAGTTGTTTAATCGCAGAAGTAACCTTTTGCAACGGCGTGAAACTTTTCTTCATTCTCCTATCGAAGCCCTCTTGAAACCACTCGTTATTCGCTTCCACGTCACTAACAATTTTTAGGAACAAAGACTTGGACATACGAAACCTCTGACAAAAAATATCGGCATTAAATTTTGGATTATCGACAAAATAATCGCCCATGAGTGTTTCGTGGCCTCCCACGCGATCTCGACGGACAACTTTTTTTTTACTAGACGATGCCGTGTCTAGTAGTTCCGCTTGTTGGATGAGATTTTGGAAGAAAATTAAACTACTATCGCTTGACGATGAATCTTCATCGTCGGGAAAGTCGGGCAGGTGAGAAAAAAAACGGGAACCGGAATCCATTTTTTTTAAAGATTGGGTAAAAAATTAGCTGAGTTGAAGGGTTTAGGAGAGTAATGTAGAGGGAGTTGTTTTGGGTTTGAAAAATAAAAAGATTGAAGTGGGTTAGTATTTATAGGGTTTAGGAGAATTTTTTTTTGAATCTATAACGGCTATATAGCCGTTTAAATATAAAAAACGGTCAAAAATATACACATCTCATCGCGGTGAACACAACCCGCTCCCCACTCCCCGCTTAGCCTCCCCGAGGGGTCGGCGGCGGTTGGGCTGTAAACGAACCGAACGTTCAGTGAACAGTTCGTGAACCGTTCGGCGGGAAGTTCGTTTATGTTCGTTCGTTTAATAAACGAACGAACGTGAACAAGAAATTTCGTTCGATTAGTTAAATGAACGAACATGAACAAAGGTCTCGTTCGTTCGATTGTGTTCGTGAACGTTCGGTAAGGTGTTCGTGAACGTGTTCGTGAACATTCGTTGATTTGCGTTTGTTTATGTTGGTATGTTTGTGTTTTAATTGAAAATCTTTTTACTTTCTTATATTTTATTTGTACTTTTTATATTATTAAACTTTTAATTATTTTATTACCCTAACAATTAAACTAGGAAATCCACTTCACCTTGTTATGCATTATTTCCCTTTCATTTCTCATTATTTACATTGGCGAATACGATTGATCTCCGTTCCACAATAAGAGATTCAAGTTCGAGTGCTACTCACTGGGCCATCTATCTTTATCCTTCGTCGCATTCGCCAAATTTATTTGTGTTCGTGAACCGTTCACGAACACGCTCATTCCCTTAATGAACGAACACGAACATAAAATCTCGTTCGGTAAGTGTTCATGAACCGTTCGTGAACACATTTATTTCCTTAACGAACGAACACGAACAAAGCCTTGTTCGTGTTCGTTCGGTTCGTTTACAGCCCTAGGCGGCGGTGCTCCCGAGCAGGGAACTCACTCACCAAACCCCTCCCCGTAGGCGCCTCATTCACCCTTATCCTTCTTCATCACCAAATTAAATGTTTTTATCACTGATTAGAGTTTTTAGAACTAATGTCTCCCTCATATTATTGCTTAAAGGATGATGGAGTACGATGCCCAGATATTGACCAAGTTGTTAATAATACATTGGAACTTCAGTTGACTCATGAAAATATTCCTGTAAGTCCCTCTTTGTTTCCTGTAATCTTTCTCTTATATCAATTATTGTGTGTAATGTGCTATAAGTAGTTTATTAATTATTAACTAAATTAACCTAATCTAGACACTAAGTAATACTTTAGACTCTCTAAAACTCAACTAAACTACTAACCGGCATGTGAACCGATCGACTCTAGTAAGCTAAGTAAGTCCGAAAACCCACATGACTCTTTTAAATTACGTTAACTAGACTCTCTAGACTTATTACTGACACGACTCTAACTATTTTTATGTTTTAAGGGGGGGGGGGGGGTTCTAGTATCCTAAGAATGCAATTAAATTAAATATTAAATACTAATTAATGAAAACAAATAGACGCGAATGAGACTTGGGTTTAATTCAGATGTTGATGAAAGACAACTTCTAGCCAAATATCGTGTCAAGACTTGATGGTTAAGACCTCGAAAATTTTTTTGCAAGCAGCGGAATTGTTCCTGCCAACAACTAATTTATTGACAAAACATCCACGAAAACCTCGTCAAAAATCTTTAGAAAAATCTATTAAAATTACCAAACATCATTTATGTTGTAAAACAACCTCTAGCCAATATCGTGTCAAAACTCGATGGTTAAGACCTAGAAATAATTTCTACAAGTAGCGGAGCTATTGCTGTCAACAACTAATTTATTGACAAAACATCCGCGAAAACCTCGTCGAACAACTTTAGAAACATCTATAAAAATTACCAAACATCATTTATGTTTTTAAACAACTTCTGGCCAAATATCGTGTCAAAACTCGATGGTTAAGGCATCTAAATAATTTCTGTAAATAGCGGAACTGTTGCTGTCAACAACTAATTTATTGACAAAACATCCGCGAAAACCTCGTCAAACATCTTTAGAAACATCTATAAAAATTACCAAACAACATTTATGTTGTAATTCTATTCTAAGAGTTGTAAGGTTTACTTACTTTACGTCCGATTATGTTTTTTCCCATGTCTTTGATCCTTTTGACCCGTTCATTTCCAAGCTTCCACCTAGCTTGTCAAGTGTCAACTATCATTTAACATTCGCAAAATGGTTAGATTAGTCATCCTTTATCACGGCTATCGCACCTTACGGACTTTATGTCAAAATTACCATTTGATCCTATTATAGGTCAGTTTGTCTTTTAAAAGTCAAACTGCCTATTAACATATGTAAATGCAGTAATAAGTTCAACAACTCATTTAGGCATTCTATTAAATAATCGGTAGACATTATTTTTACACCACCATTTTAACTAAGTTACTCATCCAAGTTCATCTCATTTCCTACACTTAAACAAGTTCATGCAATTATTAACATCAAGTTAACTTAGCTTTCAATTACCAATACTAGTTCATCCATCTATCATGCTAGAACTAAGGATTTTCATCTCTATGTAAAAACCTAGTTCATCATATTATTAGACATTCATCCAAACACCTAATATAATCAAATTCCTCATACAAACTAGTAAACAAATAACACAAATAACACATAATTTCATCAAATCATACAAAACCCATTTCATATCATGTATGAACACTTAGTAAATTCTCTAAATTGTTCATGTATTTCACTCATACAAACAAGCATGGTGGTTATGAACCTTACAACACTATCAATTTCATCATATCATCTAAACCCATTTCAAGACATAGATGAACACATGCTTAAACCTTTAAATTGTTGGAGTATATCACATATACTAGCATGTGTGATGATCATAAACAGAATTTCATCAAACTATCAATTTTATAAAAACCTAAGGTTACCACCTTCACACACAATTCATCATTTCAATTTTTGTAACATACCTTATGTCACACCCCCAAAAATACCACCTAGGGAGTGTCCCTGTTAGGCGTGTGACGTACCAGCAAAGAGCCACTAATCACATTAAGCCCATACAAGTTTCTAAATAAAGTTCTCAACCATTAATAAAATACCATCAACATGTTTAAATGGAAACCAATATGTTCAGCGGAAGCAATTAGTAAACCAAAGTTAAATTGTTTCAAAAACAAATGTATGACATCAATAGTTTAGTCACATGAATCCCTCCAGTCGACCCATGACCGCTCCAGCTACTCCAGACAGCATGTTCCCAAATCCAAGATACCTAACGACCTGCGAGCATGCAACAAGTGTATCAGACAACGCTGGTGAGTTCATAGTTTTTCGAAAACGTTGGTTACCAAGTGTTTAGTTAATCCATTGAATTTAATTCCGAAAGTAATGTTGATAATACCCCGATTACAAGACGGCTTCTGATTATTTTGCCCTTTCTCCAATGCTCCTATCAAAGCATTGGTCACGACCAGGTCATTAGTTCAACACCCGTCCTCACAGGAACGGGGTGAGGTTGCCAAACCTAAGTAGCGCTACTAACTAATACCATGTTACCTCCCCGGTAACCAAACAACACGGAGGGACTTTAAAGGTGATAGGAAGAGTATATTATCCAACATTCCCGTTTTTACCCAAAAGACTTATCCCTCCCCGGGATACCCACTGACTGTCCCAACCACCGGGACGCATGCTCAAGAGAGATGAACTCACCTTTGGTTTGCTCGGTTAGATTTGTTACGTGTTTACCGTTGACCGACCAACCCTAGAATGGTTATCATTATTCATCAGTTTTGTATTCGCATTGCATCACATAGATTGTAACATAGTACACATGTAGCAAACAAATACGGCACATAACCCTACAGCTTATCATAGCAAATGTCCGAACCCCATTTAAGCGCAACCCAACGACTTAACACAAGGCCCAATTAGTAGATCACATTATATGTATGTGTGTGTCCATAGTTGTATACGACCCAACCTAATCAAACCCAATATCTCTAACAATCCATTTACAAATGTCAACCCAATGATATGTACAACCTGTTAAGGTAATCGACCCAAACAAACATCCCAGCTCATGCTTTCAGTGTTCATGACATTGATCAAATAACAATTAAATCATGCAAGTTATATATATAACATCACTATGAATTTAATATACACAACCATGAACCATATAAAATATTAATCATGTAAAACAATGCCTAGATCCCTTGATTGTTTATGCCTATCCACGTAACCCCCCTCCCCCAAATTTAATAACCAATTTATATAAGTGGCATACCACATGGAAACCTATGGCAAACCGTATCACTACTGCCACCAAATTGATAAGATAATGAAGAGTTTTGACTTGTGTCACCTCTTGGGAAGATAACCCACTAAAACCCCTAATGACACTTCACATGCTACTATGCATATACACCCAAATACACACATTGTTACTACCAAGACTCACAAATTCGTTCATGTGTATACGATCCAGATAACATCACTTAAATATGATTCAGTTTCTCATAATTGCTCTATCCCTAGTCGAAACCTAATATCACGAGGTTCAATCGGTTGTATAGAGCATACGATATAATCTTCTGTCAATCAATCAATTATTCTAATCCCTAATCGTTACTTAACATCAATCCACACCCCCTACTTAATATTACAACAATACATGCACACACAGATTGTCAATCAAGGTTTCGCACAATAAGATTACCAAGTAAATATCAACATAACATAAGGTTACTAACCACAAGATTGATGTCTCGAGAGGGGAAAGGTCTTGAAGTCAGCCGACGTGAATAAAGAGCAATAGGGTTTGGTTTGATAAGTTGTGATTCTGAATAGGCATAGTGGTTTACGTGCACACAAATATAAGGCCAAATTCTAACTCATTGGGCCGATTATTGAGACCTATTTGATGCCACCACTGGGCCCGGTTTGATCCAAGCCTATGCGGCTAAGTTGGGCTTGGTTGTGTTTGTTCGGGCCGGAATAAAGTGTAACACCATCGCTAACGCGGCCCGATAGCTTGCGGCCCAAACGCGGTGCTAATAATGTTGGTTCGGTAAAATTGTCATGCACCCTAAGTAGATTAATAGGCAAACACCAACGCGGAACATAACGTATAACACATCCGGAGAGGAATAATAAAGAGTGTTATGTAGAGAGTTAGACGTTACTAACCTTAAAGGTTCGGGTTGTCACACCTTAGGTTGTCAAGCCTAGATGATCTCAAATCTAAGGTCATGCATCAATTTCACCATGAATCTTTCTTCAATTTGGAAATTTTCTCAAGATTTTGGAAGAGTCTTCTTCCTCTCTCTATCTCTGTATACACGACCTACACACACACATGCACGTATACTCTTGTGTGTGTTTTGTGTTATTATCTTTAAGTATTCATCCCTTTGCTCATAACCTATTTTAGCCCCTATGGTTTGGTTTTGTTATGATTAGGATACCCTTCCCTCTTTTATCCACATATCTCATGTATATATTTAACTAGGTTAAATATTCCTAGTTAAATTACTAGTGTTCGGGGAGGTTAACAACCCGACTTAATTCAAGCTCCTATGACCCGGGCCTTTTATGGACTTTTACTTACTAAAAAGTATTTGTTCACTTTTTTACTTAACATTATATTTATTTAATTAAATCTCAATGTTTATCGGGTATAAATATTTTGCCGCAACGGTATTTTACCAGCTCTTTGATATTAACATGGTTTAATTACCAAACCCGTTTTTGGGGTGTTACAACAACCAACAGAACTACGAAACATTATGTCAAATATTGTTTCTCGCCACCCTCGGCCCACATCCATAATCACGTCACGGGCCGCGGCGTGTCATTCTCTTTTCGCGGCTCGTGAGAAGGCTGTTTTCATCGATAATTGTGCTTTTTTAGCTCTTAACCTTCCGATCTCGTTCCGGTACTCGGTTTCTTCATATTTTGGCTCGTTTTCTGCCCTTTTCAGCAACAATTATCACCCAAGATCTAGTAAACACAAACTGATCATTAGTATACACATACTAACTAAAAACCAAATGAAAACTAACTAAAAGTTATACAAACTGTAAGTGGATGTATTTTGCAATACATCAGTGTGTATTAATTTATTTCCCATTTTTGTAGTTGGTATCACATATTTATCCGAACCCTCAACATCTTCTAATTAATTCTAATCATACTTATCACTTATGTTGTTTCTAGTTGATGACTTAATGCATACCGAACTCATAACCCTTTTGAATGATTGGTTTGGTGTGCATTAAGTTATTAACAAGAAACATATGCAAGATTCCTTTATCATGTTCTCTTTTATTTTCTAACAAAATACCAAAGATACATCAATGAAGGGACGTGGAAAGTTTCATTCATTAATTTTTTTAAAGGCAACGCAAATTTTAGGGTAAATTACACTTTTCATCCTTTATGTTTGTACCAGATTGCAATGGATAGCCTTTAACTTTAATAATTACAGTTTGGCGCCGTTCCGTTTCGTTGAGTAAGAAATAACGGAGATTGTTGGAGCACGTTGATGTCATTTTGTGAACCCGCCGGGCCACAAAAAAGCATGCCAAACCCACAAATCTTGAGACGCCATCGCCTCTAACATAACTGTCGGGTATTGATGAACGCCTCTCATATATTGTCCACGCAATTATGTGGGGAAAATTCTCTAGACGAAGTGTGTACAATCCAGACTACTCAACATACCAGGTAGGTGATGTCTCTCCTCATGAGCCTGATACAATAGCGCAACGTCGTGGCTCTTTGGTCTACGTAAGAATTCACCAGCATACATTCTACAGACCGTCTCGTAGAAATAATCAAGGCACTCACGAGAGGTCCTTTCAGCCATATTTAAATACTCGTCGTTTTCGTCTGGTGGGTTACCGGTTGCAAGCTGTTTAATCGCAGAAGTAACCTTTTGCAACGGCGTGAAACTTTTCTTCATTCTCCCGTCCAAGCCCTCTTGAAACCACTCGTTATTCGCTTCCACGTCACTAACATTTTTTAGGAACAAAGACTTGGACAAACGAAACCTCTGACGAAAAATATCGGCATTAAATTTTGGATTATCGACAAAATAATCGCCCATGAGTGTTTCGTGGCCTCCCACACGATCTCGATGGACAACTTTTTTTTTACTAGACAATGTCGTGTCTAGTAGCTCCGCTTGTTGGATGAGATTTTGGAAGAAAATTAAACTACTATCGCTTGACGATGAATCTCATCGTCGGGAAAGTCGGGCAGGAGAGAAAAAAAACGGGAACTCGGAATCCATTTTTTTTAAAGATTGGGTAAAAAATTAGATGAGTTGAAGGGTTTAGGAGAGAGTAATGTAGAGGGAGTTGTTTTGGGTTTGAAAAATAAAAAGATTGAAGTGGGTTAGTATTTATAGGGTTTAGGAGAATTTTTTTTTTGAATATATAACGGCTATATAGCCGTTTAAATATAAAAAACGGTCAAAAATATACACATCTCATCGCGGTGAACACAACCCGCTCCCCACTCCCCGCTTAGCCTCCCCGAGGGGTCGGTGGCGGTGTTCCCGAGCAGGGAACTCGCTCACCGAACCCCTCCCCGCAGGCGCCACATTCACCCTTATCCTTCTTCATCACCAAATTAAATGTTTTTATCACTGATTAGAGTTTTTAGAACTAATGTCTCCCTCATATTATTGCTTAAAGGATGATGGAGTACGATGCCCAGATATTGACCAAGTTGTTAATAATACATTGGAACTTCAGTTGACTCATGAAAATATTCCTGTAAGTCCCTCTTTGTTTCCTGTAATCTTTCTCTAATATCAATTATTGTGTGTAATGTGCTATAAGTAGTTTATTAATTATTAACTAAATTAACCTAATCTAGACACTAAGTAATACTCTAGACTCTCTAAAACTCAACTAAACTACTAACCGGCATGTGAACCGATCGACTCTAGTAATCTAAGTAAGTCCGAAAACCCACATGACTCTTTTAAATTACGTTAACTAGACTCTCTAGACTTATTACTGACACGACTCTAACTATTTTTATGTTTTAAGGGGGGGGGGGGGGGTTCTAGCATCCTAAGAATGCAATTAAATTAAATATTAAATACTAATTAATGAAAACAAATAGACGCGAATGAGACTTGGGTTTAATTCAGATGTTGATGAAAGACAACTTCTAGCCAAATATCGTGTCAAGACTTGATGGTTAAGACCTCGAAATAATTTCTGCAAGCAGCGGAACTGTTCCTGCCAACAACTAATTTATTGACAAAACATCCACGAAAACCTCGTCAAAAATCTTTAGAAAAATCTATTAAAATTAACAAACATCATTTAAGTTGTAAAACAACTTCTAGCCAATATCGTGTCAAAACTCGATGGTTAAGACCTAGAAATAATTTCTACAAGTAGTGGAACTATTGCTGTCAACAACTAATTTATTGACAAAACATCCGCGAAAACCTCGTCGAACAACTTTAGAAACATCTATAAAACTTACCAAACATCATTTATGTTTTTAAACAACTTCTGGCCAAATATCGTGTCAAAACTCGATGGTTAAGGCATCTAAATAATTTCTGTAAATAGCGGAACTGTTGCTGTCAACAACTAATTTATTGACAAAACATCCGCGAAAACCTCGTCAAACATCTTTAGAAACATCTATAAAAATTACCAAACAACATTTATGTTGTAATTCTATTCTAAGAGTTGTAAGGTTTACTTACTTTACGTCCGATTATGTTTTTTCCCATGTCTTTGATCCTTTTGACCCGTTCATTTCCAAGCTTCCACCTTACGGACTTTATGTTTTTTCCCATGTCAAGTGTCAACTATCATTTAACATTCGCAAAATGGTTAGATTAGTCATCCTTTATCACGGCTATCGCACCTTACGGACTTTATGTCAAAATTACCATTTGATCCTATTATAGGTCAGTTTGTCTTTTAAAAGTCAAACTGCCTATTAACATATGTAAATGCAGTAATAAGTTCAACAACTCAACGGTATTTTACCAGCTCTTTGATATTAACATGGTTTAATTACCAAACCCGTTTTTTGGGTGTTACAACAACCAACAGAACTACGAAACATTATGTCAAATATTGTTTCTCGCCACCCGCGGCCTACATCCATAATCACGTCACGGGCCGCGGCGTGTCATTTTATTCAACCCGGTCAATGCTCAGCTCACGTCCCGCGGCCTGGTTCATTCTCTTTTCGCGGCTCGCGAGAAGGCTGTTTTTCTCGATAATTGTGCTTTTTAGCTCTTAACCTTCCGATCTCGTTCCGGTACTCGGTTTCTTCATATTTTGGCTCGTTTTCTGCCCTTTTCAGCAACAATTGTCACCCAAGACCTAGTAAACACAAACTGATCATTAGTATACACATACTAACTAAAAACCAAATGAAAACTAACTAAAAGTTATACAAACTGTAAGTGGATGTATTTTGCAATACATCAGTGTGTATTAATTTATTTCCCATTTTTGTAGTTGGTATCACATATTTATCCGAACCCTCAACATCTTCTAATTAATTCTAATCATACTTATCACTTATGTTGTTTCTAGTTGATGACTTAATGCATACCGAACTCATAACCCTTTTGAATGATTGGTTTGGTATGCATTAAGTTATTAACAAGAAACATATGCAAGATTCCTTTATCATGTTCTCTTTTATTTTCTAACAAAATACCAAAGATACATCAATGAAGGGACGTGGAAAGTTTCATTCATTAATTTTTTTAAAGGCAACGCAAATTTTAGGGTAAATTACACTTTTCATCCTTTAAGTTTGTACCAGATTGCAATGGATAGCCTTTAACTTTAATAATTACAGTCACAGTCCTTTTTTTAGAAAAACCATTACACCTTACGTCCTTTACCCATAACCTGGTTAAAATCTCCAGTTTAATATGGCATGTGCAAGGCACATGAGAGCACTTTTGTAATTTCCCATTAATTATGTAACACACTTTCTCTCTCTCAGTAGTCTCTCTCTCTCTTTGCTTCTTCTTCACTCTGCTTCAAAATCAAGAATCTAATCATCCCTATCAACCATAATAACACCACCACGTTGTCTTCAAAAAACTCGCTTTTAACCTTCTCCGGAAAACAACACACATCTCTGGAAAACAACACACATCTCTGGAAAACAACTCTCTTTCCCACTCCGACGAAAACACAAGTCTCGAACCTAGGGGAGTCTCTTTGTTAATCTGTATGTTACAGAGATGGCGGCGTTTCATTTAGGGCTAAACACACTAAACCCATCAATAAAAATCAAATTTTTAGGGTTCTTGAACAAGAAATCAATTGTAAATCATACAATATGTAATGGTGAAAATAGAGAGTGAAGATTACAAACCCATCAACTAAAGATTCAAATATTAAAAACTCATCTTGATTTCTCTATTTGATTGATTGAATTCATATGTTCTTGAATCAGTTTCTTTTCTTTTGGGGCAACTCTGTTTCTTGGGTGTGTGTTTGGCAATAATTTCCAATTGTCAACAGGGTTGAGTCCAAACTCCAAAACACGGCCTTTGATTCTCAGGATCTTGATTTGGCACTTTTCATGAATGTTTAGTTGTTTAGAGTTTAGTGGGGATTGTGATGGAGAGAGAGCAACAAAATCTGTACATTCTTTATTTTCTTTTTAGAACAAAGGATTCTTTAATCTTTTCTTAATATCTTGACTTCATAGACACAGACACCGATTGTATATGTATATGCTATTGCTGTGTAATACAATTAACAATAGTGCTCTGAAATTGAATTAGTTAGATGACCTGAATCACCGCCTCCAGTGGCGGAGGCACAAACGGAGGACTTTACCGGAGAATTGAAGCTAATGCTATTGCTGTGTAACTTCAGTAAAGACCTCCTTGATCGTAGCGGACCTCAGTTATGTCTGCAGCACGAGTGGGAGATTGTTAGAGATTGGTTGGAGAGAGATAGGGTTAGGGTTTGTAAATTAGGGAAGATGATGTTTATTTATTAATGAAATTTAAATAAAAACATGAAATGACCATAATACCCTTAAGTGGATAAACATAACTGAAAATTTTAACTTGGTTAGTGTTAAAGGACGAAACGTGTAATGCGTTTTCCAAATAAAGGATTATGATTGTAATTATTGAAGTTAAAGGATATACATTGCACCCACTACAAACATAAAGGACGAAAAGTGTAATTTATCCCAAATTTTATTCCACAATCAAAGGCCCATAGAAAGATGCTTCCGACCTGGTTACATACAACCAAACAAAAATAAAACAAAATGACTATTACATCACCTCTCTACCTATCACACTCGTATTTCAAATTTACTCTATTCGTCCCATGTTACCTCTTTGAACTTCGACAGGTGCACCACACAATCGTAAGCCATCACCTTTATTTCCTCTACCATCATGTGTATATTTATGTTTACACCTTGAAATCTTTTCCGGTTCCTTTCTTTCCATATATTCCATAATGTTATTAACTACGCCATATGTATTATCTTTTTCCTACTCGCCGATAAATCCATATCATTTATATTCTGCAATAACTCCCCGACTAATCCCACATTTTGACCCAGCGGTAGCTTTATCCATGCTAACTGTTGTTTCAAAATTCCTTCGGCTTGATTATTGAAAATCAAAACGTGATTGGTTGTTTCTTCGATCCCATTACAGACGGTACATGAACTATCTTGCACCTGAATTCCCCTTGCCATTAACGCCGCAGCTGTTGGGATATTGCCTCCTATAGCTCTCCAAACAAACAAGTAGGCCTTTTGTGTCGCAATTGTATTCCATATAAACTTGCTTGCAGGCTGATTCAAATTCAGCCTTGTTGACAAATCCCCCCCTCATTGATTTAACCATATACCCCGGACTGGGTTCTTCCTTCCAGCACCAAATATCTTTGGAATTATCTACTTTTTGCTACCTTAGTAACACATTCAACTCCTCCATTTCAGCCTTTTCCCCATCTTCCCTCGGGGCCTTCGTCAAAGCCCATTCCCACAATACACCCCTCCCATATTTTTGCAACAATCCTTCACTGTGATCCTTTTGTCAACTGCTAAGTCATACAACAGTGGAAAACGGTCACACAATACTCAACATTCCTGCCATCTATCGCACCAGAACAGGGTTTTGTCACCCATACCAATCTTGCTTTTAAGATTCAAATGCAATTTCACACCATACTTTGCACAATCTTTATCTATACCCATTATTACTTTCCACACCCCCGCATTTGTCTTCTTTATCGGAAAAGAAGAGATATTTCTGGAATTGAAGTGAAGTGCATTTATTACTTTCACCCATAATTGTCCCGGTTCCACCTTTAACCTCCACCACCATTTTAATAATAATGGCAAGTGCAATTCGATCCCTAATCCCTCCTACCCCTAACCCATCTTGCTTCTTTGATGCAACAACCTTTTCCCATTTGACCCACCTTGGTTTTTTATTCGAACCACACCCGCCCCATAAAAATTTCCTCCTTAGGGGACACGGGGTGGTCCGTTATACCACCCCAAAACGCGTTGAAACATCACGGGAACACCGCCGCCGGCGTTTAAATAACGCATTGAACTTTGCACGCGTTAAACTCTTCACGCGTTAAACTCTTCACGCGATGAACTTTGAAAATGGAACGTTGGTTTTTGACCGTTTGTGATATTTTTTGACCGTTTGAAACTTTTTTTTTTTATAAATCCTCATTTAAACAACAAATTAATCTCAAACTCAATTCAAAAAAACAACAAATTTCTCAAACTCAATTCAAAAAATCTGCAAACTCTCCAAATATTTTTACAAGAAACATGGAAGGTTCAAGCAAGAGAGGTGGGGGTTCGAAAAAAGAGGTTCGGGTACGAAGAAAAATCCCGCTCAGAGACCCAAGGTTCGAGCGATCACCTGAAGTGGGTCCCCGTTGAGTTGGTTGACATGCGTGGTCCTACGGCTCCAAAAAAACGAGGAGGTTCGAAAAGATCAAAAACATCCGATTCGGGGAACTACACGACTTCCGCGTCGGATAACTTGCCCCAAATGAACTTAAACGACGACCCCCTAGACGAACCCGATCAACCCGTTAACGACCCCGTTGAAGAAGTTACACCTACAAGGCCACGACACAGGAGAGGTGGTGAATCGTCAAGCAAAGGGAAGGAGGCGGTGGCGGAGTCGATCTCCAGAATCGAAGAGGAGAAAATGACCCAATTCAAGAAGGCCGAGCAAAGAAAAGAAACAATTATGTCCCTAAAAGTTGAACGCGAGCAGGCGTACAAGGATCACTTGAAGACGATTGAAAGACAAAATGATTTAAAAATCTTGTGTGAAAAGCACAACCATCTCGACGAACCGTTTAAGTTAATTGTCATTCAACAAAAGCGCGAGATTTGCGCAAAGTGGGGTTGGGAGATGCCACTTTAGTTTATTTTTTTTTTCCAATTTTAGTTGTTTTTTTATATTGCAATGTAATTTATTTTTTAAGTTTAATGAAATTTTTAATTTTAGTGTTTTATTGTTAATTTCTAATTATAAAATGAAAATTAAAAAAATTTGGGAGTGATAGAATTCCATCACTAGTGATACCACCTCGCCTACATTTCTATCACTAGTGATAGAAATTTGGTTAATGACATGCATGATGTGATTGAACAATGGGAGTAATAGTTTCTATCACTAGTGAACCACCCCTCCTCCCCTTATACCTTCTAAGGTTTTTATCACTGCAATTGGACCTTTATATAGTGATAAGTAATAACTGGGTAAACTACCGAGTACCGATATTACCAAAGTCAATCTTCTCGCGAATAATAATTACCTCACTTTCCAACAATAATTACCTCACTTTCCAACTTGATAATCTTTTATTAGATGTATCAATGACTTCCTTCCAATTCGCCACCCTATTCATATTCGCCCCCACTTTCAAACCTAAATAATCAAACGGTAATTTATCCGACTTGCAATTCAATAAACTTGTCATTTGATTAACCACTACACACCATATATTTTTTTGAATGACAATCTTGCTCCTTCATTATTACTCCAAAAATCCTAAATTAATCACTATTGCTCATATTTGAACCTAGGACCTCACCTCTAAGAGGCATACACCCTTAGAATTCGCCTTAGATTACTTATATTTTCTTCTCCCCATTCCCCCATGAAAATCGCATCATCGGCAAAAAACATGTGTGAAATATATGACCATTACTAGGTAGTTTCATGCCCGAAAACCAACTCCCCTTCATTAGTTAGTAATTTGTAGTTTTAACATTAATTTTCTTTTTCATTCTTTTTTTAAAGGAGGAGCACATACAACGCCTCAATAGGGACCAACTTGTCAATAAACATGAGAGAGAATTGGAACTTCAAGATGAAATTCGTGTAAGACCTTTTTTGCATTTTCTTTTCTTTCACTCCGGCATTCGTGTAAAATGTATATAATTTTTCAACCTCCACCGAGGATCCATTTGCAAGAAAGAGTAGTGACCCAGTTGGTCACAAAATCACGATGGTGTTTGTGTTTCTGAACCAGCTGCACCAACATTATGTGGCTCCAAAAAACGAAGATTGAGTACTTAGAACCTCAGCTAACCATGCCTTACATATAGTCCCTATAGAACTAGTCTTAGTAAAGTCACTCATCAATCCTAACATTAAAATTTAGGGCTAAGAAAGGTAAAAAAAAAAAAACATCACAGTACTTTTCCTCATGAAACTGATCGTTATTCTAAAATTCTCAATAAACTTTTCAATTTCTTGGAGACCTAAATAGTATTCCTTTGATATCCCCGACTGATTATACAACAAGCCTCAACATACTTGTTTTGTTCCATAAATCTTAGACTGGAAATAAAAACTTGACCGGACAGAAAAGTAATTAAACAAAAAATCTTTGAGCAAGAAATATTATCGAGAAACCATCAGACCAGAAGCCATAGCAGAAGCCAAATGCGACTGTGCAGATTTTGAATCAGAAACCCTCTGTAATAACAATCAAAGACACCCTCAGTAATAACAAGCAAAGACAGTGGTAGTCCTAGCTGATCTTATAGTCTTCGTTTTCTTTTTTTTTTTTTTTTTTTTTGGTTATTGGATTTTATTAATCCTAGGTTTTATCCGTTGGCCGATAATAATCACAACTTCAAAAATTCCCTACAACAATCCCAACTTGTAAGATTTTAACCCCTATCGATCCCTCTCTAACTGGGAGCTAGTTTTTTGCTGACGTGGCAGATGACGTGAACAAAATTTTGTTATTTCTTTACTTGGCTGCTTATGTGGCACATCACCACCTCTACCTCCAGCCACCACCATCACCTTAAACCATCTCCACCTCCACCATCCACCGTCTACCACCACCACTAGTTTAACCAATTTTGACCCATCACCAAACAACCTCATATTCGTCCAGGGAGTCTTCAAGCATCACCGATTGCACCACTCAAACAAACACCACCATCAACCACCCCTTGTCTGAACATGACAACCACCTCCATTTGTGCCATCATTGCTGGAAATCATCACTTCCACGAACACCAGTAACCACAGTGTTCAAAACCATATCTTTGTTACATCCCACTTGATTCAATTACATATAGTTTGCAAAAGGAGAAAACACAGAAATTAAACAATTAATACTGGTGGGAAACCTACCAAACAGAAGATAAAGCGCCATTTTCATTCACCACCACCAGAAGATCCACCCCACCTGGGTTTATCAAACTCTAAAAACCTTTTCTTCTAGCCATATGTCAGATTCTCAATCGGTTCACGAGAATCATGAGAGCTCATAATCCATTAGCGCCTATTTATTGATTTCATTTCAATTAGGGCTAGGCTTTAGAAAAAAATTCCTATTTCTAATCAACGTACTGTAAATGGGGAACAAAATCATTGATGAACTGATCGCAACAGTCCAATCGATCGTAGGTCAAGTTTATTCAAAATTGGATGTAGTCACAGTGGATTCAAAATCTTGTGGTGGTGGGTGGTCTGTAATCTAGTTCGATAGTTGTGTTCTTGAGAGAGAGAGAGATGGTCCATAATCTAGTCCGATGGTGGTGGTTAAGTGTAATGAAGTTGTTAAGTGTTAAGGGCTTTATTTTTTGATGATCGAAAAACAGACTTAACACACGTCACAGGCCACATAAGTATTCACCTATTAGTTTTTGAACACATAAGCGTCCACTTCATCTGTCATGTCACACTAAATTAAACCCATTTAGAGAAGGATCGATGTGGGCCAAAATCTTACAAGTTGAGATTGTCGTAGGGAAGTTTTGAAGTTGGAATTATTATCAGCCAATGGTTGAAACTTAGGATTATTAAAATCAAATAACACTTTTTTAAGAGCAATTTTTCATAAATAAATAACAATCAACCTTGCATTTGCAAAAATTTGAACCCACACCACTTTTGTGTGTGTGTGTGTGTGGGGGGGGGGGGGGGGGGGGGCAAACACCATACCACTGACCACTAGATCATGGGATAAAAAAAATACTAACCACAACCACACAATTTTGTCCACTGGCGTCTCTGAGAATTGATGTACCTTGTTCGAGTTTGAAAAAAAGTGTCATTCCGTAATTTATTATTATTATTATTTTTTAAAATCAAATGAGTATTGGGCTTACTAAACTTGATGTCAATGGATTAACTTCTAAACCATAAAAATTGTTTTGTAAATGGGCCTATCTTGGAGTTTGTATGGGTATATTGTTAAAAAAAATTAACATATAAATATGTATCGGATTTAAAAAAACACGGGCCCCTTGAAATCACGGACCATGTGTGGTCATGACCTCCCCTTATTTCGTCCCAGCTTCGTTCTCAATTGTGTAGCAAGTATAAGTTGTAACTCTCTTTTGCCCATTGTCATATATCTATAGGGAAAGAACTTGGAGCACTTGAAGATCTGTCTCAGTGATATAAAATCAGCCACTGATAATTTTTCCTACACATACAATATTAGGAGTACTGAATACTATACTTTGTACAGAGCAGGACTCGGCTATTTTGATAAAGAAAATCCTGTAGATGGAAAAAATAAAGGTGAATCAGCCAGCACTGTAGTTATAAAACGCATCTTTGATGGGGATAACAAGCAAGCAAAAGAAGTGTTTTATAGAGAAATAGAAGTGCTTACTGGTGTTAAGCATAGTAGCATAGTCAATCTACTTGCATTTTGTGTTGAAGATTCTGAGAAGATCCTTGTCATTGAGAATGTTACTAATGGATCCCTTGGTGATTATTTGCAAAACATCAACAACGGTCCTATCCTCACATGGGAAAAACGTTTGAAAATCTGCATTGATGTTGCAAACGCATTGAGTTATCTTCACTCTGAGACGGAAGACAAAAAGATTATAATAAACCGGGATATTAAGAGCGACAATATTTGGTTGGACGAAAATTGGGGGGCAAAGATTGTTGAGTTTGGGCTTTCTGTATTCCTGCCTCCAAATCAAGATGATGACGCTCTCTTTCTTGATATGATCGCTGGCACACCATTTTACTTGGATCCAGAATATGAGTGTTCTGGTAAGTTAAAAAGGGAATCGGATGTTTATAGTTTTGGAGTAGTTTTGTTCGAAATTCTATGCGGGAGGACATCCTATGACCCGATTTACCTTAAGGAGAATGACAAAGGGTTGGTCCCTAAGGCAAGACAAAGCTGCGACCACGGAACACTAATGGACATCATAGATCCTATAATATTGGAAGAAACCAATGAAAATAGTTTTATTCTAAATAGAGGACCCAACAAGGATTCTTTGCACGCGTTTATTAAAATGGCACATGAATGTGTGGCGGAAACTCAAAACAAGCGTCCAACGATGGAAGTTGTTGTGAAGGGACTTGAGATAGCTTTATCTTTTCAAGTAAGTCAATGTTTTATAATGTAAATCTCTATAGTTTTTCTTTACCAATTATAGTTTCATTACCATTTTGAACACTAACCAAGCCACTACATCACTTCTTTTTTCACCAATTTGTAGTCTTCCATCACTAAAGCTTATTTAAATAATTTATTTTTTCTATGAGCATTCATCAATTTGTGTGTATTTTATACAACATCGTTAATCATCAATTTGTATTTCAAGAGTTTATCTGTATTTGTCTCATGTTGACAGAAAAACAACAAGGACAACCCCAAAATTTCACTTGAAGATATAAAACACGTCACACAAAACTTCCATGATGGCAATTGCATTGGCGGGGGAGGTTTTGGGAAGGTTTATAAAGGAAACCTTCAAGACCGTGATGGAACTAAAATCATTGTTGCAAAACGACTGGATACAAGGCTTGGTCAAGGGGAACAACAGTTCTTGAGTGAGCTACAATTTCTTTTGGAGTATAAGCATGAGAATATCATTGGTCTTATAGGTTATTGTGATGAAAAAGATGAAAAAATCATCGTTTATGAGTATGCGCACAAAGGAAGTCTTGATAGGTATTTGAATGATGCTTCTCTAACATGGATGAAACGACTTAATATATGCATTGATGTTGCAAGCGCGTTGGATTTTATTCATGGAGGAGATGGAAAACAAGCAAAGGTGATACACAGGGACATCAAAACTGAAAACATTTTATTAAACCATGATTGGAAAGCTAAACTTGCTGATTTTGGGCTTTCATTAATAAGTCCATTAGTTCAAGATACTGACTATGTCATCGTTCATGCATGTGGAACACTTGGATACTTGGACCCACTTTACAGAAAATTGGGATTCCTAACCATAGAATCCGATATATATTCATTTGGTGTTGTTTTATTTGAGATCATGTGTGGGCGCTCAACGTTTGCAACCCATAAACATGAGGGCCACCACCTACCCGATTTCATAAAAAACAAATTTCAGGAAGGAAAGCATGGTGACGTGGTGTTTGATAAAATAAGGGAACAAATCGTGCCGGAATCATTAGCTACATTTCAAGAAATTGCCTACCAATGCTTACATCATGAAAGAGAAAAACGACCAACAGCCAAAGCAGCTTTATCACAACTCAAAAAGGCACTAGAACTTCAAGTAAGTTTTATGAAAGCTAGCGGTGTCAATATAACCCATACTTTAATTTGTGTTCTTCATAAAAAGTTATTTATGGTAACCTTTTATGCCATTAATATTCTAACAACAAGAAATATGCACGCACATTTGTACACACAATATTTGTATGTGTGTGTGGTGGTGCAGTTCAAGAGAGAAACATAAATTATAAGAAATCAAGAAACCCACTATCAACCAATAACCTTTTTTTCTTTTTACAACTAAAAGGTTAGTTTTATATATCTATATCTGTATATAATATAGTAAATGAAAATAATTTGGGACACTTGGCATGTTGTGGTGTAAGCTCAAGTTAATTTTGGCGGGAAATTATATTAACCAATGTAGAGGCTGAATCCGAGTGTTATTCGGGTAGGATTTATCGAATCTAGATACCCACCTTTTGTAATCGGATCTAATATAAATTGCAAGATCTCAATTATTGAGATCATAATCTCAATTCTTCATCGACACAACTACGCGTCTATCTTTAACCTAACTAAGTTCTTCATGTTCTTTTTGATCTACTCGAACAATCTCACGAAATCAAAGTAAGTTTGTTGATCCATTATATTATAAGTGAATGTTTTTTTATTATGTTGCCTTTATCAAACATTGATTTTCATCATATTAACATTATCGTTCTTCTTCTATCTTTTTATGTTCGAGCACTACAATTACATGTATTTTATAGATTCGTGTTGTGTAACATCCCACATTAGTTGTGAAGGGTAACAAAGACTTCCTTATAAGGGGCTTGATACCTTCACCATCATTACACGTTTTAAATCCGGGAGGCAATGGTGGTTCGTCCTGGCCAAAGCGGGCAATATCATTGTGCGCTTACGCTGGGCTGTTACAGATGGTATCAGAGCCAGGGACCGGACTGTGTGCCAGCCTGGGCGCTGGGCCTCGTAAGGGGGGTGGATTGTAACATCCCACATTAGTTGTGAAGGGGAACAAAGACTTCCTTATAAGGGGCTTGATACCTTTACCATCATGACGCATTTTAAATCCGTGAGGCGATGGTGGTTCGTCCCGGCCAAAGCAAACAATATCATGGTGCGGTTACACTGGGTTGTTACATGTTGTTTATATATTATATATATTCAAAGTTATTGATGTTTGATTTTTGTTTTATTTTGTTATTTAAATCAATACCATTGAATTCTTCATCATCTTCTTTCTTCTACAATCACAAACATAGGTATGTTGTTTGCGTTTGATTTTATGTGTTCTTCCTTAATCCAAGTTACTAATGCCATTGTTTTTATTTTCTATGTTGAAACCCTAAATCAGATGTAACAATCTTACGCCTATTCTTCAATTAAAAAACAAGTTTGTTCAATGTTGTTAAAGTTTATTATGTTATATCAGTTTAATTTTTTTTTGTGTGTGTTTTAAATCCTATATTTAGTTTTAGGTTTTTAAGTACCGGTTTTCTTCGGTTTATCTTTTGACTCGATGTTTGTGTATATTTTATCTATATTTGTTTCTTTTAATGTCCAGTTTTTTGTTTGCTAGTTGCATTCATTCATCTATTTTTATAATATTAATAATGTATATTTTTAGATTTTTAAATTTTTCATTCATGGTTGCTTGTATTCATGTATTTTTAGAATAATTACAATATTTATGTTTTAGATCTTTCAAATTTGCATCCATGGTTGTTAAAAGTTAGTTTAAGTTTTAATTATATTTACAATATTGCAATTTTTCGTATTTTAGTTTTATTAGATTTTTAAATATATGTTTTAAAAGGCAATATATGTGCGGTTAATTTTGCTAAATGATATGCAATTTTATTAAAGTGTTTTTGCATTTCAGTTATTACTTTTTTTTAAAGTATGAAAATAGTTTCAATTAGAGATTCTGTATTAGATCCAATTTATTAACACTTCCATTACATTTTTCATGATTTGTATTTAATATTCTTAATAATTGATCATTATTATTATTATATTTATTATTATTATTATATACATTTTTTAATTGTGATGACAAATTTTTTGGATTCATATTTGTAGAAAATCTGTCATCACAAGTAAAAAAGTATATAATAATAATAATAATAATAATAATAATAATAATAATAATAATAATAATAATTTGTCATCACAGTTGAAAAAAATAATAATAATCAAGATGCATATTATAACGCATATTGATTCAACTTTTTTGGATTCATTATTGCAGAAAATATGTCATCACAATTAAAAAAATAATAATAATAATAAGAGTTAATTACATAGTTAGTCCCTGTGGTTTGCACAAAATAACATACTTACGTACTAATAGTTTAAAATCACCTTCTAGGGTATTAACTTTTCATTTTGTAACGTTTGGAGGTATTATCTTCTAAGGTAGTAACATAGGTAGTCCCTGTGGTTTGCATAAAATAACATACTTAGGTACTAACAGAATGTGATTTTAAGCCTACAAATAAGCTTAATACCCCCAAACGTTACAAAATGAAAAGTTAATACCCTAGAATGTTATTTTAAACTATTAGTACCTAAGTATGTTACTTTGTGCAAACCACAGGGACTAACTATGTAATTAACTCAAATAATAATAATAATAATAATCAATTGTTGATGCACCCTTAACTGTTGATGCGGAGTGCGTTTTGGGGTGCATTAAGTCATTCCCCAAAGGAACTTCGTGCGGGAGAGATGGGCTCAGGGCGCAACACTTACTGGATAGCTTTTGTGGAGAGGGGTCCTCAACTTCCTCGGGTTTAGTTTTAGCCATCACCGGGGTAGTCAATGTCTTCTTGGGGGGGTTATGCCCCAGGTCTCTTGCTGAGTTCGTTGCCTCCGCTCCTCTGACCCCCTTGCTGAAACCTGATGGGGGGATCCGTCCTATTGCGGTCGGGGCCATTTGGCGTAGGCTGGTCTCCAAGATAGCGATGAAAAAGGTAGGGAAAGAGATGGTTAGGTACCTGGGGGATCATCAATTCGGGGTTGGGACACCAGATGGGGCTGAAGCTATCCTCCATAGCGCGAACAGGTTCCTTAACGCCTTTCACGATGATGGGGCCTTCGCCATGCTTACCGTTGACTTCTCCAATGCTTTCAACCTAGTGGATCGCACAGCTCTTCTGCGGGAGGTTGGGATTCGATGCCCATCTATATTTCCGTGGGTACATTTTCTTTATGGGCAAACCGCTAGGCTTTATGTGGGTAATGACTGTATTGGGTCGTCCACGGGGGTCCAGCAGGGGGATCCTTTGGGGCCTCTATTGTTCGCCCTTGTCTTGCACCCCCTCACACAACGTATACGAGACAGTTGCACCCTCCCCTTCCACGCGTGGTATTTGGATGATGGTACTATTATGGGAAAAACATCTGAGGTAGCAAAGGCTCTGGCTATCATTCAATCTGAGGGGCCACCTTTGGGGCTTCGGCTTAATATAAAAAAAACAGAGGTATATTGGCCGTCTTGCAATGGAGAAAAATTGGAGGCTAGTTTATTCCCGAAGGAGATTGGAAGACCAACGGGGGGCGTGAGACTCCTTGGGGGTGCTGTGAGCCGGGACCCCAGTTTCATTAGTGCTTTGGCTGCGCGGCGAGCTTCCCGGGCAGCGGACCTTATGAGTGGCCTTTCGCAACTCCGAGACCCGCAAAGTGAGCTTCTCCTGCTGCGCTCTTGCATGGGTGTCGCCAAGCTCCTTTTTGGTCTGCGAACTTGTCAACCTGTGTTTGTAAAGGAGGCGGTATCCTTATTCGATAAAGGGCTACGGGGGGCTATAGAGGACATTGTGGTGTGTGGGGGTCCGTTTTTTGGGGATTTTCAGTGGCGGGTTGCTTCTTTGCCCTGTAAGATGGGGGGGCTGGGGCTTCTATCGGCCATGGATATCTCCATTTACGGTTTTGTTGCCTCGCGAGCTCAATCGTGGGGGCTGCAAGATCACATCTTGCGCGAGAGTGGGGTTGTTGGAATGGATGGGGATTATGACATGGCTCTGGGGGAGTTGCATAGACACCTCCCGGATTTGGATATTGGCGGTTTCGCTAACAGGGACACCGCCCCACCGAAGACCCAGAAGACTTTGGCGAGTGCTCTGTTTTGTCGTATCGCTCAGAATATTGGATCAGATTTCTGTACGACCCCTCGTCAGAACGCCGTCCTAGAATGCTTGCGGGGCCCCCACGCCCAAGATTTTCTATCGGTCATCCCCATCGAGGGCTTAGGCCAAAAGATGTCAGCCGTTGAATACCGTGCTATCTTAAAATATCGGCTCATGATTCCTATGTTCCCTGAGGATGAGCAATGCCCGATTTGCCGGAAAGCTTGCTTAGACCAATTTGGGGAGCATGCTCTGCACTGTAAAGAACTGCCAGGTTTTAAGTATAGGCACGACTGGGTGCGGGATGTCTTGGCGGACATCCTCAAACGGGCGGGGATCTCGGTGAAGAAAGAAGCCCCCGTAAACTTTTTGACAGATCCGAGGGAAGGAAGATCCACATTGCGCCCCGCGGACGTTTTAGTTTTCGGGTGGGATGCAGGTAAACACGCTTGTGTTGATCTTACCGGGGTTTCCCCCCTTGTAGGCTTTCGGGATACAGGTTTTGTCCCTAGTCAGGCGATTGCAAGGGCGGCAGCGAAGAAAATGGACAAACATGCAAAAGCCTGCGAGGATAATCAACATTCCTTTATCCCTTTTGCCTTTGATACCTTTGGCTCGCTAGCCCCAGAAGCCATCAGATTTCTTGAACGGGTCCAACGGGTTGTTCACAGCAACATTTCGTCTCCTAGAGATCGGGGTTTCGTTTTTACTAGGTTAGGTTTCGCTATTCAAAAGGGGGTAGCGGCGCAGCTTGTTGCTCGCTTACCGGCTATCTTGGTGTAATTTGTTTGGCCTTATATATAAAACTTCATTCATATCCAAAAAAAAAAAATAATAATAATCAATTATTAACAATACTAAATATAAATCATGAAAAATGTAATTGAAATGTCAATAAATTGCATTTAGTGCAGAATCTCTAATTGAACCTATTTTCATACTTTTAAAAAAGACAATAATTGATATGTAAAAACAATTTAATATAATTGCATATCATTTATCAAAAATAACCGCACATTTATTGTATTTCAAAACATATATTTAAAAATCTAATAAAATAAAAAAACATAAAATTGTAAATATGATTAAAACTTAAACTAATTTTTAACAACCATGTGTAACGCCCCAAAATCCGAATGATTATATTCGTAAAATGCTTTTATAAGATATATCATGAAATAAATAACTAGACTATTTAACCTAGTTAAGTATATGGTAAAAGCTATTAAAAGATGAAGGTTGTGCCAATTATGTTTAGTGGCAAACACGAGGGGGCTAAATGAAATAAGATGAAAGTTGATTTATTAAATAACAACACACACAAACACACATTCGTGTGTGTTCTAGATCGACCAGGAGCTTCCATTTGAGCCAAACCCTAGCTCGACCTTATATGATCAAATTGAAGGATAAATCGAAGCTCAAATTCATGAATGAACATGGATTAATGATCACCTTCACAAGGGGATCATAAGGTATGTCTCAAAACTAAGATTTGTGATCTTGTATGAAGTGGGTTATGTTTTAATCCGTGAATCGGGATGAAATTGAGTATGAGTATGTGTTAGTATCATGATATAGAACATAGACTATGAATGGTTTAGGTTAATTTTATGTTCAGAGGTGAAACCCATTTGTTTTGGTGAAGATGATGACTTGAATGATCATCCATGTGCAATTCTTATTGATTGTTGATGTATTATGATGGATATGATGAATTCTTGTGAGTTGAATGGAAAGAAATGCGATGTTAATATGTTGGGTGTTCTTATGTGAATGATACATGTTGATTAGGAGTAGGATTTGATGAGCTAGGTATGAATTTAGAAGATGTATGCATGAATTAGTTGTACGTTAGGCTTACAAGGTGGTACGCACATCAAGTGTATGAGAAAATGTATATAGTATTGTCCGTATGGTGAATTATGATGTTACGAGTATATGATGATAAGTCGATAGTTAAATATGGTTAATAGTTGACTTCTGAAAGTCAACTAAGTATAATTAACATGATTTGACTCGTTGTCGTAAAGGTAGGATTGTAGGAAGTCGTATGGTACATGTTATGTTGATATGCGTTATCCGTGATTATATGATGAATTACATGAATCAAATGTGAAATATGTGGTTGATATGATCGTTAACGTGTACAATTGTGTATACTAACGAGAATGTGATGGGTGACATGAAAGTATAGGAATCATGTCAAGACGGATTCAAGCGCGAAAGGCTAACGGGTCAAGAGGTGGCAAAGGATCGGATACGAGCACGGACGCATAAGGTAAGTGATTTCCGTAATCACTTCTTAGTTCAAGTAAGTAGTAAAGTGTTGTAATTAATTTAACATGATGTTGAGGTCAAATATGTGTTAAAGACTTTCGTCGTGAATGATGGGACTAAAGTTGACCAAAATGCCCTTGATGGGTATTTTGGAGTAAACGATCGTAAATGTAGTTTAGAAATAAGTTATTCGATTAGTGTAATGTTTCGGTCAAGTATGAAAGTGAGGAGTATGGTTTTGTAAGTTAGAAACGTCTTAATGCGCAATTACCCTTAACGGGTCAAAATAAGCTTTTAAGCGCAAACGGGTTGAATAAGATGTAAGGCATCCGGGAATGAATCTTCTAGGACAAATGATCGTGAAATTATCGGTTTATATGAAGTTAAGGTCAAATAAACAAGTTATGTGATTGAATTATGAACGGGTCAATTATTGGTAAAAAGGGTAGTAAGCCGAAGACTTAAAAGTCTGGAATCGTGTTAATCCGGATGTCGGATCTTAACACCATAAGATGGGGAATTAAATTATAGACGCGTAGGAAAAAGAATCGGGTAAAACGGACCATTAACGAAGAAGTTATGACCGTTTCCGTGAAACGCGGACGTGCTGGAAATATGCAGCAACAGCTGCAAACTTTCTGAGTTTTTGGGGGCGTCGCGTAGCGCGACGGCCCGTCGCGTCGCGCGACGGGTGCTTCTGCTCCGAAAATTGTTTTCAGGCTTCGTTTTGACTTGGGAACTCGTTTAAACGCGTTTTAAGTTGCGTATGACTAATTTAACTTATGCTTTATAACCAGTAGGGCAAACGCACATGTAGATAGGTATGTATGCATGTTTGTATATCTCTATACACGTATGTAGAAATGTATGAAAGCATGTATGCACCTCCGTGAGTATGTTTATAAGTATGCGAGCAAGAATAAGCGGATATGTGATGGTATGTATGAGAGTTGGCATGTATGAGTTTGGTATGATGCACGTAGGGTTGTATGTAGGTAGATATGTATAATGTCATGTGTGTATTTAATGATGTTGGTATGTGTACATATAGATATGTATATAATGATGTAGATGTGTGTATATGTAAGTATCCATGTATATTGGTATGTATATGTGTGAGTATGTATGTAAGTAGGTATGTATGCATGTGTGTACGTATGCATATATATATAGAGATAATATGTATGAAATAGGGTATGTAAGTAAGTCTTTCGGTACGATTAAGTGTTTATAATGTTTGTTAGTGTACCTGGAGTTATAAGTGTGATGCAGGAATGGCAAGGAGGTCTCACCACAGATGGTAAGACAGGATGGAAAAGCTGGAATATAAAGAGTATAACGAGAAGTAACGAGAATAAACTTTGTATGTTTCTAATGCGTACTAATGTTGTGAATGATATATGGTGAATGCAGGTAGTACCAGTCAGGAGGATATCCAAGGATTGGAGATCGAGGATCGAGTCACAAGATAGATTGTACGGGAGTGTCAAGTACGTATTTGAGTGAAGCCAGTTTATGATTTCTTATTGAAAATGAGTATTGTAAATGTATTTATTGAGAAAGAATTAACCCTAAAATTGAAATTAAAAGTGTCATAGTGTTTGTAACTAAAGAAATTTTTATGGTACGAGTTTCCGCTGCGAATTTTGTCAAACGTAATTTAGGGTCTTACACCATGGATACAAATTTGAAATTTAAAACATAAATATTGTAATTATTTTAAAAATACATGAATGCAAGCAACAATGAATGAAAATTTTGAACAATAAAAAAATACATTGTTAATATTATAAAAATAGATGAATGAATGCATCTTAGCAAACAAAAAACTGGACATTGAAAGAAACAAATATAAATAAAATATATACAAACATCGAGTCAAAAGATAAACTAAAGAAAACCGATACTTGAAAACCTACAACTAAATATAGGATTTAAAACACACACAAAAAAAACAATTAAATTGATAGAACATAACAAACCTGTTTTTCGTTTGAAGAATAGCCGTAAGATTGTTACATCCGATTTAGGGTTTCAACATAAAAAATAAAAACAAAGATATTAGTAACTTGGATTAAGGAAGAACACATAAAATAAAACACAAACAACATACCTATTATTGTGATTGTAGAAAGAAGAATATGATGAAGGATTCGATGGTATTGATTTAAATAACAAAAGAAAACAAAAATCAAACATCAATAACTTCGAATCTATATAATATATAAATAATACGAATCTATAAAATACATGTAATTGTAGTGCTCGAACCTAAAAGATAGAAGAAGAACGATGATATTAATATGATGAAAATCAATGTTTGATAAATGCTACATAATTGAAAATATTCACATATAATATAATGGATCAACAAACTTACTTCGATTTTTGTCAGATTGTTCGAGTAGATCAAGAAGAACATGAAGAACTTAGTTAGGTTAGAGAGAGAAGCGTAGTTGTGTCGATGAAGAATTGAGATTATGATCTCAATAATTGAGATCTTGCAATTTATACTAGATCAGATTACAAAAGGTGGGTATCCAGATTCGATAAATCCGACCGTAATAACATTCGGATCCCGCATCTACATTGGTTAATATAATTTCCAGCCCAAATCACCTTGAGCTTACACCACAACATGCCAAGTGTCTCCAATCATTTCCATTTATTATATTATATAGATATAGATCCAGGTATTTATATTTTTGAATTTTTGAATTTGAAATATGTTTATTAATGGCAGATGTCTAAATCAATTTCAATCATTTTTTTAATTTGTAATTATCATTTATTAACTTCCTAAAAGATTTTTTTATTGTGGTTATATAATTATGGAGCAAATTAAGATCAATCAAATTATTATTTTACTAACTTTTATTTTTGAATCATACATGTTATATTATATGAAACTCATATTTATTAAATATTCAGTTATGTGTATTTTTGAAATTTGAAATGCGTTTATTTATGCCAGATTTCTAAATGAATTTCAATTATTCTTTAATTTGTAATTATCATTTATTAAAATCCGAACTTAGCAACTTTAAAAACAATCAAGTTATTGTTTTACTAACTTTTAATTTTAAAACATATATTTTATATTATATGAAACTCATTTCTATTGAATATTCAGTTATGTATATTTTTAAAATTTTAAAATTTTGAAACACAATAATTTGGGTTATATATTTTATATTATATGAAACTCATTTCTATTGAATATTTAGTTATGTATATTTTTTAAATTTTAAAATTTTGAAACACAATAATTTGGGTTAAGCGTTTAGTGGTGATATTTGCTTTTAATATTATTTATACAAATATGTAAATAGATTTATGTTGATAGTCAAACCTAACATTTATAATGTGTCATGCATGACTTAAGATTTTTTTTTTAAATAAGGCATAAATAATAAGTTAAACAATAACAAATTTCCAAAATATACAAAAAATTACTTCTCAATAAAATTACCACTTTAAAAATATTACTTATTCACCAATGATTTCCAAATTTAATTAAGATTTTATTTCAGGAAATTATATGTGTTTCTTCATCAAATTATACCTAGTATAATAACACTAATTAATCTATATCTTAAAATGTATTACTTAATATGTAATGAACTTCAAAATATTTTTTTACATATTGATTGAGGAGAACGCAACCATTTATAAGTTTATTTTAAATACAATTTTTTTTTTGTTTATGCAACATATTTTTCTTTAAGTATTTTTTATGTAGTCGTTTACTATGTCGATAAACATTGTTTAATAAATGTTATTTTACAAATTTTGCCAATTAAGTTAAAATTTATCTAAACTACAAATGTTAATTCAAAATTATAAAACAATATAACGTTTACAAACATTTCTTTTTCTTTTATTTAACGACATAATTAAATTAATATAAATTAATTTTTGTCGCCCGGAAAGTGCAGGTAGTCCTTTTATTATATATATGTATAAACTATTTTGTTATAGATATCTTAGTGTATTGTTTTAGTTCTTATGCTCTAATTATCTATATCTTTGTGGTAAAATGCTTAAATTTTATGTCAATTTGAATATTTAAAAACATAATAGGCAGCCAATAAAAATAGCATGTAGATGCTTATGACAGGTTTATTAAACTTACAGAAGTTTAATATATTGTATCTTTTAAAGTTGCAAGAGCATTCACATATCATTATTTATTATCCATATAATTTAACTAATTAAAAAATCATTATTCTTTAAGTTTATCTATTATTTTTAAAAATCTCTCAAATCCCGTTTGATATAATTATATGGAATGAATATGGGATTGATAAATATACCAATTCAAATTTCAATATGGTATTCCATATAATTTTTTTCGATATGGTTAAGGTTTGAAGAATGAGTTGTAGGAGTCTTTAAGCCTTATTGTTGTTCCTTAAAATTTAAGAATTTCATAATATTACCACAAATCTATTCATTTAAGTTAAGGGTATTTAGTTAAAAGGAAAAGAAATGCACGGATTGTATATATTTTTACGTATGCGTGGTTGCTCATGCACCTTAGTAGATCTTACCTTCTCAGTCATGTGTAACACATTGTTTTTGCACTCCTAATTTCTACTTGATACACAGACAATATTTACATGGTGTGCTCACTCCCCAATCCCACTTGATGGTAACATCATCCAACACTTACAAATCCCACTTGAAGACATTGTAAAGGCCACCAACAACTTTTATGGTGGTAACATCATCCGACACTTACAAATCCCACTTGAAGACATTGTGAAGGCCACCAACAACTTTTATGATGGTAACATCATCCGACTCGGTGGATTTGTTACAACATATAAAGGACGACTCTTGCGCTCTGAAAGGTTGATGAATATAGCTGCACAGAGGTTTGATTGTCGGCATGGGGAAGGGTACCTTAAGTTCTTGACGGAACTTTCAGTGCTTTCTGATCTCAAGCATACAAATCTAGTCTCCATTATCGGGTTTTGTCAAGAGAAAGATGAGAAGATCATTGTAACCACGTGTGAGGCCTACGGAAGTCTCAAGCAGTATCTAAACAACATAAACCTCACATGGACGCAAAGATTGAGGATATGTGTGGGTGTGGCTCGTGCTTTGAGTTACCTCCATTATAATGAGGGACGTGGTTATCTTATTATACATCGTATCATCAGTAGCGCCACAATTTTTTTAGACGATAAATGGGAAGCCAGGTTATCATGTTTTGAAAATTCCGTCAGACAATTTCACAAGGACAAGGTCCACCTGTGTGAACCTATAGGCGCAACGGGGTATACGGACCCGGCAATTGTGAAGGACGGAGGGGTAACCTACAAGTCAGACATCTACTCATTCGGAGTCATCTTATTTGAAATGTTGTGCGGGGGGGAAGCATGGGAAGCATATATTAAGAACAAGGGTAATAACCTAGCAACATTGATGAGGAATCATTATAAAAACGAAACGTTACATGATATAATCCTTCCTGATCTATGGAATCAAATGTCCCTGCAAACCTCCCTCAAATATTCAGAAATAGCATATTCTTGTTTAAAGGAGGAGCCAACAAACCGCCCAGATATGGACGATGTTGTAGCTAAACTTGAGGAAGTATGGAAACTTCACGTGGTGGAGGTTGACCAAAAGTTCCGAGAGAGCGAAAAGTCATGGAACCCAATTTATATATTGTATAAATATTTAGGCAAAATAATTGGGGGGATAATCCTATATATTTTTATAATTTTCGGACGAAAAATAGGAAATTTTACACCTTTAACCGAAACATTGGAGGGGCGGGTGCACCCCCCCACTTTACAGTAAGCTACGCCCCTGACTTCAAGTGCGTGAAAATCTTGTATGAACGCTTTTTTTTTTTTTGTTATCTCCAATTGTTTAATTAGATTCATTTGTAAAAAAACACTTTGAAGAGAAAAGAACGTCACTTACCGTATAATGTTTCTTGGTTTGTAACAAATTACTGCTAAAGTTTTATTTTTATTACAACTAGGGGTATTTCTTGTCGCGCGTTGCGCGACATTACAATTTAGATTCAATTAGGTACGGTTGCAAGCATTCCTCATATTAACAACCGTTTGTCAATAATCTATCATGCTGCTGTTTATAGATGCACCGAACAAAATTTGAGACATTTAGGCGTACAACTTCCTGTCATTTGCACTGCTTATGTACGCAGGTAGTAGTGTAGTCAGCAGGCAGTCGAAGATGTGTTGTTTTGCTGGCAAAATAACCCCTGCACCTACATATATTTATTTTTTAGTGTCGACCCTTATTTGGTCATTACTTTCAGAATAATAACGCCATTTATATATGTTAATTATCAAGTATACACCTTCAAAAAAGTTATTTTTATTAAATCATAAATTGGAAAACAAATTATTTGATCAGTAACGTCATTTTTTTTCTGAACAAAGTGAAGCAACTTAAAAGGAAAACATCAAGAAACTTATTCTTTTAAAAATAGGCAAAGAAACAGTATTTAAATTGAAGGAAAGATCGATTAGACGTTATGAAATTAGAACGAAAGTGTCAACAATTACTTGATAGAATATAAACACATAACAAATCAGCAATAAGTCCTCTTCAGTACCACTAACATAATATAAACCTTTAGGTTCACTAAATTTGATTGTCTAATGGATCAAAAAATTCAATTAATAAAGAAAAGATATAGAAGTCACCTGATCCCTTATGGCTTCTAACGTAGCATGCTTCAATGTAACTGTTCCAAAATGAATCCAACTTGCATTATTGTTCATAAAAAATAAAAAAAGGGTAAAAAAGTGTTTGTACTCCAACACAACCCAAATGGCCCGTTAAACCCACACTAAAATAAGAATTATGTAATTCTTTATCTTTATAATTAATCTCCCAAACACTTAACCTAAAAAGACATAAAAAAATCATAATCATAATCAACCCTCTGCTCCAAATAGTTTAATTGCCCCTAAAGGTTTTATATCCTAGGTTGTATGATTTGGAAGCCAAAAACTGAAGTCTAGTTGCAGAGAGGTGTCAACGCCCAAATGGGTCAATGTCTTTTTCTTGGGTTTGGAAACGTCAGTTGGGCAACCGGAAAGAGCTGTCTGAGTTATCTGCCCCTATCAACAGTTTAGGTAATATCCATTTTTCTAATAACATGGACAAATGGACCTAGGTAGGAGATGTTTCTGGTGCATTTTTTTGTTGCTTCTGTCAAAAAGGATTATCTATCCACTTTTAACCATTCTAAGAAGATAGATTATCAAAACCAAAAGTACCCATTTAGGTCGAAATCCAATCAACAAACCCTATAAGAATATATTAGGCAAGATGAAATCATCAGCACGAATGAACATACCGGTTTATCTGCAGCCCTTATCCACCAGCTTGAGCCACTACCTGCTAACACCTGCGGCGACCACATCTACCTCCCTCACCCTTGCTGACTTCATCACCATCGCCGCCTTGATTAGCCACCTTGTTGTCACATATCGCCGTCATTTAACCGAAAAGGATAGTCGGCCATCATCAACCATTTGTCGCATGCATCTCCATGTCTCTGTGGTTGGTTTGTAAAGATATAAAATTCTTAAAGCATAGCAATAACAAATATGTAATCAGTGCTACCCTCATGTACTTTTGATTAAATAATATTTGAATTAAATAATTCTTAAAACATTTTTTTACCCGGATTGAATTCTATGTGCTTGCAGATAGCCAAATCAGTTCCGAAATCAACCGTTGCAGAGCCAAAGTCTGAAATCTGCAGTAGATTCGTCATCAAACTCAGCGGGTCAAGTGTGGCGTAGCGAAATATTGAAATTAACCCAAGCCACTATATAACTACCGTAATTCCAATTAGTAATATTCTATACGAAGGAAGAAACAACATGATGAATATGGATAAAATCATAAATCACAAAATGTTAATATATAAAACAAAAAAAAAAGAATCAAGATTTTACCAAAGTGACCGATGGGGCTATCAAACCTAAAATCTAAAGAAACAGAGCTGCCAATAAATCCCCATCTATTCCAACAACCCAACAAAATTTTGATGACTTCACATACATGATATTGATCTTGTTTTTGTCCTCTTTTGAGTTCATAACATGCATATTCACTTTCAATCAAGAAGCTACAACTAAGTTAACTTATTAACCGAATCGGCTCAGATTTGGCAATCGGACCGTCGTGGCGAGGGAGAGAGCAACGTCCATGGCGAAGAGAATCAAAACAAAAGAAATTATCAAAAATCCAACTTCGTCCACAAAATCCCCAAGTTGAAGTTCACAAAACATCAAAGATCAAACATTTATGATAAACATACCTGCTTATAAAACCTCTACACGTTACCACCGATCGACTGTAAAACCCAGAAACTCAGAAACACTAAGTGGAAAAAATAGAAAAGTACCTTTTATAACGTTGATATAAGGGATAGCTGTCAGATCGTTCAGATTAGCCTCTTCGTGCACCTTATCTATCAAATCAAATTAAAACAGCAAATGTGTGTAATAAAATCATCAAAAAATGTCCGATTGATTTGAGATTTTGGGACAACAGGAGGAGCAACTATGATTGTGAATTTAGGTAAGAGAGATTCAAGACCAAATTTGTGATTTATTTATGTGGTAAAAGAATGAAGATATCGGATCTTTTAGCACCATCGTCAAAAGCCTAGCACTAAAAACCAAAACCACCTCAAAATCAGAGCAGCACCATCGCCCTTTGCATTGTTCGCCGGAGCAGAACGGTCGGACGACCTTCACCATCTCCATCGCCCCTCTCTTTCTCTGTCTAACCAACTGAACGAAAACAAAACTATTGCCACCGCTGACCACTGAGAACACCCTATTGTCGCCGCTAACATCGGCGTGAGAAACAACTCCATCGTCACCATCGGCCGTTTGCAACAAAACAGAAACCCTAGATCATCGTCAGTGTTGTGATGTTCTCTGGGAAATTGAACTCGAGACTTTTAACCAAATTGGAAGAAGTGGTGTGTGGAGAAAGAGGTGGTGAAAGCAAAAGGATGTGGCAAACCATATTTATAAAAATAAAATTGGGAAAGAAGAGTGAGAGCCAAGGTTTCGAACTCCTGACCTGTTGCTCAAATGTTGATGGGCAAACCACTGAAGCAGATAGAGGTTTGAATTTCTATTGTGCAAAAGAATACTATATACAAATACAAAAACGGTGGCTGTGATGTGACAGGAACTATTCATTAGCTTTCTTTTTTAATATATGTATAACTAGTAAATATACCCCGTGCGTTGCGGTGGTAGTTCAGCGCCTCGGTTTTGCACATAAAAAACATCTGAGACGCTATATTCACTAATTATAAAAAGGTTACGTCTTAATTTAAAATCAAGCCCTCCATATAAAAAAGTTATAATACTATAACAAAAGGAATTAGAATGTCATTTTGTCATTTAAAATCAAGCCTTCCAAATAAAAAAGTAATAATACTAAATAAAATGAATTAGAATGCCATTTTGTCAAATTATAGATAAATTTGTGTACATTATCGACTCTTGAGAAAAGACAGCTCATACCTTTCCCATATTAATTTACACAGTTGATCCATTGGATTATATGACCCAAATACCCTAGTAGATGAATATACACAAAATGTTAGGAAACCAACCCAGTATGGCTAGAACTAGGGGTGTAAACATGTAAGGGTGAGCAAAAAATCAAAATAATCGAACCGTAACCGAAACAACCGAAGAAACCAAACTGAAAAAACCGAACCGAAACAAAAACCGACGCTTTAGTTTTCGGATTTTTAATAACTGAAAATTCAGTTCGGTTTTCGGATAACCATTTTCATTAACCGAAAAAAAACCGAACCGAACCTATAAGTTACAATAATAGATCCAATCCATATATTTTTACGTTTAAGTGTTTAACCCATGCTAGTAGGAATTATTAATTTTATTCTTAAATGTTAAGAATTTATAATAAAACATTAACATATTTATTTATAACTGAAATGATTTATCTCTTGCCTACAAGAAATAAGAAAATTTAATATAAAAATTAAATAATCTTCAAAGCATTATAAAAGGAACATGTCATAACAAAAAAACTTTGAAGAAACACAAAAAATAGATTAAAAGGTTTGGTTTATGTGAACTATATTAACTATAAAGGTTAAATATAATAACTTAAATATAAACATCTAAGAAAGATTGGATTTTTACATATTTCCCCCTCCTAAGCTGTCTTATTATGTATTTACCCAAATCATAAAATCAATTACATATTTCCCTTTTTTTAAGAAATTACCTAATTACCCTCTTAATAACCTAATGCGTAATAAGGCATCTGCATATAACCCAAACCCTACACAATCAACAACATCAACGTTTTCTATTCCCACCAAAACATCGATGTTTCAGTTATTGTTCGTCTTCATCTTCTTCATCAGGTATGCTTCTACAAAAATCGAATCTTCATCTTGCTTGTTTAATATATCGGATCCTAAAAACCCCTATTTTGAAAAAAAAAACGAGGGAGAGGGAAATAAAAAATTAGGGTTTTAAAGATTGAGATTCACAAATGTCTGTTAGAACAAGAATAAAAAACCCTTTTGTCAACCAAAAAGCATTCAATGTTGAATTCCACTACAATTGTCTGTCAGAACAAGATTGTTGTAAGTCTATGATTCTTTGCTGCAATTGTTTTTTGTGAGGAATTGTATTTGTTTATGTGTCTGGTTGAATTATTTTGATATGATACCTTTTTTGTTCTTTTTTATTTGTTTTAGTTTTCAAAAAGCATTCGATTGAATTCCACTTCCACGACTGAAAAGGCGCATAAAGCAACAATCTTTTCTATATTAGCTTCGATATTCCTCTCAAAGAACCGCCGATCCGGTCAGTAACAAGCCTTATTTCCGACGGTCAGGTTACGTTTCTATAGTTTTAGCACGATTGCATTTGTGTGTGTGTGTTTGTTGTAAGTATATAATTCTTTGCTGCATTTGTTTTTTTAAGTGAGGATTTGTGTTTGTTTAAGTGTCTGATTGAATTAATGACACTGTTTTGGTTCTGTTATGTATGCAGATCTATTATGAACGGTGACAAGCCTAAAAAACGACAAAAATGTCCGCGGCGTGGTGAGTATGGACACCGTGAAAAGACATGCAAAAATTCAGCACCTGAAGACGCTACTCAACATCAAGCGTCAAAAGTAAAAGAGCACGAGGAAAGAGTACAAAAAATATGTAAAAGTAGAAGAATTGTGGTTTGAAGGGAATTTATGTTTTTATTATGAACGGAATTGATGTTTTTTGAACGGAATTTAAGTTTTTATTATGAGTATTATGGTTTTGTGTGTATTGTTTGACAAGAGTAACAGGTAGAAGAATTGGGGTGATACTACATAATCTGGGTAAATATGTAAGTGAGTTTACATATTAAAATGGGGAAATATGTAAATATTCATTAAATAGTTCAATAAGGGTAAAATAGTCATAAATAAGAGTCATTTAAATGAAAAGGGGAAATATGTAATATATATGAGTTAGGGAGGGGAAATATGTAATTGATTTTATGGTTTGGGGAAATACGTAATAAGGAGGCTTAGGAGGGGGAAATATATAAAAACCCCAAGAAAGATTATTAAATTTTGGGTTATACTTTTTTTTTTTGAGTTTTAGGTAATTTTGTTCCAAAAACCAAACCGAACCGAACCATTGCTAAAACCGAAAAAACGAAACCAAAAAAATCGAAAAAACTGAAACCGAACTATTTTCAAAAACCGAAAACTGAACATTTCGATTATGGTTACGGTTTTGGTTTTACCCAAAACCGAGCCGTGCACACCCCTAAAACGAGGCGTAACAACTCGAAAGCTACTTGGTATCGGATCGGTAAGAACCTCGAATGAGCCGAGCCTTAATGAGCTTGGCCTTAAATATGACGCGTTATTTATCGAGCCCGAGTTCGAGCTTTACATACAAAGCTCATTTAGGCTCGAGAGCCCAAACATGCCCAACCAAATTTTGTATTATATTTTTTATGTATGCACTTTTTTCCATTTGAGTAGGTTCGGTTTTAACTAATAACATTAGTGAGCCAAGCTTGAGTTGAGCTTTGGCTCGTTTAAGCTATGGAAGGAAGCTTGAGTCGCTTTTAGCTCGTTTAAAAATGCTCTCAAATTACTTCGAGCCAAGTTGAGCTCGAGCTTTTGGGTTTTACTTTCGAGCCAAACTCGTTCTCAAAATGGAAGGCTCGAACCAAGCCGAGGCTCATTCACACCCCTAGCTAGAACATATTTTCTCTCTCTTTCTCTGCTCGCTTTAAAGAAAACCCCCAATCATCGACCATCGTCTTGATATATTCATGTTCATGTTCATAGAAAACAAAACCCCATTTGAATATGATTTTGTCTCCTCTCTCTCTCAATCACTCTCTACTCGCATCTCCAACACCCCGCCGCTGCCATGGCTCCAGCAACGGCGGTGGACGGCATTTAGTGGTGAAACCTCTTAATGGCGTGGTTTCTAGAACCGCCAGAACCCCCCCCCCACCCATGGGCCATCGGTGCTTCTGGAGTGCGTGGACGTCATTGACGTTTTGTCAGGAAACCAAACCTTTGTCACCACCACCACCAAGCCCAAGCAACCCTTGTTTGTTAACGTCGATAAACAAACTCAGGTCGGAACCCGCCTTCTTTTTCCGCGAGTAACTCCACCATCGCCGTGCCGGCGAAATAAAAAAGAATTGGGATGTGTTATTGACTGATGAGAGGATATGCACTAATAAGGTTATTGACTAATGAAAATATGCATCAATAAAACCCACAAAGTTTTTGTTATGGTTCTACATCAAAGGGGCTTTCTGGCTTAGTGGCGATGTCAGAGTATGGGATTATTATATACGGGTCGGCCATGGTCCTCGTTAATGGTTCTCCTACGAGTAGCTTCAGTCTGGAAAGAGGGTTACGTCAAAGAGATCCTATTTCACCCTTTTTGTTCATTTTGGCAATGGAGGCTCTAAATGTCATAATGAATAAAGCGGTTGAATTTGGGTTGTTTGGTGGGGTAAAGTTACCTAACGGTGGACCTTCAATCTCTAATCTATTCTATGCAGACGATGTCATTTTTGTGGACAATGGGAATACAGAACATGCTAAAAAAATGACGCGAGTATTACGTTGCTTCTTTCTAGCCTCGGGCCTCATGATTAGCCCAACAGAAAGTAAGGTTTATTGTGTAGGGTTGGATGATATTGAAATGGGAAACATCGCCAATGCACTTAAAACAATAGCTTTACAATTGAAGTGGTTAACATTGTAAAGAAAAGAAGAGAAGAGAAAAGAAAATGAATAGAGGAGAGAAAAGAAAATGAGTTGAAAGAAAAGATTTAATTAAATATCGTATTACCGAGTTCGATAGAAATGAAAAGAAAACTAATGATTTTAAGTGTTAAAAATGTTTTCCTTTCAAATCTCTTCAATTTGGAATGATTTAAAATAAAGGAAAATTACTTAAGTTTTCCTTTCATTTCTCTTCATTTCATTACTTAAAAACTCCTGAACACAATTTTTTTAACTCCCTCAAAATCCATTCTTTTCCTTCGTTAAATGAAACTTGGAAACACAGCGTAAAAGTGATTTGTAGCTTGTGACTTGGGAAATATTGTAAAACAAAATGGTGCGAGTGGAATTGAAGTTTGTGTTGTGTGTACTATAGCTTTATGCTAAATTAGAGCATGTGTAGTAGGATATGGTGGCGTGATAGAGCCATGGCGCCGCATAGCACTGGGAAAATCGCCCCATCGGCGCTATGCGTCTGATTCCCTTTGTCCAATGATGGTGATAACGGGGTTATTTGGTGAAGGTGAGAGGTAAAGGTGTGTTGGGGATTGTGTTTTGTGCGGATACGTTGTCACACCCCCAAAATACCACTTGCGGTAACACCGCGGGGTGTGTGACGTACCAGGATCTTAGCCACCAATCACATTGAACTCATAAATATATTTAAATAAAACTTTCATTCATTATCATAAAGTGATACAAAACGTTACATGTAATTTATTGTACACAGCGGAAGCACAACTCAGTGGTTAAGTGTTTCACAAACCACGCGTACGTAAACCATTAGACTTGTGTTGCGATTCCATGTATCTCGACCCATGACCACTCCAGCCTTCCAGACAGCAAGTTCCATGATATAACCCTACAGACCTGCAAGCATGCAGGCAAGTGTGTCAAACGACGCTGGTGAGTTCAAAGTTTTGTTAACGCGTTTAGTTTCCAGTTTCCAGTTTAAAACATTTCAATGATTTGATGTTGTTATTAACTCAATTACCGAATATGGCTCTAGATTTATTTGCCCAACCCCAATGCTCTATCACACATTGGTCAAGTGGTTAAGGTAATTAGTTCACGACCGTCCTCCCCGGTACGGTGTGAGGGTGCCAAACCTAATAGCGTTATCAACTAATAACCCCGTTGCCTCCTCGGCAACCAATCGGTATATGTAAGGGGACTTAATGATAGAAATGAGTGTAATAACCAACATCCCAATAACCCGACGTTCCTCCCCGGAACGATTAGCAGATGTCCCTCCCTGGGATCATGCTTGGGAAAAGAGCAGTGAACTCACCTTAGATTTGCTCGGTATGTTACGTTACATTACCCGTGCCCAATTAGCCAACCAATCCCTACCGTGGTTACCAGAGATGATCAGTTTCGCAAACACATTCACAAGTCACATATTCAACAAGTCACACGTAATACCATTGTCACGTAGCACATAGCAAGTGTTTAGATTTCATACGCATTTACATCACAAGTTCATGTTCTCAACAGTAGTCACTGATGACACCAGTTTCATAATAATCGATTCACGTGTTGTCACAGATTACATTTGGTTACGACCATAGTATAACACACATCAAGTACTCAGTTTCCAAACAAGTCTACATCCTGTGTTCATGACACATAACAATGTTTTACAGACAAGTTGGTTACCCACAACAATTAGGTCAAGACTCTCATTTCATGTTATCATTATCATCATACAACAAACTAAGTTTCACAAACACCAGTGTACAACATCATAAACCACCTATCTGTTCAGCTCAGTTACTTACACGACGAAAGACCCATGATTCGTCAACAGAGGTTTCGTCGATATGAATTTTCGTCGAGAAGGGAGTTTCGCCACATACATAACAGTTAAGCTATTTCCCTGTTGCACAGAATTTCAATCATCGCCTAATCATTAACCCTAATCATAATCTCAATCAATCGGTTCCATTTATCCACTATATACACATTATCTTAGAACGGTATTACAATTAACATAACAATTATCATCATCATGCAACTAAATTCGTTTATAGAACATCAATACCATTTAAGAATTATGCAACTGAATTCATTTATCCACATTCTAAATTCATTAATTGGCATTTTCCATAAACTTCCCAGATCATAACCAAACATTATAAACAATTTCCCTTTTTAATATAATCAGTTTATTATCATAATCACTCTCTCAAAACCCTTAATATCGAACCACACCAATTGGTTAGTCATGCATCAATCAGTTTTCTAGATCCAATATAGTTTACAAACAATCCTAGGATTATGTTTTGATCGCTACTTATCACTGCACATCAGCATATTTACACATATTCAAGAACACATAACATTCAGTTTAAGATTTACCAGGTTATCAAGTTACTAGTAGGTGATCATCGATCCAACACAATGCATACAAGAATATATATATATATATATAATGAGTAAAGGGTGTTACACTAACCACAAAGTATTAAGGATGTCGCAACGGATGGAGGAGGGGAGCAATCTGCCGTTTCACGTAGGAGAAACTAGGGTTTAAAGATCATTATCTTTAGTACGTGAATTCGCATATAACCGAGTTATAACTGGGCCTCACCTGGGCCAAAACCCCTTTTTGGCGAAACGCTCTTTTTCGTCAAGGGTTGTTTGGGGCGAAAGACTCTAGTCTTTCGTCGACTAGTGGCTGGGCTTGGTTTGGGTTCCAGTGAGGTTTGGGCCGAGAGCAAGCAAACGTAGGAGGGAGGGTTCGGCCATTGGATCAAGTGTGCGACTATCATCATGTGCCACAAACACTTGGCGTCTAACAACCCTTGCTATTTCAAATATACAATAACAAATATACAAAGACATGATCAATAGTTCTCATAACAGTGACCAGTTCACAACGTGCAACAGAACATGAATAGAAATAGCACGTGCATAGAGAGCCTGAGAATTCCGAGTTGTCACATCATCCCCAACTTGAAAGAAATTTCGTCCCGAAATTTGACAAGTAGCCCAAAGCAGTCAAAATGCTAGGTCAGGATGACTGTTAAATCAGGATGATTGTGGATATTCCTCGGGTGCCACATCATCCCCAACTTGAAAGGGAATTTTGTCCCGAAATTCATCAATAATATCATAGGTTGATTCAACCGTTTGGACAACTGAAGATACTAGAGCTTCCTCTGATTATTGCGTTCCCACGTGAACTCCGGTCCACGTCTTGAGTTCCAACGACTCTCGCGATTGGATTTCGACTACGTTTACGAACCTTGACTTCCTGGTCCATGTTCTCGATAGATTCCTCGACAACAGCAACTTGTCGTTAACCTTAGGCTCTAGTAGAGGTATCACAAGTATTTCATCGGGCAAACACTACCGTAGATCCGAGGCATAAATGACATCGTGTACGCTACCCCATCCATCAGGTAACTCGAGTTTGTAGGTCATGCTACCGATTCTTCCCAGAATGTTGTATGGCCCACGTGATGTAAGTTAAGGTCGCCACGCTTCCCAAGCGTACCACACCCTTCCCTGGGTGAGACTTTCAACATGAGACGATCGCCTACAGCGATCTTCCAGCGCTTCCTAAGCTTATCAGCTTTCCTGACGGTCACGCGTTGCCGTCAAATGATTCCTGATCCAAACAATCTTCCCAAGAGTTTCGAGTACAAGTTCTGGACTCGTAATCAAGTTGTCAATCACCTTAGTCCAACAAGGAGGTTGGCATTATCGTCCATGCAATGCCTCAAACAGAGCTGTCTGAATACTAGGATGGTATCTACTGCAATAGGACTCATCCAAAGGTAAGCGTCCTTCCAGTTTTACTAAAGTTAATCATACACATGCTCGCAGCATGTCTACGGTGATGAGCAATGCTCAAGTCTAGACGTGAGCCAAGAGTGTTGTGTAGTGCCTGTCATAAATCAGGTATAGATTAACACCAGAGGTAACAGGAGTTGGCACCTCGTGTCTAAAAGCCGCCTCTCCCAGAGGAACATTCACAGCTGTGAAGACTCGTCAGTTTCCTTGGTTGTAAGAAAGTGTGTTGGTAACGCGAGACCATCAACGATCACCCAGGTGATATTGTTCCCGTTTCGAGTTGTAAGTAGACTGGTGACAGAATCCATGGCAGTCTGTTCTCATTTCCATATAGGTGTTTCTGGTTGCTGATACTCCACCTTGACTTTCCCATAAGTCAAACATCATTCACATATATAGCTAGGTGGGCCTTCATGCCCGATTCACCAGTACAAGATTTATAGATCCTAATATCTCTCATCAGAATCCATACAACTAGAATATCGAAGCCGGTGTGCTTTGCTCAACACCAGTGTCCCTAAAGTTGTCGTATAATGAGATCCACACTCGTTCTTGGAGGTAGCGAATATTATCCGACCTGCCAAAGGTTGCTTCTCCATGCCCCGCATGGGTTCAACTTGAAAATCCTCTTCCTTCAGTTCTACAGTTTGAACAGAGTGAGTATGATCAGGTAGGTTAGAGTCGATGGTGAGTTGCTAAGCTCGTGCACATTCAAGTTTCACAGTCGTAATCATCCAAAGGGTCTATCCAGCGATGCCATTAACTGATCTAGCTCTTCCGAAATAAAGGTACACGGGAGGCCCTTGTGATCGGTCTAAGTAGTGCATTTGGTACCGACCAAGTAATGCCTCCAGCTCAAATCCGAGATCATAGCTTCCACCCCAGATTGTGAGTCGTGCAATCCTCCTTGTAAATCCACTATGTAAGTCGTCACCTTCTCGTGTTGCATCGGCGTGTAACTGGGACTCTGATTCGAACCATCATGGTATACTACTAAATCACCCGGACCCTCGGGTAAAGACGATGCTCAGTGCATTGTAGATGTCCTCCTGTTTTGTTTCCCACGAATACACAGCACCTTGATGTGCTGAAGAGATTAAAGCTGTGCGATCTTCGAAAACCCCGTGATGAATCTGCGATAGTATCTAGCAAGACCAGGAAAATTGTTGTATCCCCGAAGGACTCTTTGGTGCCGATCAATATCCAATAAAATGGATCTCATCGAGATCCACGTGTATCCCCACTTCGTTGACTACGCGATCAAGTAAGTGTACTTCTCAAATCCTGAAGTCACACTCAGGTAGACTTTGCATGGAGTTGCTCCTCCTCTAGGAGCTCTAAGATGAATTACGAGTGCCGATCATGGTATTCCTTTCTCTTGGAAATGATTTAAAACATCATAGGTAAACACGGTTGACGAATCTGGCGAGATGAGGTTGACACGTACTACTCATGTGATCCCTAAGGCTGCTGGTGTGTTGGATAACTTAAACAACATGAACAGAAAATCATAGTGGTCGTACTGTATCTGTAACGCCGTGCTAGGAATCATCCTCCCCCGAGTCTTCCATCAAGTGACAATCCGATCTTAAGTCGGTTTCCGAATAGAAGCTTGATCTTTGCAGCGGGTCAAGCAAGTCGTTGATGCGAGATAGAGGGTGACGGTCTATGATTGCCACCTTGTGGTAGTCTGTACACGTATGAAAGGACTCGTCCTTCATCTCCTCCATAGGGCTCGGGCTCCCTAAGACGAGCAGGTAGATCGGTAAAACTCCCATCCAGTAGTTCCTGAAGTTGATTGGGCCGTTCTTGCAACCCTCCAGGCGAAAGATGGTAAGGAGTACGAGCAATCAAGGTTGCCTCTGGCGCGAGATCAAACTGAGATTCTTCCTTACAATTGTGGAAGTAAACATGAAAGTTCCTCGGATAGCACACCGAGAGGAATCACGAACAATTGGTGGATCCTCGATCCTCTTTTCTTAGTCTTAACATCAGTAACGGTTGCTATCATAGTGGGATAATCCCTCCGTAGACACTTCTGAGCTTTCATTGCTGAACGATGCTAACCTTTTCACCACTCTGATACTTTAGGATAGATGGCGATTCTCCACTAGGGAGAGAGGGATACGCAAAATTTTCTCCCCACAAGGTATATCTGTGCGATATCTGGATAACCAATCCACACTGACTACTGCATCAAAACTATCAAGGGTGGTAGAAGCAAGGTCGATGTCGAACACTTGTCCCACAAGGTCAAGTTTGCATCCCCAACGAACATATGAGGTTTCAGTTGCCTAGCCATCAGCCGATTTCACAACAGGTTCGGTTTCAAGAAGCATCAAGGTTAAACAGAACAGAGGCGAAGCGATTGGTTACTCAAAAACATACAAGCTACCATGTTGCAATTCACCTGGCGTTGCCTACGCCAATCCTAAATACCCATTCATGAGCATCATTTCCAGTGTTGTGGTTTTCGTTACGAGAATTTCCAGTACTGCCGCCGTTCACTCGATTGTTGACATCTTAACTTAGTAACAGTCAATCCTTGTCAAAGTCACCTCCGTTTCCACACTGTAAGCTATGAGTACGAGTACCTTGATGTTGCCGTAATCGTTACCTCTATTGTCGTTGGTTGAAACGGAGCCCTACGATCCTTCACCGACAGGGTCCATCTTTTCACATTCCGTGTCATGTACTAAGACGCTACTCATTGTGCTGGCAGCTGCACGTTCCACACCGTAGTCGATTGTCATTGCTTATGTCCCGATTGATTCATATGAGTTGACTCCCATAAGTCTCTGACTAGTGTGAAGGATTCGATTGAAGCCAATTTGCTGGTGTTCGTTGCTGGCAATCCGGGTCGTTCAAATACTAAGGTCGGTAAAGTGCTACGCTCATCCTCTTGTCCATCGATATAGCAAGTTGATTGAGTAACACGCGGTACGCTGCTAGAGTGTTGCAGAAGTGATCGCACTTCGGGATCTAAGACGTCAATACATTGAGTTCCATCAAGCGTAGAGGAGTGAGAAAGGTATCGACCAATCATTGACGCTGCAACATCCAACTCAGGGATGTTCGTACAAGCACCAAACATTCTACACAGTTCGCTAGGCGTTCAGATGGGTGTTCAGGTAATACTCAATAGCATCGAGATTCGCAAAGATTCAGTGAGAAGTAAAAAGATCATGTTTGAGTAGGAGACAATCACTGCTATGACTCCTATAGACTGTTGTGATTCACATCGATCAAATGACGGAACGGAACCCCTCTTTCACTTGTTAAGCCTCACTGGGACTCGTATGCACCCCGCATTATTATTATGTGTGCACCCACAATAATATTGCGATTTGCATGCTCATCTCAGTTCCTCCTAACTCATGTCAAATGGTTCCTCAAACTCGTGTGCCAAACATAGGTTATCAAAACGATAAGATCACAAGAATCTAAGGACTACAACACACCAACTACGCATCATAAAGTAAGCAAGCAATTCATGAAATTATGCTATAGTGACGAGTGTGTGTTCGTATGCCACATCATAAACAAGTGTACACTAGCCATGAAATGTATACAACAAATGAAAGAGACGAACCTTGCAATCTGGAGCTGAATGTCATGGTCGTATTCTTGTTTTCAGAACTGTTCAATTATAGTCTGGTTTTATAAAAACGTTTTTTAAACCAAATTCACTATAACCAGTGGCTCTGATACCAAACTGTCACACCCCTAAAATACCACTTGCGGTAACACCGCGAGGCGTGTGACGTACCAGGATCTTAGCCACTAATCACATTGAACTCATAAATATATTTAAATAAAACTTTCACTCATTATCATAAAGTGATACAAAACGTTACATATAATTTATTGTACACAGCGGAAGCATAACTCAGTTGTTAAGTGTTTCACAAACCACGCGTACGTAAACCATTAGACTTGTGTTGTGATTCCATGTATCTCGACCCATGACCACTCCAGCCTTCCAGACAGCAAGTTCCATGATATAACCCTACAGACCTGCAAGCATGCAGACAAGTGTGTCAGACGACGCTGGTGAGTTCAAAGTTTTGTTAACGCGTTTAGTTACCAGTTTCCAGTTTAAAACATTTCAATGATTTGATGTTGTTATTAACTCGATTACCGCAGATGGCTCTAGATTTATTTGCCCAACCCCAATACTCTATCACACATTGGTCAAGTGGTTAAGGTAATTAGTTCACGACCGTCCTCCCCGGTATGGTGTGAGGGTGCCAAACCTAATAGCGCTATCAACTAATAACCCCGTTGCCTCCCCGGCAACCAATCGGTATATGTAAGGGGACTTAATGATAGAAATGAGTGTAATAACCAACATCCCAATAACCCAACGTTCCTCCTTGGAACGATTACCAGATGTCCCTCCCCGGGACGCATGCTTGGGAAAAGAGCAGTGAACTCACCTTAGATTTGCTCGGTATGTTACGTTACATTACCCGTTCCCAGTTGGCCAACCAATCCCTACCGTGGTTACCAGAGATGATCAGTTTCGCAAACACATTCACAAGTCACATATTCAACAAGTCACACGTAACACCATTGTCACGTAGCACATAGCAAGTGTTTAGATTTCATACGCATTTACATCACAAGTTCATGCTCTCAACAGTAGTCACTGATGACACCAGTTTCATAATAATCGATTCACGTGTTGTCACAGATTACATTTGGTTACGACCATAGTATAACACACATCAAGTACTCAGTTTCCAAACAAGTCTACATCATGTGTTCATGACAAATAACAATGTTTTACAGACAAGTTGGCTACCCCCAACAGTTAGGTCAAGACTCTCATTTCCGGTTATCATTATCATCATACAACAAACTAAGTTTCACAAACACCAGTGTACAACATCATAAACCACCTATCTGTTCAGCTCATCTACTTAAACGATGAAACACCCCATGTTTCGTCGAGAATATGGGTGACAAAAGACCCATGATTCGTCAACAGAGGTTTCGTCGATATGAATGTTTCGTCGAGAAGGGAATTTCGCCACATACATAACAGTTACGCTATTTCCCTATTGCACAGAGTTTCAGTCATCGCCTAATCATTAACCCTAATCATAATCTCAATCAATCGGTTCCATTTATCCACTATATACATATTATCTTAGAACGGTATTACAATTAACATAACAATTATCATCATCATGCAACTGAATTCGTTTATAGAACATCAATACCATTTAAGAATTATGCAACTGAATTCATTTATCCACATTCTAAATTCATCAATTGGCATTTTCCACAAATTTCCCAGATCATAACCAAACATTATAAGCAATTTCCCTTTTTAATATAATCAGTTTATTATCATAATCACTCTCTCAAGACCCTTAATATCGAACCACACCAATTGGTTAGTCATGCATCAATCAGTTGTCTTGATCCAATATAGTTTACAAACAATCCTAGGATCATGTTTTGATCGCTACTTATCACAACACATCAGCATATTAACACATATTCAAGAACACATAACATTTAGTTTAAGATTTACCAGGTTATCAAGTTACTAGTAGGTGATCATCGATCCAACACAATGCATACAAGAATATATATATATATATATATATATATTGAGTAAAGGGTGTCACACTAACCACAAAGTATTAAGGATGTCGCAACGGATGGAGGAGGGGAGCAAGCTATCGTTTCACGTAGGAGAAACTAGGGTTTAAAGATCATTATCTTTGGTACGTGAATGTGCATATAACTGAGTTATAACTGGGCCTCACCTGGGCCGAAACCCTTTTTTGGCGAAACACTCTTTTTCGTCAAGGGTTGTTTGGGGCGAAAGACTCTAGTCTTTCGTTGACTAGTGGCTGGGCTTGGTTTGGGTTCGAGTGAGGTTTGGGCCAAGAGCAAGCAAACGTAGGAGGGAGGGTTCGGCCCTTAGATCAAGTGTGCGACTATCATCATGTGCCACGAACACTTGGCGTCTAACAACCCTTGCTATTTCAAATATACAATAACAAATATACAAAGACATTATCAATAGTTCTCATAACAGTGACCAGTTCACAACGTGCAACAGAACATGAATAGAAATAACACGTGCATAGAGAGCCTGAGAATTCCGAGTTGTCACATACGTAGTGTTACTTGGTGTTACTACTACACTCAAATATTATCAAACTTGCACATTCCATGTTATGTGTGTGACAAGTATCACATAACCCCACTTTCTTCAAGTTATGTGATGTTACCACTAAACATGGCCTTATCGTAAGCCTACGTTTATGTTGTGTTTTTTTTATGTGTACTTAAGTAAAGATATTATAAAAAAATTATTGATGTATTATACACTTATGTGTACTTAAATAAAGATTATAAAAGAATTATTGATGTAATATACACGAAGATATTCACAGAAACAAGAATAAAAAGAAAATGTAGAAAAAAACACCGAAAGATAACCGAAAGAAAATCAACTAAAAAAGTTGTATGGTAATGATGTTGTTCGTATGAAACCTGTGGTCAGAGATGAGCAAATGATACCGGGTACTGATACCGAATTTTCCGAACCGAAAGATCTTAAGTACCAATTCGGTACCGACTTTTGGCGTTCCCGGTACCGGTTTTTACCTTCATATTCCGGTATTTTCGATACCAGTACCGATTCGGTATCGGTTGCCACTGAGCCCATCCCTACCCCTGAAACTAAAAAAAATCATTAAAAGTTGAAGAAAATCAACAGATAAAAAAGTTGTACGATACCGTTGTTCGTACGGTACCCCTGATTAGGGATAAGGAAATGGTACCGGGTAGCAGTAACGAATTTCCAGGACTAAATTTCAATATCAATTCGGTACCGACTTTTGGCGTTTTATGTACCAGGCTGGTGTCGATCTACTTGATTACCACCAAGAATAACAAGATTAGCCAAAATCCCAAATTTCAGAAACCTTAACCTCTGAAATCACAATCGAACAACGATCAATGGAATCGAACAGTCACAGAGCTATTATGGCTCAGATACCATGTCAAAAATACAAGGATCAAATGTTGATATCTTATTAACCACAAAACAACCAGAAAACAAATAAACAAACTAAGAACACTCTCCTCACAAGCAAATCATCAACACGTTGATCTGCATACACTCAACAACAAGATCTAACAATATGACACACGATCTCAATAAGAGATCATCAAGAAAGATCAGAATAGTGTAAACCTTGAGTCTGTAAACCCGACGGTGTCCACAGTCACTGAGGAGTCAAAAACCTTGAGTTACCTTTGGGTGAAGAACAGATCGAAGGCTAGAGTTTTATCTTGGGATGATTGGAAGTCCTTTAGTCTCGGGTCTTTAGCTTAATTGGTTTGTATGTGGTTGGTTTTTTTCTTTTTTTCTGTTTCGTTTATGTAATCATGACTGAAATATGTAGCTAGCGTCTAGCTAGTTGGTGGATAATAAATCGAGGTTTTTGTTGGTCGTTCAAAAAAAGAAAAGTGTAAACTCTAGGAGTTCCTAGAGAATAAGATCTCTAAGGGGGCGTTTGGTTCACGGAATATTTTTGAATTGGAATTTGTTTAGAAATTAGAATTAGAAGAAATTGGATTTGGAATTTAAACATTCCAATTGGAATTGGAAATTGTTGGAATTGGAATCTCAATTCCATTTTTGCTGTGTTTGTTTGTCAAATGAATTGGAATTCATCATCACGGCACCCTCAACCCCTAGTTCGGGTTGAAACGGTATGGGTGGAAATGGTACGGGTCGAAACGGTTCGGGTGGAAACGGTAGGGTCAAAACGGTTCTCGTCGAAACGGTACGGGTCAAAACGGTTCGGGTCAAAACGCTTTGGGTCAAAACGGTACGGGTCAAAAGGAGTTGCGTCGAAACGGTTCGGGTAAAAACGATACGGGTCGTAACGGTTCGAGTTGAAACGGTACGGGTCAAAACGGTTCACGTCTAAACAGTTCGGGTATAAACGGTACGCATTGAAACGGTTCACTTAGAAATGGTACGGGTTGTAACGGTTGGAGTCGAAATGGTATGAGTCGAAACGGTTCGCGTCTAAACGATTCAGGTAGAAACGATACAGGTCGAAACGGTTCAGATCGAAACAGTACGGGTCAAAACGTCGACGATGTACGGGTCGAAACGGTTTGGGTCGAAATGGTGCGGGTCGAAACGGTATGGGTCGAAATGGTCAAAGATTCCAATGAATTTACTTTAATTCCTTCACATATAGGAATGATTTTGAATTCCTTTAGTTAAAAGAATTTGAAGGAATTCATTTCAAATTCCAATTCCATTGTTAACCAAACACGTAAAGATTGGAATTGAGATTCCAATTCTATCAAATTATGTGAACCAAACATCTTATGAGATGGAATTCAGATTCCAATTCCCTTAAATTTTATTGAATTCCTGCGAAACAAACGCACCCCAAGATAACAATCTAGAAAGAGAAAGTGACACTGAATTAACTCATCAACATGATGAGTTCATTTATGCACCCCAAGAGAACAATCCAGAAAGAGAAAGTGACTGACTGAATTAACTCATCAACATGATGACTTCATTTATATATGATAAGCTTTAGGTTAGGTCTTCAAAACAAGCCCATGTGCGGAGATACTATGCAGCCCATCCTGAAGCCCAGCACGCCCATTTGTCTTTCTCTCTAAGTCCAACACTCACGAGCCCATGTGAAGCCAGCACGCCCAATTGTCTTTGTCTCTAAGTCCAACACTCACGAGCCCAAAAATGTTATAACAAGAAATACATTAAACAATAAAGAATAAAAGTGAAAGATGCAATGTATATTTTTAACATACTTGTGTAGAGTTTTACAAGAAAAAAATTTACAAAAATTTTTTTACCATATAAATTTTGTATTAGAATAACACCTTGTAAAGATGAAACCTTGCCTGACAAGAGTATTTGTACTTATTTTGCTAACAAATTAAATGAAATTTATTATTATTATCACATATGTACACAAAAATTTATTATCATATAACACAAAAATTGAAGGATTTTAAATAAATAGAATAGTAACAAAAAGATAATGAGTTGATTTAAATAACAATCAGAAATGGAGCAAAAGAGAATAGATACAAAAAGATGATGAGATGATTTAAATAACAATCAGAAATGGAGCAAAAGAATTAGCCCACCAATAGAATAAATGAAACGATTGGCCTAAATTATAGTTTACCAAACATATAATAATACAACCACTTTATTCCCCCCTTTTCACCTAAAATTAGAATATCGCAGAAGAAAAAAAAAACATAAAATATTTCTTGGTGTAGTTATGTGATGTTTTTATAAACAAACTAGGTTATAACCTTGTGTATTACACGGTTGAATAAATAAATTTTATATACTAAATAATAAAACAATATATCTTTAAAAACCTTCTTTGTTGCACGGGTTGAATAAATATAATTTTATATATTAAATAATAAAAAGTTATATCTATAAGAACCATATTGTACAGGTTGAATAAATATAATTTTATATACCAAATAAAAAAGTTATATCTTTAAAATCACGTGTATTACACGGGTTGAATAAATATAATATTGTTTACCAAATAATAAAATAATACATCTTTAAAAAACTTCATTTATTACACGGGTTGAATAAATGTAATTTTATATACCAAATAATAAAAAAGTTACATATTTAAAAATATGTGTATTACACGGGTTGAATAAATGTAATTTTCTATACTAAATAATAAAAAGAGTTAATTGCCAAAATCGTCCCTGAGGTTTTGGCACGTTTGTCATTTTCGTCCAAAATTACACTTTTGTACCAAATTACCCCCAACGTTTGTGTAACACCTCGAAAATTCACGTCCTATAATGTGTGGACACGTGTCATAGGTTTGAACGTGTGAAAGAATGTTACAGAAGGACTAAAGTTGACAAACATATAAAGTATGTGAATATAAGGGTACAAAATGTCAACAATGGGTAATTATACCTTACAATAACCCTACATGCTACTCATACCTTCAAACGAATAAATCATGGATCATACAAAGCTAAATATAAAGAAAGTGAGAGATTACAAACTACAGGGGTTAAATGTGTCAACATGTTTAAAGTATACCTCTGAGTGACCTTTTAGCAAACCCGAAGCTTTGTAACGGTTAATTATGCTCACTAGAATGCACGATATAAATTTCATAAAGTTTCGTTATCGTATGAGAAAGTTATGATCAAATTCGTATGTGAGGGGTTAAAAGCGTCAACGATGAAGTTTATGACTTTTCGGGTGACAATAAAGTTAACCGAGGACTAAACGAAGTGGGTATATGTCTTGAAGCCCTTATAAGTCAAATTGGAGGGTTCAAAATGCAATAAATAAAGTCGAAACAAAGTTTTTATGGACCAAGGACCTAAACACAAAAAATCAAAAATTTGATTTGATGCAGATGGGGCGTCGCGCCACGCGAGGCTCCCTAGGGAGACCTACGCGTGCCGCGAGGGGTCTTCTGACTCCGAAAACTTTGCTAGGTGTCTGCCATTTCCATTCTAACCGACTTATCTTGCCTTTTATCATCACCAAGGGTTGCCTACGCTTGTTTAGGGACATTAGGGACACTTGTTGATGATCAAGGATCAGTGGTAGCATGATTTGTCAACAATCTATGAGGTCTTGAACACTATATAAAGGCCCTTGTTACAACCATTTTGATCACACCTCACTTCTACATTTCTGATCATTTCTGGAGCTCCAAAGCAGACTCAAGTGATCACTAATTGTGCATAGGACTTCAGTAAGTATGCTTAACCTTTCTTAGTTGAGTTTTTACTTAGTTTTAGCTTAAAAGTCAAACCGTCGTAATTAACGGTTAACTTCACGATTAATCATTAATGGTCCAGTGATTAGTCGAATTGAAAGTAGTTATAAGTTGGTAATTATGTGGGCAATAAACCCTTAAAAGGGCACCCTCTGATTCCCACTCTAACTAGGTCAAATGTCGGGTCAAACTTGTTATTAAAAAGTCAACAGAATGCTAATTTTCCAATTTATGCATAATTAGCAATGTAGAACCCATACAACCTGTTTGATCATTAATATAACTTGGTAATTAATGTAAGAACATGTCTAAACATATTCAACCCGACAATTTTCAGTAGAGACCCGGTTCGGAACCAAAAGTCGCATAATTTGACTTTTGCTTTGACTTTCAGTACTGACCCGATTAAGCATGTTTTAGAAATGCCTTAGAGCTTTAATTGGACTAGGTTACATGATAGTATAACCCTCTGTGATTATACACCATGGTTCATTAGTTATCCAATTAATATGCAAGATTCCGTTAATTGCCTATATGTTGACCATTATGCCCTTTTCACCATAAAAACGTGATTTTTAAAAATGTAAAAGAGTAGAAACCTTAGTTAATGAATTATAAACTTGCACCCAAAATTATAAACTAATTCTGAGGCTCACAGCAAGCCTCCCTCCAAGAATGAAGAACCAAAGAAAGATGATGATCGACACTCCTCAAACCACAACAGTGCTCCATCTCTGAAGATCATACCGAAACAAGGAACCCATGATAAGGGTTGCTCCTACAAATATTTTGTTTCATGCAAACCCAGGGATTTCACTAGGGAGAAAAGAGATATAGATTGTGTGACGTGGTTAGATGAGATGGATACAGTTGTTGATATCAGCGGATGCGCTGAGAAAGATGTGGTGAAGTTTGTGTCCCAATCATTTAAAGGCGAGGCCTTAGCCTGGTGGAGATCGTTAATTCAAGCCACTGGGAAGATCCCATTGTACAACATGACATGGGAGCAATTTGTTGCCCTCATCAGGGAAAACTACTGCCCTCAGCATGAGGTTGAGAAGATTGAGTCTGATTTCCTATCGTTGGTTATGCAGAACCTTGACTGCCAAGCTTACCTCACGAGCTTCAACACCATGTCGAGATTGGTTCCGTATCTGGTGACCCCGGAACCCAAAAGAATAGCTCGTTTCATTAGGGGTTTAGCCCCAGAGATAAAGGCAAGCGTGAAGGCCTCTCGACCAACTACTTTCAGATCTGTGGCTGATATATCTTTGTCCCTCACACTGGACGCGGTCAGACAAAGATCGCTGAGGAACAAGGATGCTGAGAAAAGGAAACGTGAAGATGACAATTCACGGAGGTCAAACAAGAAGCACCGAGGAAACGGTGACAACAAGAAGGGGTCAGAATCAAAGAAAGATGGGCATCAGTCTGGTGATAAGCCCAAGTTCAAAGTCTGCAAGAAACAGCACTTCGGGAAATGCAGGTTTGAATCGAACTCGCAGACACAGTCGAGAACTTTTTGCATGTGGGATATGCAAGTCCAAGGAGCACAAGACCTTGGATTGCAAAAAGTTGAAGGATGCAACCTGCTACAGCTGCAATGAGAAGGGGCATATCAAGACCAATTGCCCAAAATACGCAAAGAAAACTGATGAAGGAAAGAAGACCAATGCTAGAGTCTTCAGAATGGATGCAAAGGAAGCAGTACAGGATGACAATGTGATAACAGGTACATTCCTTATAAATAACGTCTATGCAAGAGTACTTTTTGATTCAGGAGCTGATAAATCATTTGTAGATAATAAGTTTTTCAAGTTGCTGAATTTACCTGTTAAAACCCTAAGAGTGAAATATGAGGTGGAGTTAGCAGATGGCACCATAGAAACCGCCTCAACCATATTAGATGGATGTTTCATATCCATTAAAAACCACTCTTTTCCTTTGTCCCTACTTCCTTTGAAGTTAGCTGGCTTTGACATCGTTGTAGGCATGGACTGGTTATCTCTTAACCAGGCCCATATTGTCTGCAATAAGAAGCAAGTGGTGATCAAGACTCCGTCTAGTGAATCACTTACCATTCAGGGAGATACCCGGTATGGACTGCCTGAGCAAGTGACTATGCTCGAGGCCTCTAGGTGTTTGAAGAAGGGTTGTGTCATCTACATGGCACAAGTGACTATTGATGAGCCGAAACCTAAAATGGAAGACATCCCCGTCATTTCTGAATACCCTGAAGTTTTTCCTGAAGAACTACCTGGTTTACCACCAGATAGGCAAGTGGAATTCAGAATTAACATCATCCCTGGAGCAGCACCTGTTGCTAGAGCGCCTTACAGGTTGGCACCAACAGAGATGAAGGAATTGAGAGCACAACTAGATGAATTGCTAGCTAAAGGTTTCATTAAACCTAGTTCGTCTCCTTGGGGAGCACCCGTCTTGTTTGTCAAAAAGAAGGATGGATCGATGCGTCTGTGCATCGATTACCGTGAGCTTAATAAGGTCACTATAAAGAATAGGTATCCTTTGCCCAGAATCGACGATTTGTTCAATCAATTGCAAGGGGCAAGTTATTTCTCGAAGATTGACTTGAGGTCAGGCTACCACCAACTGAAGGTTAGAGATGAAGACGTACACAAAACTGCATTTAGGACTCGTTATGGTCATTACGAGTTCCTAGTGATGCCTTTTGGGCTCACTAATGCACCTGCCGCGTTCATGGATCTCATGAATCGTGTTTGCAAGCCATACTTAGATAAATTCATCATCGTTTTCATCGATGACATTCTCATTTACTCGAAGAACCAAACTGACCATGAGAAACACCTTCGCTGTATTCTTAAACTTCTACATCATGAGAAACTCTACGCCAAATTTTCAAAGTGTGAATTTTGGCTTCGAGAAGTCCAATTCCTTGGACATGTGGTTAGTGAGCGTGGTATCCAAGTGGATCCCGCTAAGGTGGAAGCAGTTATGAACTGGCAAGAGCCAAAGACGCCCACAGAAATTCACAGTTTCTTGGGATTGGCAGGATACTACAGGCGTTTTATCGAAAAATTTTCAAGGATTGCTGCGCCCCTAACTTCTTTGACTAGGAAGAAGATTAAGTTCGACTGGGGACCCAAGCAACAAGAATCCTTTGATATCCTTAAACAGAAGCTGAGCAACGCGCCTGTACTAACATTGCCTGAAGGTACCGAAGAATTCGTAGTTTACTGCGATGCATCACACACTGGCATGGGGTGCGTGCTTATGCAGAAAGGAAAGGTTATTGCCTATGCTTCAAGACAGTTAAAGGTGCATGAAAAGAATTACACCACCCATGACTTGGAGCTGGGTGCCGTTGTATTTGCATTGAAACTATGGAGGCACTATCTATATGGTATCAAGTGTGTGATCTATTCTGATCACAAGAGCCTCCAGCACTTATTTAATCAGAAGGATTTAAACATGAGGCAACGCCGATGGATGGAGACGTTGAATGATTATGATTATGAAATCAGATACCATCCAGGCAAGGCGAATGTAGTCGCCGATGCCTTGAGTAGAAAGGAAAGGGTGAAACCCATCCGAATCAATGCCAAGAGCATTGAGATAAAGAACAGTTTGAATGAAAGGTTGTTAGCTGCACAGAAGGAAGCTGTGTTGGAAGCTAACTACCCTAATGAAAAGTTAGGGGTAACTGAGGAGCAGTTATCTCTTGGCAAGGACGGAATTCTGAGATTGAATGGATGAATATGGGTTCCAGTTTATGGAGGACTTCGAGATGTCATCCTCTAGGAAGCCCACAGTTCTAAATACTCCATTCATCCTGGAGCTGATAAGATGTACCAGGATCTGAAGGCAAACTTTTGGTGGATAGGCTTGAAGAAGTCTATAGCCACCTATGTAGCTAAATGCTTGACGTGTGCACAAGTCAAAGCTGAACATCAAAAGCCGTCAGGTTTGCTACAACAACCTGAACTTCCCACCTGGAAGTGAGAAATGGTAACTATGGATTTTATCACCAAGTTACCTAAGACAAGGAAAGGAAATGATACCATATGGGTGATCGTAGACAGACTGACTAAGTCAGCACATTTCCTACCCATTAAGGAGACCTATAGCTCCGACATGTTAGCCCAATTGTACGTCGATAAGATTGTGGCTCTACATGGCGTGCCTGTGTCTATTATCTCTGACAGAGATACTAGGTACACGTCCCACTTTTGGAAAAGTTTCCAACAATCTCTGGGCACGCGTTTAAATTTTAGTACGGCTTACCATCCTCAGACAGACGGACAGAGTGAGCGTACAATCCAAACGTTGGAAGACATGCTTCGAGCATGTGTGATCGATTTAGGTGGTAGTTAGGATAACCACCTACCATTAATCGAGTTCTCATATAACAATAGCTACCATACCAGCATAAAGGCTGCGCCTTTCGAGGCCTTATACGGTAGAAAGTGCAGAACGCCCGTTTATTGGGCGGAAGTGGGAGATGTCCAATTGTCAGGACCGGAAATAGTCTTTGAAACGACGAACAAGATTGTCCAAATTCGTGACCACCTGAAAGCTGCCAGGGACAGGCAGAAAAGGTACGCGGATTTAAAGCGTAAAACTTTTAACTTCGAGGTAGGTGACAAGGTGTTGCTTAAAGTATCACCCTGGAAGGGAGTGATGCGATTTGGTAAGAAAGGCAAGTTAAGCCCGAGATACATAGGACCGTTCGAAGTCATCTAACGTGTCGGATCAGTTGCCTATAAGTTGAACTTACTTGAAGAGCTCAGTGGTATTCACAATGTGTTTCACATCTGCAATCTGAAGAAGTGTTTCGCTGACGAATCACTAGTCATACCACTTTCAGTTCTGACCCGATTAAGCATGTTTTAGAAAGGCCTTAGAGCTTTAATTGGACTAGGTTACATGCTAGTATAACCCTCTGTGATTATACCCCATGGTTCATTAGTTATCCAAATAATATGCATGATTCCGTTAATTGCCTATATGTTGACCATTATGCCCTTTTCACCATAAAAACGTGATTTTTAAAAATGTAAAAGAGTAGAAACCTTAGTTACTGAATTATAAACTTGCACCCAAAATTTGACATCAGTTTGAGGTATAGATTTAGAGTTATGCTCATTAGCGTAATTAAAAAGCTTTTTAGCGATTAAACGGCATAATTAGCATATAGCCTATTTAAACCCACTTTTTGATATCAAACTTGCTACCCACTGATGTAATATATTATTTTGGGATTTTTAAAGATTTTTAATTAATTTTAGGCTGAGCATATGTAACACCTCGAAAATTCACGTCCTATAATGTATTGATACGTGTCATAGGTTTGAACGTGTGAAAGAATGTTCTAGAAGGACTAAAGTTGACATACATGGAAAGTATGTGAATATACGAGTTCAAAATGTCAACAGTGAATAAATATACTTTACAATAACCCTACATGATGCTAATACCTTCAAACGAATAAATCATGGATCATACGGAGCTAAAAATGAAAGAAAGTGAGAGATTACAAACTACAGGGGTTAAATGTGTCAACATGTTTAAGTTATACCTCTGAGTGACCTTTTAACAAACCTGAAGCTTTGTAACTGTTAATTATGCTCACCAGAATGCACGATATAAATTTCATAAAGTTTCGTTATCGTATGAGAAAGTTATGATCAAATTCGTATACAAGGGGTTAAAGCGTCAACGTTGAAAGTTATGACTTTTCGGGTAATAACAAAGTGATCAAGGACTAAATAAAGTGGGTATAAGTCTTGAAGCCCTTGTATGTCAATTTGGAGGGCTCAAAATGCAATTTATATAGTGCATGACCCTTCGAAAGAGCCAAGAGCCAAGATGCAATAATGGAAAGATTGGAAATCTGACAACAGGATTCAGGCGAGCCACGTAAAGATTAACAAGACTTTACGCGGGCCGCGTCCGACGCCCAGATGCAGAAACTTTAGACAGCAGCCTGTTTATGCGCATAACCGACCTAAAACAGATATTTTCACAACATGGGCGACCCCTAAACAGTCCTAGGCACTTAGGGACATCTGTTGATGATCCATGGCCAGTTGTAGCACTTGTTGTCAATGATCTAAGTGAGTTTGAGCACTATATAAAGGGCCAAAGTTGCAACCATTTGATCACACCTCATTTCTGCATTTCTGGAGCTTCCTGGAGCTTAAGAGCAGACCCAAGTCTTTCCAAATCGTGCATAGGACTTCAGTAAGTATGCTTAACCTTTCTTAGTTAAGTTTTTGCTTAGTTTTAGCTTAAAAGTCAAACCGTCGTAATTAACGGTTGACTTAGCGATTAATCATTGTTGGTTCAGTGATTAGTCAAATTGAAAGTAGTTATAAGTTGGTAATTATGTGGGCAATAAACCCTTAAAAGGGCACCCTCTGATTCCCACTCTAACTAGGTCAAATGTCGGGTCAAACTTGTTATTAAAAAGTCAACAGAATGCTTAATTTTCAATTTATGCATAATTAGCAATGTAGAACCCATACAACCTGTTTGATCATTAATATAACTTGGTAATTAATGTAAGAACATGTCTAAACATGTTCAACCAGACAAATTTCAGTAAAGACCCGGTTCGGAACCGAAAGTCGCATAATTTGACTTTTGCTTTGACTTTCAGTTCTGACCCGTTTAAGCATGCTTTAGAAATGCCTTAGAGCTTCCTTAGGACCAGGTTACATGCTAGTATAATCCTCTTTGATTATACACCTTGGTTCATTAGTTATCCAATTAATATGCATGATTCCGTTAATTGCCTATATGTTGACCATTATGCCCTTTTCACCATAAAACGTGATTTCTAAAAATGTAAAAGAGTAGAAACCTTAGTTACTGATTTATAAACTTGCACCCAAAATTTGACATCATTTTGTGGTGTAGATTGAGAGTTATGCTCATTAGCGTATTTAGAAAGCTTTTTAGCGATTAAACGACATAATTAGCGTATAGCCTATTTAAACCTACTTCTTGATATCAAACTTATTACCCACTGATGTAATATATTATTTTGGGATTTTTGAAGATTTTTAATTAATTTTAGGCTGAGCATAACTTAGAGTCATAAGCTTAATTCGGTAATTGTCGGTTTTGCCCTTTTGGGCTATAAAATAAGTTTTACATATCTTTTGACCCCAAACCTTTTTGCTACTGATTTTAAATGATAAATAAATTATTTTAAGCTTTCTGGAATAATAAAAATATCAGCTTTCTATATAGAACCCTGAAACGGCTTCTAATCGCCTTTTTAAGCGTTTTTAACGCATAGTATGTACTAAAACTATTTTAAACGTACAAGGGTTGATGCCTACTGATCTTTTAAGTAAATTATAATATTTTAACAGTAAGCAAAAGTTGTTTAACTCAGACTTCAGTTTTGAGCTTTTTGGCTTATGTGAAATTACCAAAATGCCCATACGGTGCATAGTTTGGTTATAATTGATAAATTTCACATATATGCAATACCCTACTGATATAACTTAGTAAATTGAGTATTTTTGCTGATTACATCAGACCTGTAACTCAGGTTAATACTTAAACTCTTTTATAACTTTGTAAATGACCAAAATACCCCTACGGGGCATAATTTGAGTTTAAATTCGTTTCGGGCATTATAAAAGATAGCTTACTGATGTCACAACATATTTGAGGCATATTAACTTAGGAAACCTGTAAATGACTCTCATGGTCACCCGTTACGCCTCTTGCGCGTTCGGTTCGGTTTATGTAACTAGTTTGCATAAATTAGCCGAAACGGGTCAAACCTTATCGGTTTTATCTCAAAATCCAGAATGTATATAATATACCCATATTAAGCAAGTCTTCAAACTTGTCGGGTCTAAATCACATTCTATCCCGGTCTTCGCTTAATCGTGCGTACGAACCGTATCTTTAAAACTAACCGGTCTAAGTTTAGGCTTAATTAAAGACCCGTTAGGATTCTAATAGGTTATTATAAACCTTCGTTACAGAATAAGAGGACCAGTAAAAGCTACTTGCATTTGCTGTTTGTGAATTATACTTGCAAAGGTAAATACTTTTAACATATTTTCCCTTATACGGGCTTGGGGTACGATATATAAAATACCGCTTGGTCGGGCATTCGACCTTAATCGATTGGTGGTTAAGTATTATCGAGATGACCCGTTTAAATTTTGTTTTGTTTGCTTAACGCCTTTGGGGGGTTAATGACCATGTCCCGGATATCCTTGGCATCATTTTACGAAATGACCATGACCTAAGCGCGGAGTGTAGGCGTACACTCGTCAGTGCATAAATAAATAATGTGGTGTGTCTATTGATCTTTAACCCGCCACGAACCAGGCTACTAAACGCATAAGGAACATGTAATCCATTTACAAGTTTATATATTTAAATAATTATCCCAAGTTATAAAAGATATTTATGCCACGTGCATCCAAATCAATTTTAACCATTTTTAAAATGAGTCAGTTGATTCTATTTACCAGTGTAAACTGATGTATTTTCCCAAAAAGATTAAGTGCAGGTACTACGCGAAATAGGCTGGATTTCTCCTTAGCATCAATAGAAGTCTCGCAAGCTTAAGATGCCTAAAGTCTGTTGAACTACTGCTTCCATTTTATTTTAATCCACCTGTGGATAAACTTTCAACTGTTGTGATACTTGATTTTACAATATTATATTCGGTTGAAATATATCTTTCATTTGCTTCCGCTGTGCATTTAAATATTGTGTTGTTTGACTATTATGTTGCCAACCACGTCACGATACTCCCCACCGGGCCCACCGGTGAAACGTGGAATTCGGGGTGTGACAGGTTGGTATCAGAGCCAACATTGAGTGAATTAAACACTAGCCTTTTGTGCTTAATCTCAATGACATAATTGCACATTCCTAAACTTTCGATTCTAGACAAATAACATAGGACAAATTCTATTCTATTTTGTTTTGTTTTGTCCTTTATTTTATATGTTCTTGTCGTTATCTTATGTTATATGGACAGGATTAAATATGCCGCCAAGATTTTTCAGACGAAGAGGAAGAGGCAAGGGGCCAATCACCGCCCCCAATGACCACGAGGCCGGGCCTTCGCACATGCGAGCTCCTTCCACCACTGCGAGTACCGATCCTCGAGAGAACAGGAGAAACCTTTTTGAGCCTGCAAGACGGTCCGTCTCGCACAGTTCGACGCCTCCCTTTCATAACTCTTATGGGCCACAGTTGGAAAATGAGCCCGATAACCCTCAACCTTCTTACATACCTCTACAGCGATCCCTATCGCACCATTTGTTTGGAGACCCCACACCTGTTTTTCGGGGCCGGTTTAACCCGGCAAACTACATACAAGAACCAGTGGGTTTTAACCAGTGTCACATCCTTCCCCCGTTGGTTTGGAATTTCGTCCCGAAATTCCGCAGTAGCTTCAGCCTCAGTGTGGTTTCGCTGTTCTCGAACAACTGGGGATATTTGTGTTTCATTTGGTCTTCTCGTTCCCAGGTGAACTCTGGGCCACGACGGGAGTTCCAGCGAACTCGAACAAGTGGTATTCTGGTATGCTTGAGAATCTTAACATCTCGGTCTGTAATCTCTTGATGTGCTCGAAGTAGGTCAACTAAAACAACTAAAATTTACCCTAAATCTAGACTCTCTAAGTTTTAAATTTATAAGACTAAGACTCTCTAAACCCTAAAACACACAACCGGCAAGTGTACCGATCGAATGTAGTATAGCCTAAGGAAGTCCGAGTATCGAACCCAAGAGACTCTACTGATTACGCTAAGACTCTATCTAGACTAAAACTGACACGACTTAACCATTTTTTTATTAATTGGAGGGGGTTTCTAAAAAAAATCCTAAGAATGCAAATAATGAATACTAACTAGACTAGACGTACTAGACACGAACTCAAGTGAAGACTTTGACCAGTGATGGATGAAGACTACCTAGGCTAGACGCAAGCTAACTCGGAATGGATCTCTATTTGATAATGTTGTGGTGTGGAACCGGGATCTTTAGATACTAAACCTATTAAGACACCACTAAGCCCCTCGAACACTCTCAAGGCGATTCTTATGGCACTACCTAGGCTGTTACGTTTACCGGTTTGCTAGATTTCTTTTCCGTCCTCTAGTTTCTTGAAAGTGCTTATGTAAGACGCTCTACTTTGCCGCGCGAACGTCTAAAGCGACAATGGGTTCTAATCTTGGTTTAATAGGCTATGGAATGTTAAGGACTTATAACCAAACCTAGACCTATTAATATCCTCGAGCCTTTCCGCGACGAGTCTAGCAGCACACTTGATTTTATAGAATTACCGAATATTACTTCTAAGGTTACTTACTAGATTTTCACCCTAAAGGATTAATGATCTATTATGTGATATAGACAGTCACCTAAATCAAGAACCCTAGCCCGAAACTATCCCGTGATAAAGACCGTCACCAAGATTCGAACGAAGCAACAAACAATAATAAAATAATCACAAGGACACATACGCACCAAGTTAGAAAACCAAAGCTTTTACAATACAAGAAAGATCCACAACCACGCTAAAATCAAATAAAGATCCAAACTTTGTTAAGCTATTGTCATTAACCTAGGTAGTATATGAAATTTAGCCAAGAAACATGTCTAAAAACATAGCAAGCAATGTAATCAAATCTGAATTCATCTTGTAACAAAGTAAAACGAACGAAAACAAGAGAACAAAGATGATTAAACCCGTAATCTCTCCTCCCGAACGCTCCAAAGTGTCACCCGATGATTCCTCAGCAGTTCCAAACCTTCAAACGCCTCTCATCAGCCCCCAAAATCGTCCAAAGATGTTTACGTTTCGTAAATATGGTGTTTTTTTCCGCTGATGATCGATGATGATTCTTAAATACTCCAAAACCCTAAATTCTCCTGCACGTAACATCTGTTTCGCGTAATCAACCTTCTCGCGGCCCGCCTGAGTATATATTATAAGTTAAAGCGGGCCGCCCGCCAACTCTTAACCGGAAACATGTTTTAAGTCTACGCGGCCCGCCTCATGATTAAGCTTAAGTTCATGTGGGCCGCCTAACACCTCCAGAACTGCATTTTTCGCTTCGTTTCCACTCCGAGCTTCCGGTTTCCGATCCATTCTTTCGCCTTGCCAAAATGTAACTCGTTTCAGCTCCGTTTTTCTACTAATACCTGGAAAACACAATTAAATCAAAAGCAAATACAATCTAAACTAAAACGACACTAAATCTAACTAAAACCGAACAAACCTAGACGCGAATAAAGATGTATTTTGCAATACATCAAATATCCCCACACTTACTCTTTTTTCGTCCTCGAAAAAGAATTATGCAAACGGAATCATTGTCGGAATAAATGAACGGGCCAAAATATAAGTTATTTTATTAAAATCGAAACTCGTGTTAGCCGCGATTGCAAGTATATTGATCCACTTAAACCCAACCCGGTTCTGAGCCCTTATCATGCAATTTAGTTCAAGTTCGGTCAATCTACCTAAGGTCTCACACTAAGAATTGCAAATCCACCTAATCCCCCCTCAAGCTTATAGGACAAAAGGAACAACCACTGGGTTATTTCCTAACCGTCTTATACCAAGATAAAGAGAGTTTAAAATCAAATCTATTTTTCCATTTTTTTTTCTTTTTTCTTACTTGTTTTTTTTTTTTTTTTTTTTTCATTCGTGAGACTAGACGATGCTTTCCCTAACCCAGCGGTATTCCGACTGTAGAGTCGCTATCCCCAATCACAGATTACATAGGTTTCGGTACTTTTATTCGGCAAATCGATTTCACACATCCCAGAGGCATTCCGGCTGTAGAGTCGCTATCCCCAACTCGGATTACATAGACCTGTGTTACTTTCATTTAGTTTCTAGCTCACTTTTTATTCTATTTTTTTTTCTTTTTCAGCGAGATAATGATAAAAAAACTCTAACTATCTTAGCTTATAACGGTGCCCCTTATACTATTTTTGGCGGTTTCAATTTCCTCACTCTCCCTAGATGAGAACCCACTAGTAGACCGACAATTAGGTATATTTAAATCAAAGGAACCCAGAACCGAACCGAGCCTACCCGCGCATCCCAAACTAGACACAAGCACGATTATTTATATCTCATATTATCATTATTTGAACCCGAACAAAAACCCAACTTTTCTATCATTTTCCGTTTTTATTTTTGCAAACTTCTTATTTCAAAAGACATTTTTTTTTATTTTTTTTTTCAATTTTTTTTTGGATTTTTATTTTTTATGACTCAAAACTCACTAACTAACGACACTAAACGATAGTTCCCATCCCCACACTTAAACTCTACATTGCCCTCAATGTAGAATGGGAACCGACTCAAAAACTAAAATAAATAAGAAATAAAAAGACAAAGGGCAAATCGGAAAGGACTTAGCTGGTAATATAACGCGTATATGCTTCAAATCTTTCGTCCAATCCAGCTCGATCGTATAGCATTTCGTTCGCGATCGGCTTTGACACTGACACTGGTACGCTCGATAAATGCCCTGAATCTGATCAACAGCTCCAAATTCACCCGAATGGAGATTGAGTACGGGTGGTACATGTTCGAACCTGCATCAACAAAAACAAGCAAAATACCAAAGCAATACCGACTCGAAACACAAAAAGACTCAAAAACTCCTAACTTAGACATATGGTACAAAATAAAAGACTCAAAGTACACCACCGAATTACCATCTTACCCCCTCCCGGCACCTTGCTCGCCCTCGAACAACCCAAGTGCCAAACCTAACCAAGTGTGGATGCAACGGAAAACGGGTTGAAAATTTAGTGAAAAATCACAATTTAACTCCTTAAAAATATGCAACCCGTTTCCCCACACTTAAGATGGAAATAAACCCGGAAACAATCTGACTCAAATACAACAACAACAAAATGCAAGAAACATACCCGAACGCCGACTCGAATCAGCCCGAACAATGATGGTAAAATATGGATGAAGGTCAATATGGAGCATGGATCAAACAAGCTGAACTGAATGGGCCTGAACAGCCCGTTTTCAAATTTAGTGGGCTCGCGGCCCGCGTAATATATGTATTAAGTTGAAGCGGGCCGCTTCAACTTAAACTTCCGGTAACAATAATAGAAACCGCGCGGCCCGCGTAATATATGTGTGAATCGTAGGCGGGCCGCCTGAACAGCAGACAACAGCAACAATACTTGCAGCAAACAGCAGACGTGCAGAATTCAAATTTTTATATTCCCAGATTGCCCCTGCACTCGTTTTTGTCGTTTTTAACGTCAAACAAACCTGTGATGCTGCTCGGGTGTCGATCCCGGCCACGTGAAGGTGATGCAACCTGCAAAACACTAGACAAAACACATAAAAGACGCAAAAACACATAAACCACTAAAAATGACGCAACGATACTAAAACTCTAACTAACGACACGACGCGAACAACGACTCAATATACAAACTCTACAAGTGGGTCATAACTATTCACGCACTCACGGAGGATCATATAAGCGGAGCTCACCTCCACACCAACTCGTACGGGCCTTAGCACTACCATCCGTAAAATCGCCCACATCTCTCCTAAATCTCTCATACTCCATCGACTCTCCATCGGGCGGTTTGAATCTAAACGTATCATATTTAAAACTATCCCCACACTGAGCCTTACTCAGTGTCTCTATCCTAGACTCCAACCTAATGATTCTCTCTTCCAACTCCTCTACTCTCCTTTCAGGTGGATCCCCACACTTGGGTTTTAACATCTCCTCTAGAGTCGGCTCACTCAACATCTCTTTCACCTCTTTCTCCTTCTTCTCACTCTCCTCTACCGATTCTATCGCCTCAACTATCTCACGCTTCCCTCTTGTATTATTCACCTCAAACACTACCGACTCGTCACCCGCTCTAAGTGTAATCGTGCCTAAGAAGACATCTATCAACGCTTTAGCCGTGTTCAAGAACGGGCGCCCTAAAATCAACGGAACTCTATCGTCGGCCTCCATATCTAACACTACAAAGTCAGCCGGAAACACAAACCTATCAACTTTCACTAACAGATTCTCAACTATCCCTCTAGGATACTTAACCGACTTATCCGCTAACGAGAGGGTCATCCTAGTCGATTTCAAATCACCAAGGCCTAGTTTTTCGTAAAATGAATATGGCATCAAATTAATACTAGCACCTAGGTCCGCTAATGCGTGGTTTTTAACATCACCACCAAACAAACAAGGAATCGTGAAAATGCCAGGATCGGTGAGTTTCTCAGGAAGTTTATTTAGGATCACTGCCGAACACTCTCCACTCACTGACTTACTTAAACACTCTCCTACCCCATCCTTACGCTTGAGAAAATCCTTAAGGAATTTGACGTATTTGGGCATGGATCTCAAGGCCTCTATAAACGGAAGATTCACCTTCAGCTGGGTGAACATGTCAAGGAATTTATCATACTCCCTAGCATATAACTGTTGCCTAGCACGAGCGGGAAACGGGAGACGAGAAATATCAATCACTCGCGGTGGTGGCCGAACCTTCTTCGGCTGCTTCTCCTATTTCTTCTCTACTGGCGACTTCTCGGCGTGTGCGGTACTTGCTGGGTCTAGCCTATGTTGCACCTTGCCTGGAGCCTCCAACTCAATCACCTCATCTACGTAATCATCGTCTTCTTCTTCTACTCTCTCTCTCACAACCTCTCCTAGACTCAACCCACTACGAGTAGTAATTGCTTTCACAGAATGGTGGACTGGGTGAGTGGTACCTGAATACTGACCAGAAGGGGACTCTTTCAACTGCCTAGCTATATCCCCTACTGTTCTCTGAAGATCTAGAAGAGTGGACTCTTGATTTTTAAGCTGAAGTTCATGTCTCTGATTAATCTGCTCCTGATTCTTAGCTACAGTCTGATTATGCGTCATCATCTGAGCCATCATCTCCTCTAACCTACTCAAACTACTCTGTAAAGCCTTTTCACTACCCTGACTCTCCTGATTCGACCCTCCACTCGCAAACTGACCACTCGAACCTGAACCACTACTCGTGTAAAGACCCGGCCCCCTATTTTGATACTGACCAGATGGAAAACCAGGGGATTGCCAGAAGGGCGAAAACTACCACTACTACCACTACCCTGCCAGCCGGGGTTAAAACTATTATTACTACCGAACTGACCCCTAGACTGGCCTGCTAAGTACTCTACCTGCTCTAACGTAAGTGTGGGACAATCAAGTGTGTCGTGACCTCCCCTACAAAGCTCACACCTATCAACTTTCTTCTTAAGCTCATGTATCTCTCGCCTCATCTCCTGCCTCAAGTCTTGCTTCACACTCTCGACTATAGCAGCTACCGATGTACCCAAGCTAACTTGGTTTACCCCTCGACCGGCCGAGGTGGTAGTAACAGGAATGGAAGTCCTGCCGATAGTGCTGTAATCCATATCAGAATGTGCAAAGCTCTCAAACAAATCATTACACTCAGTAACTGTCTTCTTTCCCATAAGCTGACCTCCTGCTGAAGTATCGAATCGCGCTCTAATCTCAGGAAGTCCATTGTAAAACTTTTCAACTAACGCCCAGTCCGACAATCCGTGCTGCGAACAAGAGAGAGAAGCGTCTGGAAACGCTCCCAAGCTAAGTGATACGGCTCATCAGGCTCCATACGGAAGGAGTGTATCTGATCACGAAGGCGAGATGCCTTGGCTGGCGGAAAATACTTGGCTAAAAATGCATCGCGAAGACCTGCCCAAGTAGTGAAAGTGCCTGCGGGCTGAGAATCGAACCAGACGGCTGCGCGTCCAGCAAGTGAAAAGGGGAATACCTGAAGGTACCTAGCATCTAGATTGACACCCTCGATGGAATAGGTGCCACAAAGACGAGTGATGCGATTTATGTGGGCGGGTGCATCCTCGTCATCACGACCATGAAACTGACACGAATTGGTGATGGCTGTCATGGTGTAAGAAGGAATCTGCCAAGCCCTATCATTCGCTATGTCGGGAAGGGTGATGGGTGATGTAGCACCGGTGAAACCGGTGGTAGCCTGCTGGTAAACGGTACGGTTCGCCATGACTAGTGGAGGACTAGGCGAACGAGAACGGGAGGGTGGTGGGGAAACGTGTGGTGATGGCTTTGGTGTAAAATCGAAGGCGGGGGTGGAATGTGGAAACGACGAAGATGAAGAAGACGACTCAGAAGACTTGACTGTGAACAGAGGTGGCGGGGGTCCCTGCGAGCGCGTATGGGGCATCCACCAACTACGAACAACGAAAAGACTCTAACTACGACTCACTAACCTAGAAAAGACACTAAAGCAAATATTTTTGGATTTTTTTATGATTTTTAGACTCCTACGACTCAACTAACACAAATAGCACAGAATATGTCAAGTAAGTCCAAACAAAGAAATCAACGCAATCGCCAAAGAGTCCCCGGCAACGGCGCCAAAAACTTGATGTGCTCGAAGTGGGTCAACTAAAACAACTAAAATTTACCCTAAATCTAGACTCTCTAAGTTTTAAATTTATAAGACTAAGACTCTCTAAACCCTAAAACACACAACCGGCAAGTGTACCGATCGAATGTAGTATAGCCTAAGGAAGTCTGAGTATCGAACCCAAGAGACTCTACTGATTACGCTAAGACTCTATCTAGACTAAAACTGACACGACTTAACCATTTGTTTATTAATTGGAAGGGGTTTCTAAAAAAATCCTAAGAATGCAAATAATGAATACTAACTAGACTAGACGTACTAGACACGAAATCAAGTGAAGACTTTGACCAGTGATGGATGAAGACTACATAGGCTAGACGCAAGCTAACTTAGAAAGGATCTCTATTTGATAATGTTGTGGTGTGGAACCGGGATCTTTAGATACTAAACCTATTAAGACACCACTAAGCCCCTCGAACACTCTCAAGGCGATTCTTATGGCACTACCTAGGCTGTTACGTTTACCGGTTTGCTAGATTTCTTTTCCGTCCTCTAGTTTCTTGAAAGTGCTTATGTAAGACGCTCTACTTTGCCGCGCGAACGTCTAAAGCGACAATGGGTTCTAATCTTGGTTTAATAGGCTATGGAATGTTAAGGACTTATAACCAAACCTAGACCTATTAATATCCTCGAGCCTTTCCGCGACGAGTCTAGCAGCACACTTGATTTTATAGAATTACCGAATATTACTTCTAAGGTTACTTACTAGATTTTCACCCTAAAGGATTAATGATCTATTATGTGATATAGACAGTCACCTAAATCAAGAACCCTAGCCCGAAACTATTCCGTGATAAAGACCGTCACCAAGATTCGAACGAAGCAACAAACAATAATAAAATAATCACAAGGACACATACGCACCAAGTTAGAAATCCAAAGCTTTTACAATACAAGAAAGATCCACAACCACGTTAAAATCAAATAAAGATCCAAACTTTGTTAAGCTATTGTCATTAACCTAGGTAGTATATGAAATTTAGCCAAGAAACATGTCTAAAAACATAGCAAGCAATGTAATCAAATCTGAATTCATCTTGTAACAAAGTAAAACGAACGAAAACAAGAGAACAAAGATGATTAAACCCGTAATCTCTCCTCCCGAACGCTCCAAAGTGTCACCCGATGATTCCTCAGCAGTTCCAAACCTTCAAACGCCTCTCATCAGCCCCCAAAATCGTCCAAAGATGTTTAAGTTTCGTAAATATGGTGTTTTTTTCCGCTGATGATCGATGATGATTCTTAAATACTCCAAAACCCTAAATTCTCCTGCACGTAACATCTGTTTCGCGTAATCAACCTTCTCGCGGCCCGCCTGAGTATATATTATAAGTTAAAGCAGGCCGCCCGCCAACTCTTAACCGGAAACATGTTTTAAGTCTACGCGGCCCGCCTCATGATTAAGCTTAAGTTCATGCGGGCCGCCTAACACCTCCAGAACTGCATTTTTCGCTTCGTTTCCACTCCGAGCTTCCGGTTTCCGATCCATTCTTTCGCCTTGCCAAAATGTAACTCGTTTCAGCTCCGTTTTTCTACTAATACCTGGAAAACACAATTAAATCAAAAGCAAATACAATCTAAACTAAAACGACACTAAATCTAACTAAAACCAAACAAACCTAGACGCGAATAAAGATGTATTTTGCAATACATCATCTCTACAGGTTCCTCGACGAATCGAAACTGATCGTCGATAGTGAGTTCCTTGAGAGGAACTATGAGGGTCTCATCTGACAGACACTTCTTCAGATTTGACACGGGGAATACGTTGTGAACTCCGCTGAGTTCTTCAGGTATGTTCAGTTTAAAGTTGTTTTCAAAAACCATAAGTTCATTTGAAAACCAGTAGTTAATCAGTTCCTTGGGTCGTGCGAATGAATCCAACTTACGTCTGTGTAATTGTGAGGTTCCAAAGGAAAAATGCGAAAACGTGTTCAAGGGAGTATGATCGTATCAACAATACACCGCCACCCTCAAGGTTTCGAGGAGTGAGCACCAATGATCGAAAGTCGAGCCTTCCACTTTCTTTAAGCTAGAGCGTGTTCGTTTCAGTATCTCAGCATGGAGTAGTGAGAACGTAAGGTCACTGTGGTAAGAGGGCGATGGTTTGGTCTAAGCCAATGGTAGAAATTGGACATATCATTAATCAATATTCACGTGTTGGTGCAAGACCTAGTGCAAAGATTCCGCATATGAAAGAAAAACTATCATGACATTAGAGTACGTCTCTTGTAGTGTAAGGTGGGTCAGGTAAACGTATAAATTATCGTGTTTTCCGGTAGGTTGAGTGATCCACAACTCTGTCCCCAATTGTCCTGAAGACTATTTCACCAGTAATGGCTTCCATTCGCTAAGTTGGGTATACGTGAGGGCTAATCAAGTAGAATAAGAATAAACCATCCAACAAGGTAATAAGGTAGTCTTGTGATCGTTGAAAATCATGGTATGGTTGTTGGCATTTCGTTAAATCAGTTGCTAATCGAAGAAACGGGGAATTAATGAGGTTCATACGAAGAATCGAGCGAAAACAGGGGTCCATCAATAACGGAAGGGCTCGACCAGCTAATCTGTTGTCTAGAAGTAATTTCCAGTAGTGGTGCATGGCGGCACGGCACAAAAAGGGAAGTTCGTTGCATCGCGGTCGCGCGAGTGTATCATTTGTCCAAAATAGAGTTTGGTGGGTAAGGTTGCGAGCTGCAAAACGACGAAGGCGTGTAACTGTGGCTGCTTCGTTTCTGGTGACGATGACAGGCGAAGGTGATAAGGTTCGTCAACAGGGATGCGTAGGTATAGTTCTCCTAAATCCAAGTACGTTTGAGCCAGGTCTGGTCTTCGTGAATGTTGACGTACAATCCGAATGTACGGGGGGTCAGATGGCGACGTCATGTCTAGATAAGCGTATGACTAGCTAGAACACCTAAACAATGGTCGTAGTGCGGTGACGAGGGAACAGAAAAGAATTTGACCACCACTTGTCAAATTTCAAGTAAACATTCGGGTGTCATATATAACGCATCAGGGTTAATAGATAACATGCTACTACTCTAACTGAGCATCCCATATGCAACACACAATGTAAATGTAAACTAGCAAGTAGGCAATACAAAAATAAATCATACCACCTAGAGTGTTGAGTCTTACACGTGGAGCGAAGCGTCGTTGTGGATCGTCGAGCACTGAACAGGTTATAGTCTGGTTTTTAAAAAAAACTTTTCCCCCTTTTTAAAACCAAGTTCACTATAACCAATGGCTCTGATACCAATCTGTCACACCCCCAAAATCCACACGCGGAGTATCACCGCCTGGAGGCGTGACTGACCAGGATCCAGCCACCAATCATATTGAACAAGCATGTAAGTAATTAGAAAATCCAACCAATACAATTGGTGTCCAAACAAAACATAGTTTAAGTTGCAAGCGGAAGCATAATGATTAAATCCAAAACCAAATATAAGTTCAAATGTTTAAATGTTTAACATGGCACACAGTTGTCCATGTCCCACAACGACCACGCCTCCTCGTGCAAGCTCCATAAGTACCTAACGACCTGCAAGGCATGTAACAACGAGTCAACAACAAAGTTGAGCGAGTTCACAGTTGGTGTTCATTGTTAAGTTGTTTCAAAAACCAGGAATTCATTTGTAAGTTGTAAGTTAATCAGTTTACCCTGTTTCCCAAACATATCCATAGTTGGTGGGGGCTTCCCCATGTTAACCACTAGACCTGTTTACCATATCGACCACTGACTAAAGTAAGTTGGTGCCCTGACGTCAATGTCTATCATCATTGACTAGTGCCCAGATCCATTAGTTCACGCTCGTCCTCTGCGGCACGGTGTGAGGCTTGTCAAACCTAAATAGCGCTATCTAACTAATGACCCGCTCGCCATTGGCCCGGCGATTAAGTCGATATAAAAGGAGGGACTTCATGATAGAGAGTTTTGGTCTAGTATCCGTGTTGTCACCCTTCAAATAAGAGGGTGTGTACGTAATCCCCAAACCAGGAGATTACGCAGGTTCCGATTAAGTTCTTAGTACGTGTTGTCACCCTTCAATAAAGAGGGTGTGTACGTGTCCCAAGCCAGGAGATCACGCAGTTTCAGTTTAAATCCTTTACCCATTCCCAACCCTTGGGAATCCCATGCCTTGTGGAAAGTGTGAACTCACCTTTGGTTGCTCGGTTGAACTCTTAAAATAGCCAATGGTCAGGGTTGGTCAATCACGTCCTAATATGATTACCATTTAGTTTGTTAATGGTTTTAAACAAAATACAAAGTTCCTACACGTATCTAACACGTACTTGTCAAGTAGTGTACACGCATTAATCAAGTAACAGTTTATACCAAGCATACACATATTTCACATTTATCACGTAGTCCATAAACAATGTATAAGAAATAGCCATCATGTATTTTGTATCGTTATGTGTAGCATCATTTATACATACACCAACAACTTAGTACATACATCACATTCAACGATTTACACATAAATAATACATGCTTCCATCCAAAATCCCCATACCATGCGTTCACCCTTATCCCCACATATTGTGATACATGTCCTTAATAAAAACAATAAATAAATAAACAAAATAAATAAACAAATCTATTTCCAAAATCCTCATTATATGACTATCCCCACATATTGTGATACATGTCCTTAATAAAAACAATAAATAAATAAACAAAATAAATAAACAAATCTATTTCCAAAATCCTCATTATATGACTACAGCTACCATGCATTCTTTCAAACATATATAACATATATATATATAACGTACATATACATCACTTACATCTCATCGCATGCATCATCCACATTTATGTACATACAGTTTCAAACGATCACATTATTCATAACCTCAAACACACAAACTCGATTCCCTTCATGTCTACATAAACACGCAAATTTAACACACGAGTTCATGTTTTAAAATCGAAGTTGAACCGGAGTTCCTTTACCTAAGATCTACCGCACGCACCACAATCGGATCAGGTACCCATTCCAACTATAAAGTATAGCACCATTGTTTAAAGTTGTATGTTAAAAATGATGTGGTCCGTAACTATAAACATCCAACTATATCTCTATATCATACTACACTTGCCATTAACAGTTCACTCATATATATGTAGCCGACATCGACACCTCTATTCGTGACCACACACACACCTTCGTGAAAACCACAGTTTGTTTACATATATGATGTTCAGATTAGCAAGTTCCGGCAAATCGTAATAATACATGTTTCATCAAGAAGCATCAATCACCATCACAAAAACAGAAAGCATAGCAAGACACTTAACATCATATAGCGATTCACTCATGAACAAATTTAGATTCGAAATATGATACCTAGTTAACATATATAGGCCTATGCATATCTAACTGGTAAAACGAACGCCATACGCGATTCTCATGCATCTTATTCTTCAAGTTAACACCATAATCAATATAGTCGTCAAAGATATAACAAAACGCAGCCAAGAATTTGCAGGATTTAACAATAAAAAGAAACACGAAACGCACTAACCGAAAGAAGATGCGTAAGAGAGTTCGATTAGGAGGGGGCTAGTGCGAGAGAGAGATAGCGTTGTGAGGTGAGGGGGCTGCTGCTTCGCTGCCATCGACCACCAAGAGTGAGGGGGGAAGGGAGTAGTAGACTGCACGCTCTAAAGAAGTAGGGTTTGGGATTGTTGTGTTATTATAAAATAATGTTACGTAAATAGCATGTGAGGGCGGTGGAGCTTTGATTGGGCCGATCCACATGAGTAACAAAAGAGTAGAAATGGATTAAAGGGTGGTTGGGCTGGGAACTGTGGACTCGTTAAGCTAGGCCAAGACCAAAGAAAGGGGTTTTGTTATTAAAACTTTGATATATGCTATAGTCATTATTGTTTTTTTTTTTTCACAAATAATCATAATAATAATAATAATAGTATAGTTAGACATTAACTTGATTAACATAATATATTAATCAAGTCACGGTTAGGGTCTCATAAGTAACGGGTTATGCCACAAGTTAGGTACGTATAACTAATTCGCCATACAAGTTTGTCCGGTTACCTAAATAAAACACGTATAAAAGTAAATTCGTAAATGCGGAATCCCACAGTTTTTACCTCGAAATTACGAGCGAAATTACAAGTTGTCACATTTTCCCCAACTTGAAAGAAATTTCGTCCCGAAATTTATCACGTAGTTACTGAGGAAGCTATTTAGGTTGCGTGGTTTTCCTGGTTTCCCTGGGGTGTCACATCCTTCCCCTGTTGGTTTGGAATTTCGTCCCGAAATTCCGCAGTAGCTTCAGCCTCAGTGTGGTTTCGCTGTTCTCGAACAACTGGGGATATTTGTGTTTCATTTGGTCTTCTCGTTCCCAGGTGAACTCTGGGCCACGACGGGAGTTCCAGCGAACTCGAACAAGAGGTATTCTGGTATGCTTGAGAATCTTAACATCTCGGTCTGTAATCTCTACAGGTTCCTCGACGAATCGAAACTGATCGTCGATAGTGAGTTCCTTGAGAGGAACTATGAGGGTCTCATCTGACAGACACTTCTTCAGATTTGACACGGGGAATACGTTGTGAACTCCGCTGAGTTCTTCAGGTATGTTCAGTTTAAAGTTGTTTTCAAAAACCATAAGTTCATTTGAAAACCAGTAGTTAATCAGTTCCTTGGGTCGTGCGAATGAATCCAACTTACGTCTGTGTAATTGTGAGGTTCCAAAGGAAAAATGCGAAAACGTGTTCAAGGGAGTATGATCGTATCAACAATACACCGCCACCCTCAAGATTTCGAGGAGTGATCACCAATTATCGAAAGTCGAGCCTTCCACTTTCTTTAAGCTAGAGCGTGTTCGTTTCAGTATCTCAGCATGGAGTAGTGAGAACGTAAGGTCACTGTGGTAAGAAGGCGATGGTTTGGTCTAAGCCAATGGTAGAAATTGGACATATCATTAATCAATATTCACGTGTTGGTGCAAGACCTAGTGCAAAGATTCCGCATATGAAAGAAAAACTATCATGACATTAGAGTACGTCTCTTGTAGTGTAAGGTGGGTCAGGTAAACGTATAAATTATCGTGTTTTCCGGTAGGTTGAGTGATCCACAACTCTGTCCCCAATTGTCCTAAAGACTATTTCACCAGTAATGGCTTCCATTCGCTAAGTTGGGTATACGTGAGGGCTAATCAAGTAGAATAAGAATAAACCATCCAACAAGGTAATAAGGTAGTCTTGTGATCGTTGAAAATCATGGTATGGTTGTTGGCATTTCGTTAAATCAGTTGCTAATTGATGCGTGTGAAGTGTCGTATATTTTAGGTGTATATTTTAAGCCCTTTTTAACACTTATTTTAGCCAAGTTTTAAATTTATAAAACACGATATTTCACTAACACTAAACACACATATGGGCAAGTGCACCCATCGTTGAGTGTAGTATAGCGTTGGTAAGATACCGAGGTCGTCCAAGGACACAAGAGCTTTTAATACCGGTTTATCCTCAACGTCTAATCAAAATAAAAGTTTAGAAAAATGTTTTAAACTAAGAAAAATAAAAACTAACTAAAATGCTGAAAATAAAAATAAAATAAAAACAGATAGACAAGATGAATCACTTGGTTCCGACTCGTATCTAGTATAACCTTTGATTATTTCCGCACTTTTGCACATAATTAAGAGATTATCTTAGTTATTGTAGTTGGCCCCTCTTTTGAAGGTGACGTTACCCTCACCCCAGTAGTTTGAGTCAGCAGGGATACAATCCTAAAGGGTGGATTATTGGAAGATAATGAATTAAGTTATTAATGCAGTATTGTGGTAGGCCCCGCTTTTGGCGGTGACGTTACCCTCGACTAAGTAGTCTGAGTCAGCAGGGATACAGTCCTAAATAGCCGGGTTATAGTATTAATAGTAGTTAACTTATGAGGGGATCAAAGAGTTTGGACCCCCGCCATCCAATACCGTGAAGTATTGAAGGAGGTCCTACTAAATTTGACCCAGGTCCATTGCAGGACCTCTAAACGCTGAACAATGGCAAGACCTTTACCAAACCGTTCCCTTAACCCCCTACCAGGTAGCCAACATACCTCCATATAGACCGTGGAGATATGAATGGTGAAAATCCTTTATTTTATATAGACAGTAAAATAATGCCAAGACACCACGGACAAACGATAAGGAAAGATCACCTTCAACATAAGTAACTAGTTATTAAAGTCATTAATACAAAACCAAATAAAAAGTGCAAAAGATTAGAAATAAAAAGTATTATACTAGACACTTTGTCTTCACCAAGTGATGTAAGAGACTTAGGCAAACATGGCCTTGATTGTCAAGAACTCTTACGATCAATCTTGGATCCCGAGACGACTCACACACTCTATGATGGACAATGGATGATGGTGGTGGATGATGGTGTTGTGATGGTGGTGGGTGGTGGATGAAGTGTGAGAGAGGTGGTGTGCCAAGGGATGAGATGAAATGAATCCAAGCACACCTATTTATAGGCTGAACAGAGAGCTGGACACGGCCCCGTGTCCGCTGGACACGGCCCCGTGCCCGTCTGACACTCTCTCTCCTCATTAATTGTAATTCGCAATTACAATAAATGCGCCTGCTGTACTTTCGACACGCCCCCGTGTCCGCTGAGCACGGCCCGTGGTGGGCAATAGAAGCTTCTATAGGTTTGTCTTTTCTGCTGCTTCTTGGGCACGGCCCCGTGCTGGCTGAGCACGGGGCGTGTTCAGCCTTCTGTTTTCTCTATTTTGCTTTGGAAGGTGCCGTTGAGGGTTCGGGCAATCTACTAATGTCCCTTTTCTTGTATTTATGTTGGATTTAGCTGTCTTTTTGCTTCTTTTGCGTTTTTGAGCTCATTTAATCCTGAAAATACAAAAGGAAGACAAAAACACTCTTTTTCCAATATTAGTACTAAAAAAGGGTTAGTTTTATGCCTCATTTGATGTAATTTATATGTTGCATTTTACACACATCAAATACCCCCACACTTGAACTTTTGCTTGTCCTCAAGCAAAACTCTTTAATATTTGGCTTACACTCCCAAATGGAATAGGTAGAAGAGAAGGTTTTGGGCTTGTCATAGAGTGTCGGGATTTCCAAGATCTTTTTGGGGTTTTATTTTTATTTATTTACACTCCTATTCGTAATGATTTATTTAGAACTGTTCATAAAAGAAATTACTTATTTGGGCATAACATGCCTTTTTAAAATTCTATTTATATACAAGTTCACATACCTCGCGGGGAAATCACTCACACTCGGCCGAAGGTGTATTTTTAGTGAATCACTCGAGAGCGGCATGGAACTTATTCCTACCATAGGCTTGCCAAGAAATCAATCCTCCTCCTTTTTAACTTTTATACATTTGTAGATATCAAGAGGACTTTGTGGGTTAAGGGTTGGCTAGGGTTAAAGGTAGGTGGTTGGGTTAGTGGTTAGTAGAAAAAGGGCTAAAAGCGTAACAAGTGTCGGTTTTCGTATTTTTGCAATTTTTTTATTTTTGATGAAGCTTGTATTCAAACAAAGTTATTTTTGATTTCTTTGTTTGTTTATTTTCTTTTTGCTTCATCATTATCAAAGATTTTTTTTTTTTTTTTTTTTCACGAAGAACCGAACTTGTTACTAAAATAAAGGGTTAAAAATGAAAAAGGTTTTGGTGGGTGAAAGGGTTTTTGTTTTGGGTGATGAAACGAAAAGGTTTAGGCTCAAAGGGGCTAACTAGGGGGATTTTTGGGAAGGTGGTAAAAGAAAAAGAAAAATAATGGTGTAGAAAAAAAATGTTAGTCCTAATGCCTCCATCATTTACTTACTCGGGTTTAAGTTGATAAGGACCGGGAATGTATTGTCATGGCAAGTTCTAGAGTCGTAAGAACCAAGCGGCTATTCACACAAGAAACGAAAAATGAGCATTTAGTCAAATGATATGAAATTGTGTGCTCAATAAAGGCTCAAAACTCACTTTTGTGGGAATGGGTTTTTATGTGATCAAGTATATATAATCAAATTTTAAATAAGTTTGTCATGCCTTTTCATAATTTTCTTATGTTGGTTCTTTTTTTCACTACGCTATCGGTTGTAAATTTGTAAAAATATAACCTTTGAGAGCTTGAATTTCCCGAGTTAAACCTAGACAAGTAAAAAAAATTGAAATTTTTGAAAAAATTTGGGGTGATTAGCGGTTCCAATAGAGTTTTGTGTAAGGCTTGTATTTAGGACTTGCAAAATTCAAGGTTTTAGCATCCCCCCCACACTTAAATTACACATTGTCCTCAATGTGTCCCAAAAATAAATTTTTAGGTTGATTAGATGTGTAAAATAGTGTTTAAAAAGCAGAAATTTGTGTTACTGGGCACTGAACACGGCCCCGTGTAGAGTGGGCACGACCCCGTGTTCAGGTGCCAGTAACAAGAACTTACAGAAGGTGGACACGGCCCCGTGTCCACTGAACACGGCCACGTGTCTGACAAAATTCTGCCGAACAGAAGCCAAACAGCAGGTCAGGGAGGTGAGCACGGGGGCGTGTTGGCTGGACACGTCCCCGTGTGGACAGTCTGGAAGCCTGAAAAACAGGTTTCCTTCTCCGGTTTTTCCATTCTAGCCCTATGAGTGCTGAGGCTTAACACCCTAAGCCTTGGTTTGTACCTGTTTCAACACTTAATACCACACCAAGCGATACAAACATCCTACATTACCAAAGTTAATTGTTCCAAGCATAAAGTAAAAGAAAAATAAAATGCAGAAAAAAAATAGTTAGGAAAAGTAAATTGTCTAACACTTGGCACGCAGGCCATCAATTGTTCAAGATTGCAAAGGGTTAACCTGGGGAGTCATTAATCAACCGCTTCCTCCTATTCTCCTCCCGCCTACTCCATGGCATCATCATCATCATCATCATCATCGTCATCCCCTCCACGGCGTTCAATGTGGTCTCGTATGTATCCGACATCGTTTTGTATCTCGGATAGGTTTCTCTCGATAGCTCCGACCCGGTGGTAGGTGTTGCTCGCCATGTTATAGGTGTTCCGAGTACACATGAGGTTTTCCTGCAACAAATCATGCAAACTTTGAAAATTAGGAAAACCGCCTCCCGAGGAGGATGATTGGCCCGGATCACCGTGGGGTGGGTATTGGTACTGATGATGTTGCGGTGCTGGGAGGACAAGTGCTTCTTGCGGGTTCCATGCATGACCTTGCATCCTTTGAAAGGTTACCGTCCCGTCTTCTGCCTCATAAACCAGGTTCATTGAGCGGCATATGTGAATATCCACCGTACCCGACCATGGGCTCCTCTCAAATGCCCTCGGAATGTGGGCGAAGTGCCTGAAGAGACGGTGCACCCACCCCCCGAAGAAAATAGGAGTTGGTGCACTAGCAAGGCGGTTGTGATGCATGTTTCGGAGCATGAGGAACGGAACATCGAGCGGCCTGCGGTTGTGAATACAATGGAGGACAAGCAAATCTCTTAACCCAACGACGCCACCACTGTCGTGCCTTTGGCTAAGAGAGTAGCCGAGGAGCCTATGAATGTATCTGTAAAGCGGATCCCTCAGCTTGGTACTCTTAGTGCTGCTCGGATTGTAGACCCCTTCCCCAATCTGAGCCCACATGGCTTGGCGCTCGTTGTCTTCGATCTCTCTCAACCCCCCTGTATTCTCTTCGTTTCCCGCATCCTCCTCCGCATACAACCCGATAATCGACCCGAATTGTGCCATGGAGATCGAATATCTTGTTCCGCCACACCTGAATGACACCCCGTCTTCATCGAAAGGGTCGCTCCTTGAAGTGAATGCAAAGGTGCTATAGAATTCCAAGGTGCATTCATGGATGGAACGGAGTCGGGTTGTTAGCGCGACTCTGAGCGGTCCCGTGACAATGTTGTTGAAACGGTCAATTTGATTCACCATGGTTAGTAGTTCTGTGCATGCCTGCCTCGGGTATTCCTCCGGTCTTGTTTGAAGAAGCTCGTATCGAGCTCTTGCATCTAGCTCATTGGCGTTGAATCTAGTAAACTTCCTGGCCATCTGCAAGAATACACCAAAAGTTAGCATGAAACAGAAATATTTTCGGACAAAACTGCAAACAGTGGGCTGGACACGACCCCGTGCCCAGCGGACACGGCCCCGTGTCCAGGGGTCTGTTACTCAAAAATCCCATTTTTCGACCCGGTTTCGAAAACTTGAAAATTTTTGAACCAATAGGTGCGGTTTTCCCCGAAAATAAAACCCTAAGTGCCGTTTTTCCCAAAATAACTCGTTTACCCTATCAATTTTATCTTTTTCGGTTCAAGAACAAGGGTTTGGGGTTTTTGTAAGAAATCGGGTGAATCTATGAACAATACAAGTGTATTTACTTCCCTTAACACTAATCTAACTAAATGCAAACAGATTTAGGCAAAAATTTTAGGTTCGATCCGAATGAACATCAAGAACCCTAGATTTTTCCCCAAATTTGTGGTGTATTAACTACATGCAAGTAACTAATCTAACTACTACGAGTGACAGAATCATACCTTGACGTTGTTAGATTGGTAAGAGACGTTGGAATTTTGCGAAAAATCGCCTGGAACCAGAGCTTTTGTGGGGAAACGGGGCGTGTGGAATGAAGAAACTGTTTTGAAAAAGGGGTTTTATCCCGTCTGCAGCGCGAACACGGCCCCGTGTCCAGCGGACACGGCCTCGTGCCGAGCCTCTTTTTTTTTTATATAGTGTGCGTGTGAGTGCCCCTTTCTCCTATAAGCTATGGTTTAGAAAACTTACCGCTTTATTTTGCCGCCTCCATCGTTCATAACTTACCAGGCATGATGTTTTTATTCTTCCACGGTTTGAAGCGAGATCTCTTCTTCCTCATCCTCAATAAATCCTTGATAGAGTTTTAGCCGTTGGCCATTGACCTTAAATGGTGACCCATTTCGAGGTTTAATTTCCACTGTACCGTGTGGAAAAATATGGGTGACGGAAAAAGGTCCTGACCACCTAGACTTTAATTTACCAGGAAACAATCGAAGTCGTGAATTAAACAAAAGAACTAAATCTCCTACCCGAAATTCATTAGGTTTAATATGTTTGTCATGCCAATCTTTCATTCTTTCCTTATAAATCTCAGAGTTTGAGTATGCATAATTCCTAAGTTCGTCTAACTCATTTATTTGACAAAATCGATTTTTACCAGCAAATTCTAGATCTAAGTTTACATTTTTGATTGCCCAGTAGGCTTTGTGTGCAATTTCTACTGGCAAATGGCAACTTTTTCCATAGACTAGCTTATATGGGGTTGTACCTATCGTTGTTTTATAAGCAGTTCGAAAAGCCCATAAAGCATCATCTAATTTATCAGCCCATTCCTTTCTATTTAACCCTACGGTTTTTTCAAGTATTCGTTTTAGCCCTCTATTGGTCACTTCGGCTTGTCCGTTTGTTTGAGGGTGATAAGCTGTTGAAACCCGGTGATAGACCCCATATCTTGTTAAAAAAATTTCAAGTTGATGATTACAAAAATGGGTACCTCTATCACTTATTAAAGCTTTGGGTGTGCCAAAACGAGAGAATAATTTTTTCAGAAATCTTACCACTACTCTTCCATCATTTGTTGGAAGTGCTTCGGCCTCGGCCCATTTAGACAGGTAATCTACTGCCACAAGTATGTATTTGTTTCCTTTCGATGGTGGAAAAGGTCCCATAAAATCGAGTCCCCACACATCAAAAATTTCACAAACAAGAATGCCATTTTGTGGCATTTCGTTTTTGGAAGAAATATTACCTGTTCTTTGGCAAGCATCACATGTCTTTACAAGATTTTGGGCATCTTTGTAAATGGTTGGCCAATAAAATCCTGAATCAAATACCTTTCGTGCGGTACTGGCAGCACCATGATGTCCTCCGTATGGACCTTCGTGACAATGGCGAAGAATTCTTCGGGCTTCACCACCATGTACGCATCGTCTGACGAGTTGGTCGGCACACATTTTGAAAAGATATGGATCTTCCCAAAAATAGTGTTTCACATTGGCAAAGAATTTTTTTCTTTGATGATGTGGCCATCCTTTTGCGACTATTCCACTAGCTAAGTAGTTGGCAAAGTCGGCGTACCATGGTTCTTCCTTAAATTCCACCATTTCCAGGGATTCAGTTGGGAATTTTTCGTTGATTTGCTCGCCCCTGGTTGCCTCCAAAGTTGGGTCTTCTAAGCGCGAAAGATGATCTGCTGCGGTATTTTCTGCTCCTCTTTTGTCTTTGATTTCAATGTCGAATTCTTGGAGGAGTAGAATCCACCTAATCAAACGTGGTTTTGCGTCTTGCTTCTTAAAGAGATATCGAATGGCTGCATGGTCTGTGTAGACTATAGTTTTAGAAAGAAAAAGATAAGAGCGAAATTTATCAAAAGCAAATACCACAGCTAGTAACTCTTTTTCAGTTGTTGTGTAATTTTCTTGTGCATCGTTAAGTGTTTTACTAGCATAATATATTGGGTGGAAATGCTTTTCTTTTCTCTGTCCCAAGACAGCTCCAACTGCAAAGTCACTAGCATCGCACATGATTTCGAAAGGAAATTTCCAATCAGGTGCTATCATGATAGGTGCATTGACCAACATTTCCTTTAGGGTTAGAAATGCTTGATTGCAATCCTTGTCAAAGATGAAAGGAGCATCTTTTTCAAGTAACTTTGTTAGAGGTCTTGAGATTTTTGAAAAGTCTTTGATAAACCTCCTATAAAATCCGGCATGCCCTAGGAAACTTCTAATAGCTCTTACGGAGGATGGAGGAGGTAACCTAGAAATGGTATCTATTTTGGCTCGATCCACCTCCATTCCTTCGCTTGAGATCTTGTGACCGAGTACTATTCCCTCCGTTACCATGAAATGGCATTTTTCCCAATTAAGGGCGAGGTTAGTTTCCTCACATCGGGATAGCATTCGTTCAAGGTTATCGAGGCATTGGTCGTATGAATCCCCAAAGATAGAAAAGTCGTCCATGAAGACTTCCATTGTCTTTTCTATCATGTCATGGAAAATGGCTACCATGCAACGTTGGAATGTTGCGGGGGCATTACATAGACCAAACGGCATGCGTCGATAGGCAAAAGTTCCATAGGGACATGTGAACGTTGTCTTTTCTTGGTCTTCGGGTGCTATCGGGATTTGAAAGTAACCTGAAAAACCATCCAAGAAACAGTAAAATTTATGACCGGATAATCTTTCTAACATCTGATCAATGAAGGGTAAAGGAAAATGATCCTTTCTTGTTGCTTCATTTAATCGTCTATAATCTATACATACTCTCCATCCTGTGACGGTTCTTGTTGGTATTAATTCATTTTTTTCGTTAGTAATTACCGTCATACCTCCTTTCTTTGGAACTACTTGGACGGGACTTACCCAAGGACTATCGGAAATAGGATAGATAAGTCCTGCGTCAAGTAATTTGATGACTTCATTTTTAACCACTTCTTGAACATTTGGATTTACTCGACGTTGCGGTTGTATGACAGATTTGTAGTCATCATTCATCAAAATTTTGTGTGTGCACATAGAAGGACTAATTCCTTTTATGTCAACAAGTTTCCAAGCTATTGCATTTTTGTGTTTTTTCAAAAGACTAACTAGTTTTTCTTTTTCTAGGTTATCTAATTTAGACGAAATAATTACAGGTAATTTACCATCTTTGTCTAGAAAAGCATATTCCAAACCTTTTGGAAGTTCTTTGAGCTCAAGTGGTGGGTCTTTAGGAGACTCCTTATTTGGTTGCTCGTTTCGATCAAGAACTTTAAAAGTTTGTTCTATGGCGACCTCTTCTTCAACAAAGTGGCCAGTCTCTTCACTTGTATCGGGTGGCTCATCTTCATCTTCAATTAGGGGGTCATTATTGCCGAATGGATATTTCATTGATCGTTCGAGATCGACACTTCTTTTAAATGCCCCTAATTGAAGAGGTAGATTATTGAACTTCCGGTTTTTCAAAGCTTCGTAAGTTTTTACAAATGGTCGTCCCAACACTAGAGGAGCGTCATCGAGGATGACAAAGTCGGTTGGAATTACCATTTGATTTGTTTGAACCAAGACATCTTCAACTATACCGATTGATTTTATTACTTTCCGATTGGATAGAAAAATGGGTATTTGAAGTGGAGAAAAATCACTAATACTTAATTTTTCGAAAAGGTAGTTAGGCATTATGTTAACACAAAGATCTTTATCGATTGTGACATTACTAATAAACGAATTTTGAAAGAAACATGGAACCGGTGTGATGTTAATTTCAAATGGGTCTTCTTTTATTAGTGAAGTTTGATCATTAGTTAACTTAACACTTACCGTTTCGTCAATTTTAGTGTTAGTGTTTAACTCTTTTAGAAACTTAGCATGAGTGGGTACTAAACAATGATTTTCGAAAGAAGGTGATAAGAGATGAATTTCTTCAAAATTAGACTCTTCTTGGATTTTAACGTTGTCGGACTCACCTTTTTCGTTGTTTAACTCATGTGTCGGTTTTTCACTTATCTGTTCTTCCATTTTTTCATTTTTAGTTAACTCTTCCTTTTTTAATTCTTCTCTTGCGCGGGACTCCTCTTCCCTTGCGCGAGCTTCTTTTATACACTGATCGATAACTCTAATGTGTTCTAATATCCTATCGGTCACTTCGGTTATAGAAAAAGAATCATTATTTTCTAAGCTTGAATCCGGTTGTTCGACCCTTTGTTCCTCATAATACCCATATGAAGTTGATGGTTCACACCATTGCCCTTCATTGTAAGCATATGATGGATAAGGTTCGTAATTTTGTTCTTCATAATACTCATATGAGGTGGGTTGTTCACGCCAAGGTTCCTCATAATAAGCATATGAAGGTGGTGGCTCATACCTTGGTTCCTCAAAGTATGAGTAAGAAGGCTCATACCTTGGTTCATCAAAATATGAGTATGAGGGAGGAGGTTCATACCTTCGGTCTTCATAGGATGTGTATGAAGTTGATGGTTCGTACCTGGGCTCCTCATAGTAGGTGTATGAATTGGATGGTTGATATGAGCGATTATTTTGAATCGAGCGTGCATTACGACAATTAGTGCAATAATTACCCCTATAATCATCCTCCTCATAGGTGTAGTTGTAACCTCCTGAGTATTGATCCATAAGAATCACTCAGCAGACCACAACCGAGTCTCGAGATCAGAAAACAAAAATAAAAACGGAAGCAGAGGCTGGACACGGCCCCGTGTTGAGTGGACACGGCCCCGTGTTCAGAATCTGTATCTGGGCGTTTTAATTAAATTGACTGATCTAGTTGAGCACGGGGCGTGTTCAGTGAGCACGGCCTGTGTTCAAGCTACTGTTACTGGGCGTTTTATGAAAAATCTGCAGCACGGCCCCGTGTTCAGTGAACACGGCCCCGTGTACAGGATACCGTAAATGCAAAACTAAACTAAATGCAGAAAAATGTGCGCGCGTTTAAAAAGAAACTGATTAGGCCGTCGATTTTAAGCTTTCTTAAAATCCTTGTGTCCCCGGCAACGGCGCCAAAAACTTGATGCGTGTGAAGTGTCGTATATTTTAGGTGTATATTTTAAGCCCTTTTTAACACTTATTTTAGCCAAGTTTTAAATTTATAAAACACGATATTTCACTAACACTAAACACACATATGGGCAAGTGCACCCATCGTTGAGTGTAGTATAGCGTTGGTAAGATACCGAGGTCGTCCAAGGACACAAGAGCTTTTAATACCGGTTTATCCTCAACGTCTAATCAAAATAAAAGTTTAGAAAAATGTTTTAAACTAAGAAAAATAAAAACTAACTAAAATGCTGAAAATAAAAATAAAATAAAAACAGATAGACAAGATGAATCACTTGGTTCCGACTCGTATCTAGTATAACCTTTGATTATTTCCGCACTTTTGCACATAATTAAGAGATTATCTTAGTTATTGTAGTAGGCCCCTCTTTTGAAGGTGACGTTACCCTCACCCCAGTAGTTTGAGTCAGCAGGGATACAATCCTAAAGGGGTGGATTATTGGAAGATAATGAATTAAGTTATTAATGCAGTATTGTGGTAGGCCCCGCTTTTGGCGGTGACGTTACCCTCGACTAAGTAGTCTGAGTCAGCAGGGATACAGTCCTAAATAGCCGGGTTATAGTATTAATAGTAGTTAACTTATGAGGGGATCAAAGAGTTTGGACCCCCGCCATCCAATACCGTGAAGTATTGAAGGAGGTCCTACTAAATTTGACCCAGGTCCATTGCAGGACCTCTAAACGCTGAACAATGGCAAGACCTTTACCAAACCGTTCCCTTAACCCCCTACCAGGTAGCCAACATACCTCCATATAGACCGTGGAGATATGAATGGTGAAAATCCTTTATTTTATATAGACAGTAAAATAATGCCAAGACACCACGGACAAACGATAAGGAAAGATCACCTTTAACATAAGTAACTAGTTATTAAAGTCATTAATACAAAACCAAATAAAAAGTGCAAAAGATTAGAAATAAAAAGTATTATACTAGACACTTTGTCTTCACCAAGTGATGTAAGAGACTTAGGCAAACATGGCCTTGATTGTCAAGAACTCTTACGATCAATCTTGGATCCCGAGACGACTCACACACTCAATGATGGACAATGGATGATGGTGGTGGATGATGGTGTTGTGATGGTGGTGGGTGGTGGATGAAGTGTGAGAGAGGTGGTGTGCCAAGGGATGAGATGAAATGAATCCAAGCACTCCTATTTATAGGCTGAACAGAGAGCTGGACACGGCCCCGTGTCCGTTGGACACGGCCCCGTGCCCGTCTGACACTCTCTCTCCTCATTAATTGTAATTCGCAATTACAATAAATGCGCCTGCTGTACTTTCGACACGCCCCCGTGTCCGCTGAGCACGGCCCGTGGTGGGCAATAGAAGCTTCTATAGGTTTGTCTTTTCTGCTGCTTCTTGGGCACGGCCCCGTGCTGGCTGAGCACGGGGCGTGTTCAGCCTTCTGTTTTCTCTATTTTGCTTTGGAAGGTGCCGTTGAGGGTTCGGGCAATCTACTAATGTTCCTTTTCTTGTATTTATGTTGGATTTAGCTGTCTTTTTGCTTCTTTTGCGTTTTTGAGCTCATTTAATCCTGAAAATACAAAAGGAAGACAAAAACACTCTTTTTCCAATATTAGTACTAAAAAAGGGTTAGTTTTATGCCTCATTTGATGTAATTTATATGTTGCATTTTACACACATCACTAATCGAAGAAACAGGGAATTAATGAGGTTCATACGAAGAATCGAGCGAAAACAGGGGTCCATCAATAACGGAAGGGCTCGACCAGCTAATCTGTTGTCTAGAAGTAATTTCCAGTAGTGGTGCATGGCGGCATGGCACAAAAAGGGAAGTTCGTTGCATCGCGGTCGCGCGAGTGTATCATTTGTCCAAAATAGAGTTTGGTGGGTAAGGTTGCGAGCTGCAAAACGACGAAGGCGTGTAACTGTGGCTGCTTCGTTTCTGGTGACGATGATAGGCGAAGGTGATAAGGTTCGTCAACAGGGATGCGTAGGTATAGTTCTCCTAAATCCAAGTACGTTTGAGCCAGGTCTGGTCTTCGTGAATGTTGACGTACAATCCGAATGTACGGGGGGTCAGATGGCGACGTCATGTCTAGATAAGCGTATGACTAGCTAGAACACCTAAACAATGGTCGTAGTGCGGTGACGAGGGAACAGAAAAGAATTTGACCATCACTTGTCAAATTTCAAGTAAACATTCGGGTGTCATATATAACGCATCAGGGTTAATAGATAACATGCTACTACTCTAACTGAGCATCCCATATGCAACACACAATGTAAATGTAAACTAGCAAGTAGGCAATACAAAAATAAATCATACCACCTAGAGTGTTGAGTCTTACACGTGGAGCGAAGCGTCGTTGTGGATCGTCGAGCACTGAACAGGTTATAGTCTGGTTTTTAAAAAAAAACTTTTCCCCCTTTTTAAAACCAAGTTCACTATAACCAATGGCTCTGATACCAATCTGTCACACCCCCAAAATCCACACGCGGAGTATCACCGCCTGGAGGCGTGACTGACCAGGATCCAGCCACCAATCATATTGAACAAGCATGTAAGTAATTAGAAAATCCAACCAATACAATTGGTGTCCAAACAAAACATAGTTTAAGTTGCAAGCGGAAGCATAATGATTAAATCCAAAACCAAATATAAGTTCAAATGTTTAAATGTTTAACATGGCACACAGTTGTCCATGTCCCACAACGACCACGCCTCCTCGTGCAAGCTCCATAAGTACCTAACGACCTGCAAGGCATGTAACAACGAGTCAACAACAAAGTTGAGCGAGTTCACAGTTGGTGTTCATTGTTAAGTTGTTTCAAAAACCAGGAATTCATTTGTAAGTTGTAAGTTAATCAGTTTACCCTGTTTCCCAAACATATCCATAGTTGGTGGGGGCTTCCCCATGTTAACCACTAGACCTGTTTACCATATCGACCACTGACTAAAGTAAGTTGGTGCCCTGACGTCAATGTCTATCATCATTGACTAGTGCCCAGATCCATTAGTTCACGCTCGTCCTCTGCGGCACGGTGTGAGGCTTGTCAAACCTAAATAGCGCTATCTAACTAATGACCCGCTCGCCATTGGCCCGGCGATTAAGTCGATATAAAAGGAGGGACTTCATGATAGAGAGTTTTGGTCTAGTATCCGTGTTGTCACCCTTCAAATAAGAGGGTGTGTACGTAATCCCCAAACCAGGAGATTACGCAGGTTCCGATTAAGTTCTTAGTACGTGTTGTCACCCTTCAATAAAGAGGGTGTGTACGTGTCCCAAGCCAGGAGATCACGCAGTTTCAGTTTAAATCCTTTACCCATTCCCAACCCTTGGGAATCCCATGCCTTGTGGAAAGTGTGAACTCACCTTTGGTTGCTCGGTTGAACTCTTAAAATAGCCAATGGTCAGGGTTGGTCAATCACGTCCTAATATGATTACCATTTAGTTTGTTAATGGTTTTAAACAAAATACAAAGTTCCTACACGTATCTAACACGTACTTGTCAAGTAGTGTACACGCATTAATCAAGTAACAGTTTATACCAAGCATACACATATTTCACATTTATCACGTAGTCCATAAACAATGTATAAGAAATAGCCATCATGTATTTTGTATCGTTATGTGTAGCATCATTTATACATACACCAACAACTTAGTACATACATCACATTCAACGATTTACACATAAATAATACATGCTTCCATCCAAAATCCCCATACCATGCGTTCACCCTTATCCCCACATATTGTGATACATGTCCTTAATAAAAACAATAAACAAAATAAATAAACAAATCTATTTCCAAAATCCTCATTATATGACTACAGCTACCATGCATTCTTTCAAACATATATAACATATATATATATATAACGTACATATACATCACTTACATCTCATCGCATGCATCATCCACATTTATGTACATACAGTTTCAAACGAGCACATTATTCATAACCTCAAACACACAAACTCGATTCCCTTCATGTCTACATAAACACGCAAATTTAACACACGAGTTCATGTTTTAAAATCGAAGTTGAACCGGAGTTCCTTTACCTAAGATCTACCGCACGCACCACAATCGGATCAGGTACCCATTCTAACTATAAAGTATAGCACCATTGTTTAAAGTTGTATGTTAAAAATGATGTGGTCCGTAACTATAAACATCCAACTATATCTCTATATCATACTACACTTGCCATTAACAGTTCACTCATATATATATAGCCGACATCGACACCTCTATTCGTGACCACACACACACCTTCGTGAAAACCACAGTTTGTTTACATATATGATGTTCAGATTAGCAAGTTCCGGCAAATCGTAATAATACATGTTTCATCAAGAAGCATCAATCACCATCACAAAAACAGAAAGCATAGCAAGACACTTAACATCATATAGCGATTCACTCATGAACAAATTTAGATTCGAAATATGATACCTAGTTAACATATATAGGCCTATGCATATCTAACCGGTAAAACGAACGCCATACGCGATTCTCATGCATCTTATTCTTCAAGTTAACACCATAATCAATATAATCGTCAAAGATATAACAAAACGCAGCCAAGAATTTGCAGGATTTAACAATAAAAAGAAACACGAAACGCACTAACCGAAAGAAGATGCGTAAGAGAGTTCGATTAGGAGGGGGCTAGTGCGAGAGAGAGACAACGTTGTGAGGTGAGGGGGCTGCTGCCTCGCTGCCGTCGACCACCAAGAGTGAGGGGGAAGGGAGTAGTAGACTGCACGCTCTAAAGAAGTAGGGTTTGGGATTGTTGTGTTATTATAAAATAATGTTACGTAAATAGCATGTGAGGGCGGTGGAGCTTTGATTGGGCCGATCCACATGAGTAACAAAAGAGTAGAAATGGATTAAAGGGTGGTTGGGCTGGGAACTGTGGACTCGTTAAGCTAGGCCAAGAACAAAGAAAGGGGTTTTGTTATTATAACTTTGATATATGCTATAGTCATTATTGTTTTTTTTTTTTCACAAATAATCATAATAATAATAAAAGTATAGTTAGACATTAACTTGATTAACATAATATATTAATCAAGTCACGGTTAGGGTCTCATAAGTAACGGGTTATGCCACAAGTTAGGTACGTATAACTAATTCGCCATACAAGTTTGTCCGGTTACCTAAATAAAACACGTATAAAAGTAAATTCGTAAATGCGGAATCCCACAGTTTTTACCTCGAAATTACGAGCGAAATTACAAGTTGTCACAGCACGTATGTCTGCGCTAGCAGGGGATTTCAACTTTAGCTCCCCTCGTCAATCAAGTGGCAGTCATTATCCGCCACTACAAGAAGACCCGCAAATGGGTGGGCCTTCAAACCCAGTTGCACCACAACCACCACCGATGGGTTTTGATAACCCGATTCCTGCATACACTGGTTCGATGGCGTACAACCCGTTTGAGCCACCGGTTCACACCAACTATAATTACGCTGAAGCCGACCCATACTTGGTAGCGGCCAACTATAACGCCTTTCATCCTGAAGGACCGTATGGAGCTCCGTGGGGAGTAGGGTACCCAACTCATGGGTACCAAATACCTGCTAGACCTATAATACGACAACAATCGCAGCCGCCACGTTTTCCCCACCAGAGCGAGAAGAAATTCTTCAAAGATTGGACCAAGTCGAGCGAGACTTTCACAGAGATCGCAGGGAGCGACAAAGTTTCTTCCAAGGATTGACAAGCTTAATAAAAGGGAAGAGCAAGAAGGACCATTGAATCCTTTCATTGTTGTTGTAATTTCCTTGTATCAGTTGAGCCCCTGCGTGGGCCTGTCTTGCTGTATTGACCCCTGCGTGGGTATATTTGCTTGTTTTGACCCCTGCGTGGGCCTATCTTTCTGTTAACCCTTACGAGGGTATGTTGTTTGTTTAAGTCCCTGCGTGGACTAGTATGTTGTTAAGCCCCTGCGTGGGTGATTTGACTATTAAAAAGTCCCGTTTAGGGCGATGTGTAACCTTTGAATAAATTAATGGAATGTAAGTTTATAAATTTCATTTTTACCATTATATGCATAAGTAAATTATATATGAATTAAATAAATTAAAATCGTTCCTTTTAAAAATAATCTGCCTACTTTAAATATTAATTAAAAATCTTAACGGTATAACCTAGCCTCTGTGTCATTATAAGACCGGGCCAAGATGGTAAGGCCTATTTAAAAGATTCAAATTCCTGTTAACATCTGAAAACATGTTAACGCTCCTGGCAGAAGTGATTCGTTAAAATCACACACGTCATTCTTAATAGGATTCTTCAAAAGATTCCTAACTTAAACTAATGATATATAAATCATGGGTTTAAATCATTAGTTAAGATGATCACGTGTTGACCATCCATTAGTAATATAGTGCCTACGGGCCCTGCTCATTTTCATATGAGACAAAAGACAGTAATAGTCTGCGACCCTGTCTGAAAAAGGTAATGAACTATGTTCAAACCTTCATGCCTTGATTCTCTGAAATCATGGCTTATAATTAAAAATGTCCCTGTGACTAGGCCTTGTGTGCTAATAATATTGTTATTGTTTATAATTAGGATAAATTATAATAGAAATCCTAAATAAATGTGAGTAACAAATTAACCAAATATGGTTTATGTTTACCATGGTTAATGAATTACCCTAAGGGGCAATTCCATAATAAACTCCCAAATAAACTATTGTCATTGTCTTATGTAACAGTTCAAATTAAAATGGCTGACTCGGACGAAATTAATAGTCACCCATGGGAGAATAATGATAACGCCTGAATTAATATAACGGGTGCTGAACTGAAAGCGTTAGTAGACGACGCTGTTACAAAGGCCTTAGAGCGGCAGTACAAAGAATATAGTGGGACTCGAAGTAGGACCCTATCTACACCGCATTCGAAGCCACCTTCTAAGAAGGAAGAACCAAAGAAAGATGATGATCGACTCTCCTCCAACCACCACAGTGCTCCATCTCAACAGATTGTACTAAATCAAGAACCCCGTAATAAGGGTTGCTCCTATAAATACTTTGTTTCATGCAATCCCAGGGATTTCACTGGGGAAAAAGGAGCCATTGACTGCATGACGTGGTTAGATGAGATGGACACAGTAGTGGATATCAGCGGGTGCGCTGAGAGGGATATAGTCAAGTTTGTGTCACAATCGTTTAAAGGCGAGGCCTTAGCCTGGTGGAGATCACTGATTCAAGCCACTGGGAAGATCCCACTGTACAACATGACATGGGAGCAATTTGTTGCCCTCATCAGGGAAAACTACTACCCTCAACACGAGGTTGAAAAGATTGAGTCTGATTTCCTATCGTTGGTTATGCAGAACCTTGACTGCCAAGCTTACCTCACGAGCTTCAACACAATGTCCAGATTGGTTCCGTATCTGGTAACCCCGGAACCCAAAAGACTAGCTCGTTTCATCGGGGGTTTAGCCCCAAAAATTAAGGCAAGCGTGAAGGCCTCTCGGCCAGCTACTTTCAGATCTGTAGCTGATATATCCTTGTCCCTCACACTGGACGCGGTCAGACAAAGATCGCTGAGGAATAAGGATGTTGAGAAAAGGAAACGTGAAGATGACAATTCACGTAGGTCAAACAAGAAGCAGAGAGGAAACAATGACCACAAGAAGGGGTCTGAGGCAAAGAAGGATGGGCATCAGTCTGGTGATAAGCCCAAGTGCAAGATCTGCAAGAAACAGCACTACGGGAAGTGCAGGTTTGAATCAAACTCGCAGACTCAGTCAAGAACTTTTGCCTGTGGTATATGCAAGTCCAAGGAACACAAGACCTTGGATTGCAAAAAGTTGAAGGATGCAACCTGCTACAGCTGTAATGAGAAGGGGCATATCAAGTCTAACTGCCCAAAACTCACAAAGAAGGCTGATGAAGGAAAGAAGACCAATGCTAGGGTCTTCAGAATGGATGCAAAGGAAGCAGTACTGGATGACAATGTGATAACAGGTACATTCCTCATAAATGATGTCTATGCAAGAGTACTTTTTGATTCAGGCGCTGATAAATCATTTGTAGATAATAAGTTTTGCAAATTGCTGAATTTACCTGTTAAAACCTTAAGTGTGAAATATGAGGTGGAGTTAGCTGATGGCACCATAGAAACCGCCTAAACCATTTTAGATGGATGTTTCATATCCATTAAGAACCACTCTTTTCCTTTGTCCCTACTTCCTTAGAAGTTAGCTGGTTTTGACATCGTTTTAGGCATGGACTGGTTATCTCATAACCAGGCCCAGATTGTCTGCAATAAAAAGCAAGTGGTGATCAAGACTCCGTCTGGCGAATCACTTACCATTCAGGGAGATACCCGGTATGGACTGCCTGAGCAAGTGACTATGCTCAAGGCCTCTAGGTGTTTAAAGAAGGGTTGTGTCATCTACATGACACAAGTGACTATTGATGAGCCGAAACCAAAGATGGAAGGTATCCCCGTCATTTCGGAATACCCTGAAGTTTTTCCTGTAGAACTACCTGGTTTACCACCAGATAGGCAAGTGGAATTCAGAATTGACATCATCCCTGGAGTAGCACCTGTTGCTAGAGCGCCTTACAGGTTGGCACCAACAGAGATGAAGGAATTGAGAGCACAACTAGATGAATTACTAGCTAAAGGTTTCATTAAACCTAGTTCGTCTCCTTGGGGAGCGCCAGTCTTGTTTGTCAAAAAGAAGGATGGATCGATGCGTCTGTGCATCGATTACCGTGAACTTAATAAGGTCACAATAAAGAATAGGTATCCTTTGCCCAGGATCGACGATTTGTTCGATCAATTACAAGGGGAAAGTTATTTCTCGAAGATTGACTTAAGGTCAGGCTACCACCAACTGAAGGTTAGAGATGAAGACGTACACAAAACTGCATTTAGGACTCCTTATGGTCATTACGAGTTCCTAGTGATGCCTTTTGGGCTCACTAATGCACCGGCCGCGTTCATGGATCTCATGAATCGCGTTTGCAAGCCGTACTTAGATAAATTCGTCATCGTTTTCATCGACGACATTCTCATTTACTCAAAGAACCAAGCTGACCATGAGAAACACCTTCGCTGTATTCTTAAACTTCTACATCATGAGAAACTCTACGCCAAATTTTCCAACTGTGAATTTTGGCTTCAAGAGGTCCAATTCCTAGGACATGTGGTTAGTGAGCGTGGTATCCAAGTGGATCCCACTAAGGTTGAAGCAGTTATGAACTGGCAAGATCCGAAGACGCCCACAGAAATTCGTAGTTTCTTGGGATTGGCAGGATACTACAGACGCTTTATCGAAAAATTTTCAAGGATTGCTGCACCCCTAACGTTGTTGACTAGGAAGAAAATAAAGTTTGATTGGGGCCCTAAGCAGCAAGAATCTTTTGATATTCCCAAGCAAAAGTTGAGCAACGCTCCTGTACTAACATTGCCTGAAGGTACCGAAGAATTCGTAGTTTACTGCGATGCATCACACACTGGCATGGGGTGTGTGCTTATGCAGAAAGGCAAGGTTATTGCCTATGCATCACGTCAATTAAAGGTGCACGAAAAGAATTACACCACCCATGACTTGGAGTTGGGTGCCGTTGTATTTTCACTGAAGCTATGGAGGAATTATTTATATGGTATCAAGTGTGTGATCTATTCTGATCACAAGAGCCTCCAGCACCTGTTTAATCAGAAGGATTTAAACACGAGGCAACGCCGATGGATGGAGACATTGAATGATTATGATTGTGAAATCAGATACCATCCAGGCAAGGCGAATGTAGTCGCCGATGCCTTGAGTAGAAAGGAAAGGGTGAAACCCATCCGAATCAATGCTAAGAGCATTGAAATAAAGAACAGTTTGAATGAAAGGTTGTTAGCTGCACAGAAGGAAACTGTGTTGGAAGCTAATTACCCTAATGAAAAGCTAGGGGTAACTGAGGAGCAGTTATCACTTGGCAAGGACGGAATTCTAAGATTAAATGGACGAATATGGGTTCCAATTTATGGAGGACTTCAAGATGTCATCCTCCAGGAAGCCCACAGTTCTAAATACTCCGTTCATCCTGGAGCTAATAAGATGTACCAGGATCTGAAGGCAAATTTTTGGTGGATAGGCTTGAAGAAGTCTATAGCCACCTATGTAGCTAAATGCTTGACATGTGCGTAAGTAAAAGCTAAACATCAAAAGCCGTCAGGTTTGCTACAACAACCTGAACTTCCCACTTGGAAGTGGGAAATGGTGACGATGGATTTCATCACCAAATTGCCCAAGACGAGGAAAGGAAATGATACGATATGGGTGATAGTGGATAAACTGACTAAGTCAGCACATTTCCTGCCCATTAAGGAGACCTATAGCTCCGACATGTTAGCCCAATTGTACGTCGATAAGATTGTGGCTCTACATGGTGTGCATGTGTCTATTATCTCTGACAGAGATACTAGGTACACGTCACATTTTTGGAAAAGTTTCCAACAATCTCTGGGCACGCGTTTAAATTTCAGTACGGCTTACCATCCTCAGACAGACGGACAGAGTGAGCGTACAATTCAAACGTTGGAAGACATGCGTCGTGCATGTGTGATCGACTTAAGTGGTAATTGGGATAACCACCTACCGTTAATCGAATTCTCCTAAAACAATAGCTACCATACTAGCATTAAGGCTGCGCCTTTCGAGGCCTTATACGGTAGAAAGTGCAGAACGCCCGTTTGTTGGGAGAAAGTTGGAGATGTCCAATTATCAGGACCGGAGATAGTCTTTGAAACGACGGACAAGATTGTCCAGATTCGTGACCGTCTCAAAGCTGCCCGAGATAGGCAGAAAAACTACGCAGATTTGAAGCGTAAACCTTTTAACTTCGAGGTAGGTGACAACGTGTTGCTTAAAGTATCACCCTGGAAGGGAGTGATGCGATTTGGTAAGAAAGGCAAGCTAAGCCCGAGATACATAGGACCTTTCAAGGTCATCGAACGTGTCGGATCAGTTGCCTATAAGTTAAAATTACCTGAAGAGCTTAGTGGTATTCACAATGTATTCCACATCTGCAATCTGAAGAAGTGTTTCGCTGATGAATCACTGGTCATACTGTGACACCCCAGGGAAACCAGTAAACGATACAACTTAACTAGCTTCCTCAGTAACCGCATGCTAAATTTCGGGACGAAATTTCTTTCAAGTTGGGGATAATGTGACAACTCGAGTTTCCGAGATTCCACTTTCGCATTTATTGCACGTTCACTGTTTGTCTAGTTGCTTACTTACACAATTTGTTGCGTTGTAACTGTATACGTTGTGATTTGATAAAGTGTATTGTGATTGTAGCAAGGTTATGTGTTATTTTATGAATGATTGACAAATACATGAACTTGGTGATGAAACTGTAAATTATATGTGGAGTGGGTACTTTGTGTAAAGGATGATACTTAGGGGTGTTTAGTGGTAGTAATGAAAATAGAAATAAAACCCTTAACCCTAATCATCCTCACTAATTTTCATCATACGGCATTTCAATTCACCCTCTCTACAACCATTCCTCTCATTATTCTTGGCTATCAATCTTGACTACACAAGTTCTCTTGCATCAATCTTGATCTTTCAATCCATCTAAAATCAATCCAAGGTAATTGTTTAATGATTACTTGTTGTCAATCATTGGTTATTTGATTCTTGCAAACCCTAGTTCTACAAACAATAGTTCTGTGTTTATTGATCGATTCTGATTATTGTGAAATGGATATGATTAGTTGTGAAATCACTTGCATGACACTAATATGTCTGATATGATAAAGATGTTCGATTGTTGATTAGATTACTGCAATGCAAATGTATGAAATTAGGGTTTCCTGATCGTAAAAACGTAACTGTTATAATACACATGGTCCGACTTTTGGATTGCTTCTATTGTCCGAGTTTTATAAGCATTGCAAGTCCGAACTTTGTTATTACATGAAGGTCCGAATTTTGGTGGGTTGCATAGTCTGAGTTTGTTAAATGCTTATCTAGTCCGAATTTTATTAATAAGCACGGTCCGACCTCTGCATAAGGGATATAAAGTCCGAGTTTTTAAGGGGGTATCGGTCCGAGTTTTTAAGGTGGTGGTTTGGTCCGAGTTTTGTGGATGTATGGTCCGAATTTTGTGGATGATTGCTTTGTCCGAGTTTGTTTATAAAGAAACAAGGTCCGAGTTTGTTATAAGGACACAAGGTCTGAATTTTTTAGGGTTATAATTGTCCGAATTTTTGTGCTTGATGATCTAGTCCGACTTTTGTGTTATATTATGTGGTCCGAGTTTTAATATCATAAATGGTCCGACTTTTATGCTTATGCTTGTTGTCCGATTTTTAATCCATGACACCTTGTCCGAGTTTTGTGATGTTGTGTAGTCCGAATTTCACATGTATATAAGTGTCTGAGTTTCAGTTATTGTTTGATCTGAGTTTACGTATAATGCTGAATTCAAAACCCTGAATGAAGAACACATTGCATGATACTGTATCTGCTACTGTATATGACTGTATGATACTGTGTGTATGATCAATCTATTTCACGTTATTCTGTACACGATTATCAAACGGAATCACCGTTGTTTGGACATTAAGGAGTTGTAAACCCTAATTGAACTTAAACACTTACATCGAGTTTATGTGCAATGTACCCTAGGTCGTGTGAAACGGACCTAATCATTAATTAACCCTAGAAGCAATAACATACCGAGCAAACCAAGGTGAGTTCACACTCTTAACCAAGGCATGGGATTCCCGGGGATAGGAAATGGGTTGAATGATGGAAATGAATAATTACTCGTACTTACACGGCTACTAGACTATCTACCATGGTCCTCGGGTTAAGCAGGACACTTACGTAAAACCTACGTAAACAAGTACTTACCACTGTCTTCCGGAGTCAGGAAGGACACTTACGTAAAACCTACGTAAACTCTCACATGCTACTGTCTTCTGGAGTCAGGAAGGACACTTACGTAAAACCTACGTAAATCCCACGCGTACCACTGTCCTCGGGTAAAGAAGGACACTTACGTAAAACCTACGTAAAGCTTGTACGTACTACTGTTCTCGGGTTAAGAAGAACACTTATGGTTACGAATAGTCTAGTGTATATGCAAACATGGGAAGCCCCCACTAATAGAACATACAAACATGGGAAGCCCCCACTAAGTATCGTAAAAAGGTTTGGGAAACAGGGTAAACGGATTAATCATGTTTTAACTATGGGAAACTCCCACCAATTATGGATACGTTTTGGGAAATAAGATAAACTGATTAAACATATTTTCAACATGGGAAACCCCCACGGCAGGTGAGCCAGCTAAAGACAAACTACGTTTTCATAAAACACTTAAAACGTACACCCAACTGTGAACTCGCTCAACATTGTTGTTGATTCGTTGTTACATGCCTTGCAGGCCTTTAGGTGCATATCAAAGGGACTTGCTGTCTGAGAAGCTGGAGTGGTCATGGATCGAGACACATGGAAACGCAATATAAGACTAAGAGCTTACATTTGGTTTTATAAACACTTAACGAGTTAAATATGCTTCCGCTGTAAACTGTGAAATATTGTAACATTGTAACACTTGTTGTTTATAAATGAAAGTATTATTTATCTATGCTTATGAGTTCAATGTGATTGATGGTTAAGATCCTGGTCAGTCACGCCTCCAAGCGGTGGCACTCCGCATGTGGATTTTGGGGGTGTGACAGATTGGTATCAGAGCCATTGGTTATAGTGAACTTGGTTTTAAAAAGGGGAAACTGTTTTTGTAAAACCAGACTATAACCGGACAGATTCTGAAAACGGGAATACGACCATGACACTCAGCTCCAGATTGCAAGGTTCGTCCCTCTTATATTCATTGTACTACATAGCTAGTGAACACCTACATACGATAATGCATGTGATTGCACGATTAGCACACCGATATGAATTCATGAACACTTTCACGTAATAAGTGACCGATAGGGTGGTCTTTCCCTAAACCTTCATAACCTACGCTATGTGATACTCTTTGATTCCTACTTGAGTGTGGGGAACCATTTGACATGAGTTAAGAGAAGCTGAGATGAACATGCAAATCACAATATTATTGTGGGTGCACACATAATAATAATGTGGGGTGCATGTGAGTCCCAGTAAGGCTTAACAAGTGGAAAAGGGGTTCTGTCCCGTTATTTGATCAATATGAAACATGACCAACCTATAGGGGCCATAGCAGTAATTGTCCCCCTACTCAAACATAAACGTGAACTTCTCAATTATAGTTGGATCCCTTCGAAACTCGGTGTTGACGAGTATTACCTGAACACCCATTAGAACGTCTAGCAAACCGCGTAGAATGTTAGGTGCTTATACAAACGTCCTTGAGTTGGATGTCCCTGTGTAGAATGATTGAACGATACCCTTTCCTGCCCCTCCTCGTCTCCTGAAACTCATGGATTGACGTCTCCGATCCCAAAGTGTGATCACTTCCGCAACACTCTCGTATCAGATAGCGAACCACTTGAACCACTCGTAACGACGACGGACAGGAGGATGAGCGTAGCACCTTACCGACCTCTGTACGGGTTCAGTTAAAACATCATCAACCCAAGGAACAATGACAGTTTTGGGAGTTCTAGTAGCAGTAGCAACAACACTGGACTGGATGTGGTACTCGCGTTGGGCAATTAGGATTGGTGTGGACAACGCCAAGAGTGTAGCAACATGGTGGCCTTCATGCTTTTAGTAATAAATCACTTCGTCACTGTTCGACCTAGCCCTGGCACATCTCGAAACCAAACCTGCTATGGAAACGGCAGATGGCGAGCCTATTGAAACCTCATATGGGTGTAGGAATGCAAACTTGACCTTGTGGGACAAGTGATCAACTTCGACCATTCTTCTGCTACCCTTGATAGATTTGACGCAGTAGCCGGGTGGATTGGCTACCCAGATATCATATGCATACACCCAGTGAGGAGAAAACCTTGTACGAGAAATGTTACCTCTTGCAGCGTGTCAGAGTGGCACCACGGTTAACTTTATTTCAGCAAGAAAGGCCAGTAGTGTCTACGAAAGAATTACCCTGCAATGTTAACCCTCAACACGGACGTCAAGACTAAGGAAAGGAGGATCGAGGATTCCCCAATTATTCGTGACTTCTCCTTACATGTTACCCGAAGAACTGTCAGAATTATCTACACATCAACAGGTGGAATGTCAGACCTGTATCATGCTAGGAGTAATCCTCGTTATAGGTATACCTTACACCAGGAAGGTTGCAGGAACTGTCTAATCAACTCCAGGAATTATTGGACTCGAGCTTCGTCGGACCTAGTTTTCGCTTTAAGGAGCCCCGTTATACTCAAGAAGAGAAGTTGTTCCGCATGTGTAACGATTATCGAGAACTCAACAAAGTGACAGTGAAGAACCACTATCCTCTTCCACGTATTGACAACTTATCCGACCGGTTGCAAGGGTCGAGCTACTACTCTAAGATAGACTTGAGGTCAGGTTACCATCAACTGAGAGTCCGGGATGAGGACGTCTCTAAGACAGCTTTCAGAACTCGCTACGGCCACTATGAGTTTCTAGTCATGCCATTCGGGCTAACGAACGCGCCAGCAGTTTTCATGTACCTTATGAACACGAGCAGCACATACGACTTATCATGGAACTTCCTCGAAAGGAACAACAGTACGCCAAGTTTTCAAAATGCGACTTCTGGCTTCGTGAAGTCCATTTTCTAGGCTATGGGGTAAACAAGGATGGGATTCATGTTGATCCATCCAAGGTGGATTCGATCAGGAACTGGCCTGCACCGCGTACACCAACAGAAATACGCCAATCTTTGGGTTTGGAGGGTTATTACAGGCGATTTATTAAAGACTTCTCAAAGATCGCGCAGCCGCTTACATTACTGACACAGAAGGGTGTCACCTATCGTTGGGGTAATCCCCAGGAAACCGCTTTTCAGCACTTAAAGGATAGACTTTGCAGTGCACCTATCCTCTCATTGCCAGAGGGCACGGACGATTTTGTGGTCTATTGTGACGCATCGATACAGGGGCTTGGTTGTGTATTGATGCAGCGGGATAAAGTTATTGCTTATGCGTCACGTCAACTCAAGGTTCATGAACGGAACTACACGACGCACGATTTAGAGCTGGGAGCTGTTGTTTTCGCGCTTAAGATATGGTGACACTACCTGTACGGTACCAAGTGTACTATCTATACCGATCACAGGAGTCTCGAACATATTTTCAAGCAGAAGGAATTAAACATGCGTCAACGACGATGGGTCGAGCTACTTAATGATTATGAATGTGCCACCAAATACCATCCAGGCAAAGCCAATGTTGTGGCTGATGCCCTCAGTCGAAAAGATACTACACCTAGGCGTGTACGAGCCTTGCAGCTTACTATCCAGTCTAGTCTTCCTGCACAGATACGAGATGCTCAGGTAGAAGCATTGAAGCCAGAAAATGTCAAGGCTTCAGCCTTACGCGGTTCAAGGCAGCGATTAGAACAGAAGGAAGACGGCGCCTACTATGTAACGGGGCGTATTTGGGTCCCACTATATGGCGGTTTACGAGAACTCGTGATGGATGAAGCGCACAAGTCTCGCTACTCGGTACATCCAGGTTCGGACAAGATGTACCACGATCTTAAAACTACGTATTGGTGGCCAAGCATGAAAACCCTCATCGCAACCTACGTCAGCAAATGTTTGACCTGTGCAAGGGTCAAAGTTGAATATCAGAAACCATCAGGCCTACTTCAGCAAACCAAGATACCGCAATGGAAATGGGAGGAAATTTCCATAGATTTTGTTACTGGCCTACCTAGATCTCAGCGTGGGAACGATACCATTTGGGTGATCGTGGATCGACTCACAAAGTCTGCACATTTCCTGGCTATTAAGGAAACGGATAAGTTCTCCACTTTAGCAGACATATATCTCAAGGAAGTTGTCTCAAGGCACGGAGTGCCAACCTCCATTATTTCGGATCGTGACGCACGATTTACCTCAGAACTGTGGCAAGCAATGCACAAATCTTTTGGCTCACGGCTAGACATGAGCACAGCATATCACCCTCAGACGGATGGGCAGTCTGAGCGCACGATTCAAACTCTAGAAGACATGCTTCGGACATGTGTTATCGATTTTGGCAACGGCTGGGAAAAGTATCTTCCGTTAGTGGAGTTTTCGTACAATAACAGTTACTACACCAGCATTCAAGCCGCTCCAATCGAGGCATTGTACGGACGTAAATACCGGTCACCTCTCTGTTGGGTGGAGGTGGGGGATAGTCAAATTACAGGTCCAGAACTCGTTGTTGATGCTACTGAACGGATTGCTCAGATAAGGCAACGCATGGCGGTGGCTCGTGACCGTCAGAAAGCTTACGCAAACAAGCGCCGGAAACCACTCGAGTTTCAAGTTGGGGATCGAGTGCTACTCAAAGTTTCACCCTGGAAGGGTGTGGTTCGTTTTGGCGAAAGGGGCAAACTCAATCCGCGGTATGTTGGACCGTTCGAAATCATCGAGAAAATAGGCAAGGTGGCCTACAAACTGAACTTACCAGCTAAACTCAGTGCAGTTCACAATGTCTTCCACGTGTCGAACCTGAAGAAGTGTCTGTCAGATGAGACCCTCATAGTTCCTTTGAAGGAACTCACTATCGACGAGCGATTGCAGTTCGTCGAGGAACCAGTTGAAATCACGGACCGGGATGTTAAGGTCCCCAAGAACACTAGAATACCTCTTGTACGAGTTCGTTGGAACTCCCGTCGTGGCCCAGAGTTCACCTGGGAACGAGAAGACCAAATGAAACTCAGGTATCCCCAGTTATTCGAAAACCGTGCAACCACTACTGAGGCTGAAGCTACTACAGAATTTCAAGACGAAATTCCAAATCAACGGGGGGATGATGTGACACCCCAGGGAAACCAGTAAACGATACAACTTAACTAGCTTCCTCAGTAACCGCATGCTAAATTTCGGGACGAAATTTCTTTCAAGTTGGGGATAATGTGACAACTCGAGTTTCCGAGATTCCACTTTCGCATTTATTGCACGTTCACTGTTTGTCTAGTTGCTTACTTACACAATTTGTTGCGTTGTAACTGTATACGTTGTGATTTGATAAAGTGTATTGTGATTGTTGCAAGGTTATGTGTTATTTTATGAATGATTGACAAATACATGAACTTGGTGATGAAACTGTAAATTATATGTGGAGTGGGTACTTTGTGTAAAGGATGATACTTAGGGGTGTTTAGTGGTAGTAATGAAAATAGAAATAAAACCCTTAACCCTAATCATCCTCACTAATTTTCATCATACGGCATTTCAATTCACCCTCTCTACAACCATTCCTCTCATTATTCTTGGCTATCAATCTTGACTACACAAGTTCTCTTGCATCAATCTTGATCTTTCAATCCATCTAAAATCAATCCAAGGTAATTGTTTAATGATTACTTGTTGTCAATCATTGGTTATTTGATTCTTGCAAACCCTAGTTCTACAAACAATAGTTCTGTGTTTATTGATCGATTCTGATTATTGTGAAATGGATATGATTAGTTGTGAAATCACTTGCATGACACTAATATGTCTGATATGATAAAGATGTTCGATTGTTGATTAGATTACTGCAATGCAAATGTATGAAATTAGGGTTTCCTGATCGTAAAAACGTAACTGCTATAATACACATGGTCCGACTTTTGGATTGCTTCTATTGTCCGAGTTTTATAAGCATTGCAAGTCCGAACTTTGTTATTACATGAAGGTCCGAATTTTGGTGGGTTGCATAGTCTGAGTTTGTTTATAAAGAAACAAGGTCCGAGTTTGTTATAAGGACACAAGGTCTGAATTTTTTAGGGTTATAATTGTCCGAATTTTTGTGCTTAATGATCTAGTCCGACTTTTGTGTTATATTATGTGGTCCGAGTTTTAATATCATAAATGGTCCGACTTTTATGCTTATGCTTGTTGTCCGAGTTTTAATCCATGACACCTTGTCCGAGTTTTGTGATGTTGTGTAGTCCGAATTTCACATGTATATAAGTGTCTGAGTTTCAGTTATTGTTTGATCTGAGTTTACGTATAATGCTGAATTCAAAACCCTGAATGAAGAACACATTGCATGACACTGTATCTGCTACTGTATATGACTGTATGATACTGTGTGTATGATCAATCTATTTCACGTTATTCTGTACACGATTATCACACGGAATCACCGTTGTTTGGACATTAAGGAGTTGTAAACCCTAATTGAACTTAAACACTTACATCGAGTTTATGTGCAATGTACCCTAGGTCGTGTGAAACGGACCGAATCATTAATTAACACTAGAAGCAATAACATACCGAGCAAACCAAGGTGAGTTCACACTCTTAACCAAGGCATGGGATTCCCGGGGATAGGGAATGGGTTGAATGATGGAAATGAATAATTACTCGTACTTACACGGCTACTAGACTATCTACCATGGTCCTCGGGTTAAGCAGGACACTTACGTAAAACCTACGTAAACAAGTACTTACCACTGTCTTCCGGAGTCAGGAAGGACACTTACGTAAAACCTACGTAAACTCTCACATGCTACTGTCTTCCGGAGTCAGGAAGGACACTTACGTAAAACCTACGTAAATCCCACGCGTACCACTGTCCTCGGGTAAAGAAGGACACTTACGTAAAACCTACGTAAAGCTTGTACGTACTACTGTTCTCGGGTTAAGAAGAACACTTATGGTTACGAATAGTCTAGTGTATATGCAAACATGGGAAGCCCCCACTAATAGAACATACAAACATGGGAAGCCCCCACTAAGTATCGTAAAAAGGTTTGGGAAACAGGGTAAACGGATTAATCTTGTTTTAACTATGGGAAACTCCCACCAATTATGGATACGTTTTGGGAAATAAGATAAACTGATTAAACATATTTTCAACATGGGAAACCCCCACGGCAGGTGAGCCAGCTAAAGACAAACTACGTTTTCATAAAACACTTAAAACGTACACCCAACTGTGAACTCGCTCAACATTGTTGTTGATTCGTTGTTACATGCCTTGCAGGCAGGCCCGGCTCTTGGGCCGGCCAAGCTGTGCAGGCGCCCAAGGCCCAAAAATATTAGGGGCCCAGTAGAGGTAAGAGGCTTATTATGTTACTTATACAAAAAGGCCCAAATGCAGGAGAGTGAGGCCCAAATGCTGAACTTTGAGATGTGATTAATACGGAAACATGAGGCCCAAAGTCTGATGTGTTTGCCTGTTTGGGGCCTGTGCGCTCAAAAAAAAAAAATTTTAAAATTAAACCTAATAGTAATGCCTGTGTGCTCAAAAAAAAAAGAAAATTAAACCTAATGCATCGTGTAAATCAAATCCTTTCCCCTACGTTGTTGATTGTTCAGTATGCTCCTCACACAAATACACACACATATGAAGGCGATTACGTATTTGGATTGTATTTGAAGCATACAACAGGTAATTCTTCAACCCCAGTCCAATAATTTCGAATTTTGTATGTATTTCATCCATAAATTAGGTTAAAATTGTAGAATTTTGAGGGTTTGGGTGAAAAACTTGGGATTCTTCTGAAATTTGAATGGATGTTGGTATTTTGGCTCTAATTGGTTGATTAGGGATGTTCTTGTATGTCTAATTTTGATGTTTATTGAGATTTAAGAACCCTAGAAGAAGAGGTAGGGGAGTTTTAGGGTTCCAAGGAGGAGATTGCTAGTTGTGTAGTTAATAGCAGTGTTTCTGTGTTTGAACTTGTTGTTTAACTGCTCATGAAATATTTAACTATTTTTTTACTTCACATGAGGCAGTTTTATGGTATATAGAATATAGATTAGTGGTTTGATGAGCTTAAACTTTGCTGATGTTATGTTCGGCTTTAAGTCCCACGATCGACAATAACGTAAGTAGTAGTTTATTACATTGTTGTTAAGAAGCGAAAGGACTTTTGGTTTAATTGTGTGTGTAAAATTATGAACTCCTCAAAACGTAGAGGATTTAAGTCCCGTGATCGATAATAACTCGTGAGCCTACAACGAGCCGTTAAACGCAGCCGTTAAACAGCTACCAGTCTCGTGATAGAGGATAACCTCTGCGTTTGCAGCCGTTAAAGCGCTGCGAGCCAGTAAGCATCTGTTATACGGCCATAAACGTAGCCATTTAACGGCTGCGAACAGGCCGTAAATGCAGCAGATAACCGGATGCAAACGCAACAGTTAACCGCTGCGTTTACCTCTTCGCAGCCGTTATACGGTCGTAAACGCAGCCGTATAACGGCTGCGAACGGGCCGTAAACGCAGTGGTTTAAGGGCTGCAAACGCAGTGGTTTATCGTTGCATCGTGGTTTTTGGATATATATAATGATAAGTTTATATTATAGAAAGGGGCCCAACTTTTTTGTCTCGCCCGAGGCCCAAAAGTTTTTTATTATTCTCGGAGACGGCTCTGCTTGCAGGCCTTTAGGTGCATATCAAAGGGACTTGCTGTCTGAGAAGCTGGAGTGGTCATGGATCGAGACACATGGAAACGCAATATAAGACTAAGAGCTTACATTTGGTTTTATAAACACTTAACGAGTTAAATATGCTTCCGCTGTAAACTGTGAAATATTGTAACATTGTAACACTTGTTGTTTATAAATGAAAGTATTATTTATCTATGCTTATGAGTTCAATGTGATTGATGGTTAAGATCCTGGTCAGTCACGCCTCCAAGCGGTGGCACTCCGCATGTGGATTTTGGGGGTGTGACAGATTGGTATCAGAGCCATTGGTTATAGTGAACTTGGTTTTAAAAAGGGGAAACTGTTTTTGTAAAACCAGACTATAACCGGACAGATTCTGAAAACGGGAATACGACCATGACACTCAGCTCCAGATTGCAAGGTTCGTCCCTCTTATATTCATTGTACTACATAGCTAGTGAACACCTACATACGATAATGCATGTGATTGCACGATTAGCACACCGATATGAATTCATGAACACTTTCACGTAATAAGTGACCGATAGGGTGGTCTTTCCCTAAACCTTCATAACCTACGCTATGTGATACTCTTTGATTCCTACTTGAGTGTGGGGAACCATTTGACATGAGTTAAGAGAAGCTGAGATGAACATGCAAATCACAATATTATTGTGGGTGCACACATAATAATAATGTGGGGTGCATGTGAGTCCCAGTAAGGCTTAACAAGTGGAAAAGGGGTTCTGTCCCGTTATTTGATCAATATGAAACATGACCAACCTATAGGGGCCATAGCAGTAATTGTCCCCCTACTCAAACATAAACGTGAACTTCTCAATTATAGTTGGATCCCTTCGAAACTCGGTGTTGACGAGTATTACCTGAACACCCATTAGAACGTCTAGCAAACCGCGTAGAATGTTAGGTGCTTATACAAACGTCCTTGAGTTGGATGTCCCTGTGTAGAATGATTGAACGATACCCTTTCCTGCCCCTCCTCGTCTCCTGAAACTCATGGATTGACGTCTCCGATCCCAAAGTGTGATCACTTCCGCAACACTCTCGTATCAGATAGCGAACCACTTGAACCACTCGTAACGACGACGGACAGGAGGATGAGCGTAGCACCTTACCGACCTCTGTACGGGTTCAGTTAAAACATCATCAACCCAAGGAACAATGACAGTTTTGGGAGTTCTAGTAGCAGTAGCAACAACACTGGACTGGATGTGGTACTCGCGTTGGGCAATTAGGATTGGTGTGGACAACGCCAAGATTGTAGCAACATGGTGGCCTTCATGCTTTTAGTAATAAATCACTTCGTCACTGTTCGACCTAGCCCTGGCACATCTCGAAACCAAACCTGCTATGGAAACGGCAGATGGCGAGCCTATTGAAACCTCATATGGGTGTAGGAATGCAAACTTGACCTTGTGGGACAAGTGATCAACTTCGACCATTCTTCTGCTACCCTTGATAGATTTGACGCAGTAGCCGGGTGGATTGGCTACCCAGATATCATATGCATACACCCAGTGAGGAGAAAACCTTGTACGAGAAATGTTACCTCTTGCAGCGTGTCAGAGTGGCACCACGGTTAACTTTATTTCAGCAAGAAAGGCCAGTAGTGTCTACGAAAGAATTACCCTGCAATGTTAACCCTCAACACGGACGTCAAGACTAAGGAAAGGAGGATCGAGGATTCCCCAATTATTCGTGACTTCTCCTTACATGTTACCCGAAGAACTGTCAGAATTATCTACACATCAACAGGTGGAATGTCAGACCTGTATCATGCTAGGAGTAATCCTCGTTATAGGTATACCTTACACCAGGAAGGTTGCAGGAACTGTCTAATCAACTCCAGGAATTATTGGACTCGAGCTTCGTCGGACCTAGTTTTCGCTTTAAGGAGCCCCGTTATACTCAAGAAGAGAAGTTGTTCCGCATGTGTAACGATTATCGAGAACTCAACAAAGTGACAGTGAAGAACCACTATCCTCTTCCACGTATTGACAACTTATCCGACCGGTTGCAAGGGTCGAGCTACTACTCTAAGATAGACTTGAGGTCAGGTTACCATCAACTGAGAGTCCGGGATGAGGACGTCTCTAAGACAGCTTTCAGAACTCGCTACGGCCACTATGAGTTTCTAGTCATGCCATTCGGGCTAACGAACGCGCCAGCAGTTTTCATGTACCTTATGAACACGAGCAGCACATACGACTTATCATGGAACTTCCTCGAAAGGAACAACAGTACGCCAAGTTTTCAAAATGCGACTTCTGGCTTCGTGAAGTCCATTTTCTAGGCTATGGGGTAAACAAGGATGGGATTCATGTTGATCCATCCAAGGTGGATTCGATCAGGAACTGGCCTGCACCGCGTACACCAACAGAAATACGCCAATCTTTGGGTTTGGAGGGTTATTACAGGCGATTTATTAAAGACTTCTCAAAGATCGCGCAGCCGCTTACATTACTGACACAGAAGGGTGTCACCTATCGTTGGGGTAATCCCCAGGAAACCGCTTTTCAGCACTTAAAGGATAGACTTTGCAGTGCACCTATCCTCTCATTGCCAGAGGGCACGGACGATTTTGTGGTCTATTGTGACGCATCGATACAGGGGCTTGGTTGTGTATTGATGCAGCGGGATAAAGTTATTGCTTATGCGTCACGTCAACTCAAGGTTCATGAACGGAACTACACGACGCACGATTTAGAGCTGGGAGCTGTTGTTTTCACGCTTAAGATATGGTGACACTACCTGTACGGTACCAAGTGTACTATCTATACCGATCACAGGAGTCTCGAACATATTTTCAAGCAGAAGGAATTAAACATGCGTCAACGACGATGGGTCGAGCTACTTAATGATTATGAATGTGCCACCAAATACCATCCAGGCAAAGCCAATGTTGTGGCTGATGCCCTCAGTCGAAAAGATACTACACCTAGGCGTGTACGAGCCTTGCAGCTTACTATCCAGTCTAGTCTTCCTGCACAGATACGAGATGCTCAGGTAGAAGCATTGAAGCCAGAAAATGTCAAGGCTTCAGCCTTACGCGGTTCAAGGCAGCGATTAGAACAGAAGGAAGACGGCGCCTACTATGTAACGGGGCGTATTTGGGTCCCACTATATGGCGGTTTACGAGAACTCGTGATGGATGAAGCGCACAAGTCTCGCTACTCGGTACATCCAGGTTCGGACAAGATGTACCACGATCTTAAAACTACGTATTGGTGGCCAAGCATGAAAACCCTCATCGCAACCTACGTCAGCAAATGTTTGACCTGTGCAAGGGTCAAAGTTGAATATCAGAAACCATCAGGCCTACTTCAGCAAACCAAGATACCGCAATGGAAATGGGAGGAAATTTCCATAGATTTTGTTACTGGCCTACCTAGATCTCAGCGTGGGAACGATACCATTTGGGTGATCGTGGATCGACTCACAAAGTCTGCACATTTCCTGGCTATTAAGGAAACGGATAAGTTCTCCACTTTAGCAGACATATATCTCAAGGAAGTTGTCTCAAGGCACGGAGTGCCAACCTCCATTATTTCGGATCGTGACGCACGATTTACCTCAGAACTGTGGCAAGCAATGCACAAATCTTTTGGCTCACGGCTAGACATGAGCACAGCATATCACCCTCAGACGGATGGGCAGTCTGAGCGCACGATTCAAACTCTAGAAGACATGCTTCGGACATGTGTTATCGATTTTGGCAACGGCTGGGAAAAGTATCTTCCGTTAGTGGAGTTTTCGTACAATAACAGTTACTACACCAGCATTCAAGCCGCTCCAATCGAGGCATTGTACAGACGTAAATACCGGTCACCTCTCTGTTGGGTGGAGGTGGGGGATAGTCAAATTACAGGTCCAGAACTCGTTGTTGATGCTACTGAACGGATTGCTCAGATAAGGCAACGCATGGCGGTGGCTCGTGACCGTCAGAAAGCTTACGCAAACAAGCGCCGGAAACCACTCGAGTTTCAAGTTGGGGATCGAGTGCTACTCAAAGTTTCACCCTGGAAGGGTGTGGTTCGTTTTGGCGAAAGGGGCAAACTCAATCCGCGGTATGTTGGACCGTTCGAAATCATCGAGAAAATAGGCAAGGTGGCCTACAAACTGAACTTACCAGCTAAACTCAGTGCAGTTCACAATGTCTTCCACGTGTCGAACCTGAAGAAGTGTCTGTCAGATGAGACCCTCATAGTTCCTTTGAAGGAACTCACTATCGACGAGCGATTGCAGTTCGTCGAGGAACCAGTTGAAATCACGGACCGGGATGTTAAGGTCCCCAAGAACACTAGAATACCTCTTGTACGAGTTCGTTGGAACTCCCGTCGTGGCCCAGAGTTCACCTGGGAACGAGAAGACCAAATGAAACTCAGGTATCCCCAGTTATTCGAAAACCGTGCAACCACTACTGAGGCTGAAGCTACTACAGAATTTCAAGACGAAATTCCAAATCAACGGGGGGATGATGTGACACCCCAGGGAAACCAGTAAACGATACAACTTAACTAGCTTCCTCAGTAACCGCATGCTAAATTTCGGGACGAAATTTCTTTCAAGTTGGGGATAATGTGACAACTCGAGTTTCCGAGATTCCACTTTCGCATTTATTGCACGTTCACTGTTTGTCTAGTTGCTTACTTACACAATTTGTTGCGTTGTAACTGTATACGTTGTGATTTGATAAAGTGTATTGTGATTGTTGCAAGGTTATGTGTTATTTTATGAATGATTGACAAATACATGAACTTGGTGATGAAACTGTAAATTATATGTGGAGTGGGTACTTTGTGTAAAGGATGATACTTAGGGGTGTTTAGTGGTAGTAATGAAAATAGAAATAAAACCCTTAACCCTAATCATCCTCACTAATTTTCATCATACGGCATTTCAATTCACCCTCTCTACAACCATTCCTCTCATTATTCTTGGCTATCAATCTTGACTACACAAGTTCTCTTGCATCAATCTTGATCTTTCAATCCATCTAAAATCAATCCAAGGTAATTGTTTAATGATTACTTGTTGTCAATCATTGGTTATTTGATTCTTGCAAACCCTAGTTCTACAAACAATAGTTCTGTGTTTATTGATCGATTCTGATTATTGTGAAATGGATATGATTAGTTGTGAAATCACTTGCATGACACTAATATGTCTGATATGATAAAGATGTTCGATTGTTGATTAGATTACTGCAATGCAAATGTATGAAATTAGGGTTTCCTGATCGTAAAAACGTAACTGCTATAATACACATGGTCCGACTTTTGGATTGCTTCTATTGTCCGAGTTTTATAAGCATTGCAAGTCCGAACTTTGTTATTACATGAAGGTCCGAATTTTGGTGGGTTGCATAGTCTGAGTTTGTTTATAAAGAAACAAGGTCCGAGTTTGTTATAAGGACACAAGGTCTGAATTTTTTAGGGTTATAATTGTCCGAATTTTTGTGCTTAATGATCTAGTCCGACTTTTGTGTTATATTATGTGGTCCGAGTTTTAATATCATAAATGGTCCGACTTTTATGCTTATGCTTGTTGTCCGAGTTTTAATCCATGACACCTTGTCCGAGTTTTGTGATGTTGTGTAGTCCGAATTTCACATGTATATAAGTGTCTGAGTTTCAGTTATTGTTTGATCTGAGTTTACGTATAATGCTGAATTCAAAACCCTGAATGAAGAACACATTGCATGATACTGTATCTGCTACTGTATATGACTGTATGATACTGTGTGTATGATCAATCTATTTCACGTTATTCTGTACACGATTATCACACGGAATCACCGTTGTTTGGACATTAAGGAGTTGTAAACCCTAATTGAACTTAAACACTTACATCGAGTTTATGTGCAATGTACCCTAGGTCGTGTGAAACGGACCGAATCATTAATTAACACTAGAAGCAATAACATACCGAGCAAACCAAGGTGAGTTCACACTCTTAACCAAGGCATGGGATTCCCGGGGATAGGGAATGGGTTGAATGATGGAAATGAATAATTACTCGTACTTACACGGCTACTAGACTATCTACCATGGTCCTCGGGTTAAGCAGGACACTTACGTAAAACCTACGTAAACAAGTACTTACCACTGTCTTCCGGAGTCAGGAAGGACACTTACGTAAAACCTACGTAAACTCTCACATGCTACTGTCTTCCGGAGTCAGGAAGGACACTTACGTAAAACCTACGTAAATCCCACGCGTACCACTGTCCTCGGGTAAAGAAGGACACTTACGTAAAACCTACGTAAAGCTTGTACGTACTACTGTTCTCGGGTTAAGAAGAACACTTATGGTTACGAATAGTCTAGTGTATATGCAAACATGGGAAGCCCCCACTAATAGAACATACAAACATGGGAAGCCCCCACTAAGTATCGTAAAAAGGTTTGGGAAACAGGGTAAACGGATTAATCTTGTTTTAACTATGGGAAACTCCCACCAATTATGGATACGTTTTGGGAAATAAGATAAACTGATTAAACATATTTTCAACATGGGAAACCCCCACGGCAGGTGAGCCAGCTAAAGACAAACTACGTTTTCATAAAACACTTAAAACGTACACCCAACTGTGAACTCGCTCAACATTGTTGTTGATTCGTTGTTACATGCCTTGCAGGCCTTTAGGTGCATATCAAAGGGACTTGCTGTCTGAGAAGCTGGAGTGGTCATGGATCGAGACACATGGAAACGCAATATAAGACTAAGAGCTTACATTTGGTTTTATAAACACTTAACGAGTTAAATATGCTTCCGCTGTAAACTGTGAAATATTGTAACATTGTAACACTTGTTGTTTATAAATGAAAGTATTATTTATCTATGCTTATGAGTTCAATGTGATTGATGGTTAAGATCCTGGTCAGTCACGCCTCCAAGCGGTGGCACTCCGCATGTGGATTTTGGGGGTGTGACAGATTGGTATCAGAGCCATTGGTTATAGTGAACTTGGTTTTAAAAAGGGGAAACTGTTTTTGTAAAACCAGACTATAACCGGACAGATTCTGAAAACGGGAATACGACCATGACACTCAGCTCCAGATTGCAAGGTTCGTCCCTCTTATATTCATTGTACTACATAGCTAGTGAACACCTACATACGATAATGCATGTGATTGCACGATTAGCACACCGATATGAATTCATGAACACTTTCACGTAATAAGTGACCGATAGGGTGGTCTTTCCCTAAACCTTCATAACCTACGCTATGTGATACTCTTTGATTCCTACTTGAGTGTGGGGAACCATTTGACATGAGTTAAGAGAAGCTGAGATGAACATGCAAATCACAATATTATTGTGGGTGCACACATAATAATAATGTGGGGTGCATGTGAGTCCCAGTAAGGCTTAACAAGTGGAAAAGGGGTTCTGTCCCGTTATTTGATCAATATGAAACATGACCAACCTATAGGGGCCATAGCAGTAATTGTCCCCCTACTCAAACATAAACGTGAACTTCTCAATTATAGTTGGATCCCTTCGAAACTCGGTGTTGACGAGTATTACCTGAACACCCATTAGAACGTCTAGCAAACCGCGTAGAATGTTAGGTGCTTATACAAACGTCCTTGAGTTGGATGTCCCTGTGTAGAATGATTGAACGATACCCTTTCCTGCCCCTCCTCGTCTCCTGAAACTCATGGATTGACGTCTCCGATCCCAAAGTGTGATCACTTCCGCAACACTCTCGTATCAGATAGCGAACCACTTGAACCACTCGTAACGACGACGGACAGGAGGATGAGCGTAGCACCTTACCGACCTCTGTACGGGTTCAGTTAAAACATCATCAACCCAAGGAACAATGACAGTTTTGGGAGTTCTAGTAGCAGTAGCAACAACACTGGACTGGATGTGGTACTCGCGTTGGGCAATTAGGATTGGTGTGGACAACGCCAAGATTGTAGCAACATGGTGGCCTTCATGCTTTTAGTAATAAATCACTTCGTCACTGTTCGACCTAGCCCTGGCACATCTCGAAACCAAACCTGCTATGGAAACGGCAGATGGCGAGCCTATTGAAACCTCATATGGGTGTAGGAATGCAAACTTGACCTTGTGGGACAAGTGATCAACTTCGACCATTCTTCTGCTACCCTTGATAGATTTGACGCAGTAGCCGGGTGGATTGGCTACCCAGATATCATATGCATACACCCAGTGAGGAGAAAACCTTGTACGAGAAATGTTACCTCTTGCAGCGTGTCAGAGTGGCACCACGGTTAACTTTATTTCAGCAAGAAAGGCCAGTAGTGTCTACGAAAGAATTACCCTGCAATGTTAACCCTCAACACGGACGTCAAGACTAAGGAAAGGAGGATCGAGGATTCCCCAATTATTCGTGACTTCTCCTTACATGTTACCCGAAGAACTGTCAGAATTATCTACACATCAACAGGTGGAATGTCAGACCTGTATCATGCTAGGAGTAATCCTCGTTATAGGTATACCTTACACCAGGAAGGTTGCAGGAACTGTCTAATCAACTCCAGGAATTATTGGACTCGAGCTTCGTCGGACCTAGTTTTCGCTTTAAGGAGCCCCGTTATACTCAAGAAGAGAAGTTGTTCCGCATGTGTAACGATTATCGAGAACTCAACAAAGTGACAGTGAAGAACCACTATCCTCTTCCACGTATTGACAACTTATCCGACTGGTTGCAAGGGTCGAGCTACTACTCTAAGATAGACTTGAGGTCAGGTTACCATCAACTGAGAGTCCGGGATGAGGACGTCTCTAAGACAGCTTTCAGAACTCGCTACGGCCACTATGAGTTTCTAGTCATGCCATTCGGGCTAACGAACGCGCCAGCAGTTTTCATGTACCTTATGAACACGAGCAGCACATACGACTTATCATGGAACTTCCTCGAAAGGAACAACAGTACGCCAAGTTTTCAAAATGCGACTTCTGGCTTCGTGAAGTCCATTTTCTAGGCTATGGGGTAAACAAGGATGGGATTCATGTTGATCCATCCAAGGTGGATTCGATCAGGAACTGGCCTGCACCGCGTACACCAACAGAAATACGCCAATCTTTGGGTTTGGAGGGTTATTACAGGCGATTTATTAAAGACTTCTCAAAGATCGCGCAGCCGCTTACATTACTGACACAGAAGGGTGTCACCTATCGTTGGGGTAATCCCCAGGAAACCGCTTTTCAGCACTTAAAGGATAGACTTTGCAGTGCACCTATCCTCTCATTGCCAGAGGGCACGGACGATTTTGTGGTCTATTGTGACGCATCGATACAGGGGCTTGGTTGTGTATTGATGCAGCGGGATAAAGTTATTGCTTATGCGTCACGTCAACTCAAGGTTCATGAACGGAACTACACGACGCACGATTTAGAGCTGGGAGCTGTTGTTTTCGCGCTTAAGATATGGTGACACTACCTGTACGGTACCAAGTGTACTATCTATACCGATCACAGGAGTCTCGAACATATTTTCAAGCAGAAGGAATTAAACATGCGTCAACGACGATGGGTCGAGCTACTTAATGATTATGAATGTGCCACCAAATACCATCCAGGCAAAGCCAATGTTGTGGCTGATGCCCTCAGTCGAAAAGATACTACACCTAGGCGTGTACGAGCCTTGCAGCTTACTATCCAGTCTAGTCTTCCTGCACAGATACGAGATGCTCAGGTAGAAGCATTGAAGCCAGAAAATGTCAAGGCTTCAGCCTTACGCGGTTCAAGGCAGCGATTAGAACAGAAGGAAGACGGCGCCTACTATGTAACGGGGCGTATTTGGGTCCCACTATATGGCGGTTTACGAGAACTCGTGATGGATGAAGCGCACAAGTCTCGCTACTCGGTACATCCAGGTTCGGACAAGATGTACCACGATCTTAAAACTACGTATTGGTGGCCAAGCATGAAAACCCTCATCGCAACCTACGTCAGCAAATGTTTGACCTGTGCAAGGGTCAAAGTTGAATATCAGAAACCATCAGGCCTACTTCAGCAAACCAAGATACCGCAATGGAAATGGGAGGAAATTTCCATAGATTTTGTTACTGGCCTACCTAGATCTCAGCGTGGGAACGATACCATTTGGGTGATCGTGGATCGACTCACAAAGTCTGCACATTTCCTGGCTATTAAGGAAACGGATAAGTTCTCCACTTTAGCAGACATATATCTCAAGGAAGTTGTCTCAAGGCACGGAGTGCCAACCTCCATTATTTCGGATCGTGACGCACGATTTACCTCAGAACTGTGGCAAGCAATGCACAAATCTTTTGGCTCACGGCTAGACATGAGCACAGCATATCACCCTCAGACGGATGGGCAGTCTGAGCGCACGATTCAAACTCTAGAAGACATGCTTCGGACATGTGTTATCGATTTTGGCAACGGCTGGGAAAAGTATCTTCCGTTAGTGGAGTTTTCGTACAATAACAGTTACTACACCAGCATTCAAGCCGCTCCAATCGAGGCATTGTACGGACGTAAATACCGGTCACCTCTCTGTTGGGTGGAGGTGGGGGATAGTCAAATTACAGGTCCAGAACTCGTTGTTGATGCTACTGAACGGATTGCTCAGATAAGGCAACGCATGGCGGTGGCTCGTGACCGTCAGAAAGCTTACGCAAACAAGCGCCGGAAACCACTCGAGTTTCAAGTTGGGGATCGAGTGCTACTCAAAGTTTCACCCTGGAAGGGTGTGGTTCGTTTTGGCGAAAGGGGCAAACTCAATCCGCGGTATGTTGGACCGTTCGAAATCATCGAGAAAATAGGCAAGGTGGCCTACAAACTGAACTTACCAGCTAAACTCAGTGCAGTTCACAATGTCTTCCACGTGTCGAACCTGAAGAAGTGTCTGTCAGATGAGACCCTCATAGTTCCTTTGAAGGAACTCACTATCGACGAGCGATTGCAGTTCGTCGAGGAACCAGTTGAAATCACGGACCGGGATGTTAAGGTCCCCAAGAACACTAGAATACCTCTTGTACGAGTTCGTTGGAACTCCCGTCGTGGCCCAGAGTTCACCTGGGAACGAGAAGACCAAATGAAACTCAGGTATCCCCAGTTATTCGAAAACCGTGCAACCACTACTGAGGCTGAAGCTACTACAGAATTTCAAGACGAAATTCCAAATCAACGGGGGGATGATGTGACACCCCAGGGAAACCAGTAAACGATACAACTTAACTAGCTTCCTCAGTAACCGCATGCTAAATTTCGGGACGAAATTTCTTTCAAGTTGGGGATAATGTGACAACTCGAGTTTCCGAGATTCCACTTTCGCATTTATTGCACGTTCACTGTTTGTCTAGTTGCTTACTTACACAATTTGTTGCGTTGTAACTGTATACGTTGTGATTTGATAAAGTGTATTGTGATTGTTGCAAGGTTATGTGTTATTTTATGAATGATTGACAAATACATGAACTTGGTGATGAAACTGTAAATTATATGTGGAGTGGGTACTTTGTGTAAAGGATGATACTTAGGGGTGTTTAGTGGTAGTAATGAAAATAGAAATAAAACCCTTAACCCTAATCATCCTCACTAATTTTCATCATACGGCATTTCAATTCACCCTCTCTACAACCATTCCTCTCATTATTCTTGGCTATCAATCTTGACTACACAAGTTCTCTTGCATCAATCTTGATCTTTCAATCCATCTAAAATCAATCCAAGGTAATTGTTTAATGATTACTTGTTGTCAATCATTGGTTATTTGATTCTTGCAAACCCTAGTTCTACAAACAATAGTTCTGTGTTTATTGATCGATTCTGATTATTGTGAAATGGATATGATTAGTTGTGAAATCACTTGCATGACACTAATATGTCTGATATGATAAAGATGTTCGATTGTTGATTAGATTACTGCAATGCAAATGTATGAAATTAGGGTTTCCTGATCGTAAAAACGTAACTGCTATAATACACATGGTCCGACTTTTGGATTGCTTCTATTGTCCGAGTTTTATAAGCATTGCAAGTCCGAACTTTGTTATTACATGAAGGTCCGAATTTTGGTGGGTTGCATAGTCTGAGTTTGTTTATAAAGAAACAAGGTCCGAGTTTGTTATAAGGACACAAGGTCTGAATTTTTTAGGGTTATAATTGTCCGAATTTTTGTGCTTAATGATCTAGTCCGACTTTTGTGTTATATTATGTGGTCCGAGTTTTAATATCATAAATGGTCCGACTTTTATGCTTATGCTTGTTGTCCGAGTTTTAATCCATGACACCTTGTCCGAGTTTTGTGATGTTGTGTAGTCCGAATTTCACATGTATATAAGTGTCTGAGTTTCAGTTATTGTTTGATCTGAGTTTACGTATAATGCTGAATTCAAAACCCTGAATGAAGAACACATTGCATGATACTGTATCTGCTACTGTATATGACTGTATGATACTGTGTGTATGATCAATCTATTTCACGTTATTCTGTACACGATTATCACACGGAATCACCGTTGTTTGGACATTAAGGAGTTGTAAACCCTAATTGAACTTAAACACTTACATCGAGTTTATGTGCAATGTACCCTAGGTCGTGTGAAACGGACCGAATCATTAATTAACACTAGAAGCAATAACATACCGAGCAAACCAAGGTGAGTTCACACTCTTAACCAAGGCATGGGATTCCCGGGGATAGGGAATGGGTTGAATGATGGAAATGAATAATTACTCGTACTTACACGGCTACTAGACTATCTACCATGGTCCTCGGGTTAAGCAGGACACTTACGTAAAACCTACGTAAACAAGTACTTACCACTGTCTTCCGGAGTCAGGAAGGACACTTACGTAAAACCTACGTAAACTCTCACATGCTACTGTCTTCCGGAGTCAGGAAGGACACTTACGTAAAACCTACGTAAATCCCACGCGTACCACTGTCCTCGGGTAAAGAAGGACACTTACGTAAAACCTACGTAAAGCTTGTACGTACTACTGTTCTCGGGTTAAGAAGAACACTTATGGTTACGAATAGTCTAGTGTATATGCAAACATGGGAAGCCCCCACTAATAGAACATACAAACATGGGAAGCCCCCACTAAGTATCGTAAAAAGGTTTGGGAAACAGGGTAAACGGATTAATCTTGTTTTAACTATGGGAAACTCCCACCAATTATGGATACGTTTTGGGAAATAAGATAAACTGATTAAACATATTTTCAACATGGGAAACCCCCACGGCAGGTGAGCCAGCTAAAGACAAACTACGTTTTCATAAAACACTTAAAACGTACACCCAACTGTGAACTCGCTCAACATTGTTGTTGATTCGTTGTTACATGCCTTGCAGGCCTTTAGGTGCATATCAAAGGGACTTGCTGTCTGAGAAGCTGGAGTGGTCATGGATCGAGACACATGGAAACGCAATATAAGACTAAGAGCTTACATTTGGTTTTATAAACACTTAACGAGTTAAATATGCTTCCGCTGTAAACTGTGAAATATTGTAACATTGTAACACTTGTTGTTTATAAATGAAAGTATTATTTATCTATGCTTATGAGTTCAATGTGATTGATGGTTAAGATCCTGGTCAGTCACGCCTCCAAGCGGTGGCACTCCGCATGTGGATTTTGGGGGTGTGACAGATTGGTATCAGAGCCATTGGTTATAGTGAACTTGGTTTTAAAAAGGGGAAACTGTTTTTGTAAAACCAGACTATAACCGGACAGATTCTGAAAACGGGAATACGACCATGACACTCAGCTCCAGATTGCAAGGTTCGTCCCTCTTATATTCATTGTACTACATAGCTAGTGAACACCTACATACGATAATGCATGTGATTGCACGATTAGCACACCGATATGAATTCATGAACACTTTCACGTAATAAGTGACCGATAGGGTGGTCTTTCCCTAAACCTTCATAACCTACGCTATGTGATACTCTTTGATTCCTACTTGAGTGTGGGGAACCATTTGACATGAGTTAAGAGAAGCTGAGATGAACATGCAAATCACAATATTATTGTGGGTGCACACATAATAATAATGTGGGGTGCATGTGAGTCCCAGTAAGGCTTAACAAGTGGAAAAGGGGTTCTGTCCCGTTATTTGATCAATATGAAACATGACCAACCTATAGGGGCCATAGCAGTAATTGTCCCCCTACTCAAACATAAACGTGAACTTCTCAATTATAGTTGGATCCCTTCGAAACTTGGTGTTGACGAGTATTACCTGAACACCCATTAGAACGTCTAGCAAACCGCGTAGAATGTTAGGTGCTTATACAAACGTCCTTGAGTTGGATGTCCCTGTGTAGAATGATTGAACGATACCCTTTCCTGCCCCTCCTCGTCTCCTGAAACTCATGGATTGACGTCTCCGATCCCAAAGTGTGATCACTTCCGCAACACTCTCGTATCAGATAGCGAACCACTTGAACCACTCGTAACGACGACGGACAGGAGGATGAGCGTAGCACCTTACCGACCTCTGTACGGGTTCAGTTAAAACATCATCAACCCAAGGAACAATGACAGTTTTGGGAGTTCTAGTAGCAGTAGCAACAACACTGGACTGGATGTGGTACTCGCGTTGGGCAATTAGGATTGGTGTGGACAACGCCAAGATTGTAGCAACATGGTGGCCTTCATGCTTTTAGTAATAAATCACTTCGTCACTGTTCGACCTAGCCCTGGCACATCTCGAAACCAAACCTGCTATGGAAACGGCAGATGGCGAGCCTATTGAAACCTCATATGGGTGTAGGAATGCAAACTTGACCTTGTGGGACAAGTGATCAACTTCGACCATTCTTCTGCTACCCTTGATAGATTTGACGCAGTAGCCGGGTGGATTGGCTACCCAGATATCATATGCATACACCCAGTGAGGAGAAAACCTTGTACGAGAAATGTTACCTCTTGCAGCGTGTCAGAGTGGCACCACGGTTAACTTTATTTCAGCAAGAAAGGCCAGTAGTGTCTACGAAAGAATTACCCTGCAATGTTAACCCTCAACACGGACGTCAAGACTAAGGAAAGGAGGATCGAGGATTCCCCAATTATTCGTGACTTCTCCTTACATGTTACCCGAAGAACTGTCAGAATTATCTACACATCAACAGGTGGAATGTCAGACCTGTATCATGCTAGGAGTAATCCTCGTTATAGGTATACCTTACACCAGGAAGGTTGCAGGAACTGTCTAATCAACTCCAGGAATTATTGGACTCGAGCTTCGTCGGACCTAGTTTTCGCTTTAAGGAGCCCCGTTATACTCAAGAAGAGAAGTTGTTCCGCATGTGTAACGATTATCGAGAACTCAACAAAGTGACAGTGAAGAACCACTATCCTCTTCCACGTATTGACAACTTATCCGACCGGTTGCAAGGGTCGAGCTACTACTCTAAGATAGACTTGAGGTCAGGTTACCATCAACTGAGAGTCCGGGATGAGGACGTCTCTAAGACAGCTTTCAGAACTCGCTACGGCCACTATGAGTTTCTAGTCATGCCATTCGGGCTAACGAACGCGCCAGCAGTTTTCATGTACCTTATGAACACGAGCAGCACATACGACTTATCATGGAACTTCCTCGAAAGGAACAACAGTACGCCAAGTTTTCAAAATGCGACTTCTGGCTTCGTGAAGTCCATTTTCTAGGCTATGGGGTAAACAAGGATGGGATTCATGTTGATCCATCCAAGGTGGATTCGATCAGGAACTGGCCTGCACCGCGTACACCAACAGAAATACGCCAATCTTTGGGTTTGGAGGGTTATTACAGGCGATTTATTAAAGACTTCTCAAAGATCGCGCAGCCGCTTACATTACTGACACAGAAGGGTGTCACCTATCGTTGGGGTAATCCCCAGGAAACCGCTTTTCAGCACTTAAAGGATAGACTTTGCAGTGCACCTATCCTCTCATTGCCAGAGGGCACGGACGATTTTGTGGTCTATTGTGACGCATCGATACAGGGGCTTGGTTGTGTATTGATGCAGCGGGATAAAGTTATTGCTTATGCGTCACGTCAACTCAAGGTTCATGAACGGAACTACACGACGCACGATTTAGAGCTGGGAGCTGTTGTTCTCGCGCTTAAGATATGGTGACACTACCTGTACGGTACCAAGTGTACTATCTATACCGATCACAGGAGTCTCGAACATATTTTCAAGCAGAAGGAATTAAACATGCGTCAACGACGATGGGTCGAGCTACTTAATGATTATGAATGTGCCACCAAATACCATCCAGGCAAAGCCAATGTTGTGGCTGATGCCCTCAGTCGAAAAGATACTACACCTAGGCGTGTACGAGCCTTGCAGCTTACTATCCAGTCTAGTCTTCCTGCACAGATACGAGATGCTCAGGTAGAAGCATTGAAGCCAGAAAATGTCAAGGCTTCAGCCTTACGCGGTTCAAGGCAGCGATTAGAACAGAAGGAAGACGGCGCCTACTATGTAACGGGGCGTATTTGGGTCCCACTATATGGCGGTTTACGAGAACTCGTGATGGATGAAGCGCACAAGTCTCGCTACTCGGTACATCCAGGTTCGGACAAGATGTACCACGATCTTAAAACTACGTATTGGTGGCCAAGCATGAAAACCCTCATCGCAACCTACGTCAGCAAATGTTTGACCTGTGCAAGGGTCAAAGTTGAATATCAGAAACCATCAGGCCTACTTCAGCAAACCAAGATACCGCAATGGAAATGGGAGGAAATTTCCATAGATTTTGTTACTGGCCTACCTAGATCTCAGCGTGGGAACGATACCATTTGGGTGATCGTGGATCGACTCACAAAGTCTGCACATTTCCTGGCTATTAAGGAAACGGATAAGTTCTCCACTTTAGCAGACATATATCTCAAGGAAGTTGTCTCAAGGCACGGAGTGCCAACCTCCATTATTTCGGATCGTGACGCACGATTTACCTCAGAACTGTGGCAAGCAATGCACAAATCTTTTGGCTCACGGCTAGACATGAGCACAGCATATCACCCTCAGACGGATGGGCAGTCTGAGCGCACGATTCAAACTCTAGAAGACATGCTTCGGACATGTGTTATCGATTTTGGCAACGGCTGGGAAAAGTATCTTCCGTTAGTGGAGTTTTCGTACAATAACAGTTACTACACCAGCATTCAAGCCGCTCCAATCGAGGCATTGTACGGACGTAAATACCGGTCACCTCTCTGTTGGGTGGAGGTGGGGGATAGTCAAATTACAGGTCCAGAACTCGTTGTTGATGCTACTGAACGGATTGCTCAGATAAGGCAACGCATGGCGGTGGCTCGTGACCGTCAGAAAGCTTACGCAAACAAGCGCCGGAAACCACTCGAGTTTCAAGTTGGGGATCGAGTGCTACTCAAAGTTTCACCCTGGAAGGGTGTGGTTCGTTTTGGCGAAAGGGGCAAACTCAATCCGCGGTATGTTGGACCGTTCGAAATCATCGAGAAAATAGGCAAGGTGGCCTACAAACTGAACTTACCAGCTAAACTCAGTGCAGTTCACAATGTCTTCCACGTGTCGAACCTGAAGAAGTGTCTGTCAGATGAGACCCTCATAGTTCCTTTGAAGGAACTCACTATCGACGAGCGATTGCAGTTCGTCGAGGAACCAGTTGAAATCACGGACCGGGATGTTAAGGTCCCCAAGAACACTAGAATACCTCTTGTACGAGTTCGTTGGAACTCCCGTCGTGGCCCAGAGTTCACCTGGGAACGAGAAGACCAAATGAAACTCAGGTATCCCCAGTTATTCGAAAACCGTGCAACCACTACTGAGGCTGAAGCTACTACAGAATTTCAAGACGAAATTCCAAATCAACGGGGGGATGATGTGACACCCCAGGGAAACCAGTAAACGATACAACTTAACTAGCTTCCTCAGTAACCGCATGCTAAATTTCGGGACGAAATTTCTTTCAAGTTGGGGATAATGTGACAACTCGAGTTTCCGAGATTCCACTTTCGCATTTATTGCACGTTCACTGTTTGTCTAGTTGCTTACTTACACAATTTGTTGCGTTGTAACTGTATACGTTGTGATTTGATAAAGTGTATTGTGATTGTTGCAAGGTTATGTGTTATTTTATGAATGATTGACAAATACATGAACTTGGTGATGAAACTGTAAATTATATGTGGAGTGGGTACTTTGTGTAAAGGATGATACTTAGGGGTGTTTAGTGGTAGTAATGAAAATAGAAATAAAACCCTTAACCCTAATCATCCTCACTAATTTTCATCATACGGCATTTCAATTCACCCTCTCTACAACCATTCCTCTCATTATTCTTGGCTATCAATCTTGACTACACAAGTTCTCTTGCATCAATCTTGATCTTTCAATCCATCTAAAATCAATCCAAGGTAATTGTTTAATGATTACTTGTTGTCAATCATTGGTTATTTGATTCTTGCAAACCCTAGTTCTACAAACAATAGTTCTGTGTTTATTGATCGATTCTGATTATTGTGAAATGGATATGATTAGTTGTGAAATCACTTGCATGACACTAATATGTCTGATATGATAAAGATGTTCGATTGTTGATTAGATTACTGCAATGCAAATGTATGAAATTAGGGTTTCCTGATCGTAAAAACGTAACTGCTATAATACACATGGTCCGACTTTTGGATTGCTTCTATTGTCCGAGTTTTATAAGCATTGCAAGTCCGAACTTTGTTATTACATGAAGGTCCGAATTTTGGTGGGTTGCATAGTCTGAGTTTGTTTATAAAGAAACAAGGTCCGAGTTTGTTATAAGGACACAAGGTCTGAATTTTTTAGGGTTATAATTGTCCGAATTTTTGTGCTTAATGATCTAGTCCGACTTTTGTGTTATATTATGTGGTCCGAGTTTTAATATCATAAATGGTCCGACTTTTATGCTTATGCTTGTTGTCCGAGTTTTAATCCATGACACCTTGTCCGAGTTTTGTGATGTTGTGTAGTCCGAATTTCACATGTATATAAGTGTCTGAGTTTCAGTTATTGTTTGATCTGAGTTTACGTATAATGCTGAATTCAAAACCCTGAATGAAGAACACATTGCATGATACTGTATCTGCTACTGTATATGACTGTATGATACTGTGTGTATGATCAATCTATTTCACGTTATTCTGTACACGATTATCACACGGAATCACCGTTGTTTGGACATTAAGGAGTTGTAAACCCTAATTGAACTTAAACACTTACATCGAGTTTATGTGCAATGTACCCTAGGTCGTGTGAAACGGACCGAATCATTAATTAACACTAGAAGCAATAACATACCGAGCAAACCAAGGTGAGTTCACACTCTTAACCAAGGCATGGGATTCCCGGGGATAGGGAATGGGTTGAATGATGGAAATGAATAATTACTCGTACTTACACGGCTACTAGACTATCTACCATGGTCCTCGGGTTAAGCAGGACACTTACGTAAAACCTACGTAAACAAGTACTTACCACTGTCTTCCGGAGTCAGGAAGGACACTTACGTAAAACCTACGTAAACTCTCACATGCTACTGTCTTCCGGAGTCAGGAAGGACACTTACGTAAAACCTACGTAAATCCCACGCGTACCACTGTCCTCGGGTAAAGAAGGACACTTACGTAAAACCTACGTAAAGCTTGTACGTACTACTGTTCTCGGGTTAAGAAGAACACTTATGGTTACGAATAGTCTAGTGTATATGCAAACATGGGAAGCCCCCACTAATAGAACATACAAACATGGGAAGCCCCCACTAAGTATCGTAAAAAGGTTTGGGAAACAGGGTAAACGGATTAATCTTGTTTTAACTATGGGAAACTCCCACCAATTATGGATACGTTTTGGGAAATAAGATAAACTAATTAAACATATTTTCAACATGGGAAACCCCCACGGCAGGTGAGCCAGCTAAAGACAAACTACGTTTTCATAAAACACTTAAAACGTACACCCAACTGTGAACTCGCTCAACATTGTTGTTGATTCGTTGTTACATGCCTTGCAGGCCTTTAGGTGCATATCAAAGGGACTTGCTGTCTGAGAAGCTGGAGTGGTCATGGATCGAGACACATGGAAACGCAATATAAGACTAAGAGCTTACATTTGGTTTTATAAACACTTAACGAGTTAAATATGCTTCCGCTGTAAACTGTGAAATATTGTAACATTGTAACACTTGTTGTTTATAAATGAAAGTATTATTTATCTATGCTTATGAGTTCAATGTGATTGATGGTTAAGATCCTGGTCAGTCACGCCTCCAAGCGGTGGCACTCCGCATGTGGATTTTGGGGGTGTGACAGATTGGTATCAGAGCCATTGGTTATAGTGAACTTGGTTTTAAAAAGGGGAAACTGTTTTTGTAAAACCAGACTATAACCGGACAGATTCTGAAAACGGGAATACGACCATGACACTCAGCTCCAGATTGCAAGGTTCGTCCCTCTTATATTCATTGTACTACATAGCTAGTGAACACCTACATACGATAATGCATGTGATTGCACGATTAGCACACCGATATGAATTCATGAACACTTTCACGTAATAAGTGACCGATAGGGTGGTCTTTCCCTAAACCTTCATAACCTACGCTATGTGATACTCTTTGATTCCTACTTGAGTGTGGGGAACCATTTGACATGAGTTAAGAGAAGCTGAGATGAACATGCAAATCACAATATTATTGTGGGTGCACACATAATAATAATGTGGGGTGCATGTGAGTCCCAGTAAGGCTTAACAAGTGGAAAAGGGGTTCTGTCCCGTTATTTGATCAATATGAAACATGACCAACCTATAGGGGCCATAGCAGTAATTGTCCCCCTACTCAAACATAAACGTGAACTTCTCAATTATAGTTGGATCCCTTCGAAACTCGGTGTTGACGAGTATTACCTGAACACCCATTAGAACGTCTAGCAAACCGCGTAGAATGTTAGGTGCTTATACAAACGTCCTTGAGTTGGATGTCCCTGTGTAGAATGATTGAACGATACCCTTTCCTGCCCCTCCTCGTCTCCTGAAACTCATGGATTGACGTCTCCGATCCCAAAGTGTGATCACTTCCGCAACACTCTCGTATCAGATAGCGAACCACTTGAACCACTCGTAACGACGACGGACAGGAGGATGAGCGTAGCACCTTACCGACCTCTGTACGGGTTCAGTTAAAACATCATCAACCCAAGGAACAATGACAGTTTTGGGAGTTCTAGTAGCAGTAGCAACAACACTGGACTGGATGTGGTACTCGCGTTGGGCAATTAGGATTGGTGTGGACAACGCCAAGATTGTAGCAACATGGTGGCCTTCATGCTTTTAGTAATAAATCACTTCGTCACTGTTCGACCTAGCCCTGGCACATCTCGAAACCAAACCTGCTATGGAAACGGCAGATGGCGAGCCTATTGAAACCTCATATGGGTGTAGGAATGCAAACTTGACCTTGTGGGACAAGTGATCAACTTCGACCATTCTTCTGCTACCCTTGATAGATTTGACGCAGTAGCCGGGTGGATTGGCTACCCAGATATCATATGCATACACCCAGTGAGGAGAAAACCTTGTACGAGAAATGTTACCTCTTGCAGCGTGTCAGAGTGGCACCACGGTTAACTTTATTTCAGCAAGAAAGGCCAGTAGTGTCTACGAAAGAATTACCCTGCAATGTTAACCCTCAACACGGACGTCAAGACTAAGGAAAGGAGGATCGAGGATTCCCCAATTATTCGTGACTTCTCCTTACATGTTACCCGAAGAACTGTCAGAATTATCTACACATCAACAGGTGGAATGTCAGACCTGTATCATGCTAGGAGTAATCCTCGTTATAGGTATACCTTACACCAGGAAGGTTGCAGGAACTGTCTAATCAACTCCAGGAATTATTGGACTCGAGCTTCGTCGGACCTAGTTTTCGCTTTAAGGAGCCCCGTTATACTCAAGAAGAGAAGTTGTTCCGCATGTGTAACGATTATCGAGAACTCAACAAAGTGACAGTGAAGAACCACTATCCTCTTCCACGTATTGACAACTTATCCGACCGGTTGCAAGGGTCGAGCTACTACTCTAAGATAGACTTGAGGTCAGGTTACCATCAACTGAGAGTCCGGGATGAGGACGTCTCTAAGACAGCTTTCAGAACTCGCTACGGCCACTATGAGTTTCTAGTCATGCCATTCGGGCTAACGAACGCGCCAGCAGTTTTCATGTACCTTATGAACACGAGCAGCACATACGACTTATCATGGAACTTCCTCGAAAGGAACAACAGTACGCCAAGTTTTCAAAATGCGACTTCTGGCTTCGTGAAGTCCATTTTCTAGGCTATGGGGTAAACAAGGATGGGATTCATGTTGATCCATCCAAGGTGGATTCGATCAGGAACTGGCCTGCACCGCGTACACCAACAGAAATACGCCAATCTTTGGGTTTGGAGGGTTATTACAGGCGATTTATTAAAGACTTCTCAAAGATCGCGCAGCCGCTTACATTACTGACACAGAAGGGTGTCACCTATCGTTGGGGTAATCCCCAGGAAACCGCTTTTCAGCACTTAAAGGATAGACTTTGCAGTGCACCTATCCTCTCATTGCCAGAGGGCACGGACGATTTTGTGGTCTATTGTGACGCATCGATACAGGGGCTTGGTTGTGTATTGATGCAGCGGGATAAAGTTATTGCTTATGCGTCACGTCAACTCAAGGTTCATGAACGGAACTACACGACGCACGATTTAGAGCTGGGAGCTGTTGTTTTCGCGCTTAAGATATGGTGACACTACCTGTACGGTACCAAGTGTACTATCTATACCGATCACAGGAGTCTCGAACATATTTTCAAGCAGAAGGAATTAAACATGCGTCAACGACGATGGGTCGAGCTGCTTAATGATTATGAATGTGCCACCAAATACCATCCAGGCAAAGCCAATGTTGTGGCTGATGCCCTCAGTCGAAAAGATACTACACCTAGGCGTG